>JANVCC010000035.1:10835604-11435604 GCA_025345505.1 Todiramphus chloris collaris | reverse complement strand
TAATTGTATTTATCACACTGAAAACATGTCCAAGTGCTTTTTCAGGAAATAAGAAATATTAAGAACTCTCTGCAACACCAAAATCCTGCATTTGTGTTCACCTAAACAACTATGATCTTATTTTTTTCCTGTGAAAGTCTAGTTCAAACAAATTCTGTGTTTAAAAGACAATTAGAAAGGTGGCCTGTTAATACTTTGCATCTTCACTATGAAGTTTTTGGGAAGAAAGTGTTTTGAGGTTAGTATTGAAATAGGAGGGGATAAATGGGCTTTAGTGCTTCAATTATATAGTATTACACATACATGGTATGTGTGATATATGTATGTGTAATGTACATACAATTACACTTAATAGAAATATTTTTGTATTAAAATGCTTGTTAAAAAATAACACTGCTGTAGGAATACTTGTAGTATGACATGTATTGACATTCACATGTATAGAAACTAGCTGTATATGTATCACTCTGTTGAGATGTTTTATATACTTGTGAGGCACTGTTGCATTCCCGAGTACCCTCTTCCAGGGATAAGAGCTTTCTCAGCCACGTGTCTCCTGCTTTAGCAGGGTGGTGATATGTGTGAAATAGGCCATGGCATGGCAGTGAAGCTCGTTTCCTTAATTTGTACAAGTACTTCAGAGTTCAGACCTGTTTGTGCTAGCTACATTAATTGCCTTGTATTTCCCCTGGGTTAGGCGTGTTTTGAAAGTTAGTGAATTCTTGTCAATTTTAGGAATACTATATACAAAAACCTCAAAACATTTTTTGTGTTTGTGTATTATTTTTTAATGTATTTATGAATATTTAGATTTTTTTTGGTGTTGACTCCAACATCATTATTGATACTAGATTTTCTGACTACATTAGTACCTGAGGCTTGAAAACTGAAAGCACTGGGAATGAAAGTGACCTATGTATGTACAGGTCCAAGGTGAGAGAAGTGTTACCCTGAAAAGCTGTCAGAAACTGGCTGCCTTGTTTGAGATACTGGGTTGGGTTTGGGTTTTTTATTCTTTCTCTTTAAAGTGATGATAGATAATGAAATCCACTTCAGTTTGCATTATAGATGGCACATATTGGAAGAATAATGGGAATCTACTTGGTGAGCAATGTATGTTATGATTAGAGAAATCTGATAGAAGTGCAGTGATGTAGTAGATAAAAATGTAACACAGGATCTACTTTCAATAGAGGGTTTGGGGGTATTGCAGAAGAGAAAATCCAAGAACTTCTATTTCCCTGTAGTATTCCTAGTTTTCAAAGTAATTTTTATCTTTGGTTTCTTAGCTCCTCACTGACTAAATTTTGTTGTGTTCCATGTTTTGTTACTTGTCTCAGCTGTTTCCCACTACTTTATTGGATGCATAACTCCCTGTTTGGAGTCTTCAGTCCATCTAAATAGGGATAGAGGCAGTATTCCTGTTGTACTTAACAATTTAGTGTTCATCTGTATTCTTGCTTTGTAGTCATTTTTCATGTGGTGAATATGCCAGCAGTCGCACAGCTTCACATGCCCCTCTGATCTGTAAAAGTGACAGGGTAATGCCACTAGGAATCAAAGCAATCTGTCTTTAAACTGCAGAGTTTAGTTTAGTATGTCAGGGACACTTAAACACTTCTCTTTACTGCTTCCCCCCCACCCTGAACAATACAAACATGTAGTTTTCTCATCTATGGTACTTTATAAACAAGTCCAAAGCTGTTATCTGACAACCCTTGTTGACAAGACCAATTGTTCCCACTGTTATAATCTCTCCTTGTTTTCTTTTGGCAAAAGTTAATTTCAGAGGGGAAAGGATTGTATTTACCCTTCCTTTCTTGCCCTTCTCCTCCTTCCCGCCCTTCTCCTCCTTCCCTTTTACCCTTTCTGTTTGCATCACTTTTCCTTGCCCCTTGCTTTTCCACTCTCTTTGTCTCAACCCACAGATAAGTCTGGGAGTAGAGTGGAGTGTTTTCATTTCTGTTTAAGATTAAGGCTTGGGTTTTGATGGGAGCTGATAGAAACGGGCTCAGTGCAATTTTTGGTAACAAGTTCATGAGCTGATGTGCAGAGATTATCCTACACCCTGTGCCTGGACAGGTGAGCTATAGCTTTTTCTACAGTGATGCTAATTGGTTGGGCATTGGGGATGAATTTAAGAAATCATCTGTATGGATAAAATGCAAATGCCAAACAAAATAGGTTCTACGACTGAAATAGGGATAGTGAAGTAAGTTTCAGGTTTTGGTTGATCTTCCCTTCTGTGTATTGATGTGCATGCTTACATGTACTTTTGATAACTGCGGTTTATCTTATTTCCCCAACTAGTATCTTAAGGTAGTTACCAGCATCTCTAAGTGCCTGCTTGCTGTCTTCCCTGACAAATATCAGAACAACAGAAACCAGAAAGCAGTAGCTGCTGTTGGCATTAGATCTGTATTGTAGACAGCTCATCCAGAAGTGCCGGGAAATGATTTAAGAAGGATGTTCAGGAGCTCAGTATCTAATTTCACTCTGAGTGCTCCCATATCAGCACTATACCAGTGTAGATCCATAAACAGAGGCAGAGATGACAAACAGATGTTTGGTGAAGAAAGTAACAGCTCAGCCAGATGAAATAAAACCACAGGAGGATAAGTAGTGTAATGTCACTGTGAAGCTACTGGACTATCTTTTCACCTTTGCACTGGATCAGTCTGAGTTTGGTTCCAGATAGAATGTTGCTCAGCATGGTTGGGTGATTTGTTTCAGTGCTAGATGGCAAGGCTATCAAAACTCTGTCTAGTTCTGCTGTATCAGTAGCATTCTTTTGTAGTTTGCCCATTATGTGTTATAGTGTCTGCACCATAGCTGATTGCAGGTGCTCTTCCTTCTGCATTCTCCTCCCCTGAATAAATATTGATGCCTTGTGTTGTAACATGCTCAGGGAGACAGAAAAAAGCTTTTCTTATACAGTGGTCAAGTGGCTTCACTAGCATTTTTGATGTTTTACAGTCTAACTGCAGTTGCAGTAACAAGTTATGTGTCATCTTGGAGCTCAAAATCTCCAAACCCCTTGCAATCAATACAGTCTTTAAGAGACCACAGTGTGAAATTAGAGAATACATGTCTGCCTTCTCAGTTATGATGAAAATAACTTTAAAATAATAGTTGAAGAAGCAAATATTTTGTGTACAGGGTGCAGAAACTAAGATATGAGCAGAAAGCTGCAGGAAAGGTGGTGATTTTTCTGTGTGAGGTGTTATGATGTCTGCACTGTAAACTGATCTCTGAGGTGGGTTTTAACATACTTCTGTGCTTTTCTTTGAAGCAGATAATGTTCTTTTTCCATGTCAGAGATTACTTCATTGTGCTGCTTTTTGCTGTTCCTCTGGAGTGATGGCACATAGAAATCTGTACTTTTTGCCTTTTAGCCTCTACATAATGAAAGGTAGATTCTGTGTATGGAGAACATAATATAACAAGTCATAGTTTCATTAGGTAGCTTTCTACAACAATGTATTTTAAATTTCCATACAAAGGAAATGGTAGAATAATGCAGAAACACTCAGTTCCCTTCACCTACAACAAACTTTGTCCTCCACAGGATGCTAGGAGGAGCTTTGAAGTCCTGGGAAATATTATTATATTATTATGACAACAGGAGAAAAAGAATAGTATTAGCCTCCTGCAGAGATGTAATTCTTTAGGTACTAATGAACTGCTTTTGTATTACAGTGCAAGTAACATGCAGAAGGTCTGTCCTTTTGTAAGAGACATTTTAAGGTTTTCAACCATTACAGTCAGAAAAGGCCTGTTATAAACAGTTTTACGTATTGAAAAATAAGCCTCTCTCTACAGAACCTGTAGTCCTCTTCTATATTTTGTGAAATTTTGAAACACTAGAGGCTGGTGGAGTACAGTGAAGGATCTAGTGCCCATAGTGGACAAAGCAAATGAAAGCACTTGCATTTTGAGTAAGAGGCAATTGGAGATTCCGTGTACATTCCTTTTGGACTTGGCCTGACGAGCCATGCTGCAACTGTAGAGCGATGTCTTAATGAAAGACTACTTGCTAATTCACTGACCCATATCCTGTTCATCAGACATAACGCTTAAATGATTGTCTAGACGATGATTGTTAATGAGCTTCTGTGAGCTTGGCATTATTAACAAAAGAAGAGTAAGTACTGCTGATTGTCAACACAGTTGTAGTTGTAATGTCTAATTAATATTTTTTAAATGCTGTGATCTTGGATTTGCCTTATGCCAAAAAAGTAGTTAGCCAGGGAAAGTACTATTTATGTCTGGTATCAAGCATAAAAAAGGAACAAAGGCCAGACTGATTCTGTCTGAATCTTCCAGTAGTTTGTATGCAATTTAATAGTTCCCAGGTTCCTTCTGTTAAAAAAAAAACCAAAAACCCAAAATAAGTAAAAACCAGTAACACTTAAAACAAAAATGTGTGGAAATGTGTATTAAGGACTGTTTATATGCATTATACTCTTCAACAAAATACACCTGGAGAGTTACTGATGCAAGGACAGGGATGTGAGTCAGGGGTCTCAAGTACATGGACAATGGATATTATTCTGAGAATTAATGTGTATTCTGAGATTGGTCCCTTGGTATCCTGGGGCAAAAGTAGTGATTTTTCTACCATAAAACATCCAGAATACAGATCTTGCTGAACAGATGTATGGAAGTGTATTCAGTACTTGATACAATGCTTGAGCAGAATATACAATACTTCAACAGAATTTTTTTATGGGTGTCATAAGAATGGATACTTCTTTGTGATGGCTCTGGGGAGACCTTACTGTGGCCTTTCAGTACTTAAAGGGGCCTATAAGAATATCATAAAATGGTAGTGGTTGGAAGGAACTTCTGGAGAACATTGAGTCCAACCCCCCTGCCAGTGCAGGAACACCTAGGGCAGGCCATAAAGGTGGATACAAACATTTTACCAGGGCCTCTTGCAATAGGACAAGGGTTAATTGTTTTAAACTAAAAAAGGGGAGATATAGACTAGACAGAAGGAAGAAATCTTTTACACTCTGAAACACTGGAGCAGGTTGCCTAGAGAGGTGGTAGAAGTCCCACCCCTGGCAACATTCAAGGTCAGGTTGGATGGGTCTCTGAGCAACCTGATGTAGTTGAAGGTGTCCCTGCTTACTGCAGAAAGGTTGGACTAGATGACCTTTAAAGGTCCCTTCCAACTGAAAACATTTTATAATTGTATGATCTTTTTGTCCCTTCTGCTTTTGTCCCATCCCCCCCAACTTTCGCCATGGGTATCCCTCATACCTGTTTTTTGGGTTTTTTCCTCCTTCATTCCTTCTTTGCTATTTAACCATCTTTTCCTTTCAGTTGTCATTTTCCAGGGGAGGGTCTACTTCTATCATTTCTTCTGCCCTTTACCATTCTTAATGTTAGAGAGGATTTTGGCAGATAAAAGTTGTAACTGGCAGTACGTAAGGTAGTAAACTCACACCTTGCTCCCTTTGCTATCTCAGGTAGATTGTGCTGTGTGTAAAAATCTGTCATATGCATGGAGAGAATACAATGGCAGATGACTGTGTTTTACTGTTAATTACTACTCAGTCTTTTGCTATGTATGTGTTTCCAAACATTGAATAGTAGACACAGAGAGAAATCTTTGCTTCTCTCAATACTGAGAGACATCTACTAGCAGATAATTAAACCTGTCTGAGTCTGCATTAATTACCACTGACTCTTCTGAAACCAGTAACTGAATTCTTCATGCTTGTGTTGTTAGGAAGTGGACTCTTTGTTCCATTCTTATCAATAGTACTATTATTGTGGTGTGTTGTGTTATCTCAAACACCACCAAGGATGTGGTAATAACGAGAAATAAACTAACTTAGGAAATATGAATTTGGATGCTTTAAGGGAGTTGCTAATTCTCTGTAAAGCTTGTAGTAATGCACTATATTTGTACACAGTTTTGGGGTGAATAAGGTCTGACAGATCTTTTCCTGCTTTTGAGGACTGTGTTCAGATGCCGAAGCGGTGAAATTGGTTAGTATATAATGTAGACAAAAGAAGTACTTCAATTAAATTTTTAAAGATGTACTTTTAAAGACAGCAAAGATCTGTTGCACTCACTCTCTAGAAATGAATGATCTTCATCTCTGATACTGAAAGAGTAAAGTATTTGTGGTGGTGGTTTCTCTTTCTCCTGTGGTTTTTGCAGTGAGTCTGTAAAAGTGCTTCTCCTTCTGAGAAGAGTGAGTAAGGTTATAAGCTAACCTGAGAAGGAAATCATGGAAAATGTATGTTTTTCAGTTTCTGTGTTGTGAATGCTTCTAACCTCAACTTGCATGGACACATCTCAGTTTACATCTGGACCTGCACAGCTGTATAAATTAGTCTAACTGGATTTAATTGAGCTATGTAGGCTAACAGGGCTTTCCACTAGCATCATATAGACCTCTGTACAGTGTGTTATTGTCACAGGTGTACTTAAAATGACAGGAACCTGATGGAGTCACATCAATCAAACCTGACATTAATATTCTCTATTTTTAGAAGTACGCAGGCATGTGATTTTTGCAAACTAGCATGTTCATTCCTCTGTTAACCTAACCAGTACTGCCATAGGAATACTGTCATGATTTAATGCCAGTATATGTGACCCTGTGCTAAGCCAGAGGGACATACATACACCCAGCACCCACTGGTCGTTTCTGTGCTCTGTAATTCAACTCTGTAATTCAGTAACGTTTAAAAAACAACTAAATAGTTACCACATGGTGGAAAATTAGCAATAGGGGACTCAAATTTTTGTGCAGTATTAAATCTGCACATGGAAAAAGTTAAATATCATCCTCAATGCTATCCATGTGTTTAGTCACATTGAATGAAATGCTTATAAAGCATGACATTATTTAATTTTTATAAGGTTTCCCACATCCAGTAAAATTTATTGCAGTTGCTTTGAAAAGCTTTGTGCAGGTGCCTTTTGAGCTGAGCTCACTCAAGTCAGAACATCACCCACACTATGTGCAGTTAGTCACTGGATACATAGTATGGTATTAAAGTAATCCCATAGTAAATTGATTTTTAGTAATCCAATAGTTTGGTGGGATCGTGTGCATATAATTCACATGCAGAAATAGTGAAATATAATCTTCAACAAAGTGTGACATGAGAATTTGCTGTGTTGCAGAGTCTTTTGACGTTGTGCAAGGGGGTCTGTGGTTCCCTGTAAGGGTAGTCCCACTTCCTTCTTTATTTTCTCATCTCATTGTCCAGGGAAATAACTTCAGGAATACCAACATCTGCACAGGAAGAGTACTAGACATTTGCTGATCTGGGTTCAGCCCTGTACCGATAAGCACTGGTACTGGTATCTTGGGGGTATTCATATTGGGAGTCAAGAGGGAATCCCTTTTTCTCTGTTGCTTTTGAGAATGTAGTTGAATTTTCCTTTTCTGTCAATTCGAGCTATTTGTAAGTTGAAGTAGCATGATAATCTGTTATCCAAGGGATACCTGATATCTAGGAGGGTATCCAGAGATGAGATGGCACATTAATCTGCATCTTGGAATTTGTTTATCATTCCTTATATGTGATTTACAGGACTTTGAGTTAGAATTAAAGTAAGATTCCAGATTTTTATTGTCACTGATACTGTTCATCACCACTTAAAATACAACTGTATCGTGTTGGTGTTCCTGATGCATAGGTGGTATTTGGGAACTTCTTCCTGATTTTTAGGTATTGAGTGTGGGAGTCTATGCCTGACCAAACTTCCCTGCTTGCTGACTAATGCATACTCAAATATTCCAAGTGAGGTTTTCAGTAGGGATGAAGGAAAAAGGCACTTTCAGATATCAGTATGAAGGCTAGCAAGAGTCAGAACTTACTATGCAAAAGTAAAATGCTACTCAGTTAATATATTTTGCCCCTAATACTGTAGTGATGGTTAACATGTAAATGTCTAGCCTGATTAAGTCATAAGTGCCATGGCATCTGTTGACATTTTGTTAGAATTCTCTGCTCTGCTTGTGATAGTGAGGGCAGACAATATGTTGGAAAGGAAGGACGTGGCTATTTAAACAGCTTAATATATGGCAGACTAGGTGTAAATCTGAAGCATATTTTTTGTACTGTGGCAAGTGTCTATATGTCTGTCTTAGGTTCCTGAAGTGAATGTAAGTAGAGTGCTCATAATTGGAACACAAGCAAGTTATTTTATATTTGTTGCAGGAAGCAGATAATTTCTACTGGGGCAGTTAGTGCAGAATAGCTGATGAGATCCCAACTCATGCTGCAGCTGACATTTCAGTAATTTATTTCTCTGTCCATACCCTGAATCCTGACCTGTCCCTTAATCTCATCCTGGCCTGTGGAAATTAGAGGTTGATCAATATTTCCATTGACACCAGTGTGCTTTAGATCAGGATTTACCCTTTTATCTGTGTTAGTTTGAGCCTGTGTTGCTCTGAAAAATAAGTCTGATCATTTTCTGTCAAGTTTTGTTAGCTCTGTATCTTTGTAGATATTCATCTGCTTGTAGTAACTGGCTTTATTTTTTTTCTAATGCTTTCTCTAATATTTATTTGCAATTCTTTTCTCTTACTACATATCCAAATCTTGGAAGTCCTAATAAAAATAATTAAAAAAAAAACCCAAAACCACCCTAAGTTGTCTAAAAGTAATTAAAAACATTGAGATAAGATTTTTACGGTTGTCTGTATATTGAGGAAGCAAATCTGAAGTCTCAAAGGTACAGTTCAATATACTGCATTACGATCAATCTCCCTTGCTGCTCTTCTAGCGATAATATCTTCTTCCCAGGAACTGCCTTTGGCTGGGAGTGTTTAACCATATATCACCTTCAGGCAGGTGGCAGGTGATCAAAGCCTAGAAAAGCTGCTAAATGTAACTACCCAAGTGTCAGTGGTTTGGGTTTTTTCTTTTTTTTTTCCTCCCCAACCACAGCACTTTTTTATTCTGACTGTAATGTAAAAGTAGAGTCAGAGCAGGAATTGTCAGAAATCTGCACAATGCAGTGACTGCACTTTTGAAGCTGGTTCTAAGATTTTTGTAATGCTGCTTAAAAGTCAGAGATGGCTTCACAAGCTAGGCTATGACAGCTGTTCTTCACATGTAGTGCTTCTGCAGTGTACTGGCCTTTTCACTCATTGTAGGCACTCGTAAATGAGGAGGTTATTTGCAGAGGAGTCTGAAAAGGCAAGGGGAGATTAGTGACAATATTTTAGACTATAGAGCACTCTCTCAGTACTCATTTTTTGCTTCTTGTGAAAGACTTCCCAGCTTAGAATTTCCCATCTTAAAAAAAAAAATATGAAGGTTGGATATAAAACCTACATAAAAAAGAACACGGTAGGATATGCAGACTACCCTGCCCACCCACAACCCTGTACTGAAAATCATAGAAACCACAGACTGTCTTTTCACTTAAAACAAAACAAACCAACTTGATTTAAAAGAAAACCAAGCCAACAAAATAAAATAAGGAGTTCCTTCATTCTCTGGCAGAACAGGAGATGGTGAGCTTAGGAAATTGATATATATACAATGCAGGTGGAGAGAGATGACAACATTTGTTAACTACAGTTCCTTGTTACAGCTATAAGTTTGCTTCTACTTTGCATCCTCATTACAGAAGTAATTGCATTCAAATAACTTTTAATGTCTGTCTTGGGGGCTAAAGCATTTAAAGAAAATGAAAGATCTATAAAGTACACAGTATTTGTTTTACAATTACAAGATAAAGGTTTTTTTTAAAGAGGAAAGACTTGCAAAAATTGTAGCATTTGAATTCCCTCAATCTTGTGAAGAAAATAGAGCCAGAGATAATCCAATTTGTGGGTGAGTATTCTGTTGAACTGGTTACCACCAAACTGATGTTATAAATACTGTCACAGTTTGGGTATAAGGCCCAAAACGTATGAGTTGTTTTTAAGAGACAGCTTTGTCATGCTGCTTTTTTTAATTATTTTATTTTATATTTTTTTGTTTTTGATCAGAGTTCCACTAATGCAGCCTTTGGCTGAAACAAATGAAAATGAAAAAATTTGTATGACAGAGTGAACACTTTGATGCCTGTCCAGCTTTGTGCTGGGAGGTTTCCTGTGAGAGTCCCATGACCAGTATTGTTTTCAGTCAAACATTCCTTTCACAGTGGAGTACAGTCTCAGACTAGTTCTTCCTAGCCAGTGGTAGAAGGGGGAGTGCCTTTGGTCCACAGGGAAAGTGGTGACTGCCGTGGAGGAGGCAGGAACAGGTCTGCTGGTCTTTTCTGCACCACTGTGCTTATTAATGTCTCTAAATTGCATATGCTGTGGAGGTTCACTGAGTATCTATTTCCTTTCTTCCTTTGCCCTCACACCCCTGTGGGTACTTGACAGAATAACGATTATGGTCTTGATGCAAGAATTTGGCTGAAAAGTTCCCTGGCAGTTGTGATGGAGGACAGTGGACAGGCTGGAGATTTATAAACTCCGTGAAAAACTTTGTATTCACAGAAATCAATGAACAAAATGATCATATAGTGGGATTGAAATTTCAGCTTGTGCATCTTGTCTTTGGATTTTAATTTTCATCCTCTTATATGTGGGGAAAAATATATTCTGTAAACCAGCAGACAAATCTTCCTTTGTGGTTGAGCACATAAGTAAAACTTGACCCTTTCACCTGCATAACTGTTTTTAACTGGGGGGGGATAGAGATTATTTCAAATGTTTTGTGAACATAACACCCGATTTCTTTAAGCCATATCTACTAGAGGGTTATGTTTGGTAAGCATGGCTCTTCATTGATGTATAATACACCCAGATAAATACATAGGAAAAGAGTTAATCCTAAAAGACTTTATTATTTTTTGAGGAAGTTCCTGGTAACACTGAAAAAGCAACAGAAGCCGTGCCAAAGCTGTGTCTGCACTGCCTAATGCAATTGTTTTACAGTGAAGTAGTTATCTTGTCTCTGGTTCATCTTCTCTCAGCACCTGTAGGAGTATTTTACAATGAGACACCTGTTCTGTATAAAAGTAGTGCAAAATTGATAACATTTCATCGCACTTGTGCCCACTGAAATCTCCACTGAGGTCCAGAGGGATTCCACTCCTTTTAACGGCTGCTTGGAGCTATAAAGGCGTATGCCTTTAGTATTGCATGACTGGCTTCTTTGAAGAGAATCTGGTACTATAAAAAATTAAAGTGATCATTTAGACAAGACATAATTAAGTGAACAGAACTAATGAAACACTGAAGAAGTATCATCAAATATGAAATTCCAAATGCCCCCCAATGGGCACTTGCTCGATGAATGAATACCCAAAAGCACTGGCCCCATCTTTTGAGAACATATATTCATTTATTTTATACTTCTTTGGATAATGGGGCATCCATGATACTTTACATATTTCATTAGCATACATTTCAAGCTCAAAGTTTTCACTAAGGAATCAAAAGTGGAGTCATTTTAGTACAGACATGATTTGTTCAGTAACTGAAAATATGCTCTATGATTGCAGGCTACTGTAAAAGCTTTATTTCCAAGTACGTAGCTGAGCTTCTTTTGTTCGTGTCCTTCTACAGGAAAAAAATATTGTTGTGTGCTGTTAGTACCTGTCTAATCCTCATCTCCTGGAAAAGGACCACTTGAAAGTACTTGCCTCACCTGTGCTTCTCGTGCAGATTGCTCTTTATTGGTGCCCTACTGCTCTGTATCTGAGGAGACCTAGGAACAAAGTAATGTTTAGATGATTCTGGGCTTTGCTCCACTTACATAAACTGTACCATGTCACAGTCAAGGTCTGTTAAATTACAGTAGAATAACTATGGTTAAACATTGGAGTGAAGCTGGGGAATAAATTTTTCAGGATCATTGTGTTGGCTACGTTTTCTAGGAGGCTGGCTTAGAGTTTTTATTCTAATTTACACACAAAAATGAAACATAACCCAATCCACAGAAGGGGAACAAATGCAAATATAAGCAAGTTTCAGCTCATACAACTTCCTTCGTAGCAATGAACTATTGCACTCTTCCATTTATCTTTAGTAAAGCTGATGCTGTCCTTATACTTCATTCATTCCACCAGAATAATTTCTAACAGTTTTAAAAACAAAAAACCCCCAAATTTTGGGAGCCATTTTCGATGCCTGCTCTGCCTGTCAACAGGAATGTACAAAAAGCACGGCAAAGAGGAGGACAAGATATGTTGCGTGAACAGACACTTGGCATTTTTACTCGTCAAGGAAAATGCAAGGGCTAAAAAGATGAAGATGACACAACTCTCATCGCTCACCTGTATCCATGAATACATCTATTCCAAGAGAAGGTGACAGAATACCTAATGTCTGGGACCTCCTAGGGCCTTTTGTTTCCTGAGAGATAGATCACAACAGAAAGTAAAGGTCATAACAAGCCAGTCGTCTACTATTCCGTGTATAAGTCTGCTGTATATTTTAAAACGGTCATGTAGATGCCACAGAGATCTGTATGAGGAAATATTTTTAAACAGGACAACAGGAGTTGCATAAACTTTTCAGCATAGAAACGAAGCCATCTCTCAGTGGTTTAGTAGCATGGTGGAATCAAAAGTGGGGAAAGAAAGTATGCTCTTGTAGATGAAGAACATTCTGTGTGGATGGCTCTAGATTTAAGATGCATCTCTTGAGTGCTTATTGATGATCATTTTTACTCTATCTTGGTGCATTTGGAACTACTCTGTGTTCCTTATTCAGGCAGAACTGATCTTGTTCTGACAGGGGATTTTAATAATGTAAGGGCACAGAATTCAGAAACAGGCCCTTAAAAATCTTAGTAGTATTTAGCTGAGTAGTATCAAAAGCTGTAAATATTTGTATTTAAAACTTGCCTTTTGTTTTTAAGTAAGATCTCCTTAGAGCAAAATATTTAAGAAGATTAGTGAAAAATTTATGCTCTTAACTTGGTGTTAGTCACAAAGCCACAGCTTTGTATGTGACGTTTTTTGCATATATGCAAGCATGTATGTATACATGAAGAGTGTATATAAATCTCAACTTTTCAGAAGTGCAGTGGTAGAGGTCCCTCAAAGTCTGCATGCTCATGGTTTGGGGTTTTTTTGGGTTTTTTTTTAAGAAGTCTCAATTTTAAAGAGTATTGTTAGGCAGTCTGCTTTCTTCAGATGATTTCAGGTTGATTTTTGGAAGCCCAGTCTCATGTGGGTGATACTTGGCATTGACTAATAATGTCATACAAGTACAGAAACTTCTGGTGTTAGTCTTTCTGAAATCCTTCCAGATAGCAGGACTTTTTCTCCTAAATATTAAGTGGTACATGAGTTTTAAACATTTGTCCACCAGTCTGTGTTTGCCCTTGAAAATACAGGGATTACGTACAACCAGCAGTGTTTTAGTTTTCTGACAGACTGAGGAGTCCTCTTCAATATCACTTTGATGTGAGTGAATTGTTATCAACACAATTGACTCAGGATTCTTATTTAGTAGCACTTTGCAGTGATCAATCTGTGTGTCTTGCCTCACCTCAATGTCCATTTTCCAATTTTCCCTCCTGTGCTTGTATGAGTCATTGTGTATATAATGGAGATCTCCATACTATTTCTGTGAGTATAGCGCTATGCCACATTGTGAAGAGGTGATGAGAATTCCTGTTGGCAACTTAGGAATTTTTGAAAAAATGTTGCTTTTGATTCAGGCACAGAACCTTGCTCTTTTGCTGTGCTTAATCTTTCTGTTACGTATGACACAATCATGCATATACCCAGATTTGACCCATCAGTGAAAGTTTTTTAATCCTTTTTTTCTTTTTAGCAAAAAAGGGAAGAGCACAGGTATGCCAAAGACCATTAGATCTTTTTTGCCTCTCTTCCTGCTGCTGTTTTAGGAGTCAGATCTATAGCTAAAAATGGTATATGAAATTAGTTTGGCAGATACCAATGGGAATTTGCATGTCATAAATGACAAAAAGAAGTATTAATATGAACAAAACCTTCTGTATGTTTTGGAAATCTCACCTTAGCCTTTTAAGGATGCTTGATATTTCTGTCTGTTAGTGTTTACATTGCACTTCTTCTGCTGTATAGCACCCATACATACATTTCAGTGGATTATTTTTTTACTCAGTTTCTGGGCATTAAATGTGTATAACTGAGAATAGCTCTGTTTCCTGCAAAGCAGGAAGCCAATGCGCACTAATAGCAGACTATTAGTAGTGCACCTTCAGGCTAGTCAGGTGTCAATAAATAGTAGTATGTTTATTCTGAATCAAAGGTAATGGAAAGGCTAGATGGTGGCATTGTATACAGAGTGATATGATGTCTCTAAACATGTGGAATATAGATTTAAAGGCAGGCAATACAGTTAGTAGTCCAGATGCTGGATTTTGCTTGTGCTAAATGAATGTAACTCTCTTCCTGCTGAGCAAAAACCTCCTGGTCCCTTCATAGAAATAGAAGTAATGTAGTGAGAAAGTTAATTGATTGCTCATTTCCTCGTTCATTGTTACTGACATCAGCTGGCATTGAGAAATCCTTTAGGAAACTTGGATAAAGATCTCCTTTTCCAAAGAAGCTTAGAGACCAAATTAGATAAGATGTGAAATTGATTTAGATAACACTACTACGGTTTTCTTTTTATATAAGTCTTGAGATGCCTGAATACCTAAATTTGATGTAGATGACAAGACAAAGATGGACCTTGAGATATGAAGGAGTTTGGAGTATTGTGTATCTTAACATCTATCCAGACATGCAGGAGGCTGAGAGCATGTAAAAGTAAAAACAGAGCCTCACTCATTTTATCATTGATTTAGCTGAGGAGGACAGACATTTTTCTTACGTCTTTTCCCCTGTGTGTCAGTGGGAAGCACTAGTGTTCTTTGGGGAACAGGCAGATCGGTTTTGCAAGAGATTAGTCTAGAATAGTGCTTGCCAGAAATGTCACTTACAGCATCACAAGGGAGCAGCAAAAGAGGATTTGACACCAGCAAAAGAACAGATGTTTCCATCTTAGGATGTTGGGGTGATGCAGAATGTCCTGTGCGATACCAAACTAACAAGTTGAACTATTGGAATAACCAGATCAGTTAATGTGAACAAGTTAGATTGCTTCCTTCCCGATCTTTGCTCTTGAGTCTAAATCCTTTCCTAGATCATATGTGCTATATCACTTGCTTTATTTTAGAACATAGGTTTGCATTTTCACTAGACTCAAAGTATAGGTAACAAAAGCAGTGAGCGTTATTTTGTTTTCTGTCCTTTGGAGTCTTGTGTGTAGACACAGACCGACTGAATGTCTCCCAGTATGGTGACTTGGAAAAGTTCTCTACTGAAAACAGTCCTTGACAAAAAGAGATTAGTTTTGCTCTTCCCCAAATGCAAATCAAACTGTCAAAAATACGTGTCCATCGATGCGCATCTGTATCAGGCTCATTTGTCAGCCAGGAGCTAGCTGGACTTACAAAAAGAGATTTCTGCAAGTCAGATGGAGAAACCAGAATGCAGATGGCATGAGATTCCGGAGATATCTCTGGGAGTTGCTGTGTGTCAACAGAACACTTTGTCTTGCTAGTGGAGCTGTAATGAAAGGTTGCGGAAAGAATTGGATGGTTAGAGTGACCATTTGATCAAAGAAATACAATGGCAAGTCAAGAAGACAGTCCTTGGAAGGAATGATGACTGATTATTTCCAAGCAGTGAGCAATCAGTCACATTTGAGCCAAGGACTATTCTTTAAGCTCTCAGAAGAGAGTGCAGTAAGGCATATCTAGTATGTAGGGGAAGGAGTTCCCACTGACATTTAGCTTAGTTGGAAAAAGCAGCAGTGGAAAGTGAAGAGGTGCGAGGTGTTGAGAGATTTGTTAATGTCAAAGTATGGAATTTTTTATATAATTTTTCTTTTTCACACTTTTCTTCATTTCAGCTTTTGGAGAGAACAAAAAAAAGAAAAAGGCAGTACAGGAGAGGGGCCTAGGAATGTCAAGTGGATTAGAGGAGGTGGTAATGTCTTCAAGGTGTTTTCCCATCTTAAAAATGAGGTGTCTACAAGTGTCAGGTTTAACCTTTTGCACAGAACAACTGTGACTTATAAAAATGGTAAAGAATATGTTACAATGATGATTCCAGAGTGGTTCGTGATATTAAGAAAGAGTGCTGTAGAAATGAAAAAGTGTAAGTATTAGCTGTTTGTGTGCCAAACCCAGTGTTGCGGAGTTAAATGTTCTTCATAAGGCAAACAGTAATCCCTTTCTTTTCAAGGGATGTGACCAATAGGCAATGATCGTAGTTGAAAATCTCACCAACAATGTCATTACTACCGGATAGAGGGAAATTCTTTCCTTCATCACATTAAAGATACTATTTTATACTTCCAACTGAAAAGAATAAATTGCATAGCTTATAGTTGAATAATGGAATGTTTGTTGACACTTAAGGGTAATTTATGCTTGAAAAATATCTGTGTATACAACATTTGTCATAGTTGCATCTGTGATTTCTGTTGTAAATATTGCCATCAGAATAAGGCTAAGTCTCCAGAAATGAGATACCAAGAGGAGGGGACATAAGCAAAGGGAGAACAACTACTTTTCCTCAAGATTTAGGATCAGCTGAACAATTTAGGTTTTGAACACCATCTTGTCAAGCCTGCTAATAAAATGCATTTGAAGCTGGATCAGGTATCTCTACATATCACTATGCAGATGTGGCCCTTGACATGGTGAAGTCTTTAAATTTAAAGCTTAGAGTTTGCGATGTGTTTATGCCTGTGTCAACAATGAGTTATAGGCCATCATGAAAGTACGTGTCTGCTTCCAAAGACAATTCCTCTTCTTCATTAAATATGCTAGTATTAGTCACTTAGTGAACTACTAATGTCAATAACTTTTATAGTATTATTAAAGCTAGATTAATTGCTTTGAATTCTGCATCAAAGGAATGGGACAGCCCCATGTGCCACTGCTATAGCGATGTTAAGAACATGACATTCTGTCATGATTTTATTTTATATGGTGCTCATCTAAATAGTAGTGGAATATTTCACACAGTTTTGAACTGATATATAGCAGTTTTTTGTCTCTCTTTCTGTATTACTTAAGGAAAACCAAACAACCAACAAAACAACCCTAAACTTTTTGATGCAGATTAGAGATCTTCCTACTTTTTCCCTACAAGTTTTCCCTTGTGCTCACTTAATTTGTTTTATGAAGTGGGATTCCTTCTACTCTTCACTCAGCGCCAGATTTCCTTATTAGTATAGCTCCAAGTGCCAGGAAGAAAAATTTTGTGGTTGCACAGGATCTCGGTGGTTGTGTGACTCTACAGTGTCCATTTGGGTTCAGTGAAGATAAGGATGTTGCAGCAAGGCACTGCCTGAGCACATTGGCCATTACAGAGACCCCCACATTCTGGCAGCTGTCCTGCAGCCCTGTGAGTTGTAGTTGTAGTTTGGAGATTGGTCTGAAGGGAAATTCTGTTCTTGGGGAACATTTGCCTTATGTGCCAAGCCCGAAGTTTGAGTAAAGAAAAGGATTTGCCTGTTAGTAACCTACTTAGACTTCTAAGTAAATGAAATGCTGTCACAAAAGAAGGCTTATCAAAGCCTGAATTTTGATACTAAAGAAATACTTTGTGGCTGATGCAGAATTTCTTTATCTCTTCTCCCTGACATGTTCCTATTAATATTGAAAAAAAAATCTAAGAAAAGTACAGAGTTTTTAAAGCATATGTAGCAATATTTATGTTAATTTCATTCCTTTCAGCCAAGACTAATTACTGTATATGCATGTGGTGAAAGGAATTAAAGGTGCATGATTTTTTGTTTGGTATTTGGTATGAACTTTTTCTTCTTAAACTAAGACTAGTTGAATGAATCAATAGCAATGATAGTATTTGTTAGGAATGGAGTATAACATTTCAAATCTTCAGGATTTCAGAGTCTTGATTATGAAGGCTTTCAATACATGAGGTCAAGCACTGTGCTACTAAGTATACTGAAGCCTTCATAATTTTCTGTGTAGAACATGTTCACATTGCAGTGAGTAGCTTTGCAGAGGCATCAAGTAATATGGTGATTAGTGATCTGCTGCAATACTTGGTGCCAAAGATGTTATCATATTGATCTCTGCATGCTTAAATTATAGAATATAGTGTTCCTTCCTGAGCGTGTAGATTCTTAGCTAGAATAAATTACAGCCAAATGCAAAATCACTCTGAGTGTCTGCTAAATTAATCACTGGAAAGAAAAAAAAGGGAACAACAAACAAGCTTCAAAGACGTGGCAATTGTGGGATCTGTTGAAATTAGGAAATTGGGACAGCTTGATAGAAACAAAGGAGATGGAAGTTGCTTTGACGCATTTCAGGTCAACTGTTGGAAAACTTTGGAAAGAAATCAAACTCTCTGTTCTAGCCTAATCAGATCAAACAAGGTCCTACTTGTATCTGTTTATCTGGCATGCTTTGAAAACTGAATTAAAGCAGCGAAGGAGAAAAGCAATAACTATAAGATATCTATAAACACATGAGCATGCAGTAATATCCATTGTGGATAAGTTCTTTCCTGTAAGTAGCCTTATGATAAGCTAGCGAACATAAGGTACTATTACTTATTTATTTTTAACTGATTCAACCTCCTCTACTAATTTTCTTTCCCAGTCACTGTATTTGATGTACCAAAGTGGTGAACATGCTTAAAGAACAAGTATAAAAAAATATCTGATTTAAGGAGCGTGACTGCCTGTAATTATTTGCACAACCTGTCTTTGATGGCAATACGAAAGCAATTATATTTTAATCCATTTTAGTCAGTCAGAGGGTCATAGGGCTTGGTTCAATAAGGAAGCAAAGCATGTGCTTAATTTTAAGCATGTTATTAATCCTGCTCATATACTTCAAGCTAAATGCTTTGCAGGTTAGTGTCTAAAGTAACTGGGACTACATAGAAATACTGGAAAACACAACAATGAAGGGGGACCATGTGCTTGTTTGTTTTATCCAAATACCTTTTGCTTTCTTTAAATCCCCCCTTCCTGTGATGTCTTAAACCTTTTCTTCTGCAGACAGCAACAGAAAAACCCCAACCTTTCATAAGAATGTATAATCAAAACTGCAAGGTCATGTGTAACACAAGTCAAATCCTGCCACGCTTGTGGCCTTGCCTCTTGGGAGCGAACATGCGGAGTTTATGCCGAAAGCACATTTATAGTTATGATTATTAGAAGAGCATCTGTTATGTGCTATTTCCATATTATATATGTATTAGAAACCAGTATGATAATGTGATATCCTACATGTGCATTTCATACCTCATACCCAAAAGTTCAAGGGAGCAAGACCATTTTCTACTGGTGAAATCCTCTCCCAGAGACTTCAGAAGTAGCAGGCTCACTCTCCATACTGAGAGTAATCAAGGCAATGAGGACAATATTTTTTCAAAGACAGGCAAGAGTAGTGAAGAGAATGATGACAGAAAGGCAGGGAAGAATAAGGAGGGTGGAAATGTTGGGAGAGATTTAGTTCAAGTAAGGTGGAAGGTCAATCATAGAAGAAACTAAAGCTGTGAGCCCAAAATACTGGCAAAAAGCCGGAAAAATTGTGGGGTGAATTAAGAAAAGATGAACAAAGATGAGACATGTTGTTGCTTAAAATATGAAACTTGGTGCCAGAATACTGTGATGACTTTTGGAGTGTGAATTAGATCTCAGGAGGTTTGGTGGTGTTAGTAGAGGCTGGATGTTTAATCGTGGTCATCTTGAAGTTGATGGACAAGTCTCACAGGATTTTGCACATATGAGATCACATATGAGATAGAGACAAAATCTTTATGCACAAGACATAGTTTGCTGTTACATTTTTATATGGCTAGTGTTGGGATTTTAATACCAAATTCTGAAATGCCACGTAAAAGTAAAAGCTCTAGAGAATACCTTTTTTCTTCCTCCCCCCATGAGTTTGGGTCAGTAGATGGTTCAGAAATCAGTGCAAAGTGAAGATGAGTTTGCCATCTGCATCAGCCCACTGGATCAGAGAATAAGCAGTACTTTTGAGAAATACGAGATGATCCACATTTCTAAAAAGTTGTGAGTGTTAATTAGAAGTTAAAACAAAGGAATAGAGAGCCTTAGTGGAAAAAATGTGGAAATTTTCTTTTGGGAAATTATAGGGTTAAAATTTAATGTGAAATGTAAAGTTTGAAAGAGATGAAAAATGATATATTTACCAAATGTTTGATTCCAGCTTTCTGTCCCTTACAAACACTTCTAAATTAGGGAACAGCTGTTTGATATGAATGCTACCAAGTTTCTGCTGTTCTGAAAAAGCTTAGGAGCTTGTTTCACTGTGCATCTCTCAATTACTTGCAACTGTGACACCTTTATGAAGTGTATTTCCTAAGGAAGCCATCAAAAAGCTTTTTGATTTTCAGACACCCATAGATTCACACTCCTTTATCAGCCTAAATCAAACAGCTTCTTTTAGGCAAGATGCACAAATTAAACCACAGTATTTCAGCATGGCTCTGAGGAGCTGCTGCCTTGGAGTATGTTAACAAACCCAAAATGAATACAGCCTGAAGAGGGCAGTGGAGATAAAGCTTTATTTTTCTTACCTTTATAATATGTTGTGTTCTGAAAATGCATTACTGGACAGTGGATATTTACAGGCATTACACATTTCTGGAGCTATGCTGCATAAAACATACTGTCAGGTCAATGAAATCCTTTGTTGGGATTTATCTGAGGATCTAACTCCTCCACATGACAACGCAGAACTGGAAGACACGTCCATCACTTATGAATGTAGCTTGCAGATAATGAATTGCATGAGCCAGCCTGGCTTCAGCTGGGACATCCCCTTAGAACAAAACAACATTGAGTTCTGCAAGTGGGTTAAAAAAATAATTTTGCAGATTGCCAGAAAGTGAGATGATGTTTTCTTATTTTGTCTTAAAGCATTTCAGAGAAGCCAAGCTCCCTTCAGAAATGGACCAGTGGGACTGTGTAAGAGGAAAAGAGTTTTATGCTTTTTCCATTCATCTCTCTTGGGAGCATCCTGACAGCCAGGTTTATATTGAAGCTTAGGTCATTTTCTTTGTGTTAAGGGGCAGTGAATTTTATATGGTAAAAAATTATGCGTGTGTTGGGAGGAAACGGCAATTGCAGAACAGCGTATATCTAAATTGTTCTGAATATTCAGCGTGTTCATTTCTGATGAGGCATTGTTATTCCTCAGGAGTCTGCTATTTGCTCTAAGCTCAGCAAATAACATACCTTTTTCAAGCTGAAAGAAATGGATGTCTTTACATGTTTTGTTTCTATGTATACATACATATACACATGGACACCATTATGAAACTTATTTATAAAGATATTTTGTACATACAGATGCAGTAGGATTGTGTGTATGTATATATATCTGTACAGATGGAGTATAATACCCATACCCATTAGGAAGTGTCTTTGGAGAAATTTAGGCAAAGCTAGGAATAGAGCTTCATTTTTCCCTTTGAAGAAGACAACTGGCAGAAGATACTGATTTAGTCAATAACTTTTAATCAAGAAAGTGGTGCTGAAATGGATGATGTTCCAGTAGTAAAGCAATGTGGAGTCAATATTAGGAATGAGTGTAGGATTCTTAATATTTGCTGACAGTATCCCAAACAAGTCTTGCAACTCCCCCCAAAAGAACATCTCATGTTTCCTCGGTTCCCTTCTCTAGACAGCAGTACAAGGACTGCATGGAACTCTGCCCATTACTGAGTCAGGGGTGCAGAGGTTCTTTAGAGTCATGATAGAGAAATAAGGGAGAAGAATACATGGTGAGGGGAGAAAGAAAGAGAGCTGAGAAAGAAATAATTTTTCCTGCTTGGCAGAGAATTTTGTTTTTTGGGTTTTTTTATTTTTATTTTTCTTTAGTTTGTGAGAAATGAAGTATTTCCTTCTTGTGCCAGTCTTTTAAAACTTGTAAATACAAGAAATCAGCTGGCTGAGGAGAGAGACCAGTACAGTTAAGCACATTTAAGTGTTTGGAATGGATTCATTGTACTTGAGCTTTAGTGTTGGAAAAATC
This sequence comes from Todiramphus chloris collaris, assembly GCA_025345505.1. Classification (NCBI taxonomy): domain Eukaryota; kingdom Metazoa; phylum Chordata; class Aves; order Coraciiformes; family Alcedinidae; genus Todiramphus; species Todiramphus chloris. Next base: position 11,413,578 of record JANVCC010000035.1, on the reverse strand, counting down.
ATAAGGCAGAAGCTGAAAATAGTCCTTTCTCGGACACAGTTCAGTGAAACATTTAACCACATGCTTCAGTTCATCCCTATTTAGTAACATACTTAAATAATATATTTAACTTTAGTTACATGCTGAAATCCATTGCCTTCCAGGGCTTTTAAATACAGCTTTCACTTTTACCCATATTAAAATGACAGAGTTGTCCGCTTGCCAATATGTAACGAAATGATATTTCTATTTTTAAAATGAAGTACGTAGACATAGGAACCACACTTTCTCCTAAGAAAGTGTAAAATAACAGTGGAGTAATTTCTTCACAACCCAAAGTTTCCATTTACTGTATTTAATGGCTGTACATTTCAGGTGCCAATAAATAGAAATAAGTGCAGATTTGCTTATAGTATTTATAACATACATGTTCACCCTAGTAACAAGATAAACTTGTGTGACAGAATGGTATTTCTTCTACTGATAGAGTGTTAAAATGCATTTTGGCAAGAAGTCAAAATAGATAGCGTGTGTTAACCCACTGGAAATGGCCTGGTACCCGTGAACAAGTTGACAGGCCTATTTTTTTCTGAGTAGTTTAAACTGTATGTTGCAGTTGGCCTTCTTGGGGTTCATTCTTCTTTGGAATTGCAGATCCCAGTTTGTGGTGAAGCGGTGCCCAGCAGCAGTGATGATGGCAGCACAACTCATATGTAGCAGTGTCCTCACCCTAGGCACGTTGCCGAATTAGCCAAGATCCAATTAATCAAGATAACAGCTTTTTGTCCCATGTGATATGAGCCTGTTGACAATTTCTGTCGTTCAGTTATGCTGTGCATAGCCTGTATCCTTCTGGATGGCATCTGCTATAACCTGGATTATTGCCAGAATGAGAATAAAAGTGGTTACTTCTCTTTCTAGCTGAAGTAATCTGCTGTTGATTATACTTGACCCCAGCAAGCTTTCATTGTCACACTCTTATGCTTACTATGAGTGCTCACAAAACACATCCTAATTTTGTTATTTACGCAGAAAATGCACACACTTGAAGCTTATAAAAAAGTATATGTAGTCAGTGATGTACTAAATACAGTTTGCTCTGTGATGCTGTCTTTTCATTATTTTGATTTGAAGCGATCATCATTTTCACAGAAAATTATTTGAAATGTTGTTACATATATTTATGCAGATTTCATCTAGAATCTAGACTTTTATACAAGCATTTAGTTAATCATACTGACAATAACTGATACTGATATTTTATTAAAGATTTTTTCCACATCTAGGTAAGCTTTTTTACAGAAGGGTAAAGACATCCTTAAAAACATCAGAGCAAGTATCTGTTCTTCATTGTGCCTTTCAAGAGCTTAATAACAGTATATTTTTGGTTCTTAGAACTAACCTATACTGCTATGAACCAATGTGGTCTCTAAGGCAGTCTTCTGTCCCCTTCTGTTTTGTTCCCTGGAAGACCCGAATGAGATGGGGTTCAGCTGCTAAGTGTGTATACTATGTTAGAAAGTGTGGACTTGAGTGTCCTGCTGTTTTAAAATAGGACAGTAGGCATTCCTGTGATATGGCAAAGCCCTACCAGACTTCAGAGAAGATTTTTTTAAGCTTAAAAAGTTACTAATTTTTTTAAGCTCTCCTATTAGGAATATGATATGTATTTATGGTACCCTCAGGTTATGCACAATAAAAATGGTTAAATCTTTAGTCCTTTTAGTAGTTCACAGTTTTATTACAGAAGTTATTTTGTAGATTTTATGCTTAGAGCAAGGTCAGTGTATTGCACTGTATAAATTATTCTAAGTAATTGCTCAGTTATTTTATAGCTTAGTCACAGGATTTTTATTTTTATTTTTTATATTATTAAACATAGTCTTTTCTTTAAGTCTGGGAAGAGAAGGTCACTATAAATCACATGGCAGCTTGCCATTTGGGGTTTCAGCTTTACCTGTGATAAGGATTTAATAACAGTCTGGCCCAGACACCAGTTCCCTCTCAATTACCTTTCCACATGGGCATTAGTTCACACTGTTTATTAAAAACTCCCCTTGTAGTTGTTTTAATGGAGTGTTTCAGATTAATGGCCCCTGTGGATTTTAACTTCATTGCACTTCATTAAAGCTAGATTGTACAAAAGGTTACTTCAATTAAATCCAGAACTCGACCTTAAATCTGTATGGATTTTTTTTAGAAAATGTGGTAAAATTGCGTTGCGAATCCTTTGAGATTAACAGGGCAACATCCTTCTTGGTGACTGAAGTTCAAAATCTGTTATATATGTTCTGAATTTGCTTGCAGATTAATATTCAGATTTCAGGAGATTAGGAGATGAAAGCAACTGAATGGTGTATGATCTATAAATGAATTGGCTAAGCAGTTTGGTTAGAAATAGGGCAGCCTAGGGAAACGCGAGTGCTTTTTCTTGCCTGTAAAAGCATTTGCTGGATATTTCGCAAAACTTCTGTGAGGAAATAACCATTTATCCGCGCTGTAGGAGAAAGTACTTCTATAAACAGAACCCTCATATTTTCTAAACAGAAGTCCCACAAATGACTTCCTAATCCCCCTACCTCTTTTGCATGGCTAAGCCTTTCAGTGTGAAAATCTTTAGTGTTCTCAATTGCCCATTTCCTTGCCAAATGTCTTTGGAACAGCAGGTGTTAGGAAAGGGTTCCTGTAGCGAGGTGAGAAGAAAGGTTGATGCAGAATTTTCCTTGGAGTGAGGTCAGTTGGTTGAGCAGTGGAGTGATGCTGAGGTTCTTCTAAAGAAGATAAGCTTGATAGTCTTTTTGAAAAGAGAATGGTTCTGGATTTCAAGAGCATTAGTATTTAGGACTTCTTTGACAACTAGTTACACCAAACACCTTTTCTCCTAATGCTTTTGAATAGAGTTGTGGAACTAAACAGAAGAGTTTTTGCCTTTAGGTCTTTCTAAAGCACTGATTGATCTCTTGGTCATGACCCACAATCTGGGGTCAGACCATGATGGTTAGTACTGTGAAATATTTTTTTTGTTTTGCACCCTTCCCCTCCCCCTGATTTTAAAAGAACTAAATCTATCAAATTAACTGGCTTCCACACCCTTGCCCCACCAAGTCCTCTTTAAGCCATCAAACACTGAGTGTCCTTAAAATAACTAGCCAAATAAACACGTACTATTTTTAATCAAGCAATGTAAAGAACATTTTGTAACCCCTCTAGTGTGGCCTATACTTTGAAGTATTCACCTTCTAAATGAGACAATGTTAATATAAAATCATAAATGGTACAGATACAGGAAAGTCAGTAAGGGGTGGGGGGGGAGGAGAAGAAAAAATCTGTTTCACTCAATATAGGAAGTAGAGGACATTGCATTTGTAATACCAAAGGGCAGGCTTGAATCAAATGAAATTTTTTTCACATGACCTGTAGTTAGGTTTTGCAATAGAGTAAGATAGGACATTGTGAAGAATAAATGCATTTACAAGGAGGTTACACAAGTTCATGGAACAAAATTGGAAATAATGGTTGAGTGAAAATTTGAACTCCTAAAATCTTTGAACTGTGGTTGCTGGAAGGTAGAATTGAAAAATGGGGCAAGTTTGTACTGTACTTCCACTTTTTATTCTCTTTCCCATAGTTTTTGCTGTTGGCCTCTACCCAAGACAAGCTGCTGCACTAGTTACACTTGTGGCTCTCAAGCTCACTTTGAAGCCAGGGCTTGGCTATAGTTGTGGAATGACATTAAGTTCATTTCAAGGATGGAGTCTACAGAGAATGACACTGTAGTGTGGAGGGGGTTTTGCAGGGAAGGGGGTTGCTTGGTTTTGTGGTTTGTGTATGTGGTTTTTTATTTTTATTTTTTTAAATTTTATTTTACGTTTCTTTTTGAAGTCCTTGATCTTTCTGTGTGCTTGTCACCTTTACTATGGTATTCCTTCTTTCCTTACTTGTTGTTGTGATTACATAAAATGCTGAGGCTGGAGCTGTCATCACATGTAGGTGGTGAAATGACTGGTGTAGCAGCTGTCTTTTCGGCAGGCCTGCAGTTTTACATCTGACTTGCTTCTGCCAACTCTGTGGCTTCCTGCTGATCTCCATCTATGCATAGAAGACATCTGCCTTGAGCTGAACACTAGCAGGTCAAAAAGACTGCTGGTAAAAACAGGGTCCGGTGTGTCCTCTGCAAAATGAATCTATTCCTATTTGTCAAACTGTTCTGCAAAGTAGGAAATCGATTAATCTTTTAGTCTCAAACCACTACATGCAGAGCTCATGACAGGATGAGAAATACATTTGTTTCATGTATAACTGATCAGAAATTGTTTATCAGATAGGAAATCTATCCTCACTCCCTCTGCCTGCTTGAATCTGAAAAAGAGGCATACTGTACCAATTCAGCAGAGCTTTTAAGTGCATGCATAACTCCAAGCACAACTTAGGCGATTCATGCTAATAGTACTGTTTATATACTTACGTTAGAGAGTGAGTAAATATTATGCAACACTCTGGAGTGCTCTGGCATTATGCAAGCTCTTGTCTGTGAGCGTGTATCTGATGAAGACTGAACCAGTTTTCAAGTATTTCAGACTGTAAGATCCTGTTTCCTTCAAAGTGCCAGCCCATTAGGGCACATCATCTTGATACTCGCCTCACGATTCTGACTCCTCGCAGGATGCTATGTTAAATTCAAGGTCATGATGTTAATCTTCAAAGTCCTCCACAGAATTGGTACACGTTACCTCGGAGAATCTCTCTTTGTGACTACAACCTCTCCTGACAGCTATGTTCCTCAGGAATTATGAAGCTGTCAACCTCAAGGGTGAAGTCTGAGAGGGCAGAAGACAAGGCCTCCTCAGCAACACAGCAAAAGCTTTGGAAATCATTATCAGAGTAGATAAGAATTACCACAAATCTCTCTGTCCTCTAGGCAAAATATAAAACTCACTACAGCTTAGCTCCCACAGGCACAGCTAAAGACAATAAAGATAAAGGGCGAGAAAAGTTAACAGTAAGAAAAAGAAGAACAAGATGGGAGGAGGAGAAAAACTGCTCTCACATTGCCTCCTCTAAATAAAAGCCTTAGTTCTGGTTTTGGAACAAATAGGGAGAGTATTTCAGAAATTACAGAGAAGGTGTTTATATTTGTTTATTAGACATATTTTATTTTAAATATTAGTATATAGGCATCCACTTGTGTGCTCCTAAGCTTATCTCAGTTTCCTTTTAATAGAATATTATATACATAGTTAATATATATTAGTAATGGAATACATGCCAGGACAGCTATATAAGGCAAATAAAATTATGGGTAGGTTCTTTTAATTATTAAAGATACATTTTCTTTTTTTTTTGGCAAAGTATATAACAATAGTTTGTGTTCCCCTAGCTGTCTTACCATGCATAAAGGTCACAGCCTGATTCGTCAGGATGTGAATGTTTTGTGTACTTGTAGGTAAGAAAAAAATCAAACCCATGGCTCTTGAAAGTATGAATTAAAAGCAAAGATCTTTTATATCCACCTCCCTCTCCCGCCGCGCGCGCCCCCCCCCCCCCCTTTGGAATATTTCCAGTTAAAACATTATAAAGATCATGGTTTGTTTTCAAAACTATTAATTACTTCAGATGAACTGTCTCTCCTTCTTGCCCTCAAGGCACGCTGGTTAAATGGACCTGATTGCTGATTAGGGTGCCCTAATCCTCCTACTGTTGTCAAATATATTTATTACTTGAAAAACTCAGGCTTGTGTTTTTTCCTTGAAAATGGGCTCTCGTGTTAGGGTGAAAACAGGAACTGTAAAACTGTATGCTTCTGGTTTAATTATAGTGATGTTAAATACAGAATAGACAACTTTTTGAACTGATGCTTGGAGATAAGTTTTATCGTACTAGAAAAAGGAGAGGGGAAGGCTGAGTCCCACAGGCAACACTGTCAGAACTTCCCACCTGCTGTCCTGGCAATGGGACTTTGTTTGCACCTGCATGCTTGCCATTAGTTCAGATAGGTGTAAGTCATTCTTTGTGTTAAAACTCTCCAAATGTTGGAAGTTAAGAGTTGTCCTTCAGCTTAGACCTCTTCTTTTTAAGTGGAAAGGTTAGATATGAAATTACATGGGGTTATGGTGTTCTGCAAAAATGGCAGCCATAATGCAGTAAATGGGCTGGTGCTTTTTAAAGTGTTTTAGTATTGTGGATACATTTTTATGTAGAACACTCAAATGCGTGTCTGTTTGACTCTATGAATAGTAAGGAAATGGTACTTGCTGTGTTTTAGATTAGTGTTAAGTGGGTGACTTCAGAAGCATTTGCTGATTAAAATATAGCACTGGTACAGTAATTATATCCTCTACATCTGGGAAGTGTTTGTGTTATTCTACGTATTTGTGCATAAAATACTTGAATTTTTGTTTTTTAATTGTGTGCTAATGCTTATAAATCTGTAGTGCAACTGTACATCACAGAAAGAGAAAATGAAGCTTTGGATATTAATGTTGTGAAAAGCACACCTATAGGAATGGGAAAAATACTGATAAGCGGTATTTTTATGTAAAGGGGATCCAGTGGCAGTTATTGTCTCTGTATGGCAAAGTCTTGGATGTGCATACTTATTTACTTTGCAACCAGACACCTACTGATTAAAATCCATAATCTCTGTCCTCCCCATTGGAAAACTGATTCTTGAAACCAGGCCCTTAATCATCCCACTAGAAGTATTTGTAAGAAATGCTGTTGCTAGGTCTTTGCTTATATCAAACCTATACTTCTGTTGACTATTCCCTGTCATTAGGCATTCTTTTAGTGAGACAAAGATACATAGGTCTATCTTGATGCCTTAGTCCAGACAGCACTGCTGCTTTGGACCTGCAGGTCATGCTTCTGGTTGGCAGCAATGGCAGTACTGTCTCATGTGGTTCAAGGATATTTGTGCCCACTTGGCATCCCCTCAAAGGCTACTGAGTTGAATGAGAATGATGCCTCTGCCAGTATTTGGCTCTTAGTTAATGCTGAATTTGATCCATTATTAGGAAATAACAGGGATAGCATTGTAAATTTAAACAACTCTTTATGAGCGCAGAGTAATGCAAGTTCCCTGCCTGTTATGGTAAAACATAACAGATTCAATAAGCTTCATATATTTCTTTTCCTAAAATAACTTTACTGTTGGTGTTACAGCTTCTGGAGAAACTGGCTGCTATCTTCTTTCATCTGCAGGCAAAACACCTGCTACTTGTAAGCAATTGTTAGTCAAATCACTTAAAAGATTGGCAGTTGTTTTAAATGGCAATTAAACTATTGCATTAAGTCACATTTGTTTCTACTGTACTAAAAGTTCAATAACCTAGTGTAGCTTGATATGTACCACATTTCATAGTTGCAAACTACAGGTCAAATGTAAAGACACTGTAATAACAGGTAATAAAATACAGAAATAGCCTGGCCTGTCATGGCTTAGACATGCAAAGCAATGCAGGGCTGCTGAGTGTGTGGCTCTTGCATTTGTGTCAGTGCATTTCTGCCTGCTCGTTGTAGGTTTTAAGGGCAGAGATAGCTGAATAGAGAAACATATTTGTGACCTGTTCTCTATTTGGCAGAAAAAAAGTTTCTAAGTAGTTAGTATAATGACTATTTTTGTGTGCTTTCAGAGATGATTAACAGAAGAAGATGTAAATAGCGTAGCGAGACAGGAAAAATTAGTCAAACTATTCACAACCAACATTCAACCATCTCAAATTCAGATTGCTACAACCGCTTACAAAGTGCTTTCTAGCTGAGAAGGAGGCTTTTATTAGGATCACGACTCCATACATACCCTCTCATTTTCTATACCTTTTTAAAAGTAATGCATCTTGTCCTATAAAAAAAATGCAGGAGTGCAGCTTTCCTGAATATATTGCTCATGTCAGAGGCTCGTGGTATGAATTCCTTGATGCCAGGGACAGTGAGTGGAACAAAGTGTTAAGTATTGAAGAGGTGAATATAGATTACTGTGCTGTAGTCATCTATCACAGCACTGGGTGAAATAAAGAAAGTTCAGGAAACAGACATTGATTCCAACAGAAAACCAATCAATTTTGGATCTATGTATAACACAGCATGTATATTATTGCACTAAAAGGCATCTGTCTTCCAGTCAATACTTTCATAAAAAATATGCTATAGAAAGATTTCTGTAAGAGGAGATAGTTTGTGAATCCCACTGTTGCAGCTGGTCAGGGGTCTGAAGTATTTGTAAAACGCAGTTAGTGTTTAAGATGTACTCACTTTGATCAAAGAGGATTTTGGAATGACTCACCATGTGGACACACATCTGTTAAATGTCAGACATTAGGTAGTGGTACCTAATAACTCCCGAAAGAATAATTTTACATTCCCCACAAGTCAGAACTCGCATCATATTCAGCTTTCTGTTTCATAAGGATTTGTTCCTAGCAGGTTGTATATATGTGTGTGACAGCCGGGGCAAGAATGATTATGATGAGTGTTGCTGTCAAATCATTGTTATGCTTACTACCATAAACGGAGGCATAGAGCTGTAGCACCTGCCTGCTCCTTTCCTGTAAACAGCTGGGATCAATTGAAATGTATTCTGACAATGGGACCTAGATTAATAATTACTTGTTATAAATGCAGAGTTGAGGCTTGCTTATCTTTTATGAATATGGTGCAGTAGTACAAAACTCTTAAGTTGGCCAGCAGATTGACTGTAAACTGAGAAAAAAGCCCAGAAGATGAACATTGTTTTACTCTTTTTCTGAGAATCAGACAACACTGAATGAACTTTTTAGCAGCTGAGGCTTTCAAGGAGTAGTGAATACCATCACTTAATTGGCCATTACTTCTCTGTCATGAAGATTAAATCAAATAAGATTAATTAGGTATCTCATTCTAAATTACTGACTGTGTGCGAGATACAGGTCTGGTGGCTCTGTTTCCCTGTGTTTGCAGGTGAAATAGTCTGGATTTAGTGCAAAGGCTTGTGTTATCAGACTGCACTCAGCTTATTAATGGTAAAAGTATATCCTTTCTTGGGGTATTTGTTCTGTTGAGTAACAGAAAAACAGTGATCAAAAATCTATATTCCTATTTTTTTCGTGTTGTAGTTCTTTACATTTTGCTATGTGACATCAGAACAAAGACTTCTATAAACGTAATTCTAAAAAGGAAAGAAAAAAAGGACTGGGGAAAAGGGGCAGTGACAGGTTGCAATTGATCTTTTTTCCTTCTGCTTAGTTTAACAGAGGCAGATTCTTGTCATGTTACTGTTTATCAGTCTGTGTTTTCCTGCTCTGATCAATCTTCTTTTCTATTTTTGTAAAAGAATTGTCTTCATTCAAATACAATGGTTAATTAAAAATTCCCAATGTCCTAGCTTTCTGCATAAATCTATGGTGAGTTGAAAAACTTGACTGCTGTTGAAACAGCATGTTCTCTGTAGGGCAGCCTGTGTATTCTGTGGTTAACTGGACCCTTTCATTTCCCCAATTATCCTTTACTGTAACATTGTAAAGCTATCCTTTAACGTAAATTTTGCTTATGCTTAGAGACTTGTAGTTTTCTTTTTGAGATCTACTAAGTTTGTTACATGAAAGATATTTGTGATAGTCTTTTGTGTAGATTTACTTTGATTTTTTTTTGGTAAATAAAATAAAAATCATATTTACTGGGTGTTTTTTTTGTTTTCCCAGAGCAAATCACGTGAATGTACTTGGCAAGAGTTTCTGCAGGAAGTAAAGATTTTTCTGTTATCCTTTGGGATTAGAACTCTGGATTTGTTCTTCCATGTGGTGTATGTTTTCCACGCCACCTATGATGACTGATGTCAGATTCTATCAGGGTCACAGCTTTAATGTTTTTTTGGGTCCAGGGAACTCCTAGAGTCCATATGTTAGTCCAATCAAAGAGCATAGTGTTTTTATAGAGTCAGATAATTACCTCCTACAGTTCTGTTCTTACTGGCAGAAAGTAATTTTTAAACAACATTACCTGACCTCCAAGTTCTGGTAGTTTTTAGGTTTCCCTCAAAACCAGTCTGTTCCCAATCCCTTCTGTATGTTGTTAATTCCTTGGTTCTAATGACCCACATCTGCCATGGTGAATGTGATGGAAATTCAGAAATGTTATAGAGGCAGCAGTCATATTACAACTTACTGAAGATAAAGGAACTATTTCTAAAATTAGATTGGCTATTTTGGTATTTAACTGCAGGTAGCTTTACATGGAAAATCTTGCTTTTTGACCCTTTAAAATGAAAACTTATTGTCTTAATTTTGTGGGATCTCTTTTATGACTGAGAGTGTAACTGTCCAAGTATGTAGGGGTTGCAGTGAAGAATAAGGTGCAAAGAAATCTTACTTAATGGAAAAAGTGCATGAAGTGGAATACAATTAAGGAGAAGGAGTTACATTATTTCAACTAGAGATTAAAGGGAGACAGATATAGCAGTTTTGTTAACTGGTCTGTATATATATATAGACTGAGCTTTAATTTTTATAACATTAAAAATTGCTCATGAGAAAATTTTCTCTTGGAATTGAAGGATCATTTCCAGTGCCAGAAACAAGGAAGTGTTGGTGGTAGAAAAAACATGAAAAAAGACACCCTCGTTCACCCACCTTTCCCTTTTAAGCTGTACTAAGTTTAGATGGAGTACCTGCTGTCACTTTATAGAACCTTATAAATAAGAGAAGTTAGGAAACTGTTGAACTATTGGATGAGAGAAGCAGAGGCTTGAGCAACATAGAAAAAATGGATTGAATCTCTGCCTGAAGACCTATTAAGCATCATAGTCATTAATGAGAGATTTTCAGGTGCATATCCATATTGATTTGAGTAACAAATACCACTTAAAATACCTGTAAGTCCTCTCTTCTCTCCCAAGATGTAGTCTTAGCATATTGCTGTGAATTTTTGGCAGCATGAGAGGGTGAAATGTCAAATGTCCAATTCTCCTCTTACAGTGATGCTACTTTATTATTCTGGTAGATACCACTTCTGATTGAAACTAGTTTAAGTTCTAAGTGAGAGGAGAATAAGGCTCAGTGACTTCAGGAAAAGTTCAGGAACAAGAGTACTGTGGTATTCATTTCCATGCCAGCATCTCTGCATAGGTCAGTGAATGCTGTCATCGCTTGTGTCACTTCAAGCAAGGGATGTTAAACTGCAAGTGTAGTAATGTTAATTGTAATTCAGTGGAATCTTATTAGATTGTACAGATTGTTAACTTCACTTTCCAGAAAGCACTGCTGCCCTTTTCTCTCCTTCTAGGAAAAAAGGAAAGCTATGAGGGCAGAAAATTAATTTCTTCCCAACAGGGAAAACATCTCTTTAAAATATTTTAGCAGGAAGTGATTGTCCAAAAAAAAGGAGTATGGAGTGTATTCCTCCTTCATTAAAATACTGTAGTCTTAGTGTTTATTTGGGCAAACAGTTTCTCTTTGACAGCAATTTTTCCAGTCTCTGCAAACCTTACTTTTATATCTAGAATGAAAGAAAAATACCCACTAGTCACTCACCATTTAGTAGACGTTAGGTTTACTGGACACTAGGTTTGTCTTTTCATGCTGTTGTCTCTCTTACCAAATAAATTTGCCTTTTGTTAGATCCTGACCTGTGGTAAATGGACAGTAGTAATTGTCAGCATACACAGGATCCAGCTTTGCCTTGGTCTTCTCCCAAGCACATAAGTATTTTTATATATACTACTAGTAAATTTGTACATACATACATTTGCTGAAGGCTTAAATTCTTGTCAATATTGACATTGTTTTATCCATTCTCTCAATGGATGGATGAAGCCATAGCAAACAGGGGTGATGTGCTGTCATTTTGAAACACATGGCAGTTTTTCAAACTGAGGCTCATGATGGCAAAGGTCATTATACTGTAAAAACAACTTCACAAAAATAACAAAATGGTAGGGGTTGGAAGGGACCTCTGGGGATCATCCAGTCCAATTCTCCTGTTAAAGCAGTTTTGCATAGAGCAGATTGCACAGGATTATGTCCAAGTGGGTCTTGAGTATCTCCCAAGAAGGACTTTGACTATATGTTTACAGAAGATGTCAAGCACCTAAATCCAACCTGTTGTACTTCAGAAACTAATTCAAAGTTGCATTACAAAAGCTCTGCTCATCTTTCTTACCTAATCAGGGACAAAAGTGCTTTGACTGCATCTTTATGTTAAAATTTCTCAGGAGTCTGAATTTTTGCTCATTAACCTGCCCAATAACAGGCTGTATTGCTTTGGTCCCTGAAAGAGGCTTTGCTCCTCTATGGAATGTGCTCTACTAATTGGGATCACTAGAACAGCAGGGAAGGTTTGCAGTGTCCTCCTTCCTTCATGCAGTAGCTCAGTGTTTAGAGGTGTTATTGATTAGATCCTGTCTGACAAGACAGTTTCAATTGCTTCCTCTGCCTTAAAAGGTGTGAAGACAATTCAGGTACCTTTCCTGTCCCTGAAATATTTAGCATGTGAGCTTAATCTTTTTCCAAATGGAAATAATATCATCTTTTCCTTATAAGTGAACATAGAGAACAGTTGACCCCTGTTTATTTTAGTACAATGTTCTAAGTATTGAAAACTTTTAGTTTCTTTTTCTAGAAGAAATCAAAATCAATCTCCTTCGAGCTTTAATCCCAAATAACAGGTTTTCTAAAACTCTTTGTGTTTTTGTTAGACTCCTTTTGGACTCTTTCAAATTTCTGTGTCCTTGTTAAACTCATTATCTAAGAAAGGGCACATTCTTATTATCTGAGGGCTCAAAGCAGTAAGTAAAGTGGAATAATTACCCCATATTACAGATAAAGTTACAGTTAATATATCTGAAGCTGAATGTCAGTATTTTACAGTGTGTTTTCTATTGTTAAGTCCTTACTCAGTTTATGATTGGTTTCTTCTCCATAGTACCTAATTTAGGAAGATCTTCACGATATTGTATTTGGTTATTGGATTTCTTCACCCTAACTACAGTGTTACTCCTGTCTTCATGATTTTCAGCTTCTGATTTTGAACAATTTCTTCACATGTTCAGAATTATCCTGAAAATACAAGTGAATATTGAAGTGTTTGCAACACTTTAAGCTTTATCTGAAATTTTTTGTTTTCTATTTCCTTTTTTATGTTCTGTGTGTATCTGTCATTCAGATGATTACAGAAAATACTGACTAGAAATAGGTGTGAGTTCTGTGGGTTTTTTTTTGTTTGGTGGTGTTGTTGTTGTCTGTTTGAAATGTTCTCTCAATTTGACATGAAAGTGCTGAAAACTCTACTTAAGAGATTTTTTCAAGCAGTTGTTCTGCCTTGTTACAGGGAACTGATCCAGACCAGATTTTTTTTGAGACTGCCATAGAGACTATTACAATTAAAAAAACCCCAACAACAAAACAAAACTTAGTTTGTCACATCTATTGCTTCCCTGTTATCCATTAGCTCACAACTCTGTCAAAACCGTAAATTGTATTGATTTGATACATTTTTTTCTTGACAAATCTGTGTCATATGTTTTCTATCATCGTATTATTCTTGAGGTGCTTATAAACTGCTCAATAATATGTTCCAGAATCTTTTCAGGATTCAGTTACGCTGTTTCCAATTCCCCAGTCCCTTCTTTCTCTCCTTCTTAAAGATGGTACTATGATTATCCTTCTCCAGTCCCCTGACACTCCCCAGACCACTGTGAATGTTAGAAAAATTCATTAAAGTTTCAGAGACTGTTTCACCTGGTTCACTGAGTCCTTAAGACTGAATTGAATCAAGCCTTGCAAACAAGCATACATGTAATTGATCTGAATACTCCTGAAGCTACTGTTTGCCTAACTTGGCCAATGCTCCTGTTCACTTTTTAAAGAGTTGGTTAGAATTAACCTTATCTGTAAAGAATAAAGCTATTTGATATGTCAACCTTTTCCTCATCATCACCTGAATTCCCTGTGAAATGGTCAACCCTGGTTTTGTCTTTAGTGTACTTATAGGATCTTTTCCTGCTTCTTTGTTAGTGGATCAGTATATTTTTGTTTCAGCTTTGTGTGCTTGTGCTTTATATTCATAGTACACTTGTATAGTTATTTTTGACTTTCCACATTCAAAAAGAGGTCTTGAAGTGATCATTAAAGTTTTAATATTTTTTCCTCTTATTGAAATAGTTGGAAAATGTGATTTTAATATAATGTATTTCAGAGATTTCCATTGTTCTCAGTACAGCAGATACAGTCCTTGTGAAGGATCAAACACAGCTTTTACTTTAAATTCTGCTGTGGAGAAATGTTATTTAATTGTATTTGAAAGCACAAAGCCATGAGCTTTATGAAGTAATAGATTCAAACTGTCTTCTGCTTTCTCTCATCAAAACCCTTGAATTAAGTTTTGATTAGCTATGGGCCATTTTTTCCTCCTTTGCATTCTGTATGCCATTTCTATATAAAAGTTTTGGGTTGAAGTAATGACTTGTATGGCTTTGTTAACATTCAGGAATATAAAAATGTGTATTTTTCTCAGTCTATATAAAATGATTCAAATAATTTACTTGGCCTTTACAAAATGTCCAGAATTCATCTAAATTGCCAGCTTGTGCTGAATCATCTGGTATTGATGGTTTGGTTTTTGTTGTTGTTTTTTTTCCTCTGTGATTTGGGTTGTTTGTAATTACTTCTGGATATATTGAAGAGCTCACTCAAGGCTTTTAAAGAAGATATTAAAACTAAAATGTGCTCTCTCCAAAGATAAAGGTTTTCAATAGGGCAGTTCCTACTTGGGTAATGGGAGAAGTGAGAAGTGGAGGTAGGATGTAATTGTGTTTGAAAATCCCTGAAAATGTTGTCCTTGCCTTTCCTGCTGCCAGGTAATTCCCTTTTTGTAGGGAATACAAATGTTGCAGGGGGTTCCTCATTGGTTACAGACACAAGCAACTCCCTGAAACACTTTCCTTGGAAGTGGTATCTGCCTCCCTACATCCTGAGGCAGAAAGGGCTCGATACAAAAATAAGTAGAAGAGTGTAATTTTGCTTCCTTTTGGCAGTTGATTGTTGTAGGTAGTTTTCTGCTTGGCGTATGCCTGGTGTGGGTTCAGCTTAGTCAGAAATACATAGGTTATTTTCATATTACTTTAGATGTGCTGCAATAGATTTCTCTGCAGAAATAACTATGGCCTGGAGTCACCCAAGCATATGAGCGTGAATGTGACAGTTGTTTACTATAAATAGGTGCTTTTTTGAAACTGGAGCCTGAATTCATGTGCTTACCTTTTTGCAAATGGAGTCCATACCAATGACCACTGTAAATTGGATGAATAATGAATTTTCTTATATTTATGCTCGTTGCCACTTTCTAAAACAAATGACCCAGCATGTCTCTTATTCTCACGTTTTATTGTTAGGTTGGTGTTGTACACTACGATTGATTTATTTTATTTTTGTACATCGTTTTTAAGTGTCCTGAGATTTCTTGCCTTGAAAAAGTGCTATACATCTTGAACTTGCTGCGAAAACTTTGTGCTATAAAATTGATGTAGGGGTCTACTGTTCCTAAAGATCTAATATCAAAGGGATTTTTTTAATCATAAGCTGATATTGATACACTAGTTGATGTTTATTGAGAATCAGCAACTTCTAGAATGGCTAAATTTTCTTGGATATGATGATAGATTTATTATGTCAACTTTACAGCAGTTTGTCTTGCCTGCATTAAACTTGCATTTTAAACATTCAGTTTGGGAAGAACAGACAATTGTCCTTAGTTGTTCTTCACTATTGGCTGGAAAATGACTCATCCATTTTGTAGTAAAATCAAAGAACTGTAGGCAAACTGTTAACTGTTTAAGTATTTATATCATGTGTCTTAAAAAAACCCAAAACAAACAAAAAAACCAACAAAATCAACTAATGTAAAACAGTGTGAGAGTTAGTGCTGACCAGATCCTTTTGTAATATATTTCATTTGATATAGCATTAGATGAACTCTTGTATGTAAATGGAGACAGAGGTGAAGAACTGCCTAAACTTATCTGCTTGAAGGTTTGAGCTTCTGTTCAGAATGTCAGTGATATTTTGGTCTTTTTAATTCAACTTCACCTAGTTCACAGACTGATAACCAACAAACCAAGACAATACCCTTTTCCTAGGATTCTTCTCATCCCTTTACGATAAACCAAAGCAAAGAATCCAGTATAAAAGTGCTGAGAGAAGAGTCAGATCTTTTCTAGTTCTTGTCTAAGAGTATTCATGCTGTTTTATTTGGGTCGCTAACTAGTAAGGCAGAAGGTGTCAAACAGAAAATGTACTTCAGGAAAAGTATCTCGCAAGGCAGATGGAGAACAGAGACCATGGTGAGCCGTGGGATCTGCCAGCAGTGTCAACGGGTATTGTACTCATTCTGTGCCTGTCCAGCTTTGATGGATTTTGCTCTTGCTGGACCTGCTATCAGTGGAGGTTGTAGTTGTTGTCTTACAGGAGAAGAATAAGTTTCTTTGTACAACTGTCAGCCTGACACTTCTTGACACATCTGTGATTTGCTTGTACTGAGGTGTTAGAAGCTTAGCGTGGTGTATATTGATATGCACTTTGCCACTGTGCTTAGACTCTGGCAATTAACTGTCAGTTTGCAGCATCTTCTTTTTTGCATTTTAGACTGAAGGGAAGCGCAAAAGGAAAGTCATAGTAATACAATAACTAGATGAATTTAATACAGGGAAAGCACAGAGGAAAAGGAGTCAAGAGATGTTAAGTATTAAGTATTTATGAGCTTTTGCTTTATACTGCTTATTTTGAGGTGAGGATTTTTTTAATTCTCCATTAGTAGGCCACACACCATCCAAAGAATTTAATTTACATTGGTAGGTTTTGATTTTCATTTTTAAAAGGAGTTCATTTCAAGACCAACTGGGCTTTGTAATTTTTTTATACATCTAGGAGTGTGTGTAGTATGAACAGTCCTTTCTTCTTGTTTTGATTAAAAGCAGGTGCAGATGGGGTATACAAAATATTTAAACTGTGTCTTATCCTGATTAATAAAAGACTTCGATCAGACTTCTATCAAACTTCAGTTTTTATTTGTGTGGTGCATAGCTTTTGAGCTGTTTTTCTATTTTGCTTACCTACTAAGTGAGCTAGTCTTGTACCCTCTTCAATGAGACCTGCAGTGTAAGCTTTCAACTATAAGTCATCCTTTCCTTATCCTAGTAAGAGCTTGAAGTCAAATTGTCCGACACAAAATGTGAAGAACAGATAAACACATAGTTATACAAGCCTTTATTCCCCACAGCTCATTGTTGTAGATGTGATTTTTAGGAGATAAGAATTCAGCTTTGTGGTAGTTAATATATCCCATTGGGTAGAGTTATAACCAGGAGTTCCATGAGTAGTTTAGAACTAAAATGTTTAATATACCAGAGGTAAGTTAACAAACTTTGGAGGAGAGATTTTCAGAGCAAGAGAAGAATCTGAATGTCTCCCACTTAAGATACCACCTAACTTGTCTGATAATCAGACAAGCCTCTTGAGTTTTTTAGCTGTTGCATTACAGCTCAAGCCTTGCAGATTGGATGCAGGATTGTTTGAATGCTAAATTGCAGGCACTATACTGCATGGCTTGCTGCCTGGTGTAACGTTATCAGGGGTGAGACTGACTTTGCCCTCATTTTACATCCATGCCTATCATCATTCCAGGTCTCATAGCCTTTCAACCACCTCCGCTTTATTTCTGTCCTTTCCACTGTAAATGTAAATTGTCTATAGTCTGGCCTAACAGTATGAAAACTTAACTTATCTTCAGTTTCACCTGGTGGTGGGGGGAAGCAGCTGAACTCAAAAGTTCCCATTTAATACACATTTGGTTAGTACTGGGTTAACACATCCCATTATGTAATTTGTAGTACTGGGCTGACTTAATAGCATTCACTCCTTGTATCTTTGTAAGCGTCCATTTGCCTTATGTTGAGAAGATGTTGAAAGCGTTACAAATATTTTGAATTTGGAGTGAATATTTCAGGGAACTGAGAATGGAAAGAGAACTGGAATTCCGTTTTGAAAAGAGAATTCTACCGATTATTTAATCAAGAGCTACATAAAAAGTTATATATGTTCATAGATAAGTATTATACAGTGTTATGCTGGAAAATATTGTGTAACTTTCTCCTTCAAAATAGAAATTATCACAGGAGAAAAAACTTAGAATGTTTGTCTTCTCTCCCCCCACAACTTTTTGGTAAACAGAATAAATGGCCTGAATGAGGGGAAAAATCCCAAACCCATGGGGGGGGGGAGAGAATCAATAAAAATGCTATCACTCAGAAGGCAGGTATGATCTCTAGTCTTTATTTACCCCTAGTTTCATATTTAGGGGCTAAGTCTCTTCTTAACACTTGCTGTAGCTCTCTTCAGTCCTGTTGATTCCTGTGCTTGTGTACAGTAATGGTCTCTCTTCCTCAGATGACTGAACTTTTTTTCTTTTATGTCCCTGATTTCTTTCAGAAAAATCACTTCCAGGGACACAGGTCTTTCAACAATGCACCTTTACAGCATACTTTTACTGCTTTTTCCAAGTGGAAGAGGTTGTGACTAGGCAGGAACATAACACAATATGTCAATTTTCAGTAGGTACCTTGGGAAATCTTTTTTTTAATTCCTCTCTGTAGATAATGTGTATCTGTTTAAGCAGCAGTCTCCACCAGTGAACCCTGTGTTCACCTGATAATTCACTTCAGTGGAAACTGGATGTCCTGAGTAGGATGCAGTAGCATGTATCAGGCTTGTAAGTCTATCGCAGATGCTAGAGCAAGGAACAAAACCAGCAAGATGCATATAGGTAAGAATAAGTACTATAATTTTCATTATATTTTGGATTGATCTAATGGTGACAGAATTGTTCCAGTAAAGACCAATATACTGTAAAATAAAAGATGGTTTTCCTCGACAATGCCTTGTAAAAATGAACTCTGTGGAATGAAATAGGAGTGTCAGAACTTCTTAGACATCCTTGTTCTTAACATGAAAAGAGCCCATTCTTGACTCATGTTTAACAAATGGGATTTCAGATGGCCAGTAGCTGGCATGCATCTTCTGAGGAGTAAAGAAAAATGCATTATTTTAGGACTTCCCTGGGAATAGGAACATAAAAATCCTCCTTAGAAGAATTAGCAGCACTGTCTCCTTTTCCTACCTTTTACTGCCTTTACATACATCGGTTTTGTCTACCGACTCTAAAATAAATGGACTAGATGTACTCAGCTGGCACAAGTGGCTGTCACTCTGAGTAATTTCAGAGTAAATGGAGAAAGATTATACTCAATAATACACATTCTCTCTATTTTCTTTTCTAAAAGTTGTAGTCCTAGCTTTACCACCTGCTCTCCTTACTGAGCTGTAGTTACACTGTATGCTGAGAAAATGCAAAAGACAGTGTGCCCTACTTTAATGAATGGCAAGATTAAGTTCTAATTTTATGTGGCTTTCTTCAACCCTCTTTCAAGGACCAAATCCCCCTACTTCTGGATTATGGGTGCCCCTGTTTCATACCTCACTTTCAGTAGTTTTGCATCTGTATTAACATAGAGTGAGAGTGGGATGAGTTTGAATGTCCTTATATTATCCTTCCATATAATTAATTTACTAATCTGTCAAATGAGTATCTTTGTCACGCTGGTGGGTAGCTTTAGTCAGTCCCCTTTATGGTTTAAATTTTGCTCAGTATTCTTTGTATTGGATGTACATACCGGCAACTGCTCAGGCTGAGGCAGATGAAGGAAATTTTAATTACCTTGAGGGAGTTAAGATTGCTTTTTCAAACATCACTTAAACTGGATTATTAGCTTTTCCATTTTATTTTTCATAAGGATCAGCTGTGGTTTTAGAAGGTGTTCTGTTCTATATTACACCATTATTATCTAGACTTCCATTCTGCATTTCACATTCTGTCTTTAAATTTTAGCAGCTTTTTCAGGCTTCTTAAATCATTATTTTTTTTATTACTTCATATTGCTGAGCTTGATATTTTCTAACAGCTTTTGTCAAATACGGAAGGTAATGCCTTTCAGCTTTTTATTTTTAACAGCATTTTTTTTCTCTCCACATCCATGTTGTGCAATCTGGTATTTCTTCCAATGTTGGTGTTCAATGAGAGAATAAAAACCCACCAGTTTCCCCCCTCCTTTTTTTCTGCAGGTAGCTGTGTGGAAGAAAAGAACAGTTTTCCTGGCAGTACTATTTTATGTAACAGCAGGAAAGACAAAGATAAAATAATACACACACCCCAGTTATATCAACAATATAAGCAGAGGAACAATGAGTTTCTTTTAGCCACCAGGGAGCAATGAATTTGTGTGATTTGACTGCACATAATATTTCTGATGTAGTCTTGGTTTAAAAAAAAAATTCAAATTTGGTGTATATGCTCAGACATTGAGGTTTTGTGTCTTTCCCACTCAAATCAGCATCACGTTTTCCTGGATCAAACAGAGTTAAACATGGACAGTTACAAACTTATTTGGAATAAATTAACTCATAAAGGTTTTATTCCCATTCATTAATGGGGAATGTTTCACAATGCACTGTTAAATATGATGAGATTTCTCATTTTATGGCTCACTTTATCTACAGTCCAGTAATTGCACTTTCGATGGCACAGCATTTGTGTGGAGAAGTGGTGACATTTGGTGCCCAGATAGACTACAAAGTGATTAATCCTCTGCATACGTAGCTTAAGGGTCTTATAATTCATATTCTCTTGTTTTACAATGGCAGGTATGAATTCAAGAGAGAATCTGAATATGCAATAAATTCATCTACGTCAAAGATTGAGTTGCTTGAAATGCTGAATGTATTTTCCTAAGACCTGACTGCATAAGAATGATCTGCAAATATATTTCCACCTAGCAGTGTCGAGTACTGCACCTAAGGATATGGGAGTTTATACTGGATTTGGAAAAAATCTGGAAATGAACTACATTATGTGATATGCAAACTCTTTATGAGGTTTTCTTGCTGAAGGGTTAATTGTAAAAGGCTTTACTAGTGAGCACTTGCAAGCTATCCAGTCTATCAAGAGTTACAAATGTTGTAGTTATGAGTGGATTGTATGTTGAACACTTTTATATGGAGATTTTAAAGAAAGCTACATTTTAGCTGGGTATTCCAGTTCTGTTTAAGTGAAACAGACGGAATGGTTCAACTGCTCTTATCACTTGAATTAGCCTATGTAGTTTCTTGGAATTAGGAAGGAAAGATGTGCATCACTTTGAACTTCTTTGTGGATCTTGCATGTGGTAGTCTTCTGTTGCTTAAGTTTCTCAATGTTCCAGGTAAATGTAATGTACTATGCACTGACCTATGCACGTACAAAACGTAGCTATAGATGCTGCCTTTCTGAAATGCAGCTATTGGATGAAGTTGTGTATAATATTCTCTTGGTGAGAATATTTGTTCCATAGGTGGGAGACCAAGGCTCAGTGCTTTGTAGGTCCGAGGGTACTCAAATCCCAGTTACTTACCAACATGGAATCTTTGTCTTGGACTATATAGCGGATGGAGAAGGGAATACAATTATTAACCATGCCAGTGTGCACAGTGTCTACTGGGCAGGAAAAAACTCCAAAGAACATAGCTTTGAAAACCAAGTTTAGAACACTGACCTGTGCTTCATTTCAGCTTGAGGACAAGAAAGGGCTTACTAATTTATTATCACAAAAATGGAAAGAGATGTTGATTTTGAGCTCTGAGATATCTCTTAAATGGTGTCTTACATTCTATCTGGGTTACCCTCCCTTTGTTAAAACACCTTTGCATCCTTCAATCTTTTGCTTACTGAAACACATTCAAGATCACATACTGAGAAGGGAAGCAACAAAGCTGCTCAATATGAATATCTTTAACTCATTAAGACTTGCCTATCAGGCTTTCCCAAGTCCTGTGTTCCACCCCCCCAGCAGTGCTTGGGATGTATTTTACTTTAATCTCGCTCATCTTCACCTCTGCAAGCTAAGTTGCTTTTTTTTCTGCTTTCTTTCCTAAGTGAAGGCTTTGTCTTAAAGTCATGATCTGGTCTGTATACTTGGATGTAAATATCAATAGCCTGATAATGCCAGGTATACATCAGTGGAAATCAACTGAGGTAGACTGGTTTAGGTTCAACTCTTAATCCATGTTGTTGGCATGAATAATTCTTTTTTGCAACTGAGCAGGTTTCTGTTAGGCAACTGAGGTCAGAATTTACTTCCTGAAGTCTGTTGGAGAGAGGTGCAGCTGAGTGAGCTACCAACACCAGAATGCAAGTAGTGGACTGAACTTTCTTATGGTATGGTAGCTGTAAGAAGGGGGAAACTTCTGTATTGTTTCTGATAGTTTAGTCTGGTCACAGAGGACCCTCTTACTCTTTCTGCTTAGTTCCATTCTTGCAGTTGCAAAAGGCTTGTGTTGGTTACCTCTACTTCAGCTGCCAGTTTTCAATCCTATCTCTCTTCAGCCCCTTCTCTCCTGTGTAGTCTAATCTCCAGTATGGTCCTCAGCTTTGTCTCCCCCAACAAATGCCTTGCCCTTTGACTGCCTACTGAACAGCCTGGTGCCTAAATGCTAGTCCAGTCATGAACCCTGTTTCTGGGTCCATATGCAGCCTCAAGCATTGGTTTCATGGATGTTATACCTGCCATAGGTGGAGAGTTTAAGTGGCAGGTGCTTTTCTCAGATGTCTTTGAACTGAGATTTCACTTTGTACGTTTGATTAATATCAGATTAATTTACTTTAACAGCATATGTTAAGATGTGTTGCTGACCCGTGGCTGATACTGTATTTGCCTTACTCTTTTAAATAGGTCTAGTGAATGGAAACATTGAAGCCTGTAGAAGACTATCAACTTCTTTATAATTTATCACGTGTCAGTGAGAGAGGTTGATGTTGATGGCAATTAGGGACATGGTTTAGTGGTTTTTGATGGGGCTAGGAGTAAGGTTGGACTTGATGATCTTGAAGGTCTCTTCCAGCCGAAACTATTCTATGATTCTATAACCACCAAACAGTATTTGTATATCAGTGTTAACTACCGTGATTCAAAGGTAGCAATTAGCTCAACTGACAATTAATAGAAGCAAATTGTGACGGTAAAAACATGAACAAAATTCATTCAACCCCTCCAGTTTGTTTAATGTCATAAAAATATACTGACTTAATTGATCTTTGGCTGCTGTAAGTAAAAACTAATGACATGAAATGGAGTTTGGATATTGGCTTCAGGGAATGATATTTTCTCATGTAATAAAACACAGTGAGAGGCACATAAATAAATACTCATGTTCGCCATTATAGGAATGATGTACATTTCAGTATGGCAGGTTAAATACCTCTAGATAATTAGTATGAGGAAATCTCCCTGTTCTTAAAATCATAACCTATGGCAGCAAATGCAATGGGGGCTTACACTGGGAAATTAAACAGTTATGAAATGAGCTTGATGGGAGATATTTTGTATCTTCTCTGTTAATGCATCCTTCAGGACACACTCTAAATGTCTTTCATATCAGCAAATCTAAACTCTAGTAACTCCATCTAGTCTGGGATTTGTTGATAGTCTGTGTGTCATTGCTGACCTTCAAAGTATCTTAAGGGGTGACTGTTAAGTTTTGAGTCAAGAGGAGAGAGTATTAAGTGAGGTTTGTTTTGGTTTTGTTGTTTTTTTAAAATCTTGTAATTCTATGTAATAAACACTAACTGCACCATGAAGACCGTTTTAGATCACTTGACAAGCTTTATGTTCTATTTTCTGTTAATAGTTTTATATTTGATGGGGGAAAAAGTTAAGATTAGGTGAATGTAAGAGATTCAGGCAGTCACAACCAGCCTGGGCTAGTTTCATCACACAACAGGAGGCAGTGGGAGGTGATTACTTGCCATTAATTTCACATGCATGTCATGAGATATATTGACACATTTAGGAGTGTAAAGGAAGAACAAATTAATTTATTGAAAATTATGTGGCACCTGGATAAATTCAGTAATTTTTATTTACACTCATAATTGAAGCACAAATTGCTGTCAGAAAACGAGGGTAAAAAAATTCCTCTCCATTCTTTCTGTGGCTTATAACAAGCGAATTAAAATTAAAACCAAACATACTATTACACTGAAATCACGTTGTTTTTCACTAAGCTAACAAGAAATGTAAGTATTTTAAGTATTAATCAGATTCGCAATTAAAGTTAAATAAATGAACCATCAATGATATTAGATTGAATCATCAGGTGAGCAATTTTACCCAGTCAATATTGTGGCTAACTACACAATGTGGTAATGACAAGGATCCTTTTCTAAACTGAAAGTTAACTTTCCCTGTAGTCTAATATACCAGAAAAGTATGGCTATTAATAGCATTTAACATATTTTTCTTTGGTGATTTCTATTAATTTTTACTTCAGTTGCTTTTTGAAACCTTTTCATTTACTCTGTAATACTCTGTACCAATTAGTTTCATAGTTTAGTTATGCATTGTGCAATGATTTGATTGACTTTTCTTTGGTTTGTTTTTTTCCCCCAGAACCAAGTGAGCGCTTATCTGGTGAAAAGGCTCATAGCTGCTTGGACTCTCCTGAACGTTGGCACACCATCATACCAAATGACTCAAGTTTCCGTTTACTCTTGAAAAGGTAATATTTTTTTTTTTGGCTTAACTGAGGTTAGTATAACAAAATTGTTAGGAGAATTGTTACTCTCCCAGATTTTTCAAGTCTTATCTCTCCATCTTGTCTCCTTTATACTGAAAGTAGTGCCAGTTTAGCTGGCAGTTTGGTTTTCCATCTGCAATTGTGATAATTTGTCTCTTAGGACAGCAGTCCTGCTGTACCTCATGTTGTTTTGTTAGGTTATTTGCCAAAGATTAGTCAAGAATTTTAGAAGCAGGGAGATCTTTCTGTGACCAAAATGTCTTTCATGTAATATGCTTTACTGACTGGTATAAATCTCAAAAGGAGTTTTCTGTTGCAAAAGTGTTGGGAGTAACGCTAACATAAGATACTTTGTTTCACCCAGTCTAAAAGACAGAATTTAAATCATCCTTGGTTGTTTTTCTTTGTTTTGGTTTCCTTTTGAGAATGTATATGTACCAGAAATCTCCTGCATAACATGTATTTGGATGAGAGTAACTGTAAAGTTAGGTTCAACTTTTTCTTTAAGCTACTAATGTAGCTTTTAGTCTTGTTGAGATGAAAATATAAATTAATAGGTAGTTGTCACTTCCTGTAAACCAGGAAGTGTTGTGTGATAAGTGAAACCATTAAACTTGGCAGTTACAGCCCTTTCAAAGACAGAAGCTTCAGTTTTTCCAGATGATGGTGACAATTTTTCTGTGCTCTAGTTTTGTTTCATAGCTCATGTCTTTCTTCTTGTCAATAGTATCTCCTGCTTAGGGATGTGGTTTGGTCAAGGACTTGTCAGTGTTAGGTTAATGATTGAACTCTATCTTAAAGGTCTTTTCCAATGTAGGCAATTCTGTGGTTCTGTATCATACCCAGTCTGGCTTTGATCCTGTTCCTGGGAGAGCTACCTGTTGGAAAGTGTCAGTCATAACAAGGATAGACTAAAACTGAGGGCTCTCTCCTGGGGCACTAGCTGCTGGTTTGATGGTCTCCAGTGTTGCTCAGTCCATGTAAGTGATGGGAGAGTTTCAGTACAGGTATTTTTCTTCCTGTTCTTCAGAAAATCATGGCTCTACTTTGCTGTTGTAGAAGATCTGTGAATGAACATCTCATGGAAGACAAACTTAGACGCTTTTGAGATTGTAGGGTTTGGGTTTTTTTCCCTTCACTCGGCATTGGTAGTTTCTCTCCAAGTACAAGAACAGGCATGCTGTTTTCTGCATTCTTTGTGCAACTTTAGCTGGGGGTTATCATTCACATATAAATTACCTGTCTTTTTGAGAAATTAGTTAAAAAACTTCTGCTAAAACTGCTGCAACACTTTCCTTACAGTCCCTCCTGGTTCTTCAAAAGGTTAACATAAGCAGAAGATATTGTACATAGAGAGTCAATTTGCCTCATCTGCAAGTTCTCCAGAAGACGTCTCTGTACATTGCTGAAAGAATGTGTGTGGATTTATATTATATATTTGAATGGGCTTCCTCCTTAATGTGGGCTCTGCAAAAGAAATTTGGATTTTTAGTCTCTTTTTGAAGAGCGATGTGGGTCATATGCATGTATTTGATACTCCCAGGCAAAATATAGATGGTCAGAGGTATACTAAACAGCTCATAGTGGATAAAATCAGATTCAATGTAACATCAATTTCTAACAATCCAGACAAATGTCCAATTATCAGGTTCTCTTGACTTTTTGTTCTAGGTAGATTATCTCAAACTGTCTGATGGGAACTATTCCACTATATATAAATCATATATGTGATGAAGTTACTACTATGGTTTGTCATACGGCT
Organism: Todiramphus chloris collaris; assembly: GCA_025345505.1. Classification (NCBI taxonomy): domain Eukaryota; kingdom Metazoa; phylum Chordata; class Aves; order Coraciiformes; family Alcedinidae; genus Todiramphus; species Todiramphus chloris. Next base: position 11,387,214 of record JANVCC010000035.1, on the reverse strand, counting down.
ATAGTCAAGCTCCTTCATTATGGTCCAAGGACCACTGAATTAAACTATACAAAGTGGGAGAGATCCAGCAGGAGATGTGAAGAGCAACTGTAGACACTGATGAGCAAATATTAATACAGTTTAATGAAAAAGCAGAGACTTAAGATTTTTAGCAAAGAGTGGGAAGAATATTCGTGTACAGGATTACTCCTGTAGAAAGGTATAGGCATTGGTCAAGTATTCTCATTTGTCCATGCAATACCACAGGAATGGTCTAAATGTCATCACTTAGGCTTAACTGGAACAGGAGCAAATGGTGTGGCTTGCAATAATAGCTTAAAAAAAAACCCCAAACTCCTGTTTTTAGTAATTTTTTTGAAATTTTTCAGAGAATGTCTTGTAATCATTATTTCTGTGACACTGGCTCCAACACACTTGGAACCCTGTGCTGTGGAAGTTGGAAACTGTAGAAACATGGTACTGTGCAGCTGTTCCCTTTTTGGCAGTACTGAGCTTTATGCTGTCACATGGACACTACGCAGTGTCCATGTAAATTAGTAGTGCATTTAGTTTCTGCTGTGCCATCTTGTGATTTCCCTGGCAGCACTCTTGCTGGTGGTTTCACTGACCTGTCTCATGCAGTGGTGGCATAAAATTGTATGTTAGTTGCCATAGTAGACATTCCCCTCCTCAGCTGAGAGTCTTTCTCCACCTTTTCACTCACTGGTGGTGAGTTCCTTCTCAAATCAGATCACGTTTGAAGCCTGAGCTCCTTTTGAGCAAGTATGTATCACTGTATGTTGTCATTTTGTTAATCACATCAGGAATCAACAGAGTCTGCTTTAATTTGTTTATTTTTAAATTATTTTCTTTTCTTTTTTTTAAATTTAACAAGAACAGGATGAAATTGCAAGTTCGAATCAGCTTACTTGAAACAGTTCTTTCTATTTCAGATTACATCTTGATTGTTGTAGTTCTTGTGTTGCTATTAATAGCTGAAAATAAAGTTTGGTATTTTGTCAGTTGTGTTAACAAGACCTTAAATACTCCCTGGTTTTGGCAAGCTTTGATCAGTGTTTTCCCTGCAAATAAGCCGGAGGCTCACTCCTGGGCAAACAGCGTACCCCTTTTGAAAGCGAATTTCCATTTGATAAACCAAGCTGCTTAGAGCTTATCCACTCCTTTCTTAGAAAGTTGCCAATTTGCCTCTTATTTGAAAATCCTTCTTTAAAATTGGTTCTGCTTTTCTGGAATAAGATAGCAGATTTTCCACAGGAGTTTGTTTTTTAATCCCTTTGCTGTTCTCCAGCAAGCATATTTCAGCAGCTTTAATTTGTCACTAACCCACTTCTGACTCAGCTCTGCTTTATTTGCTTAAGTTTTATTTTCTTTTGCTCTAGCATGAAGGTGTAGAATTTCTTGCTCTTTACTTATAATAATATAGATAATTCCCAATCTGTCAACTCTTGCTTTTCACTATCAAAAGAATTTCTGAAAGGGGGTTGATTTAAATATAGCTTTTTGTTGCAATTAGTGATTTTTTTTCATACAATGACTATTAACAAGTTCGTCATCTTCTGTTACATTCTGCCTTCTGCCATGTAAGGGCCCTCTTGAGAGTGTTTTCACCACTGTATCTCTGTGGAGGCGGTGTGTGGGCGTGAGTTTATTGAACTTGTGCTGTGAGTCACCTTAGTCTGAAAGCCAGAAATTTATTTTAAGGTGGCACTAGGCCTGAGTCAATAAGCCTTGCTGGGTGCAGGATGTTTTAGTTTAGGCCCAATATCTTGTTAACATCAGTATGTAGCTTCTGGACTGTGTCATCTTCATGCCCACTTCTCTCAGATGAAAAGAACCTCCATCCGTGTGGAGTGAGTGCAGCTGCTTGCATCTGTCCTTGAAAATGCACACTAATTCTTTCAGTGGTAGTGCTGTACAATTGATGAATGTTTGGGATTGGAAGGGACCTTTAAAAGCCATCTAGTCCACTCCTCCTGCAGTAAGCAGGGACATCTTCAACTCGATCAGGTTGCTCAGAGCCCTGTCCAGCCTGACCTTGAATGTTTCCAGGATGGGTCATCTACTGCCTCTCTGGGCAATGTTCCCAGTGTTTCACCACCCTCAGTGTAAAAGTTCTTCTTTCTATCTAGTCTAAATCTCTCTCTTTTAGTTTAAAACCATTACCCTTTTTCCTTTCTCAATGGGTCCTGCTAAAAAGACTGTCCCCGTCTTTCTTACAGCCCCCCTTTAAGTAGTGAAAGGCCTCAAGAAACTGTCCCCAAAGCCTTCTCTTTTCCAGGCTCAACAACCTCAGTTTGTGGTAGACCACAAACTCTTCCTTTCCAGCTTTTCCCAGAAGGTTCTATAGTAATTTCTAGGTTATTCTGTTAGAGTCTATATCTTTGAAGTTGAGCCAGTTCTGACTGGCTTAAACAAAATTTGTTAACACCAGGATAATTTTAGAATTGGAATTTCATCAAACTTCATATCAAAATTCAAACACGAGACACTGCTTCGCATTCCTCTTTAGAATATGAGAAATACTGTGAATGTAGCACACCCCACTCACACCTGTCTCCTTTGAACCTCCTTGCTAGGCTTCTTTGCAGAAGCAAGACTAAGATGAGTTATGAGCTTGAGTGTTATGGCTTTTAAATTCTAGAGTTATATTTAGCAACCCCTAACAGTCTCTTGCACTTAAAGTATTGAGCAAGTCACCAATTTTGAGTTAAAAGCTGTAGTTTGTGGTCTCTTTTCCTCAAGAATCAAACTAATGTTTTTACAGTTTAGTAGCACAACCACCATTTTACAAGTCATTCAAGTGCTTTTTCTCCACAGTTTGTAAATCTGGCCCTTACTGGCTTTATCCAGAGTCCTGACTCTGTGGAAATACTCTCATTATTTGTAATGTGAATCAATCCCAATAGATTACCGAACTAACAAGTAACAAATTGGGAGAATGGGGCAAAACTTTCTATCACCTTTTAAGTAAGAACACGTTATATATCAATGCTTGATAAAGTCAATATGAAGTTTTCTATCAGTATTAATAGAACTATTCACTTTGAGAGAGATGAATATTGGATATGACTATTATATCTGAGATATGTATATGAGAACACTCTTGAGATCAACCTTAAGAGTTGCAATTTGTTAAGAACCTTGGGGCAAATGTTTTGGGTATCTTAACTAGGTTGTCAAATTGTAACTCCAATCTATTTTCTGTAACACCTGGAAGGAGTGATAATTAAAATTTTATAACCTTGATACAGCAGGGGCTTAGCTCAAGTTCCTGTCTACCCTGCCCAATAAGCATGACTGCAAGGTCATGGTACCAGGCTGGAAGAAATCCACTGTGTGATGTTTACCTGCTAAATATGTCTCCTGACAGTTCTATGAACTGATTATGACAGTTATAGGTATCAATAAACATGAGATACCACTGTAGCAAGCCTGCGATTGATATATGTTACAATATGATTTACCTTTTAAAACCATGTTATGAATCCAAATGTTGAAGAATCAATGCTTTTGTGGCATCCTGAGCTTTAAAATCAGTCTTCCCTTTATACAGAACTTGTAGTGGAGGTTATGTGGTTTGCTCAGTGCTCTGTAGGCTTCTTGAGAGAGGGTGGAGGCTCTCTTGCAGTGAAGAAGAGCATTTGCATAGTGAATCTACCATCTCTTTGTCCAACCCAAAACATTCTGAGTCTGTGATTCCCACAGGTACTAGAAATAGTTTAAGTGACGTGCTGATTCCATGCCTGGCACATATGTTTTAATTTAATTTTCTTGCACACCCCTGAATGGTTGTGATTTAGATACCAGATAGGAGAAAGTGGTTTTATTTAACTGTGCTAGGGATGGGAGGTTGAAAGATTTGGGTGTTAATGCTGAGGTCTTTCATAATCCTATTCAGATGATTTTTCTGTTTGTCCAGTTAGCCTCATGTAAGTGAGAAATATATTTGCAGTTGGTTCCAGGTTAATTTAATCAGTGTCTATAAATTGCTTTGAGTTCTTTTGATAGGGAGAGTCCCAGAACTACAATGCCCTTTTCTTGATAATTTAATTTTTATGGTTAATTTTCAGAAGCAAGATAAAACATTGCTTCTACAACATTTCTCTCTACAGTGCTAATAAGAGTAGCTAAGGAGAAAGACCTCCATAATTAATCACACTTTCAGGATTGCTCTGTTTTTAAAAGGAGCTTTACAGCTGAAATTCATCAGTCTTTGCAAGTGTCTTAGAGCAATTCAGGTTCTGTGAGTGACATTTCTCTAAGGCAGGCTTTTCAGTGTGAGTCTGTGGATTTCACAGTCTTTTGTTGTTCTAGTGTCAAGGTCATACAGCCTTCCTAACGGACATGTAAAGAAATTCTGGCACCCACAAAATCAACATAATAGTTGTCTTTGATGCCTTTAGGCAGTAGTAGTAGTTGAGTATAATTTTACATAGCTGCCAATTGTTCCAATTTGAGGTCTGACAAGAAAGCCTTTCTTCAGTGCTTCTTCCTTCTTACCATTATTTTTTTTTCATCTTGTGTTATTGTAGATCGACCTCCTTTTTTACTCCATATAATTATTCTGTTGCCTATTGATGCTGAAAACCAATCCCTATTAGTTCTGAATGGTAGCTCCTGCTTTGCCTTGTAAGCTCAGGGAGAGCAAATAGTTTTGGACTGTCACTGTATGTTCACGTTTGCACTTATGTATCTGAGCCATAAGCAATCAGGAAAATTAATAATAATAAAAGCCTTCTTAGTTGCTGCCGGTGTTAATCCATTCATTAGCTGGCAAAGTTGATGAATGAGTGATCCCTCCAGAAGATGAGCATGCTGCCTCCTCAGTGTAGACAGGGTGACCTGGTTATAACCTGTCTGATTGGAGTGATGGTTCAACTTGCTGCTGTAGTTCGAGGGTTGGATCAATGCTAATAAAGGGTGGAATGTAGAAGGGTTATAGATGCAGTAATGGTCTCACCAAAGGCTTTCAGGGAGTAAAGAACAGCACAGTTTCACTTTCATCATTTCTCACACATCAAACTGATAGCCGAGTCTCTTTTTCTGTAAACTGAGGATAAACAGTCTCTGCAAGTGCACTGCTGTACCTGGTCAGATTGACAGGCTTAGCCTTAGTCGCCTAAAGACTAACTCTTAAACGACTAATCCAGCAGTAATCCTCCAAAGTGTTAGCTTTGCAATGTCTCAACAGGATACATTTTACGTAGAATTAATACACTAAATTCAAGACTATGTTTTACAAGATAAGAGCACTTGTGAAAAGTAGATATGTGACTCAGTATCTAGAATTTTCAGGGGATGATACATTTGTGCCCTGAAGTATAGGTAGATTTATAAGAAATTATTGCCAGATCCAGCAATCCTTACATGGGCACTGATTTGAATGTACTTGTTTATACAACACACATAGCAGAGAAAAATAAGGGCTGCTGTTACAGATCTATGCTACAATTAACAGACTAGGCTTAGTTCAGTAACATTTTAGGAGTTTACTCTGCTATTGAAATTTTGTAAAAGCTCTTTCAAGGCTGTTGTTTCTCCTTGTTGTCAAAACATTTCATAGACTCATAGAATATTTTGGGTTGGGTTCTATTAATGTGGTTAGAATGAGCTGCTGAGGTAATACTTTTAGCAGACAGAATGTGGTGGTCCCTTGGTTGGTCTTAATTGTCTGCATTAGGTTATTTGCAGTGTGAAACAAGGAAAACATCAATTGGCACAGAGTCTAGTAAAAACAGATGTATGCCATTTCAGTAATTGTTCCAATTTTTAGAGGTTTATAAGGATACATTTATTGTGTGATGTTCACATTTATTCCATGTTTGTAGTTTAAAAATAAATAGAATCCAATACAATATCCTATTCTAAGCACCCAAATGGATTTAAATAAAAAGGCAAAAATAGTTTCCAGTGTAATTACATTGAGTGCCATGATATTATACTGGAAGTGCTCTGTAGAATTTGAAGCGCACAAAAGGAAATACGCTAAAAGTGTAATAATCATGCAATGAATTTCTTAAAATAATCCACATTACTGGTGCTGAGAAAAACAAAACAAAAAAGTCTAACCCCTCTGGCACTTTGAGGCCCAGAAAGAATGGTTAGTTAAGTTTTCTTTAAAACCACTTGCAGAAGAACTGGGGATTAAGGCACTGGTTTATTGTTGTATCAGTTATCACCAATAGTTTTGTCCCGCTTTTTTCTTCATTAGAGATCAGAGAGTAGCAAGTTCTTTGTGTGAATGATAATACATAGGACACTGTTCTATGTATTCCAGAGAAATGTCAAACCCATGAGATTGTATTTTTAAAGGTAGTAGGATACAGCATTTCATACATAAAGGAACATATTGAAGAAATCCCTAATGGAGACAAAGGTGCAATGAAAAATAGTTTGTGTTCATGTAATTAAGGACCGTTTATAACAAGTACTGACATAAGACTGAATTTAAATTGCCTTGGAAAACGTTGTCCTTGTATGTCTTAGTTGCTGATAGATGTTTTGTACTCATCTCTGTGATCAAAAAACAAGCTATAGGAACCCCGTGAAATTGTGCTGTGTGGAACCAACTGTCACATCAATATGAGAGAATTTCTGTATCCATCACTTTCATGAACTATGAATATAGTTGTTGTTTTGGGGTCAGGCTCTCAAGTAGGAACAATATGCACACATGTTCCATAGGATTTTACAAGTATTTGCTGAGAAAACATGCAAGGCAACTTGTTCTGTGTTCCAGGTCTTGAGAAAATGGGGCTGTGCTAATTATCTTATCTTGGTCCATTTCTCCAAAACTGACCCTGCTGGCTTGTGACTTCTCCATGCTGTCAAACAGCTTCACTTTCTGTTTCTCTCCTCTGCTTCTTCCTGGGTTTCTTCTCCCTGTACTCTCTACTGGTACTGTGCCAGCAAGAATGCCAGTGGTACAACACTTGTGCTTGGCAAGTCATTACTGTGGGTGGTGGACGTATGCTCTTCAGGCATACTGAATGCAAAGTCTTATTCAACCTTTGAAGTGTCAGCATGAGCATGTCTGGTAGTGTGGGAGCTCTCAAAAAACCCCAGAGAATGTAGATTTGTTGACATAATAACTTGAGGGGCATCCAATTATGAGCAAACTATTTTCTTTTCATTTGCCAAATACAACCCCAATAAAAAAAAACTTTCTGCAAGGTACCTTTTCTCTTCTTTCTCTAACAAGTAACTCATTACAGGTTTAAAAGCCATGAAAATGGCCTTAATTAGCATACCAAGCCCTGAACTGAAACTTTGAATCTCTTTTAGCAAGTTAAATTTGTTTCTGTTTTCAACAGAATTTGGAGGTATTGGGCAAAACAATACAAAACACATAAAAGTTAGTTATAAAAAGAATTAACAGTTTAATTGGTTTCACCTTTGCATTTGGAAAGGCAGTAGAGTAAAATTGTCATCTGTAATTTCTGAAATCTGATTTTCTTTAGTAGTTAATTTTCAGAAAGGAGGAAAATAAAAGAATGTAACCAGCATTTTAAAAGTATTTTTTTATTTGAATGTCTTGTTAAAGAACCATGTGAATATTTGAATGCTTTCAGGATATATAATGGACTTTGAGACATTGAAGCATTTAGTATTATTATTGATTTCATAGGCCATAGAAGAAAGATAACAACGGTTCATTGTTAAGAATGAAAAACACCACTGTCAGTTTCCCACCTTTTTGTGTACCCTTTTCTCCCCCATCTTCTACCTTAAAGAAATTTAGTAACAGGCCTTGTTAGAAAAAGTACGATAAAACAGATGAAACAAATTGAGAAATGTAGTAATGTCATAATCTTCAGAGTCACCTAACCCTGATTTCTTGAATTTTCAAACGTCCTAATGCAGAACAATTTGGTCATCACTCAGGTTCAAGCTTTTCATGTGTACAGTAATATGACCTGAAAAGCTTAAATTGGAATATCCTCTACCAGAAGGAAAAAAACCCCAAACCAACCAAACAAAAAACCCACCAACCCTCCCCCCCACCCCCCTCAAAAGGTAACATATTGGGAACCTGAACTTTGTCACCTATGTCCTGCTCAAATCTGGATTTGATTACAATTAAAAGAAGTTTTGATGCTAAATACTAACAGTTATTTATTACTAAACAGGCAGTTAAGCATTGGACAGCATAACATTTTTGTTCCAAAGTAAGAAATAATTGCCAAGACTGAGTTAGTGAAGTTGTTATGCTTCAGCAGAGCAAGTTTTCTTGAATTTCCTGTCTGCAACTGTTTACCTCTCACACAAATAAGGTATTGGGTACACTTTAACTTTTGCAAGTACCATCATCATTCATTAGCTGTAATGGAGTCAGTCATCAAGCAATATAACCCAAACATACTTCTTATGAGGTTGTGAAATTCTTGAGGAGAGGATATATTGTGCTATTTAAAACATTCTGCCTTTCTGAAACTTCAGACCTACTCATTTCAAAAGCAATGAAAACGACATCTCCACTTTTCTCCCATCTGTTCCACCGAATAGACTTTTGAGTGCTGAATTGCCATGAAGCCTGGGTGATTAGCCCAAAGTCCTCAGCAAGCAATTAGTTGTTACTATTTGTATTTTCTGTGGTGTTTTAAAGAGTCCTGTTTTTTGATGATTGTGATGCCATGCTCACCAAGATATTTGGGGCTATCCTGGTATGTGCTAGGTACTACTTGGTAATGAATGAATATGGTTGTTTCATGTACAAGTCTTGCAAAAGTACCAGGAAGAACAGAATTTGATTTGTAGATGTTTATGTTCATTCTAATGCAGGTTTTCTGTTTTCCTGAATGCTTTTCTCACTTATGGTGCAAAGGATGGCAAGGAATGAATGAGTAACTTGGGTAAGAAGTTTGCATTTTGTTTTGATTCTGATTTAGAATATAAATTTTACAGGGTCCAGAGCCCAGGCATGTGTTTGTGCTATGGGACAAGTCTTAAATGAGGCCAAATTATTAACCGCTGTTGAACTTGCTGTGCTTTTGTGGTACACTTTTGAAAAGTAAAGCACGGATCCTTTTAAATTAGAACACATTGTACTACTGAAGCCTGGAGGAGATTAAGCAAAGACAGGGTACACTTGCACACCTATCCTTGTCCCATTCTCTTCCAAATATGGTTCATGGTTGCACAGTTCATAGTCCAAATGTAGTCTTATCCTAGAGATTCACTTTAATGAGAGTTTAAATAGTACACCATGAAAACTCATCCTAAGCTATTTATTATGACCTGTCCTAGCATTTAACTAACAGACTTTCCCTACCACACACACCTCTTGTTTCTTCTGTGTCAACTGCATCTTTATACTCTGGTTGGTGTTAATAAGCTATAATGCTGACATGAGGGAAGAAAAGCTAATGTGGCTGACTGGCTTGTCAGAAAAACTATACTCTTCTTTATGAAGGCCTATACATTCAGTGACTCCGGATGTCCTGATCCGGGTTTTGAAAAGCACGTACACATCTAAAAATCACAGAATCACAGAATAATTGTGGTTGGAAAGGACATCCTAGATCACCAAGTCCAACCATACGCATGTCCAACCATCACATTACACTAGAGTTCCTTCTGGCCTGGCATACAGGATCCCTGTACTGCTCTTGCTGCTGTGCTTTGTTAATGAAAGTCTCTGGTGCTTGTATCCTGCATTTGCTAGACGTCAAGAAGCAGCAACCATTTTTAAAGCATGGAGGTTAAAAGGATTTACATGCTTTGTCTTATACATGCCCCTACTTAAATATTTTGGCCAAAGCTTTTGTTGTTGTTAGTGTTTAAAATAATAAATCTGTTACTTTCATGGAAATGAAAGTTTCATTGCAATACTCAAACTGGAGGCATGCCAACTTTTTATGCCTGAATCCTTGCTTTTGAAATAAAAGTACTCTTCCATCTTTTTCTCCCTCTCCAAATAAATTACCCTGACTATAGTGTTGTTTGTTACAAAGTTTTAAATTGTGCTGGCACGGTGTCTTGTGAACCTCTGTCTGCAGATTCTTGCACTGATATGCTGGTAACAAGAAAACTGGCAGCTGTCTCTTTTTCAGGAAAATAGTCACATTTTCAGATCACTTGCTCCTGTGGCTGCCTTTCTACATGTAAACAAAGGGACAGATTTGAGTCTCAGCTACACCATTATAAATATGAGAATATCAGTGGGCGTCAGAGAAATTCTTTTATTCTTTTGAACTCAGAAGAATAACAGTGCTCATTCTGGTCATACAGATAGTCTTAACATAAGGCAAACAGTTGGAAAAATTGCTTTTAGTGAAATAATCCTGCAATGGTGTTATATTATTTCAAACATAAATGGATGCTTTATCAGATATTTCATGGTTGGAACGGGGATTGAATATTTGATACAGTTTTTAAAGTTTAGTGATGATTTCAATATTGATTTAGGGGGGGAAAAAAGGTTTATCAGAAAACTGTGTACCCATTTGTATGTTCATTTGTGCTTTTATCTTTGGATTAGCATATAATATCCAGTTGGCTGACATATGATAATATGGTGGAAAGTAATTTTAAAAAGTGGCTGTATGATTCTTCAGTGTTTTAGTGTTTATTTCATTTTCAGTGAATGGCAGAAATGCAGCTTTTAAGGGAAGCTCAGAACAGGCTGAGTTTATTAAATGGGACACTGACAGTGAAATGAACTGCTCCACTTCATGTGGATTTAATCCATGCTTACAGGAGAGTTCTTATTTTTTTGTTTACATTCCATAACACTGCAACAAATATGTTTGTCTGTTGCATATTCTTTATTCATTCTTCATGCAGAATTTGCATACATCATCAAACACCAAATCATATAATGTATGTAATAAGTTGCAGTGCAAAACAGCTATGAGAATGCGACCCTCAGAGCAGGTTTGTGGGCACATTGTTTTACAGCACTATCTAACTGCCTAAATAAATCGTTGAATTTTCAGAGCTTCTGAGCAGACCTAATTTGCTTTGAAGTCATGGAAAACTGCAGAATAGTCTTGGCACAGAGAAATTGATAAAGCTGAGGACAAAACTAACTTCATTTGCTGTCTTAATTCAATTCTTCAGCCGCAGGACTATCCTTTTGCTTGTACTATCACTCTATCAGAACCAAACATATAGAAGTGTTGTACTTCAATAAATTAAAAAGGAGAGGTGTTTCACAATTCTGTTATTCGCGACATTGCCTACTGTATGTTTTTGTACTTTGCTGTAATGTGCTTGCTTGTAAGGATGGTCTGCGACAGCCTTGCTCATCTGAATTTTTTTTTTTATTTTTCCCTACAAGAAGTCCCATTTATTTGTAAAGAAAGGGTGGACAGTGTAGGCGTTACCAGTTTAAAATAAGCAGTGTCATAGAATACAGATGTTACAGGAGATAGAGCTGAAAGATTTACAGGTAATTCATCAATCTATTAAATGCAGCATAGAATGCTTTCAGTACTTTATGGAGAGTAGCTGTACATGGCTTTTTAATGAAAAGAATTCCATCATTTTCTGTGAAAGATATTTCACTGATAATCTTATAGGCAGAAATAGATTACAGTTTGTTGAAATAAAGAAATGAGCAGGAGGCATCAAAGCACTTTAATTTTTTTTTCTTTAAATAGAGACTTAGAGAAAGGCTGAAAGGGCATTGATGATAACCAATGCATAGAATAGTGACCTGGGAATGAGATTAGGAAATGTTAGTGTCCAATAGCATCTTCAGGAATTGAGACAAAAAAGCACTGCCATTTTCTTATCTTTGTGGATTACATCTCTGGCACTTGGTTATTTAGGGTTAGATGAATTCTACGCTTTTAATCAGAGATTCAATCTCATGCCTACTATAGAGTGGAAATTTACATTGATACAAATAGCAAAGATAAATAAGTGGTGTTGTTTTGGTTTTTTTTTCCATGGGGGTTACAAAACTGTGTTCAGGGAATTGTATTAAGACTGTGCAGTCCACAGCTGAAAACTTAGGAAATGCCAGAGTAAAGACTGCAGGTGAACCTATGTGCATAGTCTTTTCCTGAGACCACGTTGCCCATTTACTAGCCAGAATGTATAGTGGGCAGAAACATAATGTTAGATCCATCTCTCCTAAATTCTCAGCCTACATTGAGGTTTAGGTATTTGAATACTGCTAAAGCCAGAAGAGCAATAAGGCTGTCTTCATGCTAGCACTACTTAATTCAAAGTGTTTCAGGTTTTGCCTGAAAATTTTTCATTGCTTAACTAGTTCTTCGTTGCAACTAAAATGCTCAGAATCATCTTTTTTGGGAAGAAGTGTTGCCTATTCTGTGCTAAAGTTCCACTGCCACCTAAGTTTATGGGGAGAGTTGCCTAAATTCAGATAATGGAGTAGCTTTTGAAGGTGGAAGTTAAACCTAGAAAAAGGGTTCTGGGTATTTGCAGCTTGAGAAAGTTGGGACCTACATGTGTCACTGAAATGTGACAATTCGAGAAGGTAACCTTGCAATAAAAGAAGCAGAAGAAACATTATGGTACAATATGATATAAAAAGGCTCAGAAATCAACATTTGTTAGGAATGACCAGATGGATGATTTATGACTTGGATTAAGATTTAAACAGTTCCCCCCAAAACCTCTCTGTCATGCATGTCTATTTTGAAATTGGACTTGAAACATCTGTGTGCTGGTTATGTAGCTGTATACATTTCAGGTAAAATATTTTTTCTGAGTTTAAAACAAGTAAACCAGCATGAAGCTGTGTGACTGAAACTAATCTCATCTTTGCTTATTATGTGCTTTCTGTACGAGTTCACAATATTTAGACTAGAACAGCCTGTGAAATAATATCCAGCAAAGAGTTTCAAGCAGATCTACATTCCAAAAAATATTGCATGCTTATGCATCATGTGTATGAACAAATACTTCTCCATGATGTCTCAAACAGGGCATCCTATTTGGAACAGCAACATGCCCTTGTGACCAGAAAGGCCAATGGTATCCTGGGGTGCATAGAGAAGAGTGTGGCCAGCAGGCCCTCCTGCTCTACTCTGCACTAGTGAGACCACATCTGGAGTATTGTGTCCAGTTCTGGTCTCCCCAGTTCAAGAGGGACAGGGGAATACTAGAGAGAGTCCAATGGAGAGCTACAAAGATGACTAAGGGACTGGAACATCTCTCTTATGAGAAAAGGCTGAGAGCCCTGGGGCTGTTTAGCCTGGAGAAGGGAAGACTAAGAGGATATCTTGATCATGTTTACAAAATCTGAAGGGTGGGTGTTAAGTATAAGGGGCCAGTCTCTTTTCAGTGGCGCCCTGTGATAGGGAGAGAGGTAATGGTAGCAAGGTGAAACACAGGAAGTTCCACCTCAACATGGGGAAAAAGTTCTTCACTGTGAGAGTGACAGAGCCCTGGAACAGGCTACCCAGAGAGGTTGTGGAGTCTCCTTCTATAGACACTTTCAAGACCCACCTGGATCTGTTCCTGTGTGGCCTGCCCTGGGTGATCCTGTGCTGGCAGGGGGGTTGGACTTGATCTCCAGAGGACCCTTCCAACCTCTACCATTCTATGATCCTGAAGTTTGAGTTCTAATTACTGAAATCCCAGTTATCCCTTTTAATTCATTTTCATTTCCCTTTATTAATAATGCTAAAATAAGCATCACTAAAATAGAAGCCATGGGTTTGTCTTTGGTTGCTTCGTATGTATTTGTTCTTAGCAGCAAAAAATTTTTATTATCCTGACTGTTGTTCTCATACTCTTCCAAGTTCATGCCTTGCTGGTATAATTTTCTGTTAATTTTCTGCCCTGCTTCTCAAATTCCGGAAAAGTATGTTGCACCACTTTTCTCCTTAGCTAACCTAATCTTCCATTTCACATCTCTGATAGATTTTAATTGCTTTTGGTGATATTTGAGTTCATTCTATAAAGCTCCTTACAAGGGATATTAATTGCAATTAAAAAATCCCAGTGTACCAGTTTGACATAATAATCTATAATGCTTGAATGGATTTATAAAGAATACTGAAAATATCAATGCTGGCATGAATTACATGTGAGACAAAAGCTATTCCCTTAGGGAATGGAGATAATTTGCTTTTGTCTCATCCATTATGCATCTCCTCTTTTACACCCCATTTCCATGAAAAATATTTTGTTATGTATCAAAGAGTTGTTAAAGTTGTGAGTGGAGCATTAGGCTCAGTTTGTTGGGATGTTAACATTCTACTAGGATTTCTGCTGTCTGGGTTCTTTGTTTTCTATTACCTACTCATAATTTGGTTTTTTTGGTCTTTGATGCTTTTGTTTTAGTAGAGTTTTCAGTGAATGCTGCAGATTTCCTTTTGTTGGGGAAGATGCATAGAAAAGTGAAACTTTATAAGCAAAAATTACACTGTAAATGTTTCATTGGTGCAGCCATGCCAATGATTACTAATTAGCCACATTATTTTAAAAATGCAAACATTATTTAGTTCTCACTGACCTCTCCAAAACTGATGGATTCTTTGACAGGCAGAGAACAGTACTGGCCTCTTACAAAGTATTGTGTTGCCTTTTGAAACACTGCGCAGGATTTATGAGCAGAACATGTAGTTAAGTGAATAGTTCAAGATACAATGGATATTCAACCTGATAAGCAAGAAATCACGTTACTTGAAGTTCTCCTTTTTGACAACTGAGTTGATAGGGATAGATTTTTCAGCTTCTTTTTACTGAGGGTAGAAAGATACAGATTAACACTGCACTTATTTCTTAGTGTCCTATCTAATTTATTGCATATAGCCTTCCCTTTTGAGGTTGTAAAATAAGAGAAATTGGGGCAGGGATTTTGAAGGTTGTAAACCTCTAAATCTACATCCCCTGGTCTTCTGAATAGACATATATTATATGTCTTAAATAACAGAGAACTAGACAGTTTTTCAGATAAGAACATGCCACTGACCTCTATAACAGAAGCATAATATAGTAGGTATCTTTTTTGTCTTTCTGAAGCGACCTATTTATTTAATAAAGACTTTTACAGAGGTGCCTCCAAATTTTTAATTTAAAACATCACCTATATCTCACCACCTAGGATACTGTTATGAAAAAAACAGTGCATGACAAAGTATTACATAGCAATTTAATAATCTTTGCACACAAATGGCATTCAGGTAAGTTTACTAATTGTTGTGTTACATATTTAGTGGAGAGGGATTTATTTATTTTTTTAAGACAGGAGTTTTTATAGTGTAGTTGTTCTTAGGTTATTTATCTTTCATTGTTTTGCACACAGGATACCAGCATAACAAGTGTGTACAATTGTGGACTAAAAGACATTAAGGATTTCATTTATGTTCTACTATTATTTGACAATATTAATCTGGATCTCTTATTTGCATATTTACATTTTATATGCAAGTGTTTTTTCTTTTTTCCAACTGTCAGCACAAAAGAGGCATTCATGTCACTTTACCTTGTACAACAGTATTTATGGCATCTAATTTACCACAGAGATATTGAGTATGATCATTATTCAGATCACACTGACATGTTTTATAGCAAAGGACCCAAATGGGTTATTACAGAGCCATTGGCTAACACGAATGCTTTAAAGGACGTTGCTTGTGTATTAACCAGAACCTGAGAGAAAACACTGGATTATGAGCTGGCCGTGTGAAAATATAGGAGCGGTAGCCTGACACTGTGAGGAAAGAGCAAAATCAGCAGAGAGTGGCCTGTAAGGTTGTCAGACTCTGGATAATGTTTGAACAAGTGTGAAGTAGGAGTGTTAGATGATGCATGGGATGTATGGGAGCCTTGGAAATACTGCTTTTCTATCAGATGAGTTGCTGTGTGTGTCTAAACCCTGAATATCATTCATCTGCACCACACTGTTAACTGTGATGTGCTGTATTTCCTGCCTCAGAAATTATGATAAATATAGGGGTTTTGGGGGCTGAAGTTCAGTTGGTTTTTCAGTGTTAGTTTTCTTTCTCTCTCTCTTTTTTTTTTTAATGTTGTTGTCTTTTAGGCATTGCCTGTTCTTGGTAACTTTATGATTGGGATTATGTGAGAAAAGCGAACGGGGGAATAGCAGCCACTTTTCCTCTTGGGAGAATAACTGCAGTACTTACAGTCGCTAAACACATTATATTAGAGAAATTCTTTTATTTAAGGGATAATCCTGATTGGCAGTGCAGGCCTCTGACAAGGTGTTAAATGCTACAGATTCCTGTTGATGTCCGTGGGAATAGTATTTAAGCCTTTACATTGCTCTGGAGCACTAGATGCAGAAAAAATCTATGGTGTTTATGATCAGGAAGGCATATCACTGCTTTGTCCTTTTTACTGTGGAAGATGTGAAATGCTTATTGAAGGAGGTATTGTGTTCCTAAGGGTGTAATTCCAGTATTGTGGTGGGTTTTTTAACTTTGTTGAGATTCTTGTTACTGCATAATCAGTCATTTTAACTGTGTTTCTGATGTATTTGTCTCTTTATCTGTTGTGTGCATCTATTCCCCTGTGCTTTTTCACACTTCTCCATGTTCTTGAACATCCTCTTTCCTTTTATGCTTAGCTTGCTCTCATTATTAAAACTTGTTGCTTTTGTCAAGATTATTACAAGTAATCTATAATCCAACCCCCTCTTCTTGCTTTTGGCAATTAAAACATAAAGGAAAACCAGACCCCATTAAAAAATAAAGGACACAAGCCAAATGATATATGATATACTCATTTGACAAGCAATCACCTCTGAAGAAAAATATTCCCTCTATTGTTATCATTTGTCCTTTCTTATTCCCTGCCATGCCTGTTGTAATTATCTGTGGTTATTATGAATTTCAAATACTTCATCTGCTGTCTACACAAAATAGGGGAGATTTTCAAAGGCACAAATGTTGGATACACTCAGAGTTCTTATAGAAAAGATTAATTTCTACTCCTCATGGATACACAAACAGCATGAGCATGTGCAAATCTTTCTTGTCAGGAGGGATTTTGCTGATTTGAGACACTAAACTTCAGGAAGATCCCAGTAGATGAGGATGGCCTCCCTATAACTGTGATCATTACCCTTTGTTAAGGGTACCTTGTTACTATAGTTTGCCTATAAATATATGCTGGCTTGTTTATGCAGGTGTCATGGTTTAACCCCAGCCATCAACTAAGCACCATCCAATCACTTGCTCACTCCCCCTCAGTGGGATGGGAAAGAGAATTGAAAGGGTGAAAGAGAGCTTGTGGGTTAAGATAGAAACAGTTCCATAGGTAATGCAAAAGCCACATGTGCAAGTGAAGCAAAACGAGGAATTTGCTCACCGCTTCCCGTTGGCAGGCAGGTGTTCAGCCATCTCCAAGAAAGCAGGGCTCTGTCATGCGTTAATGGTTACTGGGGAATACAAACACCATTGCTCTAAACATCCCCCCCCTTCCTCCTTCTTTGCCCAGATTTAGTTGCTGAGCATGATGTCACATGGTATGGGATATCCCTTTGGTCAGTTGGGGTCAGCTGTCCCAACTGTGTCCCTTCCCTACCCCTTGTGCATCCCCAGCCTACTGACGGGTGGGGTGAGAAGTAGAAAAGGCCTTGACTCTTTGTAAGCACTGCTCAGTGGTGTTGAAAACATCCCTGTGTAATCAAGTTTTCAACACAAATCCAAAACACAGCCATGTACAAGCTACTATGAAGAAAAGTAACTCTATTCCAGTCAAACCCAGCACAGCAGGCCCTACTGACAGCAGTAGTGTGAAGGCAGGGACACAATGTCTACCCAGTACAACTCATGAGATAATTACTACTGTTTCTCAGTTTTATTTTTAAGCCATTTGAGCTACTACTCATATCTATCCTATCTTCCTTTTTCCCCATACTGTGCAGTAGTCTGACGATTACCCTGGTAAAATGCCTCATTCTAGTAAATCTAGCTCTGAACATAAACTAGTTTGTTGTTGATGATGGTTAATAAGCTCACCTTAGGCTTTTTGAAGCATTGCCAGATGTGGAAGTTAAAATCCTAGTGTTTATTTTGTTCAGCTCAGCTTGACTAGCCAAGTAGCACTCAGTGCAGTAGATAAGATTATGGCTGGGGAGGTGGAAGGTGGCTTTTCAAGTTACAGTTACATTGTCCTGGCCTTGGAGCACTTAAGGACGGTTTTCTGCCCAGAATGATCTGAAACAGTTTCCAATCCACTTCTGCTCATCCTGTGGTCACAGAATACATTCTTGGAAAGCCATAGAACTTGCCTCATTAGTACCTTCTTTTCTCAAGTCCTATTAAATGCAACTGCAAAGAAGTCCTGTTACTTTTCAAACTCAAAACCAAGAGGTTTAATTATATGAGAAACTGGACAAATGGGAAGAAATGTGGTGGACGGTCAGAGAACTCAATGACTGCCAGCACCTTACCTTGAAATGATATTTTCACTTAGCATCCATTTCCAGTTGTCAAAAAGTCACACAGCAGTAGATACTATTCATAAAGTAGGTGGAATAGAGCTACAATTTTGAAGTGCAGCATTACAGCCCTGGGACTAGATGTGCCACTATGGATATGTGTAAAGAAATATTAGCGAGGAATAAACTATCTGGTACCTGACAGGACAGTCTAAGAAGAGCTGGAAATAATTCGAAGTGTTCAAAACTTTTGTCTTAAACTGCTTTGACACTAACGAGAAATCATTTATACTGATGCCTTTTAGTGTGTTACCATCACAGCTAAAGTGGGAATGCTATTTTTAACATCATAGCACCTGACAGCTCAGTTATTAGCAGCACTTACCGTCTGTTTAGGTGGTTAAAGTCCAGAGGCAAAATTATGGGTCATTAAATTTTTGATTAAAGTCTTTACCTATACTGGTGGTTGTTGTTTTGGAGCCTGTTATTGTTGGTGTTACAGTAGTTATGCTAGTTCCAGTGGTGCTGTAATTTCTATTAATAAACATCTAGCAACGTAAGCTTATGTGTGTCATTTCTGTGTTTGTTCAAAGGTGATCTATGACCTAAAAAGGGATTAATTGTGTTTTTATCTGTCCAATACTTTTTGTGAAGCAGAAAGGTGCAGTTACAGATTATTAACAGCTACCCAATTCTGAATGGAGAATGGAAGAAGCCTTTCCTGTGTGAAATACCTTCTAATATCCTAATGTGGGTTACAAAATAATAGCAAAATAACTGTTCTGGAAAACTTACGTGAACATACAACCCTGATAATTATACCTGTGTTACTGATATATATTTTAAATGCTCTGAAGCTTAGGCCTGGTTTTATTTATTTTCTCTCTATACAACTTTGAAAACATCTTTAATGTGCTGTGCGAATGTTCGATTATAAAAGAAGAAATCATATGTATTGCAGCATCTGCTTTAATAGGTGTTTCTGTACCTGATGTGGTCACTGCGTTTCTCGAGCAGGACATTGCTGCTCTGTTGATATCCTTTGTTCACTAAAGGGTTTGTAGTGCTGGGCAGTAACTCAGATCGTCCCCTTAAATATGTCAACATTACACTTCTTGAGTAATGGTTCAGCAGCAGGACTAAGTCAGTCTTCTCAAGTTTGGAAAGGGTTAATCACAGCAAGAACATGTCTTAAGGAACATTACCTACTACGTGTGGACTTAATTTTATCCTCCCAGCTTTAACAATCTTTGAAGTCTGCCTCTGAAATGAGATTGTTATTGTCCTATGTGAGCAGAACCAAAGGGCATCGGAACAAGCCACCTAATGTCCATTTTAAAGAATTCCCCTTATTTGGACTGTAGCCAGCATTAAGAAGTCCTTCCTACTTACCATGTGAAATGTCACAATCTGATGATATGCCACTCTCAGTCAACTAATTAGGTGTTTCCTCCTACTCCTCAGGTAGCCATAAACCAGCTCCTAGTAATTGGTGAAGTTGGTGCTGACAGCATAAAATATTTAGAATGAGAGTGGTGTTCACACAGGTAGCAAAGCTTAAAAAATTGAGATTTTTTTTTCAATGGCGTTACATCAAATCACCTTAGAGAGCTCCACATTCATTCAAAGTACTTTTTTCACACTAATTGGATACTCTTCAAAGGCTAGATTACCATTTGAAAATTGCTTCTGTATCCTTGATAGGTACTGAAATGCTAATATCTTCACAACCATATACTTTGTAGGTGGGGGTAGTGTTTTCTAATATTGCAAATATAAAATACAGGGCAGTACTTACAAACAAAAAAAAGTCAGGAGGAAAAACAGTTCAGCATGATTTTATTACTGTCATTTCTGATAATCTCCAGTGTGATAGGATATTGCCATACTTTGACAACACCATTCCCACACAGCTCTGAGTGTTTAGAGAGGACAAGAGAAAGAGTTTGTTCAGGGGACATGACTACTCTCTCACAGTTTCAGTCATTGAAGAATGAGCTGAAATCAGAAAGAACAATAATAAAAAACCTCTGTGTTTGGTGTTTTTTTTGAGTGGATTAACAGCATCATAAATGACTATGAACCCAAAATATTTCAGAATTATTTTGCCTATATGCTAGCAGCAAGTCGAGGCAGCTCTGTGTTTGAAGGGCTAGCTTTCTACCACCTGAGCTAAAAGTTTTCTCTTAGTCATGACTGTAGCAGCTCAGGGCTGTATGTAGCTCTGGTATAGCTGGTCAAGAGCGTTGTGCAGCTCTAGAATTGTCCTAACAGAGGAAAGTGGAGGAAATTATAACCATTTTAGGTCCTCTGTCCTTTCCTGATAAATCTGGCTACAGCCTCCTCCACAAGGGAGATGTAGTGATGCACCTGTCAAACAAGGAGAGGGCACCAGAGTGAATAATTATAGGTTGTGTACATAAAGTATTTGTATGTGATTTTATTAACAGGTACTGTAAGACTGAATGTGGACTGTATGTGTTCGTAGGAACAACTCTAATTACCATAGCAAAATGAGATTTCAAAGTTTTAGCTGGTGTCATCCTTAGAGTTTTACTGGTAACCATAACTCCTCCCTGGTTAATCTATAGATATATGGAGTTTTGATGAGACATGCTTGTTAGTGGCCTTTCCATTTTTAAGGCAACTGTGGTTTGTTTCTTTTTTCCAAGTGGAAGAGACAGTAGGCTTTCTGAAGAAGAGGTAATCCAGAAGATATGGGCTGTTCCTTATAGGGCTTTGTCAGAGCCATTCAGATCTTAATTGCTTTATTTGCAGTGCTTAACAATTTACTTAGCAGGTAGGTTATCTTGTCATAACTTGAAAGTTCTTAGGAAAACTTCCACATCACAGGAAATGGGACAAGGTGTAATGGTTTCAGACTGAAAGAGGGTAGATTTACATTAGACATAAGGGAGAAATTCTTTACTATGAGGGTGGTGAGACACTGAAACAAGTTGTCCAGAGAAGCTTTGGATGCCCCATTCCTCTAAATGTTCAAGTCCAGGTGTGATGGGACTTTAAGCAACCTGGTCTAGTGGGAGGTGTCCCTGCCCATGGCCAGGAATTGGAACTGGATGAACTTTAAGGTCCCTTCCAACCCAAAGCATTCTATGAAATAAATATGAGGGAAGGGGTCTGAGTGCATAGAATTCCAACACAAACCAGAACACTGGGTGCTCTAATCTTGCTTTTGGGGTCACAAACAGCCATATTCCAGTATTTTTCATTCATGGTAGGTATTACCATACTCAGAAATTGTCATTTATGGAAGTGAAGTGAACTCTTGAGATTAGTTAGTGATGTACTCTGGCAGAAAATGTATTCAAGTTATAGGAAATGCAGTTGTTTCATTAACTACTTTTAGCTACTTTGTGACCCGTCCTGTTTAAAAATCACATATTTATTAAACATACTTTGCAAACTGGAAAATGGATATTATTTTGGTGCTTAAATATAAACGTATCTAGTACCCTTCAGTGTTAAATGACAGTTTTGGAACAGGAAGACCTACAGGAATTGGCATTGCTACAAACTCTTAAAAGAAAGTCTTCTCCCTGGAAATACTTTCTGCTGAATAAAGACTTTTTAATGAGGTTTCCGTGGCTTTAACAGGGACTGCAGTGACATATCATCATACTGTGCCTGCTGCTTGGTGTACCTGTGTACAAGAGCTGTAGCTTGTCTGGTTTTCATGGGGACCATTCTGTTCAGAGCTGTCAGGTAAGCAGAAGGCTGGGGATAGTATAGGGAATATCGACTTCTGATTCTTAAGTAGGCAGGGGAAAGGGAAGGAGGAGGGCAGCATGCAACAAGCTGCAACAGATGTAGCCCATCACAGGAGATTTTACTGCAAGGTGGCAGAAGCTTATGCAAATAATGGAAATTCTGAGTGGAAAAACAAACGATTACACTGAAGCTCTCTTAACAGACTCTTTGTAATATGCACAGTTTTTCCATAAATTATTGCATACTTCCTGAAGTATATGAAATGACAGAGGGGTTTTGGGCTGGTCTTTTTTCTTGAGCTTCCAAAGATTTCCTTGGAGAGGCTGTGTAGACTTTCTGCTGAGTTCACATCAGCATTTTTTTGCTAATTGTTCCTGATGCTTCTCCATATTGTGAACTTTTTAACAGGAAAGTAGCAGCAGATTGCCTTCCCTAGAGAGGAACAAAAAAGTCTCTATTGATGTGATCTAAAAAGAGAAAAGGGAGAAAGCACTACTTAAAATAAATGTTTCTATTTCAATGCATAGAGAATGAGTGGTTAAATGATGCCAAAGAACTTAATAATTAAATGAAAAGACACATTTCTTTTACAGTCTCTCCTCTTAACTTGTGTGGATTTTTGCTAAAACTGGATTACTACTATGAAATTACATACCAGAGAATCTGCTTTTGCAGTGATACTGACAAATGAACTCTGTTTTGCATTGGTTAGGGCACTGACAAGCTATGACTCTTGCAAAACTGAGGTTGGTTACCTTCTCTCAATCTGTGCTCACCCACTGTACCTGTTACAACACTCTGTTATGAGGGTTGTCATTTTTCTTTAGCAGGTTCTCCTTGTCATGCCTGTTTTTTCTATCAGGCAGTATAGAGTTGCTGGACACCATTAAACTACAAAAAAGTATTGATCATGTATTCAGAAGGAAAAGGAAAATGGGTCTGGGGTTGTTCTAAGGCCTGAGAGAGACTCATTGCACATACAGCTGATGTTTTGTGTATTTGGACAACAGCATGTTATGTACACTTTAGGAAAATAACCAAATAATTAGAATGAAGTAGGTGACTGGGTTACTTCAGCTGAAAGATGACCATGGGATGGAAGTGGCCCTTTGCATCTGGAATCAAAAAGAGCAAAACCAAAAGAAAAGCAAAATCCTTGTTGATGCTTTTTGATAAAATGCATGTAGTTATCATGGCCAGAATTCTGGCCTCTGTGTACAACACTTGTGAAGACTGCAAAGTTTCAGATAGATGTGGGGTTTTGGACTCGCCCCACCTCTGCCTCGTTTCTTGGACTTTTGAGCTGTAGCAAACAAGGCCTGACAGCACGAGGTGTAGATTTTGGGTCATCTTCCACAGTGATTATTTATTGAGAACCTCCTGATTTGGGGTTTTGGTACCATTTCTGTGGGCAGCCAAGTGTTTTATTGACTCTAATCCTCCAGTACATGCTCCAGCTATGGCATGTGCTGCAGCGAACAGAAACTGTATGATATCTGCTGCTGTGCAGATAGACCCCAGCTGGATACAAAGCAAACTGACAAGACCTAGGGCTGCTGATGTAGAATACTGTTATGCTTTCACTTCACTTTCACTGTGCAGTTACTTTCAAGTGATTTTCATTCTCACTCTGCTGGGCAGGAACTGCTTGTGCAGCTTTACTCCTGAACATACTGTGTGGATAAACTAAGAATTTTCCACTACAGTCTTCTGAAAACTTTTTTGACCCCAAATGATGCACCAAGTTAAAGCTCACACAGGGCACAGCCTTATATGTGTGTTTTGGAGTCTCTTGGAAACCAGTGCTTCCATCTTTTTTTATTTCTCCAGGAATCTCCCTGTGATAACGCGAGTTGTACTATTTTCCTCTGATGTGCCAATTTGCCAATTATTGTGCCCCATGAACAATTTTTCATCATCATGTTGTCAACATTCATTTTTATGCTGAGAATACAGTTATCATTGTCTTTGCAATGTGACATCTCTGGGTCTTTTTTTTGTCTGTTAGGCGTTATATCATTGATGTTTCCAAATCAGATGCCTCTGAACACTGGCAAAATGGAGCTGCTAGTTGATGGGTTTCTTAAATTTGCTGAGAAATATCAGGCCTGTTTTTCTAACCTTTGATAACCTCTGACTCTACTTCAGACAGGTATCTAGTGGATACCTCTGACTGAGGATTGTTTCTTGCAGGTCTGTATGTTTAAGGGACTACTTTTTATCATTGAAATCTTGCTAGGATGTAGGTATTTCTATTATGAGACAGAAGCACTTTTCACCCTTGTCCTATATTTCAGATTAGATTATTGGAATTCTTTATTTGTAGGCTTTTAAGAACCTTGAATATTCTGGCTGCAAAAATTTCCCTAATCTTTCTTGGGTTTTTTGAATTACATAGTATGTCAGTGCATTAGTTCTCCTTAATTAGTACTAATTGCCTAACTAAGCCCAAGTTTTGGGTGCTTTTTTTTCCTCTTTGTGTTTTTGTTTGTTTGTTTTTGTTTTGTTCTGTGTGTATTTCAGCTATTTTTCACCTGCAGGGCCTTTTAAAAACTTTTCCAAATTCTATTTACAGTGTCACTTGCTGATGATAAACACAGTTTTGCTCTTCTTAAAGCTTTAAGTATAAAATGATATTCACAAATTTTATTAAAAGGTTATTCTCTCCATTTACAAAAATAGTTTGGTTAGGCTGGTTATTTTCAGAAGACAGGAAGGAATTGGAAGGGCACTTGAATAATCAGGGACCACCTGCTAAGAATATTTATCAGTAGGAATACTACAGCAATCAGACATTTATGTCCTGTGAACTCCAGTGAGAAGCTCTCAAGTTTTTTTTAAATAAAATGAAATGCAGCATTTCTACCTCTTTTTATACTAGTTCTCATCCATTTTTCCCCTTCCCGTTGCTTTGCCAAACTCAGTTTCCTTGTACCCCAGTAACTACTTTGCCTTGCATGTCTTCATTGCTACCAACTATTTTTTTCCTCACTTGAATCCTAGTGTTTATTTTGATTAGACCTTCTCAGTTTCTTTTCAGTCTGTAAGACTTATTTTCTTTCTCTTTCTCTTTTTTTTCTTCTTGTTTTCTTTCTTCCTTTTTTTCTGCCTTGTCCACTTACTCTTGGCATTTGCTCCTTAGGGCATAGTTTTTTATCTTTGGACAAGTACACACCAAACCTTTTCCATAAAGCTTACTTTGAGATAACTTTGCGTCACCCTCAAGCAACACGGTAGTAAATAGACAGGCAATGATCCCAAAGTTCAAAGTTTGATTTTTGAAACCATGAGCTCATATTCTCTAGTATTTGTCAATTCATGAGAAAAGCTCTGTCTGTCTGGCCTCCAGCTAGCAGAAGCTTCCCGCTTCCTTCTGCAGCACATTATAGCTATAGCTTTAGCTCAGTTTTTCAAGTAAGCCTGACAGTCTTTCATTCCTGCCGACCAATGCAAGGCGGTGGTCTTTAAATGGAAAACATAAAATACGAAATCCTTGTTGTGTTGAAATGAATGACAGGAGCATCTACTGACTTTATAGGGATTAGTTTTTTTCGTCTGACTTTAGGGAATGCAAAACTGGATTCTGGAATAAAGAGAAAACACTTGTATACACATTGTATGCCTTTCAGACCTTTGAAAAGCCAGAGTTTACTGATGTTCTTTTAATTACTGAACAGTGTTGTACAGGAGTGTGAATCTAAAGTACTCGTAGCCCTGGTGGGAAAGATGCTCAGCCAGCTGAAACTGATTTGTATTGCACTTTGAAAAGGCACCATCAGAGCCAGCCTGGCTGTTGTTAAATCGCTTTCTAAAGCTACTATTGTAAGTAGCTGTCTGTTCAGCTACTGAAGAATCAGTCTGTAACCAGGGATTCACTTTTATTTTCCTGAAACTGGTTCAGACAAACCTCTGTGATTTCCCTAGGGAAATCTTTTATGTTCATATTGTTCACTCCAGGTGCACGGCCACAGCAGTACACCTTACTTCCCCACAATAATTTACTATACATGTCAGGATTGGCTTTGCTGCTGTGACTGAGATAATTTGTTCTTTCTCATGAAAGGAAAGTCGAGAATCAAGGATAGTGGAGAGAATCTCATATTACACTCCAACTAAAACCCATAGGGAGAGGTTAATATTATACAAGACTGCTTAGCTCTGATTTAAAAAAAAATCCGTATCAATTGTAATTTCCACACCCTTCCCCAGCAGCATCTATGAGCTATCTCACAGAAACAGTGTGATTCTCACAGGGAAGAAGAGGGAAGGGATGGATTACTTCTTTTTGTTACTAGCTTTTGTGATTCTTACTGTCTCTTGCAGTAATTATGGTGGTAATGATGGTGACAAATCCCTAAGCTTTGAAAAGAGACAGCTATGCTTCTGTATACTTGGTGACAACTTTGAAGTAAAATGTTTTCCTCATGTGCAGGTGGTATATTATGGACAATCTCTTTCATGTGACTTCTCTTGCCTGGTCAGTAATGGGGGTTTGATGCTTGGGTTTTACTTGGTTTTTTAGTTTTTTTTTCATAAGCAAGAAAATACTTAATCATAACTGCACTCAGGTTGAGTGAAAAAACTTGGACAAATAAAAGCTCTGCCCTTACAGAAAAAGGATTTTGACTGTTTCTAGCTTGTTCAACTTTATTTTAGCATGATGATGACAATGCTAGTAGAAGTTGTTGGGAATCAGTATTTCTGGTTTCCAAATACTTTTTCTTTTCTTCAATATTTTTTATGTCCAAATTTGAACGGGGGATATGCTTATATATTCATCTATACATAATGTCAAAATTACTTCCAAATAATATATAAGGAGAAAACTTGTGTTAGATGCTCTTAGGTGGACCCACTAAGAGACAAATCACTACAGCACTTTGCAGAATTTTTTGCAGCAAACAGCCCAAAAGCTGTCTCTGGGCACCAGTATACCATGGACACAAGGATTTCACCTCCCTTGGACCTATGGCAGCTAAGCTGGGCTATCACCTGTGGCTTTTGAGGTCCTGAAGTACCAAAATTTAGTCCCTATTGTCACCTCTCATCATCTGCAGTGACTACATCATGAGCCCCATGGAAAATGACTCAGAATGATGCTGAACCTGAAATATTTCAGCTGAATGGTTTTGGCTCAACAAAGTAACATTTTCTGGTCAGGTTTTAAGCTGATTTGTGTCTTAGCATTTAAGTACAACATTTCCTGAAGACTGACTGTTGTGAAAATAATGTAACAATATCTTCACGAAACCCTCTGCGTATCCTGTGATAGTGTCTTCTTCACTGTATGTACAGTGAAAAATGGAGAGTAAAACTTTAAATAGTTGTGGGCCCCCTACTGGTGTTTGTGGAGTTGCAAGTTCAGAAAATGTCAAGACTGACATTATCATCTAGTTCTGTATTCTAAAATTTGCTGGTCATAACCAGCAATGTGCAGGTTTTTGGACTCCATTGTGTCCTCTGATTAATTATATTACAGAAGAAGAATATTATTAGTATTATCTATGGACATGCCAATACATTCTTCTACAAATTTTAGTTCAATTTTATTTTTCTTACTGTTACTAAGCTCATGAATATGAACCTGGTTGTGCTGATGTTCCCTAAGTATAAAACCAACAAAAAAACCTCTGCTCCAAAGATCTTGCAGCCTAGATGTAAGACAAATGTTGGTCAGTTGTTGTAGTCTAGTAACAGTCACAAGCCAGAGTTTAATGATTTTTCACAGCCAGCACTAAACTGGCACTGCTGATGAAAGAAAGTCTCACCTTCCTGTTGTCCATGATCAGTGTGTTCATTGCTCTGCCATGATCTCCCCTGCAGAGGCACAGTGGACTGGATGAGGAACTGATGCGGGAAAAAACCCCCAAACCATAATCTTACTATAATCTTCTATAATACACTCTTCTGCATAAAGAAAATACACTGACTGATGAACAAGTCAACAGTTTAAAAACTACTCAAAAAGGTTCACAAGGGTACTAATGGGACCAGAGTCACAGTTACCTTCCATTTATAGTACTTTCTTTTGAGATGTGAGCTTACAACCATCCATTTATGGAGAGATAACAAACTGCTTTTCTGCCAAAGAATGATAACGTGATTAACCCTGCAGTAGGGCTTTTCCAGTTGGTCACCTACATGACGAATTTATGAATATCTTTCTTCCTACAGTTTCCTCCCTCCCTTCCCCCCCCCGATTCTGTTTGCTTTCTCTCTCCTCAGAGTTGCTGCCAGAGAAAAGTGCAAGAATGCCAGCTGTAGTAGAAAATTTGATTATGCAAATGCAGTTCAGAGTTTGTACATAGTTACAGAAGATTAACAGTGTGTGGTGTGAAAAATAAATGCAGCTTCTTTTTCAGGATGAATAACTTCAAGCTAATGTAGACTGGTGGATTAAACATTCATCTAAAATCAGCAGTTGTAGTGTTCTTCCTCCCTCCCTCCCTTCCGTTTGTTTTCTTGTTTTTTTTACTGAATACTCTACAGAACTCCATTTTCCAAGATTCTGGAGAAGGTGGTAGAAGTGTATAAAATCACGAGTGCCATAGATATTTGAACAGGGAATGGGATTCATTGTCTTCTTCTATACAGGACCTGGAGGGGATGAAATTGTAACTGCAAGTGGCAGGTTCAAAGCAAACAAAAAAATACTTCATGCAGTATGCTGTAAAGCTGTAAAAGCTTATTGTCCCAGGGTTTTGGGGATACTAAAGGCTTCAAAAATTGATTAGATATGTTTATGAAAAGAAAATATAGGAAGGCTGTTTCCTGCAGCTCAGAAAGTCTGGAAGCCACAAATCATAGGAATTAGATAAAAATTTTCTAGAGTACTATTTTTGTATGCTGCTTCTGTTCTTGCATTCGTGTCTACATCTGCTACTGGCCGTTGTCAGAGACAGGATGCTGGGCTAGATGGACTTGGCATGATGTTCTTGTGTCCTCAGAGTTTTGTCTGTTATATTTCAGTTTTGTATTTGTTTCAGATCCCTGCTTCCAGATGAGACTCAAACCACAAACACTAGGTTATTCACTAAGGATTTCTTAATATCATTTCCATCACAGCTGAAACCAGAAGGAAGCATAAATTTCAAGGAAAAGTCTTGCTGAATTCTTTCAGACCAAATTAAAACAACCAGCTTCCTCCCCAGCTCCCTTGCCTTCTGGAAATAAACCACTGAATGAAGACAAACACCTTCTCATTGGACTTTAAAGGTTTAAGCTTTTCCCTGAATGAAGATAATGGATCTTCCTTAGACAGGATATCTTTAGATTTGGGTTTTCTGGCAGGTTGCAGACTGTCTTTGGGTACATACAGATTGAACTGTCTGTCCTTCTTGCTTTCATTAAAAATGTTTTTGGCTAAGCACAGTACTCCAGTGTCCTTGTGAAGTATTATCTTTATACTTTTGTAAAGAATTAATAACGGTTTAGGTGTCATAGTCCCATTATATTGTGCCATTCTTTTTTTCTTTGGATCTCCTAGACTTTTGCCTTCTCCCTTTAAAAGAAGACATGTCTTGGTTTTGTTATCTGCTCTTTATAAGAAAATCAGGAATATTAGGAATAGCAGGAACACTATTCATGTTAAAGCTGCTGAATCTTCATAAAATAGGGTTATAGTCCTTCATGATAAGATTTTTCTCAGAACATGTTTTTCAGAACTTGGTTTTCAAACACAGAGATATGTCAAAGCTGTATGCATTTACATGTGGCCCTACTGTAAATCTGGGGACTAGCACATTCCATATTTATTGTACTTAAAGCATATCTACACCCTCTACATTCATAAAACAGCTAGATCTTTTCCTACAGTGTTTGGGAAATAGGTTACTCCTAGAATGGTAGCGTGCTGTCCAGACTGGTAGGGTGTGTAGCATAGCACATGTCCATATGCCATTACTGGTTGGTCAGTAGCTTAGGTTCTGCAGTGTTCAGAGGAATGGTACTGCTTAATCCCAAGTGACAAGTGGCAGTAGTGTGCAGAAGTGGACACAGCACAAACTGGTAGGGGAGGAGTCCTAAAATATCCCATTTCTATATTTTACTTCCATGACTGTTCCTGAAACCACACAGGAGTTTTGCCTCCCAGCTAAACTATGGGAACAGCCCTGTGCAACTAATTTCTAACCATGGTTGTTATATTGTTTCCCTGGGATGCTTAGGCTGTATCTTTGATGCTCACAATTTAAAAATAATATGAAAAGAACTGTGATAAAGAAACTCAGAGATGGGTTTGTTTTTGAAAATGTTTTAAAACCACTGATGGAAGTGAAGTCCTTAATTTAGCACAGAGGGATGGGTGAAAAGCCAGCAACATCAAAAGCTAAGAAACAGCTGAATGAGAATGGAAAGCACTTGAACTAAGGCTTAGACAACTAGCTTTTTATTGCCTGAAAATATTTCATTTGGTATTTATGAGAACAGTTTATATGGTCCCTTCACCATATGGAGGGTTTATATGTACAAGGACAAAGGAAGAGGATAAAAGGAAGGAGCAAGGGTTTTATGTTCTTCCTGCTGAGATAAGTAGTTGTTAGATTAAGGGGGTGTTAGTAAAATCATAAGAACACCTTTTCTCTATATGACCATGAGCACTATTTTATTGTTACTGTGCTTTCCAACAACTTACGCAAACCAGTAATAAAGGGTTAAACACTTTAGAGGGCTCTATTTGTACTTCATCACTGTTTTGATGATAGGGAGAGTTGTGGCCTGCCTGCCTTCAATAGTAAGACATGGTATTCTTGCTTTTTTGAACTTAGCCCCTTTGCCTACTATGGCAGCTAAATGAGACACACTAACTCATCTGAACTCCTCAGTGCCTGCTCTATGGTGGAGCTTGGGCCATGATAAGACTGGTTCTTAGCTCTTCTTGTGTCAAGGCATCTAGTTATAGTGAAAAGAATTTCCTGATAATTGCACATTAGGGATCTCATTTCTCCATTTTTTTGTATCTGTGGCAAAAAACATTTTTGCTTTGAGTAGTAATTTCTAAGGAGTCCTCAAATTGGCAAGAAAATCCCAAATGATAACAAGTTGATTAGGAATTAAAGCTGATATTTTGAAAGCTAAAGTATTTTGTACTTTAATATGTTTTTAATAGATACAAAAGTGAAAGTGTTGCTGCTGCTGCTTTCTTCAACTTCTTCTGTATTTTGATTTTCATTATTTAAGTAGTTAAAAAGCTCAAATACAGAATACTTGTTTCTCCTTGTGAGAGCTCATAGGTCTACAGTGTTCTCCGTAGAATTTTAAAAGAATTCAAGGAATCCATGATTGTTGATCAATGAACTGATAAATCTACATTTAAATATGTGCTTGCAAATTTTGGATTATTGTCTTTTTATTGTTTTGTTTTTCTTTGGTTTAAGTATGCTAAAGGTCTTAAGCCATACTATTGACTGTCCAGTGGGAAGACTGGATTTGATTTGCCTGATATCTCAAAAGAAAAACAGAAAAGAAGTTCTCATCTTTTTACCTCTCTTTTAGGAATAAGCATAACCACAGATCTCAAACCTCCAAAACTTATGGGTTAATATATAACCCAAAGGCAGATGACAACAGTTCGGTTCTGATGAGTAATAAAATCCCAACCTGATAGGATTATCTCATTAGAAGACATTAGCTAACATTGAGGAGTAGAAACCTAATTAAAACATAGAAATTACTACTTACTTTACTTCAGCCATTGAAAGATTAATCTTTCTTTTGACCTTCTCAGCTGAAATTTTATTCATAGATGAGATTAAAACATGTCCTAATCTCTATACATTTAAACTTGCATTGTAACTAAAGTTGTACTAGTTTGGTAATAGCTACAAGACAATTTGTGGCTACTTTTTGTCATGAAGACTCTCACAGGAGTGCAGAATTTCACAGGCAGTACTTGTCAAGTTCTGCAACAGTCTTTTGCTCTTTACCTTGTTTACAGAGACATGGTGACTTTATCAGATCCTTTGGAAGTAGTGTCCAGGTCATCTTCTAACACTTAGTCCCCAGCTGTTCTGCAGGATCATTCCTGCAAAATAGAACTCATGTGAACTGTTCAACACTGTAGTTAATGACATCTTATTTCTTTAATGGGTGCTACTCATACATTAAAGTTTTTTGTATTCTTCTGCAAAGCTTTTTTGGAATTCGTTTTTCTTTCTTTTTTTTTTCCTTATTGTTAATTGCATCATCTAGTTGAACTTTACAGAGTCCACCAACATCATTTAACTTAATTACATTTAGCTAAACTGTGTTTTTAATTCATAGTAGTAATTTTAAACTTAGCCCTGCTTTGTTTGCTAGTGCTATACTGGCAAAATTGGGTTTATTTTAAATTATATTTGTGTTAATGGTTGTATGCAAGCTAGTGAGTCTATATATTCTATATATTGGTATTCACAAAGTATTATGGTTTATAGATTGCCAATGCTCACTTTTATTATTTATTTCTGTGCCATTTGGTATTTTGTCATCTGACTACTGAAATTGTTTATGAACTGAAAGACCTCAAGGGAAGAAAACTGCCTTCCTCTGACTTTTCTATCAGTAATCAAAGACTAAAATTAATTCACTGAGAGGTGTTTGGCTAATGCTAACAATAGATAATACTCTCACAGAAAGCAATGGTTGCATTTTGTAAGGAAAGACTTGCCTACTCAGGTTGCTTTAGTGTAATCATGACATCTAGTTGCTAGTGTTTTGCTAAGGCTACATATTTAACAGAGTCAGATAAGGAGCCCCAGGCTGGACTGTGAGCTCCAGATGCAACTAATTTTTTTTTTTGTCTAAATGAATCATATTTTATATGATTCCTTGTTTAACATTAACCTGAGTTTCAGGTCCTCGCTATAGACACCAGATCACAGTTGGAATGTCTGAAGTTGATGTGTCATGTAATCTACTAAGTACTTGTGTATACTAGTGGGTTTTTTTTCAGATTTGAGGGCCTGTTGTATTCAGAACTAAGTGGAAGACTGTTCTTGTATGTAGGAATTTTGATTATTAATGTAGACTGACAAAAATGGAACAACTCAACATATAATTTGTGTTAGAAAATTCCTTTCCATAACAGTGTGCAGAAGAGACAAATGTTAGAGTAACAGAGACTTAACAGTAACCCTTTCTGAGCTAACAAATAAATGCTTGTTAACAATGTCTAGGATCTGGAAAAAACCCAAACCAACAAAACAGGCAAAACAACAAAAAAAAACCCCCAAACAAACAGAAACCCCAAAACATTAGAGTATGATGTCAACTTGTCATTGAAATCATTCTTTATAGTTCTAAGATAATGGATGTTATCAAATGACAACATATTTGGCAGTACATATTGATTAATTATCACCTTATAGTCCTTGCTGATGGTAGTGTTCATTATCATCAAGCAGTAAGGTAAGTGACTATGGAATGACTTTGCAAAAAGGTGAACATTTAAGAGATAACATTACCCAGTAAAATACCAGATTAAATGCCACATCTTCCTTGTTAACTCTCTAAGAGTCTGCCTGTGGTTATTTGGAGAACTTGTCCTTGAACAGAAAATCTTCAAATGCACAAACAGTTGCTTTATTACTTCAGCTGTAGTAAATGAGACTATGATGACCAAGTTACATAGTAATTTTTTAGCTATCAGCTCTTGGAAGTTCATAATGGTGCTGTTGAATCTGCATCAGGTTGTTCTGTAGACCATATTATTTGTCTAGCTACAATAAAACCCAGAGGAGTGAGGAACTGCGTTGATATGAACTGGTCCACGCATCTTGACTTCAGTGAAGGTTTTGGATGGGTGTGACTTAGTGGTTGCTGCTCCATTCTTCGAAATTCCTTGCATTTTTTAGATATGAGGTGATGAACAAACACTCATTTCAGATTTGGAGACTTTTATACCTATTCTTCATTTGTTGTTTCATCCACCTTCTGATTAGAAGTCTGCCTGTCGAATGGGTTTGCAATAGTAAAAGAGAATTTTTTCAACAAATGTGATCAATTTGGTATGACGTGTTGGCAGAAGCCCAAGAGTTACAAGCAAAGGAGTTAGTACGATCTTGCGAAACAAAGCTTTGAAGAAGATGAAGATATATATAATTTATCCTATAAATTTAACCTAGCAACATAATAGACATGAAGCAACTACTGTGCTGCAGACATTATTTACTGTTCAAATTGCCCATAATGTTGAATTCTTAAATGTGGAGTTAGGTGCAACAAAAACTCTCTTGAATATTCTAGAATATTGAGTCCCGATTTGAGTCCTGCATTGGTGAAATATAAAGAAACATTAATTAGACCAGAATTCTAAGGTATATTGGACGTTGTTGCAAAATTGCTATAACAAATTCCTGCGCTTCAGCTTTTTGCTGCTTTTCTTTTGGTTCCAAACTTGTTTGAGGAACCCCACAGTAAGTCCTGTAGAGTTGGCCACCATATGTAACATGGCAGTCAGTCTTCACCTGTATTGTAATTACATCAGACTTGCTGCATATGTGCTAGTCATCTGTGCTGGGAAGTCACATCAATGTCTTAGACTCACCATGCCTGTGCTGGTACAGTCAGCATTGGTCTTTTCCTGAGAAAAACAAAGAAAGTTTCAGTATTTGCTTGCTGTACATGGCATTATTATAACAAGTCTTTCAAACTGTCTTAGCAGTAATTAGACAGTATCTACTTTGGAGATGTTTCCAGTGATTTATCTCAGAACGTTAAATACGTTC
The DNA here is from genome assembly GCA_025345505.1 of Todiramphus chloris collaris. Classification (NCBI taxonomy): domain Eukaryota; kingdom Metazoa; phylum Chordata; class Aves; order Coraciiformes; family Alcedinidae; genus Todiramphus; species Todiramphus chloris. The sequence continues at coordinate 11,352,453 of JANVCC010000035.1, read as the reverse complement.
TGCGTATATATCAATGCTACATTGTCTGTGGAAGTTGCCACTTAAAACAGTTCGCATGTCAGCGTACCTCCGAACATAAGTTTACTCTGTATCTGGACCTCAGTTTTATCCCATCTTACCAGATCAAATTAAGCTACAGATTTCTAGATAATGGATTCTCATGTTGTATATCTGACTGCAGTGTGTAGCAGAACCAAAATAAACTAGGAATGGTTTAATTACTTGGATCTTTCTCTTTAGTCTCATACGTTGATTCTAGGAACAATATTTTAATGCAGATTTTGTGGTTTCATAAATTACTGAATATGATATATAGTTTTTCATTATCAATTGTGTTTACAAGTTCTGGTCTTAATTTTCTCATAGTTAACTGCAGATAATGAGATGTAGCTCAGAGGGCATTCAGTTAATGTAAAAGTTACTTTAATGCATTGTGAGTTATTCAAGTAGATACAATGTATGTAACTGTGTCTCTTTCCTGAAAGAAAATTAAAATGGCAAAATGACAATGAAGAGAAAACCTCTGTTAACATTCATATTCTGAAAATATAGAACATGCATTTTTGTAGCTGTAAATTTCATGGAGATGATGACTGTTTCATTACAGGAATTCTACACTAATTAAATAGAAACCTGATTTTTTTAAAGTATAAAAAGATCAGTTGTATTTTAGAGATGTTACATCTATAAAGCTCCTCTGCGGCTAATCTAAAGAGAAATTTATTGACAAATTCAGAGATCCATTGGATACACAAAATGTGGAAAAGTATTCTTGTTAAACTAAAAATTATTTGCAATTAGTCTATCATATTGGGACTTAGTTTAATTCTTATTTTCACATAAAACACAGGATTAAGTTGGTGAACATGTAACTTCTTTTCAGCTGAGTCATTCTTCATATTGAATGTGTGATTACTAACATTTCAGAAGATATCCTGGTTAGTAAATGACATCTCATTGCCTACTTTCACCAAAGTCTTCATCACACCCTGTAATGATGCCTGAAAAACAGATTAGGTATTTCTGCTAATAGAGGTAACCAATTCTGGAGAGATCTGACAAAGACCTTCCCCTTGGTTAAGCTGGATGAACTTTCTTCATTGCTTCACAGATTTTTTTTTTTTGTGATTGTCTCCAAGGATTTGCTTTGCCTGGGGTATTCTTTATTTTCTGCCTTGTCCCTAGACGTAACTAAAATATTAGTTTTGTTATTATTTAGTGATGGTACCTAATAATTCTATACAAGTCTTTATAGGTTTCAAAATGATAGATAATGCAAGTTGTCAACAGTCCTTATTCAAGATGGATATAATTATGAATATTGTTGTATACTTTGTCTCCAGAAGTTTTGTTTTTCTGTAAGGGTTGTTAGGTTGGTTTGAAGAACCTTTGCTTGGTGTCTAGGTTCTAGATAATGGCAAGAGCTTACTTCATTAATGAATACCTACAATTACAGTGAGTCCGCTGAAGTTCCTAGCATTTGAACATTACCTGGATATGTTGGGCTGACCTTGTCTGAATGCCTGACACCCACCCTGCTGCTCTATAATTCCCCTCCTCAACAGAAAAGGGAGAAAAATTAAGATGAGAAAACTTGTGGACTGAGATAAAGACAAGGAGATCACTTACCAGCTACCATCACAGACAAAACAGGCTTGACTTGGAAGAAGTTAATTTATTGCCAATTAAAGATTGATATGGATGGTTAGAGATAAAGACAAAACTAAAACCACCATTCCCTCATTTCTTCCAGGGAGGCCTAGCTACTCCTGACTCATCTACCTCCTACAACACCTTCAGGACCACAGGAGGATGGGGAATGGGGTCAGCCCATAATAGTTTCTCTGCTGCTTCTGCTGCTTCTTCTTCCTCCTGCTTTTCCAGCATGGGTCCTCTTCATGGGCTGTAATCTCTCAAGAAAAAACAGCTCCAGCATGGGCGCTCCATGGCTTGCAGCTTCTTTCAGGGCATATCCTGTTGCTTTGGCAATGTGGTCTTCCACGGACTGCAGTATAGTCTGTTCTCCACAGTCTTCTCCATAGGCTGCTGGGGAATTCCTGCTCTGGTGCCTGGACCATCTCCTCCCCTCTCCTTCTTCAGTGACCTTGGTATCTGTAGGGTTGTTTCTCTCTCCTTTTTCTTGCTCCTGTCTGTCACAGCTGCTGCTCAGTATCTTTTTTTTTAGGCCTAAGATGAAGGAAAAGCTGTTATATCTGGTTTGTTGGAGGCAGGATACAGAGCTGGAGTAGTAGTCAGGGAGGTTTAAAAAGTGGAAAATCAGTATCTGGTAGCAATAGCAGAACAACAACAGGAAGACTTTGAAGGGAGAAAGAGATCAGGACTAGCTGAAAGAAGCTGTAGGGCTCATAATTCCCTGAATCTTCCTTGTCTGAAGCTAGGAAGTCTAGATCTTGAGAGGATCCAGTGTTCTGAAGGAAGACTACCTTAAACACTTAAAAAAAAAAAGGGGGGGGGGGGGGGCAGAAAATAACAGAGAGGTTTACTGTTTTGTCCATAGAAGTATATTGCGTGTGCTACCTGAAGAATGATAGGCTTGAGACTTTTTGCAGAAGAGGTGTACTTCAGGGAGTCTTCTCTGAAAAAGTGAATGTGAAAGCTTCCGTCCACTAGCTTGAAACTCTGGAAAAAGTTGCATTTACAATGTATATTTTCATGAATTTCTGAACTTGAACTTGGAAGAACTTATTGAAATCCATTAGAAAGAGGTACTGACTTTGTTAGCTTGTAACCTAATTAAGTTTTTTAAATAGATTTTTATTTTCTCTTTGTCTCACTAGCAATATGAAAAAGATGCAAAATAACCCTCTGGATTGAGCTGTACTTTTAAAGGCTGACTTGTACTTGTTCTCTCTCATACTTTTGGTCTTCAGTCACTCAAATATAACATATGCCATTTTTGTGGATCAAAAGCTTTCTGTACCCTGAACTTTGTCTGTTGATTTTAATTGTTTTGTGCTGCATTTTACAGTTCGTGCCTAGAACACAGATGGTAGATATTTACCATATATATAAAATTATTATTATGCTGCTCACATCACATGCCAGGCACTGCTGATGTACTAAAGAAGGAATGCCTTGATCTGCATAAATTTGTTACATACATTTTCAGTATCTCAATATTTTTTTTTCACCTCACCCTTTCTTCCTCTCTAGCTTTGTATCATATTTTATAACTAAGCCTGGTTATTCACTTTTCCAGCTGTATATTAGCCCTTGATTAAATATGTGTTACTTTGGATGCTTCTGTTGCCAAAGCTACCCCATTTCAAGTAAACGGTGGAAGCTCAATTCTACATTCCAGTATGTCTGGAGCAGACATATCCTGACAGATGTCATCTTGCAAGTACGAGTACTTTCAAAAGTAAAAAAAAAAAAAAACCAAAAAAAAAACCTCCCCCAAAAAAATCAGGCTTTGTATAGTTAAAAAAACCCCAAAACTGTTGTAGTGTATAAACTAACTCAATGTCTCAGGCCCTATGTATACATTATAAGTCCTAGTAAGAAAGCTCTTTGTGTTGAAGACACACATATTGAATGGAGACTTATGTTTCCATGTACGTTATAGGATACGCTGCTACTGTATCCTGTTCCTATATGTATAGGAACATATATATAGTATACGCATATATATAGTATACGCTGCTACTGTATGCCTGTTCCCATATTTCATATTCTGTGGTGCATTGTATTGCTCCAGTACCTTTCAGCTGTGGTCCATAATACACCTTCCACCTTGAGTGTGTATTAACATCCTCTCTCATGGTAGTAAGTTTTTAGGATATGCACAAACAGATGTGGAGAAAGTCCAAACTACTGTAAAAGCAGTTGGCTGAATACTTCATTGTTAGTACTTTACAGTAACTAAACGATATTAAGATGGGAAAAGAAAATAATAAAAAAGTGAAGTTCAGTCTATGGGCCCTTGTTCATAGAGCTCATTTTATTTGGATATGGCATTTCCAAACAGCTCTGGTTACAACTGTCTGCCAACCAGTGAGTCCTTCTGAATTCTGTTTCTCCAAATGCTCCCTACATTATTGGTGCTGTAATGTGATAGTATCACCAGAGTTATTAAAGCTCTGCTCACCACCACAGAATAAGCCTTTGAAAAGCCAGTGAGCACATAGTGTGCACTTTTACAGTTATTTTATTTGTGGGATTTCTTTTTCAATGTGCAGCTTTACAGATATTAAAAAGTATATTTAATCTGTTCAGTTGGTTCTCTCTCAAATTGCTGTTCCTATTTAGTGTTGCTACTTGGTTGAGTTTTAAAGCATTCTTTGTTCATGAAGCAGGACCAAAGCATTATGGACCTAATACGATATTATGAGCAGTAGGCGCTCAATATGTGTTCACATTTTGGAATGGTTGTAACTTGGATAGATTCTCCTGTCCTAATTTTAAACTGTTTTATGTCACATGCTGTTCCATTGACTTGGCAGAATTCAGTTCACTAAAAGCAATTATACATGTGAAACTGTAATAGATTTTTTTTCCTCCTTTTGTCCTGTTTCTGTTCTCAGTTACTCTTCCAGCCCTTGTACAGCCACACAGAGAAGTAATACTGCCATGAATAAGTCTATTATGTTTTAAGAGTGGCTACTGAATGTTACAAACAACTTGTTTGCTACATAAACCAGAGAAATATTTAATGTGTAGTATTACATGTTGGTACATTAGTTTCCAGCACACACACCACTCCATACCAGTTCCCATGGTAGAGAGAATTTTGCCCATGAGTTCCACTGCCATGCTACAACCTCAACACTTTTCCACTACATTGTTCTTTTTGCTCTCATGTCAGCTCCTATAGTATCATGAAGGGGTTTAATGAGGGGGTGAATTACGCCCAGGTTGGCTAACATTTGTCTTTGTGGTAAGACCCACACACCTCTGTAGGCGTATGGTAGTAAACATTTTTGCTTCAATGAAAACAGACTTTCTGGCAACAAAATGATTTCTTAATTTGATTTTTGTCTGCAAAATAAATGGACTGAGAGAAAATTGAGGGTTTCTAGAGTTCAGTACAATTGTGCTTGATTAAAGTTTTGGCATTCAAAATCTGATTACTTTTAGGAAAAAACCTATTCAGTAAAAATGAGTTCTAAAAAGTTAATTTCTTAGGTTTTATTAACCTAAATTTTGGGGGGTTTTATTAAAATAATTCAGCAACAAACATGGGATATATCGCAGTTACTTCCTTCTCCTATATTTTTTCTTCATTGACCTTTTCATTACATTGTTTAAAAAGTGCCTGTACAGAAACCTAACATGTCTGGAGCCTAAAATCATGACAGCTACTCAAATACTAAAGAGCACATTGAAAATTTTTACTCCTATTATGTGTCGAGGTTGGTGTCTATGTTCCAAGTAATACAGATATGTCTACAAGTAACACATTGCTTGAATGTAAGCAGATGTGAAGTAAATGGACTAGCCTGGATAGTAATAGTTTTAATGTAGTTGTGGCCTCAGTAGAGCTTTAAATATGCAACAAACTCCACCAATAGGGATAGGTACTGTTTGATACCCAGCCATGGTTACTGCTGTCACACTACTAAATGAGCTGCCCCTTTTGGATCTGTCTACAGATATGGGTCACTTCAGATCTGCTTGCATAAGTTGTAGCGATGTACCTTTGGTGTTGTTAATTGTGCATGATAATTGTAGTTTATCATGAGTATATAGCTGTCTTCTATGCTTTCCTTACTTAAAGTCTTTCACTCTGCCAGATTACATCATGAATTAATACTTGATACTTAACAAAAAGTTCAGTAAGTGTTTACTTCTGTAGTGTTGATAGGCAGTCCTGTTCTGAAGTGGAAACCTGTCTCTTACTTGACCATGTGTCAATCGTGATGTACCTTAGATTACCATAAGAAAACCCTTATACAGTACATGCTGTTCAGACACCTTACAGTCTTATCACCTTATTTAAGTACTTTGGCAGAGCTCTTTGCATAGAAGAGCATTCATAATAGTTATGAACTTTCTCTGATGTTAGCAGAAAATCATCATGTAAGTGGCAGATAATCAGAATCAGCCAAAAATAAACATAGGAAAAAAAAAGGCGTTGCTAACCAAAAATACAAAGACAATGCTCTTCTACAGTGCTGCCAGACATTGAAAAATATCAGAGCAAGTACTTAATGAATCTTATTTTTTAAAAAATCCAACATGTAGCCTATAAAGCTTCAATGTCACATTTACGTGCCAGTGCATGTACCCAACAGTTGGAGGCTTTAGGTGATTGCAATATTCTATATTTTGTTTAGGGAAATTTAATCAATTTATTAAAATGTTCATTTCTCATGGATACCCTTACAGTCTATTTTAATTTAATTCACAATAACCATGGTTTCATACATATATATAAATAAAGTAACTCTTTGTAATGATTTATTTAAACATGGTTATTAAGAAATAACTTTATATCATAAAATAGGTAAGAAAAATCTTGGAAAAAATTTAGTAACATTTCTAGAGGAAAACTTCATGTATCAGCATGGCAACAGGAGTTTCATTATGTACAATAGTATGCTCATGTGATTTCACAGAATCATTTAGGTTGGAAAAGAGCCTTGAGATCATCATGTCTTTCATTTCTTTCAAGCCTTTAGAAAATTTCCATCTATGATTAATCAAGTATTCTTTATCAGATTCTGTAAAATGTAGCAGTGGTTGTGTAATTGTTGGTTCATTTTTCCAGAGTAGAGTCCTTTGTGGAGATTGTCTTGCATATAAATTGCAATGATTGAACTATGAAGCAATTTTACATAAGGTATCTCTGGTTTTGGTTTTTTTGTGGTTTTTTTCCCTTTCTTTGTCACCTCTGTTGTAGAGCAATATTATGAACAATTATTATTATATTAACAACTTCTATAGATTGCTATTGCTTTTATAACTAAATAAGTGTCATGGTATGGTATTTTTTCTGTGAAAGATATCAAGCAGATTCAGAAGTACATTTAGGTTCTCTCTTTTCTTGTTTAGATAAGATTCACCATGTAACAACTTAGTCATTGAAATAAATCCAAAGAATATAACATCTGATTCTACTCATAAGATAGTCAACGTGTCAGGTAATTTCTGTATAACTCAGCTAATTTGAATGAATTTGTCCCTAAGAGACTAACAAATTATTAATGGTCACTGTATATACCTGATCAGTTGCATTGCTTTATTGTATTTTGTATAGACTCTTCTTTGCCCTCTTTCTCACAGTAGTACCTTCCAGTAACTTGTTGAGATGTAGATTTTCTTCTTCTGTCAGCCTCTTCTCTCCGTTTTGGTAAACATTCTGTTTTTATAAGGCTTCTTTTGTTTGTTTGGGGTTTTTTTTAATTATTATTTTTGTTTACAATGCATATTGCTGTATCAAAGAAATACAACTGGCATCCATATCAGAATCTTTGTGGGATACCTGCACCAGGTTGATAAAAATCTGCTGGGTACAATAGTCCTTTTTGCAGTTGTCATGGAGGCACCCACAAAACAGACAGCAGTAGCTATGCAGAATGCAGTTTTATTGTAGCCGAAGTTACTTGGCACTTCTTTTGGCAAAATTAAATTACAAGTTTGGATGTCAGGAGTACATTGCTACATGGATAATTCTTAAGCTTTAAGGACTATTCTTTCTCAAAAGATGAATCAAGATGTGCACACACTCACTCATAAAGGGAAAACTTCCCTCACAAGGGTATCCAAAGATGACAAGAGTTCACTCAAGGGTACAGCCAAAAGAAGCATTGACTTAGCAAAGCAGGCGTGAGGATCACTTAATCCACAGAAGTATCTTTAGGTGGTATCCCATGCAGGGCTCAACTACAAGGCTAACTTGCCCCAAGGAAACCAATTCTGTCAGGGGTCTATTTATAACTTGGTCAAGTATGCACTGTGGTCATTCTAATTAGTTAGGGGCAAGCCCATGGCAAAGGCAGGCTAGGGGCCCGGACCCTGAGTTGATGGTTAATTGTTGTGAGGTGCTGGCAATTGCTGTGAGGCACCATTTAATGGTTGTGAGGTTTGAACCCATCTTGATCAGGTCTCTGGCAAGCCCTGGCCTTTATTAGATTTTTGTCAGGTTGGTTGCACCTGCCACAGCAGTAACTCTGAAATTCATGGCAGCTGTGAGCACTTTGTGCCGTGAAAAATGAAGCCTCAAAAAAATGTAGCAGGGAACAGTTAAAAAGACGATTGACCAATATCTGCATGAGAGCATTTGTTTTAGTATCCTGAAAATAAGTGATGTAACACATGAACTTCTGCAGCAAATGTGCAAGAAATCAACTGTCAGCTTGAAATATTACCTCTAGCTCTTCAGCTGTTGTAGTAAAATGCACATTTTTTTCGCTGTACATTTTGTCTAATGATCCTTTGCAGAAATGTCTGTGTAGGGTGTCTGCAAATGCAAACTTGGAACAAATCACCTGACAAAGATAGGTTCCTCTATCTTTGGGAAGTCTTTTCTTTCTGGGATTTAAATTATGTGATGAAAGGAGTCAGGTGTATCTCCCTACATCCCAAAGTCTGTAAGTAGTTGTCTTTCATGTAGCTGTTCCAAAAAAAAAAACCCAACCACCCCAAACCAGCATGTACTCATACTCAGAAATATTGTTTCTAGTGATGAGAGAATACTTAGTTTAGTACTTTACTAAAGACAGAAATTTGCCCAAATCATATTCCAAATGATGTCAAAAGCTAATAATGGTCAAATGATTATGATTTGCACTTCAGAGCTGGAATGAATGCCCTAAAAGAATACATTTCTCTGTCAAAAAATAGTTAATCAGGTACGTCATCCTACTTGCCTCTTCATCACAATGTATTTGTTTGGTATGATGGGACCAGGTGTGTTCATGAACACTGTTTTAAAACAAATTAATGTTGTGATTGGAAAAATTCCTCCATTATTGCAGCCTGTCATCTACTCATCATCTAAAAAAGGTGGTTTCTTATTTTCTGGGGACACATAAATAATTTGATATGGTTAAAATGGAGAAAATCAGGGTCAGATACTTGTGAAGCCACTCAAATCTGATTGGAAGAAGCATTTTTTTTGTATGAACTTCATATTATAGAAGTAAAATTGAGACTGAAAATGTATGTATTTTTCTGACTCATGGGGATCAGAAAAAGGAATACAGATTTTAAATTTGGAAGGTGAATGAAAAACCATCCATGTCCTATTTCTTTTCCACTTTGCCTAAAGATATAACAAAAATAAAGTAGTGCTCTTACAAAGTGGTTTAATGAACAAAAGGGTTGAATTTCTATCTGATAACCATTTACAGATGGATGTACAAAGGCAATACTTCAAAATGTAAAAGATAATCAATGTGAATAAAAATTGGGCTTTGAATACTTTACTGCAATGTTATTACTTCCTCTGTGTGGTGTGTTTCCAATTTGGAAAAAATAAAAACCCAACTGTGAGCAGGAAAAAAAAAATATCCTTCAATAGTCACTGCATTTGTTGAGAAGATCTAATGGTTTTATTTTCATGCTTAATGCCTGTGAAGTTCCACAGACCATAATTTCTAAATCCATCAGGAATACCACTGTAGTACTGTTGCCCTCAAAACTATCTGTAATGGATTGCTTGCTTTTGATTTGTAGAGTGACATGGCAACCAGGATTAACTTTCACCCCTCTCCCTTCAAACATGTATATATTTTAGACCCCATTTAAAAAAAAATTAAGAAGGGGAAGTCATAACTGTTAGATTAGATCATGTTTTTGAATTCTGGACTCTAAGATCCCTGCACCCAGGCTGTTAAAACTAGAAGATTGATACTTAATGATGTTTCTTGCCCTTTGTTCCCCCTGTCTAAGCTATAAAGCAGATTTGACAAGCTCTTTTAAAAAGTGCTTGAAGAAAAGGAGAAGACAAATGAGAGAAGGGAGGGAGAAAATAGGCTCTTAGGAGAGGCTTTGGCATCTGAAGAGTTGAGGAATGACTTCTGAATTTGGCAAGCCCACAAAAGTATCTTACAAATACGTATATTTGACACAAAAAAAGGTATTCTTCCTTAGATTAAAAGATCAAAGTAAGATGCAGTCCGAGTTTCATACCTAACTATGCACACATTTGCTTCTAGCAAAACACATTTTCCTTCAGTGGTATCTTTGAAATTAGTAAATACATATAAGACATAAATATGTAAAAGAAATCATTTTAGGCATGAGAATCATTATGAAATGAAGAGCTCATAAGAAATTATTGTTTCTAAATTTAAAAATAGCAGTACTGAGTAAGATTTGGAGGATTAGAGCTTTTGTGTTTGATGCAGCATCTTTCAGTGTAAAATATATTATTATGATGTTTAAACCTTATTTTCAGTAATGGTTGTGGTCCAGAGAAGAGTTAGGAAGTGGATTAAGGAATTGTAAACAAATGTTTTGTTGTGGGGGATGTAAAGAAATAAAAAATGTAGTGTCTTTAGTTTTTACAGAAAAGATACATTATCATAGAAGACTCTTCCATTTATCAGTAATAGTAAATCGTATGGCTAGAACTTAAAGTGAGAAAAATTGAGAGTAAACTAATACAGAGTTTTCATTAAAAATACCTATCAGAAGACTCTTTGCATTCTCTCCAGTGAAAATCCCAAAATCAAGGGAGTTTTTTAGGAGGCCCTTGTCCCTTTTTTTTGCTTGTCCCTTTTTTTTTCCCTTGTCCCTCTCCCTCTTTTTTTTCTTTTCCTTTTACTGAAATTTAATTCAAACACAGTTGCTGGACTTGAAATGGATATTAATTTAGGGAAGGTTGTGGTTTGCTTTATGCAGGTTAAAATGAATGATTGCACAAGTTCCTTCTTGGCTTAGAATGTGTGATTTGGGGTTGATTGGTCAATCTGCCTCTGTTTTTTATGCTGGTATATCTTCATCAGAGGACATGTTTCCAGGGAAGGAAGAAAATAAAAAGCAAAGAGGAGAGCATAAATTGCAGGTGAATAAATTAATTTATTGAGATGACCTTCTCTTTTGAGTGTGGCCAGGTGGAAGAATAGACTAAGTGAAAACTTTTCAAATGGAAAAACACCTACCTGAGAATCTCTCCCCCTGTGCTGTAAAGTCTGTTACCTAAAATTGCTTAAATGCATTAATAGATTCCCTCCCCCCCTGGCCTTTTTGTGTGTGAGACAGCACAATCTCAAGTCTGCTGTCAGAAGCAGTTCGTTCTGAGAAATTTGCTCAATTGTTTGTTTCCAGGGTTTTAAGTCTGAAAATCCCAGACTTTGTTCATCTCTGTCTTAATTTCTTCTTTTTCTCTTTTCAGGTCAGAAAGTAGTTGCAAATTGCTCGGTCAGATTTTGTATTAATTCTAGACACCTTAATCTTTTCACATGTCCCATAGGTACTTAATATAGTATTTCTAGGCAATATTCCAAATCTTCAGAATGTCATCAAGATACAATTTTTCTCTGGGTTACCTGTCAGGCATGAAAATAGAACTTGGTTATCACCCAGCATCAAAAGCTACTCCAGTTTAAATAATTGAAGTAATGGACTAACAGTGCAACATAATTGATTTGCATATATGCTTTTTAAAACATCAGAAGTGAATGCATATTTGGCCTAGATGACTTTACATCCCATGGACTGCAGACTTGAAAAAATGAGATAACCTTTGCTATACCATTAATGAATCATTATAATATATCAGATAATTAAAGGTTGCTTTAATAGTTTTCAAGGGAATTTAGTAATGATCTTCTAATAGGAGAAAAACTTCTGTGCTTTTTGTAGCTTTCAGTGGGGGTGTAAAACCTGGGCTACTTGAGTGGCATTTCATTTTAGCAGAGAACAGTAAAACAGAAAACAATTTAGGTATGGAAATGGAAAGAAATTTGCATGTTCCTCACTTTCTGGTCATCAGCTCCCCTTCTGTCTGAAGGATAATGAATATATTAACACAGGAACCAGAAGGAGGAAAGAGATACTAGTGTTATCCCTACAAAGAAAAAAAACTACTGTGTGAGGTCAGTTGTTATTAGGTGACAAAAACTTCACATGTGACAGTGACTTTTGAGTAACTCCAATATTGGGGAAATTGCCATCAGAGTTTATCCCTTAGCAGGCATCAGGAGTTTGGTTGAATGTTCTCCTTGTAGTTTTTATGACATAAAATCAGGTGGGGAATTCCCTTGTTATAACAATCTTAACAGTACCTTTGATGCGATTTTATGATGTCTAGAGGAAGAAAAGCTCATTCTTCATATTTAGTATAAATCATTTAAACCCTTGTGGAACAATTAAGCATAAAGCTACTGGAGACACGGCATTGCTAACAAACATACCTAATTTAGGAACCACAAACAACAGCATTTCTTCAGTACCCAAAAGCTGTTCCATGAACATTTCACAACTCTGATGATGCCCAGTTGGCCTCCTTTAATGGCAGTACTGTAAATTAGCCAGCAGGGTGGGGGTGGGGTTTCAGGTTTGTCGAAATGATGTACAATTGGACAAGGACAAATTGGAATATGTAGAGAAAGAAGTCTAGGAAGGGCAGACTAGAAGGAAGACATACATCTTGTACATTGAATTACTCCTGGAAACATTTGCAGTGATAGTCTGCAGCTAGTTCTTACTGAAAGGGCTAGGGAGTTAGCCAAAGTTAGAGTTTTAAACTCCTATGTGAAAGAATTGCAGAAATACATTGAAGGTTGAATTGTAGCAACTAAATCATACCTTTCAATGCCTTTCATTTAGAGACAAAACAAATGCAATAAGCTCACAAGGTCTGTTTATTTTATAGTTACAAACCGGATTGATTTTATTCTGTTTTCTCAGAGATGGCATCAAATTGAGAAGCTCTTTTGATATACGTTTTAAGAATTACAGAGCTCATCGCTGGTTGTTTCAATTTTTGTGCTTCTACCGGTCCTTTTTATTGGGAAAAAAAGGTTTTTTCCCCCTCTGGTCCTTAATGTAGACAAAGCCCTTTTATTAATTTTATAAAATTTAAACAAGCTGCTGTGTTAATGTTCTAAACGACAACTTCTGCAGCAGTGACTTTATCATGAAGGCTGTTACAATGTGTTTAAATAGTATTACGTGTGTTAAGATCTAAAGGAGCAACAATGGCATGTTGGATCACAGATTACTTCCTACCCCCTTTGCCAGACCCTGCAAAAACCAAACACCTCCCTCCACCCCAGGCCCCCAGCTCCATACAGATTTATGGGACTGTCCCAGAGGTCCTGAATTAATAATATGTAGCATGTGCACAAGAATGATAGATGGAACAGGGATGGCTTATGTCTCTGTTAAATGCTGCATTGTAAAAGTTGTACCAATATATGTTTCTGAGACAGGTCCTATTTCTCTTTCTTTCCTGAAGGTTGCTAATCTCCTGGGCAGATAAAGAAGGTGGTAGCTTCTGATGTTTTGGATTTTAGAACCCTGTAGTGTACTGCATACTTTGAAGGGAAGTAGTAAAGCACCATTAAATTTTAAAATATAGTTCAGAAGCATTATGTTTTCTTCTACCCTGCAGTTTTCAGTCCAAATGACTGAATTTCAGATTAAGGAAAACAAAAAAACAACTAACAAAACAAGTGCAAAGCACCCAGGAGTGCAAGTGGGAGATAGGGATCATAGTGAGTCATTCTGTAATATTCTGTAGCTGAAAAGAAAAGCTGTGACAGCTGCCTCATCACAAAGGTTGTTTTGCATTTAAAAGTGAAGATTATATAGACAACAGAGGAGCAGTCTCCTTTCCAATCTATATTCAGCTCACAAAGTCAGTCCTGTAAACGGGAAGAAACAATTTTGGGAAGGACTTCAAGTATTTTACATTCCTCTTCATTGCAGGTAGGATAAAAAAATTGTAAAATTGTGGATGGTGAAATGCGTACAGAACAAATTGACTTAATTTCAATTTCACTTCTTCAAAATTGTATATATTCTGTAATGTCACTTTAAATGGAAGGGCACAATGAAATGGGACAGTCACGTTTATTCCTAAAATGTCAAGATGGGATGTTTTAACATCATCACAGTAGCATTTATTTATTATTAAATGCTACTTACACCTCTTCTGCAGTAAAGAGAATAAAACAGAGATCACTTGGGGAACCAGGCAACCTGAAAAGTGTCTTTGCTAGGAAAGTATGAAGGACTAAACTACTATTTAGTATCTTGATGGTTATTCCTAAATCAATCTTCAGACATAATTTGAATAAGGATTCTCAAGGTTTCATCAAAACCTTTATTTGTGGCAGAAATGTTCAGCAGGGTGGACTTGTGTTTGAACAGAAGTTGCACTATCAGTCAGCTACCGAAAACAGAAGGGTTTTGTAGCCTGTATTAGAGGAGTTGATCTATTCTAAGACATGAGAAACTTGGGTTCTTGGTTAAGCTATCAGATAGCTGGGAACCTGAAAATACAGGGAGCAGAAGGCTTTTGGCACTGTAGAATGGGATGTGAAGGCAAAGAAACCCCCTCTGATCAAACAGGCTTATAGAGCCCTGTTCTAAAAACTGTCTGGAGCAGTTGAGTGAATCTTCTTGGTTTCAAACAGTAGAGGGTCCAAGTCACAGTAGTCATTTCCTGGGTTTCCTTGCAGAAAAAATTGCAAGAAAAACTTTTCTTTCCTGGAGAATGTGAAAGAATGCACCAAAACATTGTGTATTTTGAGACAAAAGCAAATTCTTTTCTCTATGTAGAAGTGAAAATTCTTTCTCTTCTGGTATTAGAACTGATTTTTTTTTTTCCATGTCAGAGCTTTCTGATAACATGGCAGCTTGATCAGGTCTGTCATTTGGTATCATCTGGATTCTTTGTTTGAGACCTTCAAGAACAGGTATTTGTGATGGCATAGGTAACAGGCCAAGATGTACAGAAGCTAGACATGTCTGTAACAGTAGTGTGTCATTTGTACATACAAACCAGAGAAAATGAGTGGTTTACACTAGTTCCTCACAGTCTGTGTTGAGTGGCATTTTGTGCTGAGCAAGAGCTGCTGGATATTGTCCAGCAGGTTTTTCTGGCTCGCAATGGCCAAATCTATTTTTACTGAAGATCAATATGGGAAAGCAATGCCAGCAGGCATAGAAATGTAATAGAGGGTAAGTGTGAACTGTACTTCAGACTTGAGGACAGTGAAATAATGCATACTGATATAAGCCACTTAGTTCTCCTGAGATCATCCACAAGCTGAGACTGTGTAGCTGCTACAACAGGTTGTAAATGTCCTTCTAATTACTTTTTTAAGGTCTCCCGCATGCTTTGTATCAGTTTAGCTTGAAATTCAGTATTCCCTTTGTTTTCCCTTTTCTACCCTATAAACTGTTATCTCCCCCACTACTGAAGTACTGGGCTTCCTATGAGGCCTTGGTTACCTGCAGAGGCAGATGTGCTAAATGGCAGTGCAAGGATGATTTGTTGAAGCAGGTTTGAAAGCTGACATCTGATACTACCTGCGGCACTGTCAAAGAGGAGCATTGACAACAAGCTGTTAAAAATGACTTCTAATAGCTGAACAAAGTAGATGAAACATCAAGAAAATCTCCTTGTTCTTGCTGATTGCCTAATTTAATTGCCACAGTTCTATTGAATTTTTTAATAGAACAAAATGAGATTTTAATGTAATCTCACTGAGGTTGGTTCTAATTAGATATATTAATTTATTATGACTGTCTTGGTTAGAAGAACTCAAACGACTCATTAATTTCTTTCATATGAAGTTATTTTAGATGGAGTCCTAGAACCTTCCAGCTATATGTAAATTTTTGGTCATATAGGTTGATAGATAGTTGTGAACCTAGAGAAGATTGTGGGAAGACCATATAAATTATTTTACTTATTCTGCTGAAATTCAAACTCTAAAATCAAGTAAAATTATTGAAAATACTGATATTTTATAGATACAGTTTTGAAAGCTGCTCAGCCATTGATACATTAGTGGCATCAACTTCTTTGATTGTTGCAATAAGAGTGAGACAGGGCCAACTAGATTTCTTTGCTTACATGACTGTTGGCAGGCCTAATCAGCTTCCAGTTTCATGTTGATTCTCGGTGCCTTAAAAACCCAGATGGGAAAAGCAGCTGTTAGTTTAATTTTGTAGGATGGAATATTGAGGGACTTGCAGTACAGTGCATTTTTTGCTTTCAGGCAAAATATATGCTTGAAATATGGTTTTGTGCACTTAACTTCATTACTGCAAGATATTTTGAATCAGACATAATCTTGAAGTGCTCTTGTATCATCTAAACTTGGTAATTTTCTTCCAGGGTTTGTGTGTTAACTACATGGGCTTTATGGGACCATGAGGAATGGAGAGGAAAGTTTATATAGATTCAAAGGGGCTGTTCTATACTGAGTCTAGAGAGGACTTTGTTTCCTGCTATTTGATGTCAGCTGTGGTATGTATGTACTTGTGAGGAAATGCAAAGCTTTGGTAACACTGGACGTATTTGGATTCTCAGTTTATAGTTAGAAATACGACAGTGGTTTGTTATGTGTTCTTTCCCCCTTAAAACTTTACACAGTAGTTAACCACCTCAAATTACAGTTGCTAGATGACTCTTGATCCCAGTATATTCTCTTGTACAGTGATTGTTTTACAATATTGCAAAGTGCTACAAAGTCTCTATTACACCTTGTAAGCGAATTTGCTGCTTGTGAAAGTGAAATTCCAAAAGTATCTCTTCCAGCCAGGAGTCACATTGATGCCATACCATTCTGTGTGATTTTTTTACCACTTGAAAAGGGATGAAAAACTGTTCCCTTCCCTTTTTTCTATGAAAATATAGCTAAGAACATTTACTTTTAGGTGTCTTTGTAGTGTCGTATGAAACATCCTCAGCAGACCATCTTAAGGCAGCAGAGAACTATTTTAGTCAGCAATTTGAGCCTTGGTTTATCACAATTAACTAATACGAAACTCAAAAAATACAAACTGTTCTATTTTGCTATTGATCCTCAAACATCACTCTAAGTATAACTTCATTGTATTGTAGCTGCCCATTATTTTCAGAACTGTAACCTGCATCTTAATGTGGAAAGTATGGGACGTACCAGTGAATACTCAGATAATGAAAGTGATTGCCCACACTCCTCTGATAATGAGACAAAGCAGCTGTTGAAAGAGAAGAAATCAGGAATAAACTTTGTTAATCTACACTGAATATGATGATGTTGTCTGAATGTTAGTGGTACTTATTTTATTTTTTTACAGAAAAAATGAGTTTTCTATATTGAAAATATCTGTGGTTTGCACAGCTTTGTTTATTTAGCAACAAACATAAAGTGACTTTTTACCACCTCATAGTCCTCTTTGAACAGAGCCAAATGGCTTAAGCAGAATTTCATGTTCAGATATATAATTACCCAGAAACAATGTACTTCTCTATAAAATGCAACAGAGGCATAAGCAAGGAATTAGATGTCTCTACCTAAATACCTGCTATGTAATGCAGTTTCTGGAAATGGTAAATAGATTGGGAAAGGGAAAGGAGTAGTTTCTGTCTCTGAGACACAATTAACTTAGTGAGCCAGGGATATTACTAATTTGGAGCAATGTTTAAAGTATTTTCATTGCCTGATATGGTGCTGGTGCACAGGCCTCAAGAAGGGTTCCTAATTCTCACCCCCAAGCACTCCTCAAATCTGTGTTAACTCCCCAGATCAGTAAGCACCTGAGGTTCAGTCTGCTCTGGCAACCACAGCAGAGACACCTGTCTATGTTCTGGCAAGCCATGCGTCAGGAGCAAAGAGGACAAGCTGGCTCCAACTTTGAATCATTTTGATAGGCTGTTAGTTAAAGGAGTTTGTGTAGGTTATGGCCTTGGCTTCTTTTGGATCAATTCCTGAAATGTAAAATACTAATAAGTATAGGGGGCTAATTCCCAGTTTCGTAGTGATGTTGTCAGGATAATATGTTTATTAAGTCTGTGGTTATGCTAAATATATTAGTGTCCTAAGAAGATGTTCCTAAGACTGCAGAAGTGATCTGTTATGTGTTTTTATTTCATTGACTCTTAATTTTTTTATTTCTCAGGCTAACATTGAGAAGAAAACTGTGCCCTTATGATCCTCATTTCTCAAGTCAGATTTCAACCATGTTTTCCTTGCAGAATATATCCATAGGCATATAAGACACATAAAAAGGTCAGACTTAAATTTTTAAAAAGGGAGATAGGCCATTAAGTCTTCAACTCCTTGTAGCCCTCCAAACAAAACTCAGAAAAAAATACAACTAAATATGAAGACTCTAGTTGACAGTAGTGTTTGTAAATGATCGTTAACACATCAGGAATGAGTCTAGATTTCTGACTTGGCAATGTGTTACTGTATTATTGCACAAACCACATTTGCTTTTCTTCCTGCTTATCTCTCTCTGGCATTATTAAAACCTGCCTTTTTGTCTTTAATAGGTACTACCGAACATATTTGTCTTGTAGGGCATTGTTTCTGCTGCTTCCTGCTTGCAGTGTTTGGAGCACAATTTAGCCCTTTTTTTCCCCCTTGTATTCTACTAGTGAAATGAGCCATGTAGGAAGATGGCATGAGAAAGAGTTTGATAAGTAGAATTAGGAAAAAAAGAAATCCTTATGGTTAGCTTGATCTGTTCTTGCTAGACACAGACACCTTTCTGCTAAATCAGACTTGACTGAACACTTGCAACAGGCTGTGAATGCCCTGATGGTTGACAGCTCCTGTTTCAGGTTTCCTCCATGAGAGCATGATTCACTATGAACTGATCCACTGCTGAAATTGAATCTTAAAGCTTTCTGCAAGTACTATGCTACACTCTTGTCATGCAGGAGGGAAATAGTCTGTTGCTCATTCTAACTGTGAAATGAGCCAGTGCTATATGATTACCCTTCAGTTTGACTCTGGGAAGTAACTTGAACCTCATCAGACTATGAGTTGTTTGGTTTTCCTGTGTAGGTGGGTACTCTTTTCACAGGCTTTCTGAAGTGTTGCTGTAATTGCTGATTTGTGTTGATTTTTCTTTTCACATAACACCATATGCTGCAGTTGAGAGATGTGTTCATAACTTGTTTTCACACAGACTAAGTCCTGAATCACACACACATTGTGTTGCTGCAATTTCCTTTGACAGTCAAGAAAGTCTGTTACAGTTGTGGACTCTTTAAAAGGCAGACTTCTTGTGGAAAACAGTAGACAGAGTCTGTGTAGCCTAAACAAAGGTGGAATAATATAACAAATGTGTAAATGAACTTGTGATAGTTTCACATTTGTGTCAGTTCACACAATGTAATAACAAAGGTTCTCCCAAAAGAAGGAATTAAAAAATGCTTTGGGTGAAATGTTTCCATTTTCTTGAAGAAAGAAGGATATGGTAGTGGTAGCTTTGATGAAAAAAAAAAAAATATAAAAACTCGTAAACCTAATATAGGCTACACAGATGTTCAGGAGGATGAGTGCTTATGGATAAGAATACTCAAAATTATAAGTAAGCCTTAGAAAAGAAATTATTCCAGTTCAAAGTTTTAAGTCAGTTTCAATCAGTGGGGTGAGATTTCTCTTTGTGAAAAATAAAGGGTATATCCAAGGCTAACCACTGTTAGAGATGGAACCCAAGGCTACAGTTATATCCATTCTGACAATACCCACATTCCTATAGCTCTCCTGCATTCTACCATTCTCTTCATCATTGTGTATACACAAGCTATTTTCTTTAAGTCAGGTCAATACCTTGGAGATTATCAAAACAACTTGATGAGCCAGAAAGTCATGTTACGATGGTTTTTCAAACTTACAGAAATAAATTCAATAGAAGTGCCTCAAATCTTTTGGGAGAAGTGACAGTCTAATCATTTAAGCAACATGTTCATTATGAAACCCCAGAACATGCCTCATAGGGCAGGAGGATATATATATTTGGTTATTGAACACCATTTTCGTCATGTGTTTAGTCAATACCCATGTAGGCAGAATGAAAGTGTCCATTATTGTGAGACTTGCTATGTAACAGGGGTGTGCATGATAGGTTAAGAGTATACTTACCAGTGGAAGTGATGTTGCCATCTGTACAGTGGTGATTTTCTCTGCTTGTTGTTTTAGCTTCCTTAAATTCCCAGAAAGCTCAATTAATTCTTCCTGAGGTGTGAATAAAAAAAATAATTAACCACAATTGGCTAAGTTCTTTCCAGTTATTTAATATAATTGCCATGCTTTTTCAAGTATGTCACAGTGATGTAGGTAGAGAAGAAATTCTGTTCCGCTGGGGTACAACACTGCTGACCATTGGGAATGGCGTGTGGATGTGTAAAGTGAACACAGTGCTGGTACTGTTCACTTGTTAGGGTTATTAAGCCATTATATTTTCCACTGAAAGGATATTTTTAGGCATTTTAAAGCTTGGACTCCTCTTCCCCAAATTCTTGTTATCTGATAGTCTGATTCATCTTGTAGGAATGGTCTGTCTACTAATCTTTGAACCTCCAGCTCACTCCAGCTCCTTTGCTTCTGGAACAGATGAAAAGTCAGTACTAGTCTGAGTCTCCTCTACATTGTGTGGCTGAGAGCATAGGACTGTTCCCTTCTTCTTGATCCTTCTCTGAAGAGAGCCTTTTCTTGCATCTTAAGTGCAGTAAATGGAAAGGGCATTCTGTTTGGTGGAGAATGTTGTACTTCAGATCTTTCTTATTGTCATTCAGAGTGAAAACTCCAGCTTCTGAAGTTCTCTGTAAAAAATGAAACTGCTGGCTTGGAATAGATGTCAAGGCTGATTGGTAGGGAGGTGCAAGTCCTGGAGTGATGGGGAGCTGAGGAGCTAAGTAAGCACTGGAGGAGTCAGGCACTGAAGAGCACTAGGAGTACCCCTCTACAGCAGTCTGCCATGGGGAGTGGGGCAGATTTGTGGCACCTCCCATTATTTAGAAGGATGGCGGGTGCTTGGTGTATGAGGGTTGGAGCAAAAGTAATTGAGGACATTCTCTATCCCTTCCTCATCCTCCACTCCCCTCAGTTCCATAGGGGGAGTACCCAGATGTGTCAGCTGAAAAGAGCTGTGATTCAAGCTTCCCTGTCACCATGGGAGACCTGGGGTTAGGTACATCATGTACTAGCCCCACAACTTTGACGTAGCATCAAATAGCAGTCATCTTGCATGGAAGTAGTACCACAGGGTTGCATTTTTATTTCTGCAAAGTGAAACTTTTCCCAAACTGCTGTTTTCTTCTCATGGTAGGTATTATTTATAGAGATAGTACTTTTCTCTTTATTGTTTTGATACTGTCCTGTGATACCTTAAGGCTGCCTTCTTCATGAGTAAACCAGTTAGTTTTTGACTTCAAGAAGGGAACGCCTATAGTCTTCCATTGCCTTGTTCTTTCGGTGAATTTTGTGAAGTTACTAATTGAGCAGCAGCAATATAGTTAGTCATGACAGCATTGTTTCTGATGTGTTTCTGGTGTTTTCTGACATAAGATAAAAATTAATGCAGGTATGAGTTGCTTCCTAAAATAAAGAAACCTTTTTAGGCATGATGTCTGTTTAGCTGTTTACTTCCTAGGAATGTATATGATGAAATATCTGTGGATACTGTAGCATAGATACTGTAGCATACATACCAGCTACCCTGTATCTAATATCTGATAACTTCTTGGGCATCTAAACCAAAGTCATATTCAGTCTCAAAGTTTATTCCATATATTTTTCAGAAGAAATACAGTCTTACTACAAGATTTAAACAACTGACTTTAAGCTCCCAGGGAAGAATGTTGTGTTTCTGAGAATCTCATACCATGAATAGCAGAACTTATTGCATACTAATGTCACATTAAGAAATTCTGATTAAAAATCATGGAAATTTAGGTGTAGGGACAGAAGTTGAACTTCTTGCTCATATGACTTCTGATTTTTAATGCTATTGTACTTCTTACAGCAAATTTATCATCTACTAGATAATATTACTTTCAGGGCTTTTCTAATGCTTGATTTATCAAGGACACTGAATTATTTTGTATTTTATCCCAAATACCATGAGACTAAAAGAGACAAGGTTGCCGTCATGAATGACTATTGCAAAATCATAATTCATGACTCTGCTCATTGTTGGTTTTGGGTGGGCTTTTTTTGTTGTGAGTTTTGTTGTTGTAGGGTTTTGTTTGTTTGTTGTGGAATTGTTCTCTGTCAGCTGATATATTTTTTAATATTTAATCAGCTCCTTCAGAGGAAAGCCACCATATTTTCTTCTTGACTTTCTGTATGACCTCTGGCAGTCACTTAGCTCTTCTGTTCCTTGATTTAATTACATGTAGAAAGTGGAGATAATTGCCCCCATTGAGAAATATTTTAAGAATTATCCCTTTACAAATAAAAAAGTTTTGGGGGGTTAGTAGGGTGAGTGAGAGGGGGGCGAGCCAGCTAATTAATGAAAAAACAAAACCCGACTCTGCTGGATTGCCAGCTATGCAACTTTACTTGTGGTTTACTGAACTTTCCCATTTGAGCAGAAAGTCATATGAAACTGTGAATGGATTTTGAATTGTGTCTCAGATATTCTCTTCCATCTTTGCTGAAACTGTATATGAAAGATCTAGTCACCAGTTCCACCTATGGGGTTTTGGAAGTTTGTTACGAAAAGGGGACACTTCTGCTTTTCTGTTTATTCACTTTATATGAACCAGTCAGGAATGACAGCAAAACAGCCTGAGCTTATCGTTTCCCCTTATATTGTGTTTAAGTCAAAGAGTGATTGAGTTGGATTAATTTATCTTCCATTTAATTAGAAGTTATGACAATATTTGAATCTCTCAGAGAAGCTTGTGTTTGACTTTGCTGCCTGAGTTACTGGCAGGGTAAGAATAGAAGAGAAATCTAAAGCCATGATAAATCTGATTTGCTGTGCAGTAGCCTTTTGCCATTTGTGTACCTAGGCAAAAACAAGACATAGTTTATGGCTATAAAGTATTCCTGAGAAAGCAGAGACCTGTTGACTCTGCAAAAATGAAGCGTTTTAAAAACATTTAGTTAGTACAGCCATTGACAGAGTGGCAAAATGTAAATGATTGTTTTAATCCTGCTAAACGTTTTCTTTGGCTGATCTTATGTATTTCATGCTAAAATTGATTTTAAACATGAGTATAAGCAGTCAGATCCTTCCAGATCACTGCAACTAGTACCTTGTGCATGCGAAGGCATATACAGCAAGGGCTAGAAGAAACTGGGCGCTATCTTTTCCTAATAATTGGTCAAGAAGAAATGTGTGAAAAATTGTACTTAAAAGTTGTTATTACAAAGTATTTCTCAGGACAGTACAACAAGAAAATGCCTTTTAAAAAAAGCTTGAAAAAAAATATTTTTTTTACAAATAATGTAGAACCAGCTGCTGTCAGATAGCAACACAACCTTATAGACTCTACCCAAGGATAAAATGTGTGGGTATGGGGAATATGTTGGGTGATGTTTCCAAAATGGGCAGCTACCATTTGAAACCCAAGGTTCAAGGAACAACTATAGTGTTCAAACTTTCTGGAAGCGCTATATGACTAATATCCTTAAAGGGTCCAGACATATGAACTTAAATTGCCATATAAACTTAATCTTGCCCTTGCAAAGTAGATACTGGCAGTATTTGATTGAATATTTTTCCATTTTTCTTCCTAGACTTTTAAGTGATGGTATTTATTTAAGCTACTCAATGATTCCCCAAAGTCATGAAAGTTGAGATAGCTTTGCTGTGGTTCTAGGACTTTATTTAAGAGAACTTCTGCTGGAAGTCCTGGTGACTATGCATACTTCTTCAGTTGTACCCCTGCAAAAGAGACTTGGGAAGTGGAGACACCTGTGGCTAGTGATCTAAAAGGTGAGGATAGACTTCAAACTCTCTCCATGTTTCCTCATGTGTAATGAACCTTGTCCAGGAGAAGTCAAGATAGAACATTTGACAGTCAACTGGATAGGTATGTTGTGTGGAGTGTGGTAATCTTCAGGAGTTCCTTGCAAAAATGCAAGTCTTAAGAGGAAAGCTTCCCTAAGGTAACAGTTACTGTTCAATGGGGCAAAAGTGATCTACTTTCTGGAAAACTGAGAGTGACTTGTGCTTTAAAACATGGCCAGAAATTAACAGCCTCTTGCTTGTGCTCCTGAGTGCATCTGCCATTTTTGAGGTCTCAAGGAGAATATGCAGAAAGGTCTTTGCTGTATTTCACATTTCCAAGGACATGTATGTGGCTAGAGGGAGAGCTGGTGAGAACTTGCACAGTACTATGCTGTAGAGAAATCAGGAGGAATCAGCTGGCAGTGAAAGACTGAAGCCTTCAGGATCACTACCTGTGCTGAGTGGGCAGAGTGGAGACAGCTGCTTCTCCTCATGGCTTGACCACTGCTCCCTGACTGAAAGGGGAGGTTGGTTGTGGCAGGAAGACTGACCTGCTGGCTGGTCGTTTTGAGGGCTACTATAGTGCAGTAGCCACTTAGTTTCATCAAGGCTTCTCTGTGTTAGGCTCTGCACCCTGTATCTGGCCAGGTACCTTTAGCTTTGTATCAGTTTGTATTAAAATAGTATGGCCTTTTTTTGAGCCGCTACTTGTGCTTTTGAAAGAATTCCCTGGTAACCACCTCCCTGTGGTATAAGTCAATCCTTTTGAATCCTGAGCAGCAGTTATGACACCTTGCCTCTTACTGTGACACAGACTGCTTTCACACACCAATTAAGCAAGTTACCTGGAATGATGAATGGCATGTTTTAATGCGAGTCTCCTGCTATGTTGGCAGGCAAGAGTGCAAACCAGTAATTTACAAACCTCAAAAAAGATTCTCCAAAGCTAACTAAGGTAATAGGAAGTGTAGCTTCCCCACAGTAGTTTTGGCTGAAATGTTGATTATCCACCTGCTGTGGGTGGATTTGAACTTGTAATAAGATGTGATTGTTCTCCACTGATATTGAAACTACCACTTCACAGAATAACACAAAAATGTTTGTCACTGCTTTTGTTTATTTAAATAGAAGAATCTGTTTGTCTTGTGTTAGGATGTTGATTTGCTATTTAACACATTAGACTAATTACCTGATGTTCTTTCTTATCCATTTTATTAATATTGTATGTTTTCTGAAACGTATTTTGCTTATTTTTAACCTGCATGAGCATTTACAGGATTTTGGTTGTACATTTTAGGAAAACAACCTGAACTTCAGCAGTACCTCTGAAATATGCAGTGGGTAATTAGTAAATTTAAATTACCAGTGTGTATTTTACAATGCATCTACACTGATTCTGTTTAAAGTTAATTCCATGTGGATGTAGACTTAAAAGCCCCTGGCAGCTGCTGTATTATCATGATTCATTTTTTCTTCTTCATTAGTATTGTTACTATTTTAATATTTTAGATTCATTAAAATGCAAGTTTAAATTGCCTGTTCATCATTGTGGCTGCTGTGCAAATAAACAACCCTGTCTTTTCCTCATCCCCTCCTTCCCTCCCTGCCACTCTCTAAGTCCAACTATGTGGACTCCAAGTATCTGTTGTTTCATTTTACTTTCCTGCTTAACCTAGAGGGTATTTTCCCTGCCTAAGCTGACTGAAAAGTTTGAGTCTGACTGGGAGACTGTACCGCAGTTTTACCTGCCTATTTGAGTTGCACTTAATGACTTCTTTTGTGGAAAAGGGTGTAGGAATATTAAATAGTTTTGATTTTTCGGCTAGTTTTACAAAATAATCACTTTCCTTTCTGTAGTAATCTGATGATTTAGAGAGTAGGAAACCAAAAGAGTGTCATAGACAGTGACCTAGTTGGTCTGTGGCACCCTTGATTTGGGAAGGCTCTTTCAAGGACTAAAAAGAGATGACAAAAGTTTTTTCAAATGTTTACTTATTTTGGTTCGCACATCACATCCCCAGATCTACAATTTTCCTGAAGTGTTAGATTTTGGGCCTCTAGAAGATGAAAACCTGGTATTTTTAAAGCATTCAGTGGTCATCTTTGTGAGTGAAAGCTTTCCCTTTTACCTCAGCCGTGCTTGGCTTTTAGCACTCATTTAATGAGCAATTTAACACTGTCAGAGTCAGATTTGATGAGAGTTGCCTGTTTTGCTCTGGTTTAGGGAGTACACGTGTGCTCTGCATGCTTTTCTCCTTTGGAAAGGGTGACATGGTCTTGAGAACTGAAGCACGCCAAGAAACATGCCAAGGTGTGAAGCCAGGCAGACATGCCATTCAGGTATCCCATGGGAGACAGCCACACTTGGGCTGTGTTAGAATCATTACAAAGGCTTAGCTGGGAAGTCTGTGGCTTTTAATGCCATTTCATGGTAGTAAAACTTGTTGTCCTACCAGCTAAAAGAGTTGGTGTTTTAATAGAATAAGCATTTGATTAATGAAACAACGTGTACTGTACAGAAGAAATGATCATAAAAAGCTGCTTTTTAACAGCCTAAAGTACCTTTTTGCAGCTTGGAACCTTTTATCACCTTGTAAATCGCCCCTTGAGATGAATAGTTGAAGTTAGACAAGGCACACTTCCATTACCAGCATATCCTCCTTCGGATATTATTATAGAGCTTGGGCTGCAGCTGCTTCAAAGCTGCCCTTCTCACCAACACATTTTTACATCTTGCTTTCATTATGCCAAGGGCACATTCTGTGTTATTGCAGTGCTTTTACTTTTAATAATCTTCTCGATGCAAACATTCAGACCTGAGGGAGGTCCACTGTTTCTCCTTATGGTCACATTCCTGCTCTTACAAGGTGCTGACCATTTTTTGCCACTTTTGTTCTGTTTTATAGATAATGTTCAAAGGTGCTAGTTAAGACTTAAACTTACTCAGAAGGGGAGGAAGATGCATAATAAAGCGTACTGTAACCTGAATATATGAGAGAAAATAAAGTTATGTCATTTTCATTACGGAGGATTGAAAACTTCTCATTGCTTTCAGTGGGAGTATAAGTAGAAAAATAAAAGACATGACCCTAACAACAAACAGATGGCATTCCCTTTTCTGTGATTTTGTACACTTTTGAAGTTGTAGAGGAACCGCATAAGCAGTCATGCTTTCAATTATTTTACCCACTAACAGAGGCAGACACAAAATTTATTTGTTCTTTCTGACTGATTACTCTTCCATTCCAGACAGTGTGAGCTCTAAATTCTCTTCTGTGAAAGAAAGAGAAATAAACTTCAGAAACTTCTTGGCCTCAAAACCAAAGGAAATATTTGACTAAGTTTATGTTCTCATTTTGCCAGCCTCTCTCTTATTTTGCCCTTCTTAGGAATGGAAATGGAGGCTGCAATGATGTGGCTTCAATTTAGTAGAGACGAGCACCCAGAAACTGTGCTTTTTCAGAGGCATCTCTCCACAGAAAGAATGGGAGAGCCTTGCAATTTCTTTTCCTTTGCTTTCTCCATCCTTGCTGAGATATAAAATGAGAAGCCAGATTTAATCCTTTTCTTTCTCCACAATAATTGTAATAAATCTGTTATCTCATGTTGCTACTAACCTGAAAGCATAGCCTTATAAATAGAGAATGTGGTAAATCCCATAAAGACTCTAAAATGGAAACACAACACAATGTCAAAGCAGTCAAAATTAAAATAGTATGTTCCCAGTATGCCTTCGAAAAAGCTATTTTGTTTCATAGTAATGATAAGCTTAGAAACAAGAGTATTTTATGATTCCCTATATTTTCATGCAAGAGTCTCAAACCGCTTTACAGTTGTAAATTAAGCAGTGTTATAGATGGTGAGGGAAGGAAGTCACCATCTTGCAGACGGAAAAACAAAAATATTGAGGGGGGAATATAATGTAACCCATAGTTTGAGGTGGAAGTAGGAAGACAAGCACAATTCTTTGATTAATGTAGATTCTGTGAGCTTGACAGTCATCCCTCACAACACATATTTTCATGTAGTTTCAGAAACTGTTCTTCAACTACCTATGTTGTTATAAATCAGTGGTCTTAGGACAGGAAATAAGATGCTTCTCTTGAGTTAGATTTCTGACTCTGCCATTGATTTGCTAGGTATCTATGCCTTAACATAGCTCTGTAGTTTACTTGTCCTTTGTAAACTCATGCATTGATATCCTTGGAAGAACGAGATAAGTGCAAACAGGTTTCTTTCTCTACTGAATATACTGGCTTTTAGCTGTCACATCTCTGTGTGCACGTTCTTCACCTTCATCATGCCCCAGAACTGATGATTAAGAGCTGTATCCTGTTATTTTGGAAACTAGTGGGAGTTTTTCATCAACTAGTGACTCTAGGCCTTGGTACAATACACATCTCATTCTTGTCCTAGGATGTCTAGGTTAGGTCTGATGAATTGTGCCTCTTCATGTCATAGAAAGGAAGACTTGTATTACTGGCTCAGATGCAGTCCTCTACACTGTATGCCCCCAAAGTTAGATTACTGCAGCCAGCTCCACTCCAAAAAAGCAAGCACTTTTGGAAAGCTGTTTTATCTATAGGTCTTGGTCAGAGGAGTTAGAATCCCTCTTTTCTCCGTTTAGTAAATTTACCTTAGCTGAAGTCCGAGGGCAAACCCTTCAAAAAAACATATTAACTGTCTATATTAAGCAGTGTTTCCCACAGAATGCAAAGAAAATTAGTTAAATCTGAACTGAATGACTATATTCCTTGTGCTTTATGGCTTTTATAATACTGCACTTTCACCAAGAAATTATTTAATAACCCAACCAGGCCCGTTTGGGTTTTTTTTACGTCAGCCTTTTGTGTGAAGAGCCACTGAAACCTCCCCTTTCATTCCTCTTTTCCTGTTCTATTAGTTTCCAGGGTATTTCATCCTTGATCTTAGAAATATTTCCAAGCAAATCAATGTAATAGAATTCCCTGTAGTGTATCTTCTGTGAAACCTTCCTGTCCCAGTCAACCACAGTCCTAATTAGAAATAAAACAATCTGTTTCGTTTTCATTAATTTTTCAGTGCAGTGTTCTTGCTCTGCTTTTTATATGTAGTTCACTCTCTGAAGTTTCATGTTTTGATGATGACAAATAGGATTTCAGTGAAATGCTTGCTGTTTTGCCCTATTCTTCAAGCTTCAAAAATAACTCCTCACATGCTTTTATGCATTCTAGTAATCAGTTTGCAGTGTTAATGCTGTTGGATTTAGAAATGGTCCAAAGACACAAATATCATGTATAGATGTAATGAAGCTGGATTTTTGAAAGAGAATTTTAATTATTTGATTATCTTCTAAGAGAACTGAGGGGCAACTTCTGTGTTAAAAAGGTTTTGATAATAAAAGCAGAATTGGAGGTAAGGATGACTAATGCTGTTTGCAAAGGCAGTGTATTCCATTGTTTGACTCTCTGCATGTGTCATACAGAGTTAAGCAGTGGGTTTCCATTATGGTGTTGCAAACCATGTCATAGTCACAGAATTTCTTTTCAAAGAAGTGATAATAACTTGGTTATTTCAAGTACTCTACTTCACCTCTACTTCACTCTTTTTTTTTGTTGTTGCTTTAAAATCCCTTTCATCAAGTACTGGGCATGCTAAGCACATTTGGATTCCTCTATTTGAACAACAGGAAGAATGAAAAGGGGTAAAGAAATGATATATATCTGTAAGAAGACTGTTCAGGTTTTTTCTGTTGTAGATGGTAAGGTTGATATGAAAACAACATGATAGTTGTAATCTAAAAAGTCAACTGCCTAGACATGACAAAATTCATCTTGCACATCCTAAGTAGTAAACCACTTTGGACCTCAAATGGAAGTCTTCCTATGGACTTAAGTGGTCAATGGATCAGGCATTTTCCCCAGTTTCTTTAAATACCAGCAGAAAAAACCAATAAACCCCCCAAAACTCTCTTTGCAGCATGAATAATCTTTGTTGCTTGGAACCAATAAGGAAAATATTGATCTTATAATTTCAAGAATAACAAGAATGGAGACAAATTTTCACAGTTACGGAGAGAATGGTGGCCTTGGCCTCTGCTGGGTTCTCTGAATCCTCTTGGGGCTAGCTCGCTCTTTTTGAAGCAGGTCCTGCTTTTGGATTGTTCTTACGTGGTTCATTGTTTTTGCCTTTCTGTCTCTCTCTTTTTTGGACCTTGTGTTTTCACACCTTCCCCAGCATTGTTAACTGAGAATTTTAAGGGAGCTGAGTGTTAAATTCATAGGGATTTGAACACGAGGATTCTGTGAACGTCTCAATTTGTGACGTGTCCTATATTGCTGCATTTATTCAGACTTCTCTTAACTCATTGGAATTATTAGTATATTTGCCTTTGTATTCAGCATACACTTTACATATATCGAAGATTCATAAAAATATTAGAATTCAAATACATCTTTTTACTGCCTTGGGAGATTTGAATGATATTTAATATCCATGTTCAGTAATTGTTGTGTAAAGCAAAAATAATACATATTTCATGTTTTTGCTAGCGTGTTCAAAAGCAGATTGCAGTAAGCAACAAGCAGCCAGTGAATTAAGTGCTGTGATTTCTTTAGCTTCTCTGAAAACATGTATTTTTCTTAGTACCTGTCAAATGTTCATTTCATGCCCTTGTCTAGATTCTGTAAAGAAAGAATGGTGCAACCAATTTAAATTAAAGTTTTGTGAGAGGAAAAAATATATATGGCATTTGAGTTGACAGCTTGTAGAATAAGTTTCAAGCTTATGGGATTCCAAATACTTGAGTTTTAATGTCTGTAAAATAGGGAATTTTAGTGGAAACAACCGTAGCTGCAGAAATACTGCAGTTGATGTCGCTAGTAGAAATGTAACTAACTGAAAGATGTGAGATAATGCACTGATACATGATCATAAAGCGCTGTGAACTTCTGCCTAGCTTGTATTTGAAATTCTGTTGTTGAAATCTGGTGCTATTCAAGAAAATCATGGGATGTATATCAAGTGATCTTTTTTTTTCCTCTTGATCTCCTAGAACTTTGGGATGTTCTTTTAAGCTAGAAATGATTTCCCTAGCTCCCTGAATGTCTACAGAAAACCAGATGAATGAGTATTCAGTAGCTTTCGACTTGTAGCTTTCTCATAAAAAAAAAGTCATCTCTGATAAATACAGCCCTACCAAGGTTGACTGCAGCAGATTTAATTTGATCTTTCAAGCACGGATTAAAAATATTGTTCTCGTTCCAGTTAGAACATTACCACTTAAGTTTCAATACAAGAGGGGCTTTTTCATCATCCCAAAGCATGCACTTTCAAACATTTTAACTGACAGCATTTTAGTATTTGCATTATCTTTTCCTGCTTGTGCATTTTTCACCGGTGACAGATGATCAGAGTTTATATGTGGAAAGATCTGCAGTAACGTCAAGAAAAGGCTTCACATTCTGTATTACTGGGGACTGCACAAAAAATCGGTAGTGTCTAGAAATTGCATTAAAAATTAGTGCATTTTCCATAAGTGAGCATTTTTGCATATTTGGCTGATGCTGCTGTTTTGCAAGGAGGCATGCAGCATCAATCTTGTTTTAACATTAAAGCCAAAGTTGTAGAGAGCTACTACAGCTAATCTACAATTACTCATGGGCCTTATGGGATGTTTTTTCATGGACTAATTGTAGATTTTAACATTCATTCTGTCTCTGTAAGTGAAGGAAGTACACAGATGTATGGTCAATTATTTGAAAGGAAATAAGGTGACTAAGGCCAGACCCTAAGAGTATTTGCACCTCAGATAGCTCTGCTGCCATTCACAATGGTGCAGAATTCTATCAGCAGTATCCAAAGAATGCAGCAGCATTCTGCAGTGGGTATGGCTTTGTGCTTGAGGAGGTCATGTAATAATCCTTGCTCTGCCAGTGGGTTCATGCTCTACTGGCTGCCCGAGGTTGCCACTGCATTCTGTTGTCATGAGCCATGTAAGGCAGACTGATCAAACAGTGAAGGGTACTCTGAGCATTTGTCAGCATGTTGTAAGACTTGAAGTGTCTTTGGTCATCTGGGTTGGTTGGTATTCTGCTCCCCTTTCTGTGTGATCAGCCAAACGGGTGGAAAATGCATTGAAGTGGCCAGCCAGTCTAAATACATCGTCTGTCTAAAGCTTGCATATTGCAGAGCACTGCTGTATTTTACAGAATTTATTAGGCATTAAAATTCCAATATCTCATGCCTGTGGAAAAGATTGTACTGAGAGCTAAACTAGCACTGTGTGAAGGTTGCTTTCAGAATATGAAATGCTAATAATTTATCCCTGCCTAATTGTAATAGATCCCTTTGTCTGTGGGCTGGAATATCAAGTCCCACTAATGAAAAATGTTTTATGTTAGAAGCATCAAATCTGTCAAAGAAATCACCGGTGTGATTGTATGGCTAAATTGTCAGGCCTCCAGAGAACTCTGTATGCACAAGCAGATGCTTGTGTGCTCTTAGCTTTTCAAGTCTTGATCCAAGATCCACTGCATTCAGTGAAAGTGTCCTTGCAGCCTTCTGTGAGCGGTTTGAGAGAACACTCAATGTGTTTCTGATAAATGCTGTTCCTGGCAGAGGTGCCTGTCACAAAGGATGCTTGAAAAGGTTTGTTTCCTGCCTAGACAGAAAGTTTTCGATATGAAAATCAAGGTTGAAGTTTTTTGTCTGTAGTTCTGTCCAGAGTATTACTTTATGTGATTGGGAAGTTCTACAGCAGCAAGTAGAGCAATGCAATAGGAGCAGTTCTGTAGAGACGAAGAATTGATCTTGGGGATCTGACATTTATGGTATACACATTTTAACAGTCTTAGGCTGAATTAACTCAAGCCTGTTCCATGGGCAGGAGTGCAATAAGTGTGCTCCTAGACTTCTCCTCATTTAGTTCAACGGGAAAGGATCCAAATGCTCTCTGAGACCTCTCTGTTGTATGAACCAAGGTAGAATACATGGGGAAAGTGGGAGATACACATGAAAAGCACATTCCTGATACTGAAACACTTCTGTGGTACATTCAGTGTTGGCTTGATTTGGATTGTTACTTAACTGACCAAATCAAGCCTCAAGATCAAAATAATTCACAAAAAATGGCAGATAAAAAAATTAGCCATTCGATTAAAAAATTATGACATTTTACTCCGAATTCTCAAAATTATTTCTGCAATAGTTTCAGATTCTCTTATTTATTGGAGAGTGTTCATCTTACTACAGGTGCTGGCAACATGTATTGTAGGTGTACATATTCTCATTAAATGAGAAATCTGAGTATGATGCCAGATGGGAACACACTTTAAGAACATGAGCAATGAAATCTGATAACAAAAGAACTGAGTTTATCTGGTTATTGAGAGGAAGAACTTGGAAGAAGTTTAGTGTGTTTAGCTGTCATATGGAAGTATCGCTCATACTGTTTATTTGTCTTTCTCCTGAGCTTAAAAATTATGATCCCATTTCTCAGCTTTAACATAATCTCATGGTACTGGAGGTGTTTCAAATATATGAAGTCCCTACAAATTCAGTGAAAATGTGACCTTGGGTAGAAGAAAGAGATGCTGTCTGAGGTGGGGGAAGGCTTCAACTGATCCCTCATTAGACAACAGGGAATCTACATTGGAGTAAAACAGAAGCTTTTTGACCTAGGACCTTACTAGACACAGGAAAATCCAACCAAACATAACAAAATGGTCATCAGTTGTTTTGTTGAACATGAAAAAATACTGTGACAAAATAAAATTAAGAAGCTGGAACTGAGGCTTTGTGTGCCCGAGTACCGCTAGGCTACCTGTTCTCATTGATTTAAATGAAAGCAAGATTGTTGCATTTACCGTTCCATAATTTTTAGCCTATTTGGTTTTGTGGTTCACTGAAGCAAATACACAAGTGAAAGACAACTTAGTTACCGAGGCTGTGAGTAGAGCAAACTACCAGTAATCAGGAGCTGCAGTGATGCAGTAACTGAAATATACTATTGCTGAGAGATGCTGGATGATGCTATTGCAGGCTTGCTGTTTCTTTTATCTACCCACAGCAGCAATGTTCTTTTGAAAATAAATGTTTAATGTCATCAGTGGTCACTTGACAACTCTGCTCTGCATGAATTGCAGAGTCAGTTTTAGGAGCAGCAGGTTAAATGTCCCCATTTGTGCAAGTTATTGGGTAGTGCCAGCTTTCCAAAACTCCTGCAGTCTGAAGAGGCTTACTTTCTGCTTCAACACAAGGATCTCCAGCCACCAGTACAGTTTCCTACATTGATTTAATTGGGAAATGTCTTATTCAGGCATCCTTATTTTATTTCCCCAACAATTGTTGGCTGCTTTCCCTGACTAATAAAAAATACATATTCACCAAAAAAATTCAGTATGGAAATAATTGTAAGAATGACTTCTGGCTGGAATGACATTGTGTTTACAGCTTGATTTATTAAATGCTCTGAAATGTCAACTTAGAAAGCTGAAAAGATCATCTTCTGTAATGATAGATGTTCATACAAGCTAGAATTAACAGTGTCTGCTCAGCTGGGGAAAATCATACGTTTGTAACAAAGCAAGGTGTCTTCTCAAGCACATACCTGTTTATTTCCTATCACAGTACAGGAACAGCTGCAGAGGTGTCAAAGATTAGGTCTGGGCTGGCCAGTAGACAAATGACAAATGCTCTCTGTTAACCCCTCTCCCTTCCCAAAGGGTAAGAGAAAAGGAATGAGAGAGATTTATGGATTGGAAAAGGAAAACTAAAAGAGCTTTAATAAAAATGAAAATACTAACAATAACATGAAATAGATACAAAACCAATCTTGAACCCAACCTCCTTGATGGCAATTACGTCAACTGTCACCACTGATTCTGTGGAGCAGGCACTGGGGATGTCCCAGACTGGACTCAATGGCAGACAGACACTGGATTCTGGAGCTGAATTCTGGAACTTGATTCAGGAACATACAGATTGGGATTCAAGGCAGAACAGACACAGAGTCCTTCTTACACACGGGTCATTGCAGAAGAGTTGACCCTCATGATCGCTCAGCTTTATACTGAATATGTCTTTCTGCACACCAATCCTTGGTAGTAACTATAAACATCAAGAGCTATCACTTCTAGAAGCAGCCACTGTCTGCAAAAATATGCTACTAACTTCAGAAGATGCAGTTAGAAGAGACTGAGCTGAAAAGTAAAATCACTAAACAGAATTCGTTCTGTTCTAGATCAAACCAAGATAATGGGATTTATCTTGTTTTGCTTTTAGGCATAGACTCTCAAGATACCACCTTTCCCACTCGTCTATTGGAAGAAGACACTATCTGTAAAGAAATTAATTTTTCTTCTAAGTATTGTAGTTTATAATTTCTCATGAAGCAGGTGGCTAACACTTTACATTACAGTTCACTTTATTTTCTTTATTTAATGAAAATATGGCTTCTCTCTTGAGTAGTCATCTGAAATTTATCCCCAGGCCTGAATGGATCAATAAATATGAAAAAGTTATAGCACTGCCCAACACTTAGAATTGGTTTTAGTTTAGACTCGTTTGGACTGTGTGTCATAAACCTCTCAATGGTAATAAACATCTGGTGGTCCTGATTCTGATCTAACTTATTCTGGTTCTGCAGCATTAAGATATCAGATTTAGGGCTTCTGTGGATTATCTTAATTTAGTTACATTAAAATGCAGTTAATGAAAACCAGTTTGGACATGCTTTATCAGAGTACTAAATACACAGTACTATATTGTATTATAAGAATAAATTTTGCACCAAAATGAAAGAATGCAATTTCATTGAAATTTTGCTTAGCCTAGAGTTTAATTTGGTTAATGGAAAAAGCAGTGTAAAATTTCAGGTACTTGTCAGAAATTCCTTTTGATACAGTGTATGCATGCAAGGACATGCAGCTCAGCAGATGAGAAGAATGAAAAGAGCTAAGTTGTGGTGAACAAAATTTATTCTGTTGCCATCAGCTTTCAAGGTTTTATGCATTCAAGTAGTTCTGCAGAAGCTAGTGGTGCCATTTTTTATTAAGGGCTTCAGGTGTATCCCATTATACTCTCAGTAGTTGCAGGCAGGAATTGTAATCTTCATTTGAGAGGAGAAAACTGAGACAGATATTTTGATTTTTTTTTTTGAAGAGCAAAGAAATCTCTTCTTTATTAGAAGAGAATTCTCTTCTTGATTGAGTAGTAAGTCATGTTGCTAAGCATTCTCATTCATAGGCTTAGTGTATTTAGAAGTTAAATATTCTTTAAGCATTGTCCATTCTTTGAAAACATCAAGCCCATGTACATAGGAAAAAAACCTAAAGGCTGGATTGTACAGGGTGCCATAAAGAAGATAACATTCTAAAACTCTGCTTTGGGTGGTAGGATGGTATATGCATTGAATGTAATGGTGCCTCCATAGCAACAGCAGAAACTTATGGATACTATATATAGGTTATATCAACAGAAGGATAAACTAGGCATACTGACTCATTTTTGCTCTCCAATGACAGTCATGGGGTAGTGTTAAATGTCATACTCAGGAAAATACAAACATTTAAAATCCAAGTGCTACATTCTGTAAAATCATCACTGAAACAATTGAGTTATTCTTTAGCTGAAGAGGGAGAAAGATAGGAAGAAGATTTAGAATAATTAAAATTCGTTAGACTTCTGTTTATCTTTCATCTGCAGGACACTTGTTAGTTAAGAAACAGAAAGTGTTTTCTTCTTCCAGTTTTAAAAATCTGGCTAGTACCTATGTGAAGATAATTATGTTCACTTCATACTTTATTCCATTTCATGGGTTGGAATATACTGGCAGGGGTGGTCCTTTGGTCAAGACACAGGATGGATATTCTCAGATCTCATGTTGATTCACTGTCTCGGATCTTAGTATGCCTTATTTCTCCCTACCTCTGTGAAATGAGAATACTAGAATAAAGGGGTTTTTTTGGTGGTTTTTTTGAATTCTGAGAATGCTAAAAAGTGGTACATAACATATGCAGTAAATACTGCTGTTGAGTATTCTCCAAGGTTTGAAACAGTTGTACTTAGATTTTCAGCAACATAACGAGACTTTTTTTTTCACTGTAAACCATGTTTTAAACTAACAAAGTCCCAGAGTGCTGAGCATTTGGCCAATTATTTTATTTATTTTAAATCAAGGGTTTAAACTAGCAAGATTATTTTGATTGTAAGTTTTATTGAATTTACAGATGTTTTTCTAAATTCACAGAGCTTATTAATTTTATATAGGTGATTAAAATTTCTTGTTAGCTAAGTATGAGTGATTAAATTCCAAAAGCTGCACCCTAAAATCTTCAGTGAAACAATTGACTTATTCATTAGTTGAAGAGGGAGAATTAAAGATAGAGATAAAATAGTTAAAACTTGAGAGAAAGATATCTGAGATTTGAAATCTCTTGATATCAATTCAGTACAATGTTGGTTTTTTACTTGCAAGAATAAATGATAGATAAGCATGTTTTTATCAGTGAATTTTGCTTTAATTGCTTTCTGATGTTATCAAATACTACTACTTAAAAAAACCAGTTCCTATTAAAAGATAGGCTGTAATCACAGCATCTCCTCTACTGCCAACTTAACAAAAAAAAAAAAAGAAAAGAAAAAAAGAGACAGAAATTATTTTATTTTTGTCTTTGAAATTTGTATTAGAGTAAGTACTGTCCACAATCATACAGGAGTTATATTTTGAAATTAATTTTTATTGATATTAAGGTGGAAGAGAGCTATAATTCCTCCTGGTATGTATTTACTTAAGAATTTATTTTTTTCTTTTAAGATGTTTACAAGTGCTAATTACCACTATGGCAAACATGTGAATCACATATATATTATCTGAGGTTCCAATATGACTTGGGAGAACTGAAAAACTATTCCAAGTGCACTATATTTTGAGCATTGAATTACACCAGATAAATACTATCACGTGTGTAATAGAATATGAAATCAATTAAATCAGACTCGGAATAATTGCAGCATTCTGATGGATCTATAAAAATCAACAGTTTTCCAAATTTACTTCATAATATATACCTGTAGTTTTGTGACTTAAAGAGAACCCAATTCTAACCAGATGTTTAAGTCAGCAGCAGTTTCCATTCAGGATGGGACAGCTTGTCAAGCATAAAGCTGATGTTGGCATGAATATTTAATAGATGGTTGGACTTGGTGATCTAAAAGGTTATTTGCAACATTAATGATTCTATGAATAGAAGGGTCTTTCCATGTGTATAATTCAAGAATAAAAAACTATGACCAAATGTGCGAGAGAGATGTTGTCCAGAATTTGATGCATTTTTAATAAGAGTTCATTTGAAGTATCTTTGAATATGTTCATGAACACTGGTTTTCCCATATTTTGCTTGAATATATCAGGTCAAATAAAATATATAGTTTCCCTATTCTTCCCCCCCTAGCCCCTACATCCATTGATATGTATCACAAAGAGAAAAGGAATGGCTGCAGAAGAATTATGCATTTTTGCATGAAGGCAGTTGCTTCTCTTAGCAAGCAAAGATAAACTTTTGCTGGCACACAAGCGGGAATTTTGTTGTGATTGATAAAATGGCTTCTGGTTGAAAAATTCTTACACACCTTGTCTATACTAGTTCAGCAGTGAACCTTGTTCTCTTCGTTTTGGGTGAATGTCCTGACTTTCATGTTCACATGTATGAAGTGTTCACTGATGTTCTCTAGTGAAAATGCAAATGGTCTGAGTTTCATGCAAAAAAGAGAATGAGAGAATCTCTGAAGTCTCAGAAAGTTCCCAGAAGGCCTCCAGGCCTCCTGAGCAAGCAAGGAAGTTCTTGGGGTGGTGAATGAGTGATGACCCTAATGACTGATCAGACCATGGAGCCTGCTTTTTCCCCATCTTTGCTGCAGTTGTTAAAACTCTTAAGTAAAAGGACCAAGAAAGCCCATGACCCTGGAGAATGTTGAAATTAAAAGGGGTGGTGAAATCTTTGCTTTAATTCTCTCTTCTAAACCAGAAAGAGAGAAAACCCACTCTCATTTGTGAAGGCAGCTGCCCCCAGTCACTTATTATTCAACTAGTGGGGAGATCTTTCCAGCTCCTTTCTGTTTCTCAGGGTTGAAGCATGCCCTGCATATGTAGCAGACACCAGAATAGTGGGGTTTAGTTAAAGGATTTTACTTCTAAAGTTCCAGAGTTAGACTCATTTCTTCATAGTGCTTTGATTCAGTCAAAAAAGCTAGGACTGGAAATGATGAGCAGGTAGTAAATATTTCTACTAACTGCCCAATAAAAAGAAAAGTCTGTATCATTTTTACTTTAGTGAATCTTAGGTTATCATAACAAAAAAAAGCATTAAAATCTCAGCTATTACGTTTAGGATATAATCTTGTAACAGAAGAGGAGGAAACAGTAAGATTTTGTGAAGCAGGTACAATTTACTATATAGTTCCTGGAAAACAGATTAGGTTTTTTAAAAAATATATATTAAGGTACTTTTTTTCAACCCCACATACAACATCCAGCTAACTAACATCCTGGGCATTATGAAATGTAGCATCTGCTTGCCACTGCATAATTTCACACAGCAAAGGGTAATCAGGAGGGATTAATTCAGTCTCTTTAAAAGTAAAGACTTAAAAGGTTGTTACTAGAGTCCCCTTGCCAGCCAGCCCTTTCCTTATTCTTTACCTATGGGAGATAGCTGCAAGGAAAAAACACCTGGCTACCTTTTTACAAGCCTGTAGACTTTTTGATGTGGCACCAATGTGTCCACATAAAATGGTATGTGGTAAGCAAACAAAGTCTAATGTTTTGGGAGCTGCTGTTCTTTGTTTTAGGTTATTCATGAGAAACCAGGGTAAAAAAAAAAAAAGCCAAAATATCCACCCTTCCATTCACTGAAAGTTTGCTGGTAGCAGGGCTTGACTTATTTGGTTTCTAATCTAAACCAGCAATTTCACACTTACTGTTATTACATCTACATAAAACCACATTTATTTATTTTTTAAAGAAGACCCATCTAAACTTCTGTAGAAGAAGAAATTAGAGCATTAGAAAATGATAAGTATATAAGTATTCATAGTGTCTGTCATCTTTTAGACTTTCATGTCGTCATAGTGATAGGAAGTGGGAAATTAAGAACTCCAGGGTGATGTGTAGATGTGAGAGTTTTTCCTACTTGTATATTGTCAGGGACATCTGCTTTATTTTATAAGGAGTCAAGTCTGGAGATTGAGAGGTTTTATTCCATCAGGAGAATAGCCCACAGACTGGTACCAGCTCCATGTGTAGGTAAAAAATGCCCAGAGTGGTAGAAATCTATTTACTCACTGGTTGATTTACTTCTCAGTTAGAAAGAATCCTGAGTCACAAAGTGACCTGAAAACACTTTTCACTGAAGCAGCACATACTTTGCTAAAACAGAAGGTCTATACACCCTGGTAGCATTAGTTTTACTGCTTGGCTGCAAGATCGACACAAATACTCCTAACAGTCTGCAGTTTTGTTTTGCTTTTGGAAATAAGCAATTCTTTAACTGTTTCTCACATCAAATAGCCACTACAAACCTATGTGAGAGTAGGAAAGTGAGCTCATTCTATATAGATAAAATGTTCAGGAGTTCCTGTTTTACCCCAGATAGCTTCATGTAAGATCTCTTCCCCCTGCACCCTCCCTCAATATCCATGACAAAGACAGTAAAATAGTGAAGTTTGTTCTTCATCAATTTTACAGTACACTCATCACCATACTATTGACTATGCACTCAGCTAGATAATCAGGGTATTGGAAAATTAATTCAGGCAGAACACCAATTCAACAGACATTGCTTCTTACATATGCATTTGGTCTGATTTCTGAATTTGCAGCAGCAACTGGATTACTGTCTTTTTGTGGACAGCAGGAGTTCATAGCACATGAATATTAGTATATATTTGCAATCTGTGTGGTTTTGGAATTCTACTTTAAAAATGATGGCACAGTATCAGACTTATCAACTTAAGCTGGTATGCAGAAAATTGAATTAATAAAGGAGACTGTTCTGCCTTATAGTTGCTGTGTTATTTCAGTTATGCTTGGCGAGAGCCTCTTTAATTTTGAAACTTCACACATCTTTTGCACTTGATTGTTATATTACTGTAATACAAAGACATTACAAGCAAAGATCTGTCCAGGCTGCCATCTGCATAGCAAACATGCTAATAGACATTTTCCTCTACAGAGAATAATGTGTAAGGAAGTATTATTCCCACCTTACTGATGAGAGCCTGAGGTGTACGGATAGGTCTGATAATTGTTCATAGCTTCATTGGAAATCTGTTACACAACTAGAAAGGGAATCTGTATTTTCTGAGTCATTGTCCTGTTCTGTGTTGACAGAGCATGCTTTTTTTTGAACATCATTCTGCACTGATGCCGTTCCAGCTTCTGCACTTCCATTATTAGTGTCTCTGGAAACTTCTAGCCTTGCTCGCTCTTTTTCTTTTATAGCACTAGGCCAGATTGGCTGTTTAAAGTCTGTGATAGCAGACTGGGAAGCAGTAGAAAGATGCTCTCTCTGAAGGCAAGATGCCTGCCTTGGACCATGAGGGAACATAAGTGAATCAGTCTCCATTAGTTACTGGTTCTTGTGTCTTTTGTGAACAAGTTGAAGCACTGGCCTTCTGTTTCCTTGCTTGTTTTTCCGCTGAAATTATCAGAATCTGTCCATCCTTCTTTGTCTTCAGCTTTCAAAGAAGGACTTAGTGGTGGCAGCAAAAAGTCAAAAGTTTCTCAAAAAATCCTGAAGTAGTAAATAATTATTTCTGCTAAAAGTGATATTTTGCATTTTACTTCAGACAGTTTAATGCACAGTCTGTTGTACGAATACTGTACATTCTCCAGCATTTTTGATTCTGTTCTTGTTTGTCTGGATGATGAGAACCCCAAAAATTTCTATCAATAAGATTTGAGGAAATCCTCAGACAAGTAAGTTAATTGCAAGGGTATGTAAAGAGCTATAATCTGGGGAAAGGAATATACAGTTATTAATAAAATGATCACTGGTCATTTTTTCTACAGTTTTCCCTTAACTTGAACTGAAAGTAGTGCAGTACCAGAAGGAGGTCAAAATGCTTCCTCCAGGAAAATAGTTTCTTTTTCACTTACATGTACTTAAAGTGCCAATAATGTTGATTCATTTAATTTTTTTTAGCCAGTTGCCAGTTAAACAACTTTAGAGGCTCCAAGCTTCAAGTTGCTGCAGACCGGCAAGTAGCCTAGAGACCACCCTCAGTGTGATGAAAAATTCATTTTAATTCCTAAAGCAGTTGGGCAGAAATAATTGTAAAACAGTAAAAGTATTTGTTAGTAGGTGGTGGACACGGGCTTATTGAAAATGTATTTAAGGGTAGCGAGGTTGCGTATTCTTTACTGTTTATTCATTCCCTAGTGTCGACTGGACATAAAAATTATTTCTCTTGCACAATTTCAAATAAACCATGTTCCGTAGAGTAGCTTTGGGCTGTGCATTGTGGCAGTTCTTACATTGTTTCCAATTATGCCTTCAAGCATTGTCTCTTGGTTCTTACAATGTTAATTACCTCTACAAGATCTCTGTAGCCCTTCTTTTGTATACGAGTAATTTTAAATGCATTAAAATTACTTCCATCTCGTGTGCACATATTAAAAATAAATACATTTGACCTAGGAATTAATCAGCAAAGAAGAATGGAGCAATGAAGTTGGCCTTTTTTTTTTTTTTCAAGGCAGTGTTGTGTATGTTTTGCTCAGTGAAACATTTCTTACAACAAAAGCAGTGCCATACATATGGCATCAAGGATGTTATCTGTTGATGGAAATGTAGCAGGTTAGGGTCTTTTTTCCCCTTAAATGTTATGTTTTGCTTCATGCAGGAATTCACGTTAGCTCTGTGACTATGTAATACAAGGGCTCGGAGTAGACCATAACAGAGGTCCTGTCTGAACCTCTAAACTCTATGTTTGTGTAACTGATGGATTTTAAGTATGAGGGATGTTATTATGAACTTACTGAAATCCCCAAGACTGTAGCATTGCCCGGGATTGTTGTGACCCAAGTCCAGGACCCAGCTCTTGGCCTTTTTGAACCACATACCATTGGCCTTTTTGAACCTCAGCCCATCGATCCAGCCTGTCCAGATTCCTCTGGAGAGCCTCCCTATCCTCAAGTAGATTAATGCTCCCACCAATCTTGGTGTCATTGGCAAACTTAGTGAGGGTGTATTTGATCCTTTGTCCAGATCATTGTTAAAGGTATTAAGCAGTACTGTCCCCAGTACTGAGCCCTGGGGAACTACAGTTTTGACAGGTCACCATCTGGATTTAACTCCATTCACCGCTGCTCTTTTGGCCCAGCC
This sequence comes from Todiramphus chloris collaris, assembly GCA_025345505.1. Classification (NCBI taxonomy): domain Eukaryota; kingdom Metazoa; phylum Chordata; class Aves; order Coraciiformes; family Alcedinidae; genus Todiramphus; species Todiramphus chloris. The sequence goes on along the minus strand of JANVCC010000035.1, from coordinate 11,309,260 downwards.
ATCCAGCCAGATTTTCACACAGTCTGTTGTAGAAGCACAGCTCCTGTAGCTCTCTCTACTGGCAGCAGCTGCCACCCTGCCTTTCCTCAGAGGCTTTCTGTGAGCCCCCCACAATCCTAGAAGCACTCCCTGAATCCTCCATACCATGTGTTCTATATGTTTGTTGGTCCTGTCCTAGGGAAGGCAGGGTGTGATTCCAGCATTTTAGCTCTCCATTGCACAACCTGATACCCTCAACCTACTCATCTCCTCCCAGAGCTCTGTTCCTGAGCGGAGGAGTTCCTCTACCTGGGCTCACCTCCCAGAGGAGTTCTCACCGCTGCCACCCTGTACCGGTGTAAGGGCACAGCCGGCAGCCTGACCCTGGCTGGCTGCATGTTCCCACTGGAGCTCTGTCTGGGCACCAGAGCTTATGCTGTGGCATGGAAATGTTTTCTCAGATAGGGAACTACAGGAAGCAAAAATTAGATCATTTCTTGAAGCTGCTCTAAATTACACTGGGGATAGAGGACATAAAGTATAGGGAGCACACAGCTATTTGAAGTTAAATTTACCTTGCACTGAGCCCTGTTCCCTACAAGCTTCCAATAAGTGATTGAAGTGAGAGAGATGTGCGTGAGTTATGGTTTCCAAAAGACATGTGAGACTTGGGCCAACTTTGGGACAATTTTTGCCTCTTTTTAATGTGTCTCATTTTAAGCATTCAACAGCTTCAAACTTCCTTGTTATGGAAGATTGAATGCAGAGTAACTGAAAATCATCCCATTTATTTCCATTTTCAAGTCTCAGCAACAACATTTCCCTTGATTCTCTCCTGCCCACAAGATACTGCATAATAATTTTGTAGCTTCCACCAGCAGACACATACACTATTGCTTCTAATCTCTCATCTAAAATCACTGACTGACAGGTCTGACAGAAACAAATAGCAGGTGGGTTGATAGATATTGTGTTTGGATTTGCTTAAAAGAACTTCATCTCCCTTTCTCTCCTACCCCCCTGTCCCCCCCTGTTCAGCACCTTTTCTATATAATCATTAGGATCACAACTTTCAGTTTGCTGGATATGTAGTCATGGGTCACTATACTAATATTATCACAGCTGGGGATATAATTTCATATTGTTTCCTTTGGACTATCATGTGCTCTTGCTTTTTTTTTTAATAACTCTATATCATGTTGCTTTAATTCCTTTACAAAGGAATGTTTTCCAGTTTACTTTACAGTATTGCAGGACAGACCAGCCACATGCCAAATGGCTTCTAGATCTCTTGCTATTTTAATTCTCTTCTCAATAGGTGCACTTCTGTAGATGCCAATAGATCCCATCTGTGACCCAGTTGAAATATTGCAAATGACACAGGTTAAGACTTCACGTTAGCAGAAATACCTGGGGAAACTTGGGCAGATCTTCTTTTTTTAGCCTGTTGGGTTCTTGTTCCACCCCAAGAGAAGGGGCAGCTGGGCAGACCACAAAAATCCTTGGCTTCAGAATTTGTCTCTGTGCAGTGGCATAGAGTTCAGATTTGCAAAGTGAGTTCACAGTTGTTAATGTTTGTCCCTTTTTTACAACTTTGTTCCTGATCATAAGAAAGCTTGCTAGGAACATGATAGCCTTTTCTCTAAACTGAACATTTTTTTCATGTGTTTGCTGATATAATTTATTAACGAAGGAAGTATAATTGTATCAGAGATACTTTATGTTGAAATTAAACTCTAAAGGTAGGTTTGAGGCATAAATCACTTACTCTGAGGCTGAACTGGGTCAAGGAAACAGACTTTTTTTTGTGCACAGTTGCCAGAATCCATCTAAAATTATAAAAAGACACAATAAAATTGTTAGTAAGACCTAGTAGTGATATTTGGTAAATACATAGCACTTTATTGAAACAGCTGGTGAAATGCCTTACCTGGAATTACCTCCATTTTACAGAAGGACGAACTGAGGCAGAGGGCATTTAACTGGTTTCTTCAAGATGACAGAATAAATCAATGATGAGAATTGAATGCAAGTGTCATCTGACACAAAGATCTGGCTCTATGCTAGTGGGATTTCTGACAGTGGAAATCTGCTATAGAATGAACTCTTGTAATTTTGTCGTGCTTGGATGTAATCAGGGGCTTAGTGCCTGTCTGAAAGAAAGAAGAAAGGAAATGGCATATGCACCTTGAGCCACTTACAATAAGATTCCTTTTACTTTAAGTTACTATGTACTCATGGAGAAACTGCAGTTTCCTGGTATGAGTATCTATCTGGGAGTTTGTATGTTATGTCACGTCTTATTCCTCCTTGTCAATCTTTCAGCAAAAGCCAGAAGATGCATGAGGGTCATGCTTGTGAGCTGTTGCAGTTCAAATTGCCAGCAATGAGGAAGTTGCACTTGTGTATTTTTTATTGCTATTACACTGATGGATTACCTTCTGCTCCAAATGTGTGAAAAGGTTATTTCAGAAAGAGACCATTTTTTTTCTAGATGTTTAACAATACCAGGCATACCATATGTAACAAAATAAGTATTCATCATCATCAAGATGAATCTTTGGATTTTAGCTTTGCAAGAGAAACAGGATTGAATTGTGATTGGAAATGGTGCACTCCTTTCCCTGTGGCAGAGAGGAGGCTGCAGAGGAAACTCTTGAGGAGCTGTGGTGGTTTGTTTTTCTTTCCTGCCTGCTTTACTTCTGTTCTAATTGGAAGGCCTGGCATGTCTCAGTTCTAAATCCTAAAGGTGAGAGGCTGGGGAGATGTAGTGATGGGTTTATGCTGTCCTCTCAAAATCAGGTGGAGAGGGGATGAAATGAAACCTGCCAAAACACTTTGCTTGAGGGTGGAAAACCTGTTGAAGTGGGGAAGTCTGTCTGCCCCATAGCAGCGTCATTGTCCTTGTGCCTTCTCCCTTTAAGGTGGCAGATCCAGGAGGCAGTTAGCACGGTATGTGGTGAGGTAACAGGGAATTCTAACTGAAGAAGGGAAGACTGAAAATTTGTTGATGGGGTAAGGAGGAAAGAAACACAAAGTCTAGATAAGGATCAAAGGTAATGCATTTATCTAAATCTCTGAATATGCTGAGAGTTCACCAGCAGTTCATCTGTCAACATATACCTGAATCCCCTTCTAGGAGCTTTTATGAATACACATAGAAGTTATGTTAACAAACATGGCAACACTTAACCCTGTGAGTATTTGTAAGAAAGACAGTTCACTCGGGGAAGAAGCTGTGGGAAACTATTTGGGGTAGCTGGCCCTCTAGGACAGCCAAAGGAAACAGCATGTTTCACTTCTCTTAGTTGCTTTGAGGCTCCCAGAAGGAACTGCTACATTATTAGTAATCCACTTGCAGAAATCTGATGTGAGAAGAATCTCTTGAAAACCAGCAGTGTTATTTAAAAATAGCTCTGTATAATAGGGAAGGGAGGAAGCTTGCTTATGTGTCTGCTGGTGGGAACAATTCAGCAGCTGGAGAAAGTGAGGCCCTTATGTGGTCAAATGTTACTGAGGAGATAATGAGCATTTGTTTCTTGTGGTATCTTTATGTCATTTAGAATACTATGTATTATAAACTAGCTATATATGCATTTGTAAATGCAGCTGGCATGGTTTGAATACAGCTATTATTACAAAAACAGTTGTCATTAACTCATCTCATGAATTGGTGGACTCAACAGAAAGGTGAAGCATAAGGTGGACATAATGAGAGAGACCTGCTAAGTACTCTGCTCCTTGTAAGCAGTTCCCCTGCTTTGAAAAGCACATTGGATACTCCCTCTGCTGTGCTTTCTAAGACAACAGGGTTAAGTAGTCAACCATTTCTGTCTTGGTCAAGCAAAGCACTAAGTATGGAGACAGCAATACTGAACTGACTGGATTCACACCAGGATTTGCAGTACCTTGCTGGCCAGAGGATTTCTGTTGTCTTAATGGCATTCTAAACTTTTCCATGGAGAGCGACATTAAAACAGCACTGTAGAAAGAACTTTTGAGTATTCTATTTGTTTATTTATTAAAAAAAAATTTCTTAGGATACAAAGGAGATTCTGGGAATCTTATTTGAATGATTTTTTCCATGATCATTTATCTCAAAATCTGGGCAAGCTTGCCAATAATGAGAAAATAATATTAAATCTACTTTATTGCCGGTAGACTATGACTGTGTGTGTATATATATATGTACATGCATGTTTGTGAGTTTCACTGAGTATATCTTCAGCTGACTATTACTAGACATTTTAAAAAAGATGCTAGCAGTCAGTCTCCCATTTTAGTGTCCTCTTTTGGCACAGAAGAAAAAAGCTGATGCTGACATGTTCAGAGGGTGAGAAGGACTCTAAACCATAAACCATCAGATTCAAAGCTGAAGTAAAACTTCAAACCAGAAACTGCAACATAAATCAGTTTATTATTCTTAAAGTACTTTAGACTCCTGTAAAACTGGGGAAGCTCCCTAGAATGACATAGAAGTTTTTCTTCCTTCGCTAACAAGAATAAACAGTCATATTTAGTTGCTTTGGCATTTTTGCAGGGCATTTTGGGGCTATCTTATTAACTAAGATTGCAGTCAATTATCTGCTTTATTGAGTATTTGTTTTCATTTGAGTGATCTTTGTACTGCTTGCTGGATAATTTTTATGTGGTAAGGAAACTCATTAGAGCTCTTGGTATACCTGCTTGCTACCGTCTTGCTTGTTTGAAACTGAAAAATCCAACTAACGTGATCTGAATTTGATTGGAGCAGTAAACCAGTGCAGTTACCTTTGCTTCATTAAAATGTGGAAAACCATGTGCTTGTTTTCGTTACAATTTATAATTACTTCTTCTTTTTCACTGCTTGATGCAAATTGGAACTGGCCTTTATTCTGACATAGAAGATACAGCATTAAATCAACAACTTTATTCTATGATATGAAACAGATGGTGAAGATCACAGACATTTCCAAGAAAAGACAATGTAATTTCAGTGCTAAATTATGCTTGCTGAAGGGCCTTACCTCCAGGAGCTGATAGGGAATACAACTCATGGTGTATTTCTTGTTCAAATCTAGGCTTAGCTCACCAGAGGCTAGGAAAGATTGAATCTTTGCTTTGTATTGTTGTTTAACATGTCAAAATCAGGCCACAGTGTAATCATTGGGAGTTTCACAGCTGGTTTTAGTGGGTCTTCATTCATTCAGTGGCTTGTGCAATTTATTACTGTGTATAAAGTAAGTGAAGAGATAAATTGATCAGATGGAAAATCCCTGAGCTGTTGATGCCATTCTGGGTCTTCAAAAGTATTCTCATTTTAGGAGATAAACAATAGCTGGTTTTACTTGGGGACAAACAGAGAAGTAGAATTCCTGTACAGCCAAGCTTTAATGACAACACAATGTAAGTCTGTCACGCTGTGAAGCACCTAGAATCCCTATCTCAGACTAAATGGAGTTTGTATTTAAACATGTGTTTTTAGGACTGCTAGGAAGAACACACTCTAATGCACCCTGGGTCTAGGTGTGTTTCTCTCTTGTTTTGTTGCCCAATTCACCTGAAAAAGCTAAAAAAAGTGTAGGTAGACATAAACATCCTGGGAAAGTGCGAATTGAAAACTGTATAGCAGTTGATAGTAGAAATGTATTATAGAGACTCGCAGATAAACAATCAGGTCCTGGGAAAAAATAGACTTGATTTTTAAGGAGTGGATCTAAGTATTGCAAGTCCTCAACTGCTATGGAGGACATGCAGGTGAAGACCATAAACCACAAGCTAAAAATGCAGTTTGCCAGATTTGTGCTCAGTCAAGGGAACACTGTGTACTACAGAAGAATCAGTTCAGAGTGAGGTGGGCACCTGGTCACAAGATGTTTTGTCTTAGGTGCCTACCCAGTCAGGAGTGTTTGTCAGTAATTGGTAAGAAACTGTCAAAACCTGTCAGGAAGCTTGGACATAGCACCGCATCCAGTGAAGTCAGCCTGTATGCACACAGCTAGAATACTGTTTGCAACTGAGTGTGTCTGTAAATAATTATCCTGAGGAGAAGCCAGGTTGATTTAAAAACTCCTCTCATGGGTTACTACTTGTGGTTTGTGATGCATCCTGTCTAACTGAAGTGGCATGGCACTTTCAGTAAGCCAGAAGCAATACTGGGTCATGTAAATATAAAAATGAAAACTCACCACAGAACTTCCCAGTAGTCATTTGTGTGTTGGTGGCTCAGTTTTTGAAGCTGTTCCAGATGAACTTTTTAATCAGAAACCTACCGGGGCTCCTGCCAGTTCTTCTGCCCAGCCTCCTCAGCAGGCTGCCTGTCACCACTTCACAGCAGAGGGTTCCAGGTTTCCAGGTCAATGGTTCTCAGTGGTTTATCCATCACTTTTATATTGAGAAGTTGTAAGAAATTGCCACAAATTTATGGACTGACTTAACTGAGATTTTCTGCTTTATACACATTTTTTTTGAAATAGAGTGAAAGTTACGTTTTTGTTGCATTTAATTATAATTAAGATTGGCTTTTAGAAGTCTGCTGGGGATCCTTCTACATTTGCATAAGTGCAACACCTTAAGTGAATTTATTTATCTAGTTTGAAGAGTGTGCCCAAGACTTTCCAAACTTAGTTTGAATTTATCCAATTTAACTTTAATCGGTTAATTGATTCACCTAATGTAGGAGCATCTACCTATCTCATTAAGTTCCCTTTCTGGTTAGTATAGACAGAGTCCAAATTACATCTGAATTGCCTTCTGTATCTGGTTCCTTTTCCTTGTAGCAGAGGAGAAGCCTGGAACGAGATCAAATGACAGAAGTTGGGAGGGATGGGGCTGTGCCTAAAATGAAGTTCTTGTGTTTGGATTTAGATACCTGATTTGTTAGTGTGATTTTCCACTCTGATGAGCACTCAGCGGTTCATAGAGGTCTTATTTTTCTGTTCTGACTAAATCACACAAACGTTCATTTAGTTGCTTTGATATTTCTCCAGCAAAGCTGTGAAGAATGGATGGCAGAATCACCACATCTGAAAATCAGGCCATTGACAGCTTTTTAAGTGGTTTTAGAACCTCAGCTTTAGTCATGTAGCTTGGAAAATCTCTGATAAAGTTGCAGTTATTGTGTGTAGAGAAGGAGCATCAGGTTACATACAGGTGTGTATATGATCACATTGAGTTGAGCAATAGTTTCTTTAACCATTTCTTTCAGTGGTAGGATTTCATTAAATGAAGTGTGAAGTTGTTAAAAAATTATTTCCACCTTTTGCTTGACTTTGTGATGGAACTAAAAAGAAGGCTTGTAGACGTTTCTAATACTTGAGTGTTTCTCTAGTCTTTGTTCACCTGCGAATGTGACAGGCTTGCCAGTTACCTTACAGGTATCTGGTCCAGATTCTGTATCTGTTAATTTAGAAATGGAACAAGTCAACAACAGGACTGTTTAGTATGGTGCTTAGTGCTGTATATACTTCTGAATGTCCTTAAATTATATGCAAAGTGTTAGGGAATATAGAGTTGACTTGAAACTGCTGAAGTTGATGTGAATTTTTCTATTGACTTCGCTGCACACAATTTCAGTGACTGAATGACAGTGACTCTCTGAAGTAATGAAAGAGTATGAACAAGTCTGTCTTAAAAACAGTCTGAAGTACATGTGAAGCCATTATTCTACTCCCATTTGTCATGGGCAGTTTGTACTGAGTAGCTTTTTTTTTGTTTTGTTGAGACTTCTTGTGGATTGGGATGTTTAAATTGCAGAAGGATGGCAGCAGTTCTCTGCAAGTTGCTACCAGGTAACATGGTTTCATAGTTTCATGACTGCTATTTGACTGAGCTGGAAGCTTTGCTGAAACTAAAGGGAAGTTTAGTGAGAACTTCAGTGGGGTCAGAAGATTCTACTCCAGTCTTTAACTTTTATAACAGCTATTCAGTTTATCAGTGGTTTTGATGACACTAATGACAGACCAGAATTCTAACAGCTGTGTAAGCTATTTACATGAATATTGCTCTTTTCTTTCCTCCTTATGAGGGAAAATGATTAAGTCAAACATTTTAAAAGTTCTGTAGTTATAGAGTCACCACAGTGCATGCAACTCCAAGGTTGCATCCCATAGACCTAAAATGTCTTGACAGAAAAAAAAAGAAAAAAGCAACCACACCAGTCTCTTAGAAGAGTCTAATTACACTGTAACCAAGTCCAAATACATGTAATTTTATGGGATAATTTCAACAATAGGTACCATCTGCTTAATGTGTTCATAAACCCAAATATTAATTTCCTGGTAAATCAGTTGTAAGCTAGAAAGTATTATTATTATTGCAATAATTTTTGTGTAAGATAAATGTCTTAGTGTCTCAGAAGGTTAAAGTTTAGAATAAGAGCTGGCATTTACCTTTGTGTGCAATTTGGCTAAAATTAAATTGCCTGATCGTGAATCCAAGTCGTATTTTATCTTTCATTAAAATAGAAAAGACCTGGAAACAATCTGTAGACCACCAGGATGTCTGAAAGTTATTTTACAGTTATAAAAATAAACTAGCCTTAAATTTATTCACCATCTGTCAGTCTTCCTACCAAGGAGAAGAATTTTCAGACAGGTAACTTGCAGTGGTAAGGAACAGCTGTAGGAAGCCAGAATACCAGGATTGCTCTCATTATATTAAGACACAGAGCAACTTTTGGAAATTTGCAAGAGTTCAGTTACAGTGTCTGGGGAGGGATTTAACGTTTTGCACAAATTTTCTACCATGTCTGAACCTCAAAGGGTTCATTTAAAGAGAATGGAAATTAGCAAAGTGACCTTCTCTTGCTTAATTGTCCTCTGGATCAGAATCTGTGTGCAGGGGTGGGATCAGTACAGGTGAAGCAAGAGACAGTGTTAATCTTATTAAGATAATGCTTGGTAGCAGGAGGGATGTTACTTTGACATCATAACGTTTGGGGACCTACTGACTTTGACTCTCTGTTCTGTTGGGGAAAGAAAAGCAGAAGGTGATTTTTAGTACATTAGCAAAGTGATGCTGATTGTTTGCAGGTAGGTGTGCCCTGTCACACATCGGTACGAAAAGGCTCAGATTTACTAGCAAATTCTCTCGCACTCCCTTCAGGACACATGCGTAACAGGATTAAAGTCACCTCTACTGCAGAGAAGGACCTAAACAACATGTTTGTATTCTGAGGTTCTTTTTCTCTTATAATTATTGGAAAGATATGTCAATGTGAATCAGCTCAATAAACACAGGGGTAACTGCATTTGAAAAAGCCCAGATCTTATTTTAACTGACTGGGGTTCTTACTGGCGCAGAGAGATGGTTCAAAAGTGGCTTCTTCTCTCAAGAGTGGAACAAGGAAAGAGAAAGCTGAAAGGCACAATAGAAGAAGCATCTCTACCTGTATCCCATAATGGATTTGACTTCTGCATAATAACAAATTAACGAGCCAAAAGACTTTTGAGGTCAAAGCTATCTAACCTTGAGCTGTTAGAATGACGGGTCAGATCTCCTTGGAAACCATTAGAAGCGTAAATGGAAAGCCTTTTTCCCTATCACACACTTACGTAACAAACTGAAGAAAATTGCTTTACAGTATGAATGAAGTGTGAGAATAGTTAAGGAATTATTTGAGCAGTATTTTCAGCTTGAAGAGAAATCATTTTTGTGTGTCTTTCATCTAGTTCTTTTATTTGAACAAAAGCAGCTTAAAATTACCATGCCATAGGTAATTCAGGAAACTACTGACAGACTTCAGGACTCGCTACTGCAGAATATGAAGGAAAAAGAGGAGACATGAAGTATGAAGCCATGATGTCTGTCAGACTTACAGAAATACCAGGCTGTCCACCAGATTTATGAAACAATGTAAATGACTTCCTTACAATAAAATAGGAAAGCTGTGTCAGGTTTTTCCTACACTTTGTAAGTATGCTCTTTTCCAAAGCCTTGCAGCATAAGGCTGTCAGTTCCACAGCTCAAATACTCTGCAGTTGAAAATATGTATGAGGAAAGGCTGGATGGCTGGCAAATAATATATTCTCATAGAGTTCATTTGTGCTACTGTTACTCATGGTTCTGCTATACAAGCTGTCCTGCTCACAGCAGAGGACTCCTGTGAGTGTGTGGGCACAAAGGCTGAAGAACTGGATGCCTGACATTTTATAAAAATCTAAGGAGACAAGTCTTTATTAGTACATTGGAACTACAGCTCTGTTCTTCAGTCCCCTTGGTATTGCTGCTTGGCATGGAAATTTGACCCTATTAACACTGGCTGAGTCTGAGATTTATTTTCAAAGCTTTTAAAAAACAGCTGGGGAGTATCTTTCACTTTTAGTCATATACTGTGGCTTCTTTTTCATGTCTTAAAGTTGAAAAAAATCCCAGGGCTCTCCTTGTCCTTATGTGACTTCCATATAAAAGCATCTATGTTGCTAGTCTTATCTACTTTTCGTGGGAGATAAAAATGGCCAAGTGGTACATCGCTTTGATAAATTTCAAAAAGCTTGGTTCATATCCCAATTCCTCTTAAACTTACCTTTTTAAATTTGCAATTTTGCAGGCCTTGCTAGGAAATTAAAAATGTGTATGCAGCCTTCATACTGTGTGAAGTATTTCATCACAAATATGATGCCATGTCTAGCTTACTGCTGTCTTCAGGTATTTTTATTGTGTAAGGCTTTGGGGCAAGGCTGCCTGAATTTCTGAGCATTACACTACAGAAGTCCGCCTTAAAACACAGAAATTCTATGCTAACCTAACAGATTTTTTCCTTCAAGAAAGAAATCACTATTACAACAGGACATTTCTTCCTGGAGTCTTATACTCACAATTCAGGTTCATCCTTTTAGCTGCTCTCAAACCTTAGCCATATTTGTATATTCTGTATTCTATCTTTATTTTTTACATTTATAGAAAAGACAAATTAGATCAGTTCACATTTTGTGGTAGGCTTGGCTATCAGGTTTCTGTGTCTTCTCAGTTCCCATTCTAGTTGCCTACTTTTTGGAATGTTGCTACTAAACTGTTATACTGGGCCAAACTACTGCACATAAAAGTCTTTCTTGAAGTATTAAAAAAATATATATTTTTCTCTTTTTAATAGAAGTGCAAAAAAATCTTACTGCAGAGAATACTAGTATCAAAGTGTCACCAGCTGGGTTGTGCTAATCCTACCAATTGGAATAATCCTTAGATTTATCATCTGATTTTGTAAAGTTTACCTATTAATAATTCATACATTTTCCTGGATATACTTTTAGCAACACCACTAAATGTTTTTTTTTTCTTGCTAAAAATAAATAAATAGAACATCATGATCTCAGAGGAGCAAAGAGTTCCTGGAGCCAGCTTGCTGGGAAGCAGCTGAGCAGTAGCCAAAATTAGTTTGTTCCTTACATCTTACTACTCTGAAATTCCCTAACACTCAAGATTGCTTTGGTGATATTTGTTATCTTTTAATACACCTATGACAGCTTCAGATGATATTTTCAGACTGTTCAAACCCTGCTAATTTGCAATAGGAGGTATGGGAATCCAAGTGAATTTTTTTAAGGAAACAAGCTTTTCTTCATGAAGCCTGCCCAGACTGACTTCAGACCCTTGAATTGTTTGTTTTTTGGCCAGTAAAAGAATAGGGGAAAACTATGTATTCCAGTTCAGTTTGGTCAGAATGAGACATACGTACTTTGGTTTCAGAATTCAGCTTCATTTGAAATCATCTAAGTTTATTTTTAAAGCAGAATGGATAGTATATATTCCAATATCTCATTTTTAATTTTAACAAATGTTTCAAAGTGTTTTGTTTTGTTTTATGAGATCAATTAGAAGCCTCCCCAAAATGGTTATTGACACAGCTAAAAGAATGTGCACTCAAGTAATTTAGGCTCACTGCAAATGTTCCTGGTCAACAGTACCTGCGTTTGTTGGAAACAAAGTTAATGTGTAAGGAATATTATTGATTTACCTTAATTTGTGTTTTGGCCTCACTTTACAGGAAAAAAAAGAAAAAAAAAAGGAAGACAAAAGAATCAGCGCATATACCAACTCACAAATATTTCTTTCATGTTCTGAATTAATAACTTGTTACATTGTGTTGACCAGCCCTAATTTCTTGCAACTTTTTGTCTGGTAGAGTTTATTGCAGTTTTTTTTCTCTACAAGCTCCTTCAAAAAAAAATGTTTCTATTGACTGCATCTTTCTTCCACTTGGGTTATACAGGCCTCCAGCCACCCTCCAGGTGAAGTACAATTGGATGATGTTATAACTTATAGTTGGATTTGACCCCAGGAACCTTTCTGATTTGACACTAAGTCTCATAGGTTGTCATTTTGATGGAAAATACCATGAAGTGGAATATAGAAGAAAAGGCTAGAGCTTGAACCACAGTCCCAGATTTATTCTGACCTGAGCCAGACAGGGTACTATGACTACTTTATGCCAAGCATAATTTTATCTACTTAAACCAGAAGTGTTTCCATCAGCAAATGGTGTAGTAAAGCCCACATAACCAAGTATTCTGGAAGCTTCAGCATTGTGGCACGACTATAATAATATTTATTTGTTTAGTGGAGAAGTCTGATTTCACGGTTCACACTGAACTGTGCCTAAAAATCTTTCTGCAGAGTACATCATGACTCAATGCTGAGGTCTTGGATAAGTGTGTTGAGAAGCCTAGTCAGGATGGGAAAACATGGGAAAGAGTATCGTGCTGCTACGGAAGACAGGTTTGTTCAGTCAGAAAAGACTGGCCAGTTAAGCCATTAAAATGATTGCACTCCCGTAACTGCTTCGGAAAGGTCTGCTCTTGCTTCATGATTGTTGTAGGGCAGTGGCCTAAATCAAGGGCATCATAAAGTTTTTACTGAGCTTGTTTTAACAAGACATTGTTAGAAGCGAAGTACTTGTTTTGTTGCTCTCTTTGTACTTTATTGGATCCTGTCCTACTACAAGCAGCAAATTGACAGTTGCTTTTTCAGAGGAAGATACAGTTAATTTTCTCATTTGGTTCTTTTCACCATTGTGTTTTCTTTGCCCTCCCTCCTCAGTCATTTGGCCTAAGATCAAGAAATTTATGTAGAAGATATTGTTCAAACTGGGCCTTTCATAAGAATGCATTAAAGAGGAAATATTATCCTGCTTTACAATTTACACACAGGACATAATAGTTGCAATCCAAAGGAGAGATTCACTGGTGCCACTAATTGATTCCAATCTCCATATATCTTCTTTCTGCTCTGAGACAGTTTTAAATTTGTCAAAATCGGTATCCCTCATTTGTCTTTCTCTTGGTGTTGTACTGCTTGCTGTTAAACTTCTATGAGGAACTGATATTGGCTTCTGGAGATGTTGCTTTTCATGTCTTTCTTTCCTCTTTTTTTTTTTTCCCTCCTTTTTAATATATTTAATATTGTCAAGGTGGGGCAGAAAGACTTCCATGGTTTTGGAAGATGTGATTCAGTTGAACAATGTGAAAAAAAGAAATCAACCAACTGATTTGGACAGGAAGACAATGAGAAATTATTGAGCCACAGCAGATAATATAATTAAAAATAGGATTTTTATGAGTGGTGCTAATGTGTGCTACCTCAGCTAACCTGACAATAAAGGTTTTGCGAGCTACAGTGACATCTGGCATAGGATCACATGTAGGAATTATGCAGAGGCAATAAAAGACAGTTAATTAGCATTGCAAATACTATTCTAACATTTATGAGATGTCTGCAAATTTGCATATGGATACGTAATTACATAATTTGCAGCAGTTGTGTTTGTTCCATAAGACCTTGCCACTTTATTAGTAGAATATGGAAATCAGGAATTAATCCCTTTTATCATCTACTTTCTCAGTAGTCCATGAATATGTTGCAAATCATGGGAACTTGCTACAGCCCTTTTTATGTAGACTTTCTCATCTTGCCTCAGAATGGTGTGGAAACAAAACTGTAGCCCCTGGCTTAGTTAACTCTAACTGTCTTTTAAGAGGTTTGTAAATGCATCTCATTTATTATCAGTTTTTTACTCCCCATTCATCTTTGAAACCTTAGTTTGCAGGGTCATGCTGCAAATCTCTTTTGATTTATTCTCTTCCAGTTGTAAAGAGATTTGAGTTAATATTTGTTCTCATTAGTACCTTTCTGATAAGGGGACTTATCTTGTGTTACAAGTAAACAGAGAAGGCTGGGATGGAAGGATATCTGACCAAAGGAGTGCTACTTAGGTAGCTAATTAAATTCAAGGTGAAGCTGGGCAACTCAGATGGCTAAAAAGCAAGACTGGACCAAATGATTAGCTAGAAAAAATATTGCTTAATATAACTTAATATGCCTAGTGTGTATGATTTCTTTGCCTGGATAAGCTTGGGTAATTTTAACTTATGTACAAACAAAGACATAAAAAAATGTTTATTCAGTATTTTTTATTTAGCTTTCCCAAAATATGTTTGAGTATTGACTTTTAATATGTTGACTGAGTTAATACTTTTCTAGAACTTTCCTTGTATTTGACTCAGGGGAGATTTGCAGAGGTACAGTCAATTAATAAAAGGTAGTTACGGCTACAGATTTTGAACATACTGTTAAGTCAACTGAAGTAAAGAATAGGGAAGTTATTTGTTTTTATTTTTTTAACATATTTTTCCGTGTGTGTTTTAAAAGTTCTTTCACTGTAATAGTGCCATTGACCCTTCCACATAATGGAAACTTCCCCTTGAGTCCTGTAAAGAAAAAAGTTCAAAGAAACAGAGAAGCTCAGAGAAGGAGGGAGGAAACACATCACAGGAAATGGTGATTGTGCTCTCCCTTGGAAAAAGTTTGTTGTATCTAAGTTTAATTTGTGTTTGGAATGTGATTGTGGATTCTGAATTGTGGACTGACAGTTTCTTTTACTCACTTCCAACAGATGAAAGTGGTTTACAGTAATGTAGCCTAAAGAATAGGTTTTTTTTTTCATTGACTATGTAATGCTTTTTCCTTTTTTCTTTTTTCTTGCAATCTAAATGACAATCTGTTTACAGAATAACTAAGAATGAATATATCTTCAAAAGTTTGTTGGTGTTTTGTCTAACTATGGTAATGGGAATTGCAAATGAAATCCTTCTACTCAGAATGACTGATGTGCCTTACAGGCATTGCCAGCTATGGTTTTTATGGAGGAAAAGAAGTTGTAGTATCTGAAAGAAAAAATACTGAACCTGGCTAAATGCACAAGGCAAAGAAAGGAGCAACAGATGTTTACTTTTCTTTAATCTGAGTGGGTGAGCAAAAGGGCTAATGTTGTTCTCTCCGCTGACTTCTCCAGTGGAGTGTTGCTGCTGGTAGTAGCTCTATTGAAAAAAGAGTGAAAACAAGATCTTGCTTAATATTGCTGTAGCTAGACCTGGTTTCAGTCTGATCTTCATTTTTTAGAAGGGAATTCACTGAACAGAGGATGAACTGGTGTCAGCAGTGCAGATGGTTCTGAGCTTTCTCTGAACTTCTCACTGCAGAGTGGGAAGCTGTGTGGGACTCAAATTCAGATATAAAAATCCCCATGACTCAAGCCTAGTGCAACCTAAATAGTCTAGGCTGGATACTATCTGGATGTAGATGGTGAAGGTGTCTTAGCTCAGTGTCTATTTTGGTTCTTAACACAAGCTGCTAAGGCTGCATGATGTCCCACTTGGCCTCACTGTTATCTGTTAGGTCTTCAATAACTTATACATCCCCAGGTGAATCTGAAACTTTGGCATTGTCACCTCTTCCGTCCTGATCTATTTGCTGCCCTTCTTTACCTGGCTGGAGGTCTAGTGTCCTTTGTGGGATTCCATGTGCTGCGTCTTGGAATCACCTGTAAAACATCTTTTGCCAGAATAAATGTGGGGAGTGGTGCTCTGTCATGGAGAGAGAGTTGTTGTACAGAAGTGACAGTTTGGGAATGCTGCAGACTACCCAAGCAGCGGCTGACTTTGTGTTTGCCTACTGTCCTTTCCCTTTTTCATGGGCGATACAAATCTTCCGAGCACTGGACAGTTGACAATTAAGGTTAGTTTTTCATCTTCTAATGGTGCTTCCACTTTTGTTTTTTAGTTCTTGTAGCTACTAATAGGTACGTTCACAGAGAACATTCCCTTGAACTAAAGCTCTGTGGCATTTTTTCTCCTCATTAAGCTGTGCATTTTGAGATGTAAAGAACAGCTCTTTCTTCTTAAAAGGCAGGGGAGTTCCTAGTGATTTGATCCATTTTCTGAACTTTTTAACAGCTTGAAAAAGATTTTTCTGAAGATTATGACCGAATTTTTGTCAGTGCCATGCCACATCCCAAATCTAGGCCAAACCAATTAGAAACATGGATCTTTTGTCAGCTGAATAAGTCTGGCGCAACAGAGTGGAAGCCTGGAAACTTGGACTTTTGCAGGCAGCAGGCTGCTGAGAGGAACTGGCAATATAACATCCTCTCCAATGCTGAGGCCAGGCAGGAGTTGGATCACAACTGTGACCATGTGCCTACATTTCTTAGAGGTTACATAGAAATTTCAGCTTGACAGAGGCCTATCCTGTTACAGCCATGGCTTTTTTTTTCCCTGCTGGATGTTCCTTTGCTATTAATAGTAAAAGAAATAGTATATGCAAAGTCACTTTTCACTGAGCTGTTGAAAAGAAACTGTAGTTACATATGTTTCTGCAGCAGCTGGCACAGTCCTGGTCTTGTCTGTCATCTCCAGACGCTGATGTTATATGAAACACTGAACTCATGTTACACAAGCCAAATAAATAATTTCCTTCTTTACAGTCAAAGATAGGTGGTGGATAAACTCCACTATCAATTTTATTCATCAGCTTCACTGGCTGTGTTTCAAATTTAATAGTTTTCAAATATATTTCTGATTTGCTGCTAAGAAAATTAAAATAAAATTTACAAAACACCTTGCCAAAGGCAGCATTCAATAAAAACTAATCTGCACCTTAGGAAGGGATTCAAATTTTTTTTTGTCCATAACTGCACATAATTAGTCTGTCTGCAACAAGCATGTAATTTTTATTATCTGTGAACAGTTTGGCAGGGGGAATACATCATTACCTGCTCATCTAATAATGTGCAGTGCTACAATTCATTTTTGAGATGCCATGTGTAATGAAAAAAAACATTGACTTGACCTCTCTTTTTGTTTTATTTTTTTTTATATGCGTAGCAGAAGCCTAGCAGTCTAAAGCAGATAAAAAATAAGGATGGACGATATGTTGGAAAGACATTTATATAAATAGTGAACAGTAGTGAACCAAAAAAATCCAGTCCCAAGATCCAATGAATACCTGTGTGTTTCAAAGACTCTGGCATTGTCAGGCAATAAAAAGTATGTTCTGGTCATCATTCAGTATCCTTGAATGTGGATCTGTGTTTTTGTATATATGCTTTTAAAATAGCATTAAAGATGACAGAAGGCTGGGACATGAGTAAACATACCATTGCTTTTTAGTATTTGCCTTTGGGACAACATTATACAATCTCTTAAATCTGCAACTTTATTATGGAACGGAGTTACTTATATTACTAAATTATGGACATAACTGTGGACAGAAGCATCTAGAAGTAGCGGCTATGGACACAGACCAGCACTGAGAATTGCTCAGATTTGTGTAGTTACTTGAAAAAAAGGAGCTTTTGATAAGAGAAAGGTATCAGGTTGAACACTATTCTGGAAAAGAATGTGTGAAGAGGACAAAGACTCCTCGAGGAGATTTTTCTGAGAGTAACTAGAAGTAGCCTTGTCATTAGGGAGTCCCTCTCTCTGTTGGGCATGATTCTTCAAAACACTGTGCTTCGAGGGACCAGCAGGCAAGACCTACCTACCCTTTACTGCACTTCCTGGGACCAGGTGTGTTTTTCTTGCAGTCAGTGAAGCCTGAGGCTGGTTTGTGAAAGCCTGTCTGGATTGTGAGGAGCCCCCACATGCAGACTGCTTGTTAGCTGTGAGGAAGCACGTATATGAGCTGGAGGGTGGCTGTCCAGAAAGCACACCATGAATATGGCTATTCCTTCATGCCCTTGAATATTGCATAGATCCACACTTTGAATTTGAGCCATATATTGAGTTTAAGTGAAAAAAATGCAATGCAAATTGTTACATTCCTTCTATTTGAAGGGAGAGCAGACATTTATGTGACATTTCATAGTTGATTTTAAGTATTTCTTCCTCGCAGTTGCTCTAAATATGAAAAAGAGGACAGGAAATAAAGTGTTCTGAAAATACAATGTGTCAACAGGATACTTCTATGAATAGAAAGTTATGCAATTAAATATTTAAGATTAAATACTAAAAGCTCTTCATCTGTTAAATATCCTATATTAAACTTCAGAGCTGGAAATCCCTTTTTAAGTAAGGAAGTTCAGTGGGTCCAGCTGGAGCTTTGAGAGACCAATAGTGGAAACCAATCTTCCTTGCTGACCATGGCTGTTCTGCAGAATCTAAGGTGATGTTTCTTGAAGGAACATATAATTTATTCCTTTGTGTTGTTAAGACTTTTTTTTTAGAATATAGACAAAATCTGCAGTTATTTTACTATGAATGCAATCAAAGAGTGGGAACTTCCCTTTTCTGTCTTAGTGGTTGCTAAAATAGTATTTCAGTATTTAGAGAAGTAACAGAGGAAAATAATTAATAAGTTTATCCAGTCTGGTTAGATGAATTGACCACTTCCTTCCATCATCTACAATGGAAATAGCTTGTAGCTTTCCAAATGTGTAAATAATCCCATATTCCCCCAACACCTCAGATAGAGTATGTATTCCTCTGTATATGATATATATAATAATAACTGTTAGTGTACATTGGAGGTGTATAGTATAATTTTTTTTGGATAGTTTTTGTACAGTGTGGTTACATAGCAAAAAAAAAAGAGCACATACAATAACATCGTAACATAAATATCCCTTTTAACAACTTACATGGAAAGCTTTCAAATAAAAGCATTATTCAAAATTTGAGATAGAAGAACCATATTTTCAGGAAAATATAATTTTTGCTCATAAGAAAATATTACCTGATTGTCTGAAATATACTATAGATTTCTACTGCATACGTGCATTTTTCTTCCCCTATTAGAGCTTTCATTCTTTCTTTATATTATTTTTTTATTATGAATATCACTTGTGACCAATAGTACAAAGTAATTTTTTTGATGCAGTTTTTGGGACTATCAGTTTTGATGCTAAGCAACATGATTTTTACAGACTGGATGTCTTACACTGTGAAGTCAAAAGAAGGCAGTACTCCAAATGAATTGCTATGTAAAATCATTACCTTCATTCCCATTTCTCTTTGCTCTTTCCTTTTTGCTTTTCCTTTTCATTGGCTACAGATGCTTCCCAAGTTTTGTCAGGAACAGAAATTGTGCTTAGGAAATAAAGATATGTAGAATATTAAAGATATATTTATTGAAACAAACAAAAATCCAACAGAGCGCTGATATTTCACATTTTTCTTTTAATTTGATCATCTGCTGAAATAACACATGAAGATTAGAAAATTAAAAGTCATTAACCAAACAAAACCACTACATATTGAAGTTTTAGTCAGGAATGTTCCATAACATTACAAATGTTAAAAGCTTATATATAACTGTTTGGGTTTCTTATTCATGATTAATGGTCATTTATACATAATTAGATACTAGATACATTTCAAGGGCTTCAGAAATTACATTTTCATCTGAACTCTCACTTTCATTACCTGAAAGGGGAGCAGTTATTTTTAGGTTTTGGACCAAACAGAATGCTTGAAATGAACTGTGTTGCAGAAGTTGTAACTACTGGAAAAAACTCTCAGTCAAAACTGAAATTCCAAGAACTTTTTAGTGAGATAAATACCAATAAGCTAGGAAATTACAGCCCATTTCTCTGAGTTTCTGTGCACCAACAGTTAGTCTTAAGTGATTCAATCATGACTAATTACATATTACCACTCCTGATCTTTAACATTTCAATCAACCTTTAGTTGTGCTGTTTATACATAATTTGTCATCTTCATTTCATTAAAATTGACATGGAGATAATGGAGGCTTTACCACATCATTTTTATTTTTTGTATACATATACTTTAATATACTTTAATGTTGAGAAGTGCTGAAAGCTTGACTTCAAGGCTGTTCAGGCACAGTCTGTTTGAAGGTGCTTTGTAGCCAATGCAAAGTCTTTCAGTGATCTTATGTCACTAAACCCCTTATTTTCTGTAATGACAAAGCCTGTTTCAAATATTCTTCTCTCTTTCTTTGCGCCACCTCCTTGTTTTTGCCCTCCAGCTTCTCTTTCAGACTACCTCTGTGTAGTTAACTGTCTTTTGTTAAATTGCTGGGAAGGAGAAAAGTGAAACCAAGCATCCAGACATGACCAGTTAGGTTGGGCAACTTGGAGTAGTATGAGGTACTGAAGCACGTAGCATAGGTATGACCAGCCACAGGGCAACTGGACACTCTTCAGCTATGTCAGCCTCATGCTGCCTTTGAGTTGATACATGCTGAGAGGCAGGGTTTGTTAGCTTGCATGATAGTAAATTAGTGCTATTGTGACTGCTCTTTCTGGGATCTAGGAAAAGATTGCATTGTGCTTCTCTGCCCTTGAGACGCGCTTTTCTCCTTGGAGACAGCTCTGGGATCACTGGATCATCTTCACTGTGTGGAAGAGGTACGCCCTTAAGCCACAAAACCCATGGGTCTGAATTAAACATATGGAGTCCTCATACAGTACATGGGAAAAGCTAGATACCGCAGAGTGACACTGATAGGAGCCAATAATAGATGGGGCAATTTGCAAAAACTAGCAACCCAAGATGTGTTATTAATCTTATTCTCTGACTAATGAATCAGACTTGGGCACCTTCTTGCACGTGGGAACCCTCAGACAGGGTTGCCCCTCTTAGAGTTAATCTTCTGAAGCAAGTCTGAAGCATGCCAGTAGTCCATGGCTTAGAGACTCAAATTTTCTGTTTCTTCCTCTTGAGTATCTCTTGTAGTTCACCATTCATTTCTTCAGATTCTGGCTGTGCTTTATGCATCCTTAATAGTGTCACAATTCCACACTTCTTCTGTTGAGGCTGAGTCCTAGATGTGTTTGGAGCATGCTGATAAATTCAGACTTTTTTTGATGAAATAGCTGTTCCTAGTCTAGTTAAACATTTCAGAAGGGCCTCTAGACTGTTGGTTTGTGCTAGAGCTCTGCACAGCTTTTCAGAGGTAGAAGGGATGCTTTAAAACCATGAGACAGTAGAAGTAGAGTGGTTTAGAAATTTAGGGGTATAACACTGGCAAGAGACATCTGAGCTACAATTTTCTGTTTGACTTCAAGCATGTTTACATTTGTGGGTGCAAAATTGTCTCTTTTTAATTCTGGATGTAAAAGTGCTGAGTGGTCTGGTGTGGTGACTTTGCTCCTGGCAGCATGCAAAGCTCATAATGCAAGTAAGTCTGCTGCTTGAGCTACTTCTGTGCTTTGCTCTCCTCTTCTTCATGAACTTTTATATTGAATCTCTGCCAGTTTAGGGATCGCTGTGCTGCACTCCATTTCATGATGTAGATGTGCTTCCAGGATTGCCTGTTTGCACAAATCCAGTTCAAGGTGCTTCTTTAAAACACTGACTCCACATCTAAACCCAAAGTTTTTGTTATAGACCCCTTTTAGCATCAATTTAGTGTTGACTATAGTCTAAAGGAATGGCTTCCATCTGTGAATGTATCAATGGCAAGGTGAACCCTGAGGTAATTCTCTGCAAGTTGCAGGCAAACTCTAAATTTAGTTGTGGGGGAAAAAAAGAATAAATAAAAGAAACAAAGAAAAAAATGTTTTAAGTTTTTTGGGCTTTAGGGGCTGAAGCCATGCTCCTTAATTCATGTTTATGTACTTGAGTCATTGGCCTTGATTTTTGAATATCTTCCAAAAACACCAACTCTAATGGGAATAGCTGGGTACTGAGCATTTCCAGATACACTCTGCAATATAGATTTCTGATGATAGGTCTGATATCACTTAAAAAAACCCAAAATCCCATACCTTTTCCTTTTTTGACTGTGAAATTACAAAGCACTTACACTATTTGAACAACGTAAGTTCAGGTATAAAATATTAGCAGATTGTTATTGATAGGAACATTTCTGTTAATATTTGGGGAATGAACACAAAATGTTTTCTACTTGGGAGTAGCTCACCATTTCTGAGGTTGTTCTAAGAACAACTTGTTTTGGCCCTGTAAGCTGTTTAAGCCCTCATTTTTGAGTCAGCAATAGATAGGAAATTACTTCCTTGTGTAAAAAAAAGATACTGGATCTTGCAAGGGATGCATTTCGAGGCATTAAAAATAACTTCTGAAAAACAGTTGGTTGTGCTTGCGCAGCTCTCTATCTCTCAACTACTACTCTTGTGTGAAGAGAGATTAGGTCAGGTTTGTTTTTCTTCCAGTATGCTTGGCCAAAGCCCTCTAGACTGAAGAAATGCAGGAAGAACAACATGGGACTCAATTTCATCAGAAACTTTCAGAGCTTTGTAGTGGCATTTCAGATCATAGCAAAACTGCACCAGAGCAGCCACAATTCATTCTTCAGCATTTTACAGTTATTAATACTAGATTGTTCATACATATTTTTGGAAATAATATGTTCTCAGCTGCTGAAGTAGCCTGTTTGTTTTTAGAAAAATTAGAGACAGATACTAAATGCCACATTATGCCAGTTCTTAGTTTTATTCTCATGTTCTTTTCTTTTTTTTTTTTGTGAGGAAGAAATTGCTTATACACGTTGGATCTTAAACTATTTTATTTTCCTTAAACAAAGAGTTATTGAAACATTATGAATAAATGTGAAAAGAGGTGCCACACATTGTAAACAATCTGTATGAAACTTCATCACAGTGTGTACCAGTTTGCTGAGGTGCAAAGTGATGGAAAAAAAAAATTTTGTTTGAACTGATTTTAGTTCACTTATTAAATTCCTCTTGGGGTAAGCGAGTGCCTAGAAACTTGTGTTTCAGGGAAGTGGGAATCTGTTAGAAATTACCTCTAGATAAGGTGTATGAGCTGTGTAATGAAATGCTTTCAATACCATAGAACATTTGTTTTTAATATAAAAGTATTTGGACATGAGGATTGTCTCCCTGAGATAGTTCTTAGACGGGTGATTTGCTGCCAGCAAAAATGTTTTCTAAATTTTTAGTGAATTGGTTTCTAATTTCGACAAACTTGTTATTCTGAGGTAAGAAAATAAATTCTGACATTTACGTTTTTAACATTTATCTTAATGTTTATTTTATAAAAAGAAGAGTAGCAACTTGTGCAAGCACATCTCTAAAAACTCTAAAAACCTAGGGTTTTGTCCCTGAATGTGATGATTAGCAGATGCTTAGAGGAAAAATAGGAGAAACAAGACAAGTGTGGGTTGGTTCTTCCTCTGGCCTAACCCTTTCTGGCAAGAAGAGAGAGATGGCAGCTACACCATTCTTTTGAATAGACACTGATAGCTATAGTATTCATGAATTTGTCCCACCTTTTTTAGAATACATGTCAATATTCATCTTCCACAAAGTTCTGTGGCAATGAGGTTCACTATGAAGTATGGGCATTGGGGGATAAAAATGTATTTCCATTTTTTTAATTTGTCCTTGAGTACTCTGTGGCTTGTCTTAAGCTGAAGAGTGAAAGGTTGTTCCCTGTTAACTTTCTCTACACTATTCATGGACTTGTAGACTTCCTTCATATTTGCTCTTCATTCATCTCCCATCTGATAAATATAAGGGCATTAATCAGAATGGCAGAAAAATGAGAAGACTCAGAGCATGCACTGGAGTGTTGTGTGTTTTGTGGCCAGCAGTATAACAAAAACTCCCACAATTGATCCTAAAATCTGTGTTGTGTCTAGCGAAGAAAATGTCTCTTCCAACATGAAATTTGACTGCAGTTATGCCATGGTTGTATTACCACAGTTTTCTGTATAATTGTAATCACACAGAAATGTGTACACAATGTTCTTCTGTCATTAGTTCTTCAGCTAGTGTCCTCTGACAATCCAAACTAGAGTTCTGGGTGTTCCTATTATACATAAAATCAAGCCAAAGGAGATAGAAATGTGATTTTCCAGTGTATTTGCCACCAAAATTCTTGCCAGGAAAACAAAAAACATCCCTAGCTTCTTGGTTCTGTCAGACATTCACTGTTCTTCTACCAGCTGATCTGAAGGGTTCATCTCTGGGTGTGTGTTTAAATAACCAAAATACTTACTAGAGAGATGCTGTTTTATTTTGTTATATGAATCAGTGTCAGTGCAATAGTGACACTGTGTTTTGAATCCTCATGCAGACAAATGGAAGAATAACATAGCTGGGTACGCTTCTCAGGAGATACGTTTGACAACCTATAGTCAGATAACCAGTAAAATGGAATTCCACTTATCTCTGCAGATATAAAGAAATATAAACCACTATTCTGATACTGCCTGTTCCCTTTCCTCAGCTCAGTGTCCAACCACACAAACCTATATGGCAGCAAGCTCTGGAATATTTTGCCACAGGTCCACACATCTATTTTGGTAGATTTTTATACTTGAACTTTAACCACTGATAATGCTGTTGCCAAAGTAGTTAGGAACAGAGGAACGATATGTGTCTCCAAGTCACTGAATCAAGTCCTCTGCCACTTCAGCAATAATGTAATCTAATTGCACCTGAATTTAACATATTTCTTTTAATCCTACTTCCTGCATTCAGAAGTTATGCTGTCAGCTCACCCCTTAGAGGTAAAAATCCTCTGTCTTTCCCTCATCTTTCAGCTTCCCTTCCCTGAGCCTGATTAGTGGTTTGACCATGGGTGGTAGAGTGTCACTGATCCTGCCACAATAGTGCAATTCTTAATTTTTTTTCTGAGTTCTCTCTTGGAAATGCCTCTCTTACACATTCCACATTTCTGTATTATCATATCCAAATAATGCTGCTGTCTCAGAGTCCTCTAGTAATTACATAATATATCTCTTCCCTTCTTATGTAGTTTCAAATATAAGATGTACCAGCTTCTAATGAATAATAATTCTTATTAGGCCTGAACTGTACAACCTTATATGTTTTCCTATTGCATTTCATCCCATAGTTACTGCTCCCCTGCTCAATATCACTCAGTTTTTCCTTTATGCCATTCTGGTATCTTTTTGCATATGCAATGTTTTCCTAACACAGTGTCACCAAATTTCATTGTCACATTTCTCTCTTATCCCTTTTTGTACCAAGTTCATAAAATGAAGATATGACAATAGGAGTGATATTCTGAGAATTCTGTTGGTAATCTTCTAGCCCCTATAGGTCTTATTTCACCACTATTTCTTACCTCAATTTTAAAATTTTCTGTTCTTCTGTCTTCCTTAGTTATTGTATTAATCGCTCTGTTTTCCCATTAAATTAATGATTATCTAATCTAAGTAATAATCTAATCTCTCTGGACTTGGCAGACATTTGACTTCCTGCTTAATTATTAATTAATTGATAGATCTACACAATCTCTGGTAGGATATGAGTTAACTTATCAAAGTCAACTTATCAAAAAAAGTTTTCAGATGAGGGTGATGTGTGAACCAGCAGAGGCAAGATGCAGGAACAACAAAACAACCCTGGTTGAAATGAAAAGACTAAATTTACACTGGTTACCTAGAGAACCAGGGGATCTCTGCAGCAGCACCCAGGTGTAGAGAAGAGGCACACAAGTGGGGACACAGGTCCTGCAGAGCGTGCTCCTTACTAGAGAGCAAAAAAGCTTTTGAACATTCTACTTTCTCCTGTATATCAAGGATTCTTGCAGGTGTAGTTTTCCACTGTGCTTAGATCTTTCCCACAGCAGGGCAGGAATCTCAAGCATGTTCGATAATGTGCCTGAGTCCTTCACAGACCTGTGTTATCTAAACACAGATATTCTACTTGTCAGGCACACAAAGCTGAGCAAGAATTAGTGTGATATATGTGTTTTTTGACATCCCACCTGCAAGTCACTTCAGCGTGTTTATAATCCTCCTCACCAAAATTCCATTATTCTCCCACATATGATGTGATCCAATTTCAGTAGATAATTGCTTACCTTCTTCTCATCTAACACAATTGAATAAAGCTCTTTACTTCAATCCAAGGTTTTCAGGTTATGTACAAGAAATGGGAAATGGAGAGGTCAAAAGAGTCATCAAAACTGGAGACATAAAACAGAATTTGTCTGTTTTGTGCTTTCAGAATTGCAAAAATAACTTTTCCCTCTCTTTTCTTTTTTTTTTTTTTTTTTAATAGCCCTGTCATGGACATTTAGAAACCTTTTGGGGTTTTTTTTTTTTTGTCTTGCAGAGTAGAATCCATTCAAATAGAAATCCTCATGTATTTTGGTCTTCAAGGTGATACAGTCAGCATGTTTTTCCCCTCTGTAATTTCTTAGATTTTAAGATTTATCTGCCCAAATAGCTGTGAAGCATGCCAATCTGGAAGGCATCAAAGGCATAGGACATTTTCTCACTAACCTTTTAATAAGTATGTTGTTCCTTAGTTTTGGCCTTTTTTTTCCATCTGGTCTGCTTTTGACTTCTGCACCATTATTATCCTTGCATAAAATAATTGGCTTTGGCTGTACTGATCCTCCTCATACACAAAAAAAACATCCTGGCTACTGCAGATCTTCATCACCAAAGCTAATTCCCTTATAAGTATGGAGCTTCTTTTTGGATTAAAGCACTGAACAATGATGAAACGTACTTATATTTATTCATTCTTTCAGCTTCTATATTCCAGTCTAGGAGGCAGCTTTGCAAGGCTGTGACTATTTTGATAGCCTGTCATTATATTGTTTTGATCCCTCATGTACTTCAGTGCTTAACCTGATTATTATTTATGTCATACCAGTAAATGAACAGTTTGTGTTCATGCTTTTATGACAGCTTTCACAATCTGACAGCTGAGTCAGTATTCATGATTTCCCTCTCCAGAAAACTTACTCAAGTGCTTATTGAACAGAAATTTGTGGTAAGTTAGCCAAGAAAATAAATGTAATGATAATGGTATAATTTCTTATGAGGTAAGATTTCTGAATATGTAGGCTTAATATTCTGAGGTGTTGGATCCCTTAACTCCCATAACTTGAGAGATTTTAGATTCATCTCTTCAAAGAAAATTCCAGCACCTTGCAGAACTTTAACCTCAGTGATTGTTGTTTGATTTGTTGTGTTAAGCAAGTTATTCTCTAAATTTTTGTTTTCTTCATTGTTGTCTTGTCTGGATTACCCCACATTGCACTCTCATTTCTCTTTATTCTAGATAAGAGTCTGTGTATTTCAGAATATGTGTCTAGTAAATACATATACTGACATAACCATGTCAGTTAAGACTCTGAAACCGTGTAATCTCTAAGGCCAACTGGAACTGCTAATGTAAATGTTGTTGCAACAACAGAAGTGAGTTAATGACACAGATATGTGGGGCTTGTGTCATGAGACAAAGCACAGCTTTCTTGGCATAGCTACAGTCACGCTGGATGTGGTCTGTTGGTATAGGCTATTGTTATAATTCCTCACCTATAAAATGCACTGCGGACATTGCTCTGTTGGTTCTGCCCAAATCAAATAGGCTGTTTCCACGGTCTGTCAGTAGTTACTCTTTCAGTCAAAACAAAAGGTCTGTTGAGCTGTACAAGCCTGGGCATGTGAAATACACTATTCTTTCGGAGTGTGGAGACTTAGTAAAAAGTTTCCTCCATTCCCTAGCAGGAATGCTAAGTCGTATAAAAATTGTTGATATAAAATTCTTGATACTAGAGTAAAGAGACCACAGTATTTACCAACATGGGCTGTGTCCAGCACATGAATTAGTACCAGAAGATATGGGCATGTAAGCCTCTAGGCCTGTGATGTGGTTGTGGTTTTGCAAAGGTCCCTGTTCAGTGTTCACCTTCATCACACCTTGGTGATATGCATCTTTTAAAAAGGACTCTCTTGTAAATTAAGATGTGAATAGTAATCTTTTGGGAATAATAATGACATTTCCATGCATTCTCTAGTCAAGGGAGAGTGTTGTAGCTCAGCTGCTGAGAAACTATAGTTTGTTCTTTCTGAGCCTTCATGTAGTTCTCTTTAACAGTGCAGTAAAGGGCTGGAACAGCTCTTTCCTTAGCTCAGTTTATTTTCCCTTAATGGTTTCTAGCAAGCCAAGCTCCCCCAGACATGATATACTGTCGTGAAATAGATGGTAGAGGTTTTCAGCAGATGATCCTAATACATGCAAAAAATGGTGATCCCTTGCCAGCAAGATTCCTCGCTCTTCTGAGCCACCTGAGCACTTGCTGTATGGGTGTGTCACAACTGAACCCTTCCTGAGTATTTCAGCATCCAGTGGATTTTATTATTCTCCTTGCGCTTGTTTAGATTTTGTGTGTAACACAGGCAATCACATTAGGTAGTTGCTTCTTCTGCCTCAAATTCTAATGCATTCCAGTCCAACTTCTTTGAATGAGCAGCATAAAGTCATGTGTTCCATAACAGCACCTCACCATCCCTATTTCTGCTATACCAGCACACTAGGTTTGCCTGAAAAACACCTATCCTCTGGAACTTGAAAGGTTAGAGGCTGAAGTTAAAAAATTTCTTAAGGATTATACTGTTGAAAACTGTTGCCAAATACATTTGCTTTAAGAGATCCTCAGGAGCTGGAGAAAGTTCTTTGATTCTAGTTGCATGTTGTGTTTTCATTGACACCTCATTAAGGTGAAGTGAAGGGACAAAGTTGATACTTCTGTGCATTTGGTGTTAAAGGCTCTGTAAAACTGTCTGTCTGCTGCAAGGGCATGTTGACTTATGTAAAGAAAGACTCACATAATGCAGGATATGCAGGAAATGGGATTACTGGTCAAGGGGCAACTAAGTACTGATGGACATATGATAGAAAAATTTCTGAGATTATTTCACTGGGCATGACATTGAGTGTAACAGGGGAGGCAAATAGACCATAGCAGTATTCCAGAGGTGCAAATTTTAGAAGCCTATATATCATAATAGTCAAATGAACTGAATGAACCTTTATTTAAAATTAATGCTTCCCATAGTGTTATGAACATATAAAAAGCTGTCAGTGAACACAAAAAGCAGTGCTGTCATGATCATCTTTTAAGATAATATTTCAGTTCTTTTTTTTTTTAATTTTATTTTTTATTTTTAAAACCTGATTTTCACTTGTCCTTCTTCACTGCTGAATGCATTGTACTCTGTGTGGATAACTACATGAATGAAGCCACTGGAGAGGTCTCAATGAGCAAATAGAATGGGGACATGGCACCAACTTAAGCGCTGGTCTAAGGCCCTGCTTTGTTGTTAACACAATTTCTGGCATGGTTTTTGGCCATGCCATTTAGCATTCTCCTAGGTAATGTGTGCATGTTGTGTGGGCCAGTAGAATTTTTTCAGTAGACAGTTTGGATGAAGCCACTCTGTCTTGGAAGAGAAGCATGTGCTTCTGAGCCATATCACAATGCTTAGTCTCAGAGACAGACAACATTCTTTAGCAGATTTTAGTTACTTGTAAATATGCAGTCCCTAGTTCCAAGTCAAAATGAGACAGGATCTGGGTATTTTTGCAATGCCTCTTTCTTCTATTCTTAATTGCTCTAATCTGTGGATGGTCATCTTGACTTTTAAAGTTAGTGGTTGGAGAGGAGTCCAGGTTTACAGAAGAGGCAAGTGATGTACACTTCTCTCATCTATCTTTGTGGAAAGTTCCAGGAAGAATATATGAAAAAAACCCTGGTTTATAAGGGATGTTAGGGTTGTAGGATACACCAGATTGGTGGGGACCTCCAGATACCATCTGAGCAGGGCCACATGTGAGATCAGACTAGGTTTCTTTGTGCTTTATCCAATCAAGTCTTGAAAATCTCCAAGGATGGAGACTGCAGTGTCTCTGGGCAACGTGCTCCATTGCTTGATTTTTCTCATGGTAAAGAAGTTTCTTCTATCCAGTCTGATCCTCTCTTGTTTCAATTTATAATTACTGTCTCTCATCTTTCCACCATGCACTGCTGTGAAGAACATGGGTCCATCTCCTTGAGAACCTCCCAATGAGTATTGAGGGGCTGCTGGTAGATGTTCCCCAAAGTCATCTCTTCTCCAGGCTGGTAAAACTCCAGTCCTGCAGCCCTCCTCTCAGGATGAGTGCTCCAGCCTTTGATAAGCAGAGTGGCCCTGTGCTGAATTTGCCCTGGTTTATCAATGTCTTTCTTGCAGAGAAGAATCCAAAACAAGATGCAGTACATGATGCTATCTAATGAGTTCTGAGTAGAGTGGAATAATACTACCCTTTATATACTGCCTGCATTCCTGGTAATACATTCCAGGATGCTCGTGCCCACTTATGCTGCCAGGGCACACTGTGGGCTCATGTTAAGCTCACTGTGTGCCAGGACCCCCAAGACCTTTACTGCAGGACTGCTTTCCAGTCAGAAACCTTGAAGAGGGTTGCTTCTTTCCAGGTGAAGGTTTTTACGTCTGTCTCTGTTGTAGAGGTCTTGAGGACCATTCCTCCAGTCTGTGTGGGTCTCACTAAATAGCAACCCTGAACTTAAATTTATTGACTGCCCCCCACTTCAGTGTCATCTGTAAACTTGATGAATGTATGCTCCATCATTTCCTCCAACTCACTGATAAAGATACAAAACATGACAGTAAACATGACACCAAACATGACAGGGTTTAGGGTCAGGGTGGCCCCTTAGACCTGTAACAGATGCTCTCTGTTAACCCCCCTCCCTCCCCAAAGGGGAAGAGAAAGGGAGTAAGGGAGAGAGACTGAGTGATTAGAAAAGGAAACTAGAACAGCTTTAATGAAGGTGAAATTAATAATAATAAAAATGGAATATATACAAATATATACAAAGCCAGTATGGAACCCAACCCCCCTGATGGCAATGACATCACCATCACCACTGATGCTGTAGCAGGCACTGGGAGAGTCACAGACTGGGCCCCGCAGCAGACGGGAGCTGTGTTCAGGAGCTGGATTCCAGCTGGTACCAGATTCAGGAACATACAGATTGGGATTGAAGGCAGAATGAACAGAGTCCTCCTCAGATGCTCTGAAGAGGACCTGAGCAAAGCTGGCAAAATGGTCCAAGAGGACTCCTGATCCCTCAGCTTTATACTGAGTATGACGTCTATGGTATGGGTACCTCACTGATCAGTTTAGGGTCACCTGTCCTGTCTGCTGCTCCCTGTAGGTGTGGCTTTTTACTTTCTGCACCCCTCGATGTGGTACAATAGGTGCAGCTGTGGCGCTGGTCTGCACACCAGTCCTTGGTAGTAGCTCTAAACATGGAGTGTTATCACTGCTAGAAGCAGACACTGTCTGTGAAAACAGGCTGCTAATTTCAGAAAGTGCAGTTAGTTAGAAGAACTGAGCTGAAAAGTAGAATCACTGAACAGAATTATCTCTGTTCTCACTCAAACCAGGACACATGACCCAGGATAGATCCCTGTGGTCCCCTACTTGTCACTGTCTTTCAGTTAGAGTATGACCCATTAGTCACTGTCCTGTGAGTCTTATCAATCCAAAGGTACTACAAAATCTCTGTGCAGAGGGAGCTAACTATTTGTTTAGTTGCAGGATTTCTTGGAGACTGTTTCCAATTCAATTCCAAAAGTTTAGATGAATAGATAAATGTTAATCCATCATGCCTTCCCCATGGCAGATGCAAGTGATCAGAATTACAGAACTCTATAGACCTATCATGAATCTGTTCTGCTTGAGTGGGATTTGTTTCTGGTTGCATTGAGTAGTCTCTAGTGAAAGTCATTACTTCATAATGTCTTTAATTTTTGCTGCTTATCCAATGGAATGGATAATAAGTGGAATGTAGAAAACTAGATTTCATTCTGCTTTAGAAACAGTGTGTGTTTGTAGCTGAAGGATGTAGCTGAAGGCTGTTTCAGAGAAACGGTTGTATTGTTTAACCATTGGCATACATTATGCCATTCTCTTCAATTTTTGCTTGCCGTTAGGACTTCTGTTTTAGAATTCGTATACTGACGAAGTCTGAATTCCAATCTGTATTATAAAACATTCTGTGAAAAAAAAAGAATATTTTTTATTTCAGCATTCATGTGATTTTTCACTTACTGCAGCAATAGCTCTCTTCTCCCTTTTAATGATTATTGGAGTGTCTGTTAACAGACAGATCCATCTGCTTTTTCTTGAGATGAATGGCTTAATAACAGCAATTTGTTTTGAAACCAGGGCTTGTGTACCATATTTACCTTTTCATTGTTTAGTCCCACTTGTTGATGTAAGTCATGTAACTAAGAGGCAGGCAATCTATATGTGCTTTGCAAAATCTTTTATGAGCACATCATGATGATCACATACTGCATGACAAAACAAGAATTGTTATTAAATTGTAGTAATTTGAGACCTGATGCTCAACTGGCTCCCACTTTGCAGCTATCCATCATAACAAAACCATAGAAAGCTTTTTTGAAAATACATACAGTGACTGCTACTTCCCCCCTTTCTGAACATTGTCAAGAGTTTTACATTTCTATCTATGATTAATAATTCACTCAGCTTCCTTCTGGGAGTTTAAGGAAGCTCATTAGCTCTAAGCAGTGCTTAGTATTATAGGGGATGACAATACAGTATTGATATAACTTTCTAATCCTTTAGCTATCTTTTGGCTGTCTCTTTGTATTTACTCAAATACTACATTCAGAAAAGAGAGTAGGAGGAACATATTTTTGTTTACGAAAGGTGGATTAAGACTGGGACAGGTGAGAAAATGAGGACAAAATGGAAAGCACACCATAACCAAGGAGGCTGAACAGTTGTCTTAGCCTAAAATGAAAGGAGGTGATTAAAAATGTTTTGTTTATCCACCAACAGGCATGTAATATATAGAGTTTGAACAACAGGAAAGCTGAAAAAAAAAATTAAGATAAATGACAGTGTTAGCACTTGAACAACTACATTATTCCTGGATATTAATACATGTTATTTCTGGAAGTGTCAAGTGTTCCAATCAGAGTGGTAGATCAAACTCATGTTGGATAAGACAGAACTTAAAAACAGAGCTTACCATATTCACATGACATGGTTGTATGTGAAGTTGTGATGCTGAACTATTTGCTCTTTTGCATCCTTATGCTTGGAAGTTATAAAGTCAAGAATGTGAAGGGTAGAAAAAGGAACATTTATATTACCAGAGAAAGCATAATTCAACTCCCTGTGTGTGTCTCAAACATACACAGAATGCTTGAGAAAAAATGAGGAGAAAAAAAAAGCTGTAAATTATCTTATTTTCAAAGATAGCATAATTGTGTATACAGATGAGATGTCTAGGTTAAGTTTGCTGAGGCAACCATAAATCATCTGGCAGACATAATTTTGCAGCCTAAACCTCTGGTTTTTAATGCAAATTTTTGTTAAAAAAATCTTCCTTTACAGAACAATAGCTTTAACATCATCCCAAACTGTGAGATAATGAAAGACAATCAGCATGCTGAGAGGAGAGATGGGGTCTGGCTTCTTAGTTTGGGAGGTTTTTGGGGAGTTTGGTGTAACTCAGATTTCCCTACTCCCACTTGCATCTTGCCTTCAGAAGAGGGAGTTCTAGGTGGCAAAACTGGGGAAATAGTGATGACATCAAGCATCTCTTTAAAACAGTCATGTTGTAGGCTGTCAAGATTTTTTTCTACTCTTGCAAGTGAGGGAAAAGGACATGATCACAGACATAAATTTCAGGAGTATCACTGGAGAACAGAAAAGGCATTTTCTAAAACCTATGTGTTTTCTCCCTTCCAAATAATGAATGCAGATGGACTTTGAAATAGTGAGCAAGAGTAGAAGAATATCAGGCAACATATATTTTGTAAATGCACTACTAGTCCCATTTCTAATCACAAAAATATTTTAAAAAATAAAAAATAGTTTTAAGTACAACATGTGACTTTCAGGTCAGTTTGTATTTAAGAACAATAACAGAACATGCCTTATAACTGAGGACAAAGATTTTCAAAGTTGCGAAAGGAACCTATACCATTTCCACTTCCTGGAAAGAAAATTCAGTATTCATATCTCCTAGAGTGAGTAAAAGCCTCAGTTTTTTTTGATCTGACTCAAAATGATATATTTTGGACATTTTGTTTCTATAACTCTTTAATTTTGAGCTTGCAAATTGTCACTGTATTGTTCTCCTATGGACTTCCTCCTTTTCTGTGTCTCTCTCCCCCTTTATTTGCATACTTTATACTACTCAGGGTAAGCTAGTTTTCTGGGCAGTATTTACTGGAGGAAACTATCCACTGTAGACCTTTTTATTAATATGCATTAAATTCTTGGTTATAGCTGATAAGTGTTGCTTGAGATCAAAGGTCTGATTAAAGAGTCTAGTAGGTGACACAGTGCCCTTGACCATGGGACAATGGTACTATCTAATCCTTGTCAGTGAAGGCAGTCGTAAGGATTTGTGAGAGATGCAGTAGCTAGCCAAGAATGAAGGCCACAACAAAAATGTGAGAATGCCTGAAAGAGAAATTGTATTTCTGTCATGGGAAAAGAAACAAATTGAATAAATCTTCCTTAGTGTCTTGAGAGAGCTTCTGAAATGTTTTATTTACAAAAATACAACAGGTCCCGTCTTTTTTGGTTTCTAAGCGTAAAGAAAATTAATAATAGGAAGGACATTCTATTTTCTATAGGAATCTTGATGGCTATATGATCTAAAATAATGGAGATGTATTTAGCTGTTTTAGTACTTTAATTGTTGTAGAATATACAGGATTCAGCTTGGACCATGTGTATCCTGTGGCATAACATTTCTCTTTGTTCTCCATGTGGAGCAATTGGATGCGTCATCCATTGCTGCAAACTATGGCTGTGAGTCACCTAAGAAAATGGGCCAACTCCATCCCTGTAGTAACTCTACTGAAACTAATAAAATTAACTGTTGGGTGAGCTTTTCTATTGTTGTGTAGCCCACAGAATTACTTCACTAGTTGATAAGGACTTAATTAACTGACTCGGAATTTTCAACATAGTTTCTCTTTCACTTCAAATAACTTTTATGATGATTAGTAACATATGTGAACATTGACCATGTATTGCTAAACTCCATCTCTTTTTCTCTTTCTTGCATGACATTGCTGTAAATATCTAAAGCATAAAAGCATATATCATTTCATCTAATATGACCTCTTTGTTCTTTTGTTCTTCTCCTCACACAATAATTTTGGTACATTCTGTCCTGCAACACAGAAATGTGAGGCGTAAGAATCTTCTTTAGGCTTGATGGGAGAACAAGTACTACCCATTAACATTAAAGGAATTTCAACATATGCCTTGAGGTTCCCCTAGAAATACTATAGAAATTTAATTGAGGTCATCATTAATTTTGATCCTTTCCTTCAGCTGAAACCTCGAGCTAAACCAACAGCCTTTACTTTGAAATGCCTCATTTCTGTATTCCAACTGTCTTTTAATTAATTCATTTTAACCCTGATGAAAAAAAATGAATTGAAGGGTATGGGACCATTTAATCAGTAGAAATAAATACATAGCATACTTCTGAGCTTGCGTGAGGACTGTGTGGCACCCTGGGTAATCAGAAGTTAGAGTGGTGGATTTGGCTGCAGTGTTTTGAAACTTTACTGTTCCCAGTTGCCTGCTCTGCCCTTCTGCCAGACATCACTGCCTTCTTGGCAGAAGTGGGAGAATGGGCCAGTCCAACCAGTCCAGACTACAGTTCAGCACTTCAAGTGGCTGATGGGCACTGTTGGACTGCGATGTCCCCTGTGGTTGCTAAGGTGCAGTCATATCTTCTGCCTCTGTCAGAGAGTTCAGAGGAGTGTAGTTGGAAGCAAGAACAATTGGATCTGCCAGACTCCTTTAATATACTTTTGCAATAGTAAAGAAAAAAGAATGTTCTTAATTTGGGTTGGTGAATCTGAGTTAGGTAACTCAAGTAAGAACAGCAGAGTAGATAATAAAGTTGAAAGTAGAAATGCTAAAATTTATAGGGGTGTTTGGGAAAAAAAAATGTAGGCTGCCAGATGAAATTAAAGTCAAGTTGACCTAGTTTTCATTGTTCTTTTAGCAGTTGTTAGTTTACGTGGGTTAATCAGAGTGAGGCTAAGACTGAGGATGTTTTGTTTTGCTTTGTTTTAGTGTACATGTACATTTAAAGAATCGAGTTTACTTAGCTTATGATGAAGATTTTTGACTTTTTGACTAACACTGTGTAAGCATTGCTTCGGTTAGAAAATGTGCTATAGAAAAAGGTCTTTAAAATAGCAAATAAATAAAAGCTCATAGTAAAATCCTGAATTCAAATTAGGGCTATGAATTTAAAGGAAGGGTGTAACTAATTACTGGAACAAAATGCTGTGAGAACTGGTAAATTTTCAGTTTTCATGTCTTCACATCAAAAGTATTTTCCTGGGAGATATATTTTAGCACAACAGAAGTTATGATTTAGTCAAGTGTGAGTTACAGACAAGATTTCTCAGTAAAAATAAGCTAATTGGGTAAAATTTAAAGACTTAGCAAGTAGAGAAAATCACAGCAGATGATCTAATAGGCGATTCTTACATCATTCTCTATATATGTGTGTGAAACTATCTAGAAAACGGAGCAAAGCAATGAGAAATTTTAGCATTTACACTTAGGAATAAACAGCTCTGTTTATGTTATGATAAGCCTCTCTGAATTTTGTGCAGCTACTCTCATTTACACCCATTAAATGAACCTGATTTACCTTCTGGTGAAACCAGAAGAAACCTCCTTATTCCCTGCTGATTTTAATAAGCATCTCCTACTCTATTGATGTGGATATAATACTGCATATCAGATAGGTAGGAGGCATGTTGTATTAGTAGTTTTCAAGTAACATTTCCAGGAAGGTGATTTCAGTAAAAAAATTAGAATTTGTATGCCATGAAGTAGACAGAGCAATCAATACTTACATGTGCTGGCTGGAGATGATTTTTTTGGTTTCTGGGTACTTTCCTCTCCTCTTCAATACTTCTAAATTTTCATTCAGTTTTCTGTCTCATCCAGGATTACACTTACCAGTGATGCCACCATCCCAGACAGTGTTTCATTTTCAGCATTCCAGGCCTGTTGGAGTGTTCAGGGTTTCTATTTGATTTTTACAAAAGGCATGTTTCATTTAATTTCATCTACTGTACCGTATTGAGTGCTGCTACTGCCTGGCAAGGTACGCAGTTGTCTTGGAGATGTGCTTTCTCATCTCCTGCAGTGACATTATTGTCATGGAAAATATATCCCTTGGTGGGCAGATCCTTCTGGTTTGAGGTTCAGATTGCCACTTGTTGATACATCACAGCTTGTGACAGTGCAGAACATGGATGCCCTTGCTTGTGAACTGTGACAGTAACCCTTACAGTACACTGTACAGCTGTATGTACTATACAGCATACAGGCTCAAACATGTAGTATGGTGTTTTTTATTTACAAATAAAAGCCAGACCTTGACATTTAGTATTTCTAATGGAATAGTTTGCATCTTTCTCCTTGCTTTGTTCCTCATTGGGTTAAGTGCGGTAATAAATCTGACGCTTGTAATCATTTGTAACCTATTTATGTCACTTTTTCTGGACTGAAGTACCTGTAAGATTTAGCTGTTTAAGAAATGAATCTATCCTGATATTGCACAAATTTCTCCAAATGAATCTTATGTTGTGTTAGACTCTCGCTTGAA
Source organism: Todiramphus chloris collaris (assembly GCA_025345505.1). Classification (NCBI taxonomy): domain Eukaryota; kingdom Metazoa; phylum Chordata; class Aves; order Coraciiformes; family Alcedinidae; genus Todiramphus; species Todiramphus chloris. The sequence continues at coordinate 11,271,596 of JANVCC010000035.1, read as the reverse complement.
AATTCAGTGTTCCAGTTTGATTTAGTCTGTTGCTTTGTTAACTTATTCTAAAATTATGAAATTTCCTTATTATGTCCTATTTATCATAGTTATAGAAAGGGAAGCAGAAGTAATGGCTTTACAAAAATATCAATGAGCTCACAAAAGTGTGGGCCATACAGCAGGCAGGGCAGCAGTGTAGATAAATGATGTGGTCACAGATGTTGGGAAACACTTGCAGATGAGGTCTGGTCGATGAAAGCTGTGGAACTAAGAATGCTGTGGTTTTGCACCTGTGTCTGTTCAAGCTACAAATAATATCTTGTCCGACTGTAGTCAGCCTTTCTAATTTGGTCCAAAACTGTTTTTTGGTTTACTCAGCTCTGTTCTTGAAAGAAAAAAAGTTGAAAGGGCAAACATAATGGCACATTTTGGAAACGAGTGATTTAGATTAGGAAGGAATTGTACTTGTAATGATCAAAGATATTCAATTTCTGAATCAACAACTAAGTGGGGAGACATCAGGTAAACATTTCAACCTTCTTTGTTTCACTTTACCTATGATGTCAAGTATCATAAGTCTTTAGAACAATGTTTAGTTTTAAGGACATTTTTGAAAGCAGTTTTAAATGATAAGATTATTTCTTGTCCACAGTAGATAAAAATAATTAAAAAATACTAAGTGGGGAATTACCTAATCTTTTTAGATTAGAGCCTGATCTAATTGGGGCCAATGGATGATGGTAACTTTCAGTCTGTCATTACTGGATCTTCCAGAAGCTTATACAGCCAATGAAAATTGTGGGTTTGCTACTAGTTGCCCAATAGGAAGTATATGAAAATGCTGGATCATTTCCTATGGCCACGGAACAAACTTCAAGAGCAATCCTTGTCTTTCCTCCATGGGCAATAACAAGCAGCAACTGAGCTGTGTATTCACATGTTCCTATTACCATATTTAACGGTCCACATCAGCATATAACTTAGTAATGAACTACTTATTTAGACAAAAATAGGGATATATTTCTTGACCAAAGTTATTTCTTTGGAACTGGTTTTCCTTGTTTCTCTCTTGTAAAAGCTAATTAAGCCTTTTCACAAATGCCAGTTGTCCCCCTCTTTGAACTAGTCAACTCTCCAAAAGAAAAAAATGCACTTTTTTTTTAAGGAGTAAATGCCAGGATGTCATTTAATTCATCAGCTTCTTTTGGATATATTGCTCTTTCTGCACCAAGTTTTAAAACTAAAGATTTTTTTCTCAAAAAAAAAGCAGTTGGTGGAATAACTGGTTTTGTAACAGAATGATACAAAACATCGTTTAGCTTTTGCTGATTTTTCTGAATTACTGGTATTGTTCAGACCTGATGAAATGCTAATAATCAGTTAACTGACTCAACTGCTTTGTCAACTGATATGCTCAGTCTTCACCAATGAGCTTCATTCAAGTTGAGAACTGTAATACTGGAAAAAACATTTTCAGGTTATTTCAACAATTGGCTACAGTGAGTAAAAGGGTTTAAAATGTCTATTCTTGCTTTCTCACACACTGCAATCTCACAGTAGGACTTAATGAATAGATGTGAAAACACACTGTACTTGTTGTATGAGTGAGTCTGGACAGGCTGCCAAAAAATTTTGGCAGAAAAAGTCTTAGTCTTTCATATAGGTCAAAAGTCTGTTCTATTGAACATTGTAACACGTTGCAAAAAGCTGCTGTCCTTTAAAATTTTCTTGAATGCTCCTGTTGCCTTAGACATTTTAATGGTCTGGATAAGTGAGTAATGGCATAATAATTAATTACCTCTTATGTAAGGTATTTCAGACAGAGATTTCAAAGTCACGGTTATGTCAGAACCCAAGTACATTAAACCCCAGTGTGGATTCTTTCTTTGAGAAGTAAAGAAGCCTGAAATTGCCAAGGCTTAAACTAAGAAGGATTGAACTGTAGTGAATCAAGGCCACTTTATTTCTCTATGAGAGCACTGAGAGAAGGATGTAATGCACTTTTAACTTGTGCTTATAACTGCATACCTACAGTGAACGTATTTTAACACTCCGGAATGCCTAGTGGGACAAAGAAGCAGAACAGTATCTCAAAGTAGAGAGCCTATCTTTTTTTTCTCTCTCTCTCTCTCTCTTTTTTTTTTTAATCTGTGAATAATTCTGTAAAATATTGTTGGAGGTAGGCAGTTTGCATTCACTTCTGGTGGATTTCTTTTTTAGACTCTCCTAAGGAGGTTCTGTGAGTTAAGAACCATTGATTTCAGTGCTCTAACTGCAGCAGGATCATAGGGCTTGCATGTTTTAGTTTAACAAGCAGTTATTGTTTTGTAGAATCAGAAGCATTGGGATATTTATAAGATAATATTGAAATGTGATATGAGAGAGTGAGTGAAATAGAGTGGGATACACAGCATATGAAATCAAAAGTTTCTGGGAAAGTTAGCAGGTGTTTTTTTGTTCACTTCAGTGCTGTTTACTTTTGTTCAATTGTCGTGGTTTAACCCCAGGAGGCAACTAAACCCCACACAGCTGCTCACTCACCTTCCTGCAGTGGGATGGGGGAGAGAATCAGAAGGGTAAAAGTGAGAATCCTCACAGGTTGAGATAAAGATGGTTTAACAGGTAGAGCTAAAGCTGTGCATGGGAGCAAAGCAAAACAAGGAATTAATTCACCATTTCCCATTGTCAGGCAGGTGTTCAGCCATCTCCAGGAAAGCAAGGCTCTGCCACATGTAGTGGTTACTTGGGAAGACAAATGCCATCACTCCGAATGTCCTCCCCTTTCCTTCTTCCCCCAGCTTTAATTGCTGGGCATGACATCATATGGTATGGGATATCCCTTTGGTCAGTTGAGGTCAGCTGTCCCAGCTGCGTCCCCTCACAGCTTCTTGTGCACCCTCAGCCTAATCATTAGTAGGGTGGTGTGAGGAGAAAAAAAGGCCTTGACTCTGTGTAAGCGCTGCTCAGCTATAATGAAAACATCCCCGTGTTGTCAACCCTGTTTTCAGCACAAATCCAAAGCAGCCCCATAGAGCTACTGTGAAGAAAAGTAACTCTATCCCAGGGAAAACCAGCACAAACTTAATGGAGTTGAATGGGGATAAGATTTTATGTAATTCCTGTAAAATATCCTAATTAAAAGAAATAACTAAAGTTCTGGAGAAAGATCCTGTCACCTCTAATGGCAAGTGTCATCATTAAAACAACATTTTAAACACCATAATGAGAGTAAAAATAATCTGTCAAAACTAGGTGAGAATTCATATCTCGTCTCCATATCTTACTTTAACTTATGTTTTTCCCTCCAAGAGCAGAACTGATTCAAGTACAACAAACTGAACAGTGCCACATTCTTCACTCTTTTCAGAAGACTGAACTTACAGCCAAGAACTTGCTATTGCAATATAAGAAGTTTATTGTCTCCAGAACATAAGTATCTCTGAATGCCAAACATGCTTTGTGTAAGGAAAGTGTATTTTTGAAGAAAAATCATGTTGTTTCTGTGAATACAGTGTTAACCTGGCTTTCCCCAGCTACTCCCGCAAGACAGTTTATCTCAGTTTTCTCCATGGAAATTGTCTCCAGCTACTGCCAGTTATCTCTTGGCAGCATTTATAGTACTGTGATGGCTTATAAAGGCTGACGCTGTATGCAGCAGTACTATGTTTCTCTTACTGTTTTACTGTAGTGAGGCACAATTTTCGCGTTTACAGGGAGGCTTTTAAACTTACACGTGGAATGGCTGACTTCTTAGACAGATTTTTTAGCTTGCTTTGTTGCTAAAACAGCAGAATAATATATTTAATCTTTGAGTTTTCATGAAAGCAAAGCTGAAGTATACCCTGAGCACACTTTAGTAGACACAGTAGACAACCCATTTGAGGTTGCTGGTATACAGCTTATTTTCAAAAATAAGAAGTCCAACTCTTCTGATTTTTTTTCCCCTGCACTAAAGTGAGTTTGTTTCAGATGCTAAACATCTATAGACCCCATTAGCCTCAACTATGGATATTCTATTTTGAACACTGTTTTCCCCCAACCTTGAAGCTCTCCTCAAGAAATGGAAACCCTGCATTTGGAGACATGCTTTCCCTCAGCTAGCAGTGTAATAAAAATGTAGCCTCCAATATATCTAGTGCAGAGCTATGAGAATTTATGGCAAGTGAGTTTAGAAGTGCTTCTAAAAGATGTTTCAGATATGATAGTGTTAAATGGAGAGTCCTTCTTGCTCTTACAACTACCTGAAAGGAGGTTGTACAGAGGTGGAGGTCAGTCTGTTCAACCAAGTAACAAGTGATAGGACAAGAGGAAATGGCCTCAAGTTGCACCAAGGGAAGTTTAGATTGGATGTTAGGAAGAATTTCTTTACTGAAAGGACTATGGGGCATCGGAACATCTTGCCCAGGACAGTGGTGGAGTCCCCATCCCTGGAGGTATTTAACAGTCGTGTAGACATAGTGCTTAAGTATATGTTTTAGGCAAGGACCTGTCAGTGTTAGGTTAATGATTGGACTCGATTATCTTAAAGGTCTTTTCCAGTCTAGGCAATTCTGTCATTCTATGTTTTTCTACAATACTCTGATAATCTCAGCTAGGCTTTGGCAAATAATCTTTGATATATTAGATTGAGTAAAAATTTTGGTGTTTAAGAAACAATTGGATACCTAAATACTCTGCTATGGCAGATACTGTGTGCTACTACCATGTTCTGGAAGAGCATTAAGGTCCTTTTGATCCTTATGCTCCAAGTTCTCGAAGTTTTATCTTTATGTGACAAGTTCTTCACACTCGAAGATCATACATAACAAGTAATATTATCAAGGAGAAAAATAGAGCATAAAATCATATGAGTAAATTCAGGATAGAGGGCTTTTGTACAAGTTGTTTCTTGTTCAGTCTGCTTCCAGTGAGGTCAGTGAGTACAAACCTCATTGCTTTTACTGTGAAAAAGCAAACCTTTTTCTTCACCTTGGCTTTCCCAAAGCAGCGTTGTCAACACAGTGTGACATAAAGTAAATAAAAACCTTTTTGGGGAATGGTGTGAGAAATGTAAAGGCTTCTTGCTGTGTTCACTTTAATCAGAGTGTGTTGGAACCTTGAATGCCATAATGATGAACGTGTTAAAAACCATGGATATTAGGGGGTTATAGGTTTCCTGTAAATCAGACTTCATTCTGTTCACAGAAGTTGTAGCCTTCCTACTGGGCCAGATAAGAAAAGCATCTGTTACTGTAAGTAATAATAATTTTTCTTTCACCAAGACTAAAGACAGAGGCCTGGTTAGGATAAATCAGGAACTGAACCAAGTTGTCAGTGTTGCTTGTCACATTTTGATCAAAAGCTTTTCGTGGTTTGTGAGAAAATAAAACAATAATTAAAAAAAAAGTTTTTCTTATAAACTAAGTCATTGTTATTCCTGTTCTGTAATTCTTCATCTGTATGGATTTCAGCAATATTAATGTAACACATGTAAGGGTAATGTTGTGATTTTGGTTAGTCTCTGATAGGGAGCAGTAAAAGCCTGATGTAAAGAAAGTGTTTTATTATTTTGAGTCCAGTTTGAAGAGCTCTGGTTAAATATGTAGGCATCTAGTTGTTCAGGGTACTTGTTGACGCTTTAGTACAGCCTAGTCATTGCAAGCTCTTACCCTTTAAAAAGAAGCCTGAGGAATTACTACATTCTATAGGCATATGTCTAAGGCATATAGGGGCAAATAAAAATGAAGGAAGCTGTTGTTTCACTGGGTTTAAGGAAAGATAAAGACTGGTTAAGCACCTCTTCACAGAGAAGTCTGAAGCAAAGTTAGTCACTGGGTTTCTTCTTGCAGCAGGGAAAATAAAAATATGTGAATGAGATCATTTGAGCAGAGGTGTGTGAGGACTTCTGCAGGCAAAGAGAACAAAGCAATTTTTAAAACTCTCAGACACAGGGCAGTGTAGCTCACTCAGCAGAGCCCTTTCAAAACTTGAGGAGAAAGCTGAATGTCAGGGCAATGACTAAGTTTGTAGACTTGTAGAAGAGAACTAATTTCATAGAATCACAGAATCATTCAGGTTGGACAAGACCCTTGGGATCATCAAGTCCAACCATTAACCCTCCTTGACAAAGTTCACCCCTAAACGATGTGCCTCAACACCACATCTAAACAACCCTTAAACACATCCAGGGATGGTGACTCAACCACCTCCCTGTGCAGCCTATTCCAGTGTCTGGCTACTCCTTCTGTGAAAAAATTTTTCCCTAACTTCCATTTGAGATCTTATGGAGATGCTTTTTCATTTCAGTCTTCCTGTGATCCAAGTAAGAACAGTTCTCATGTAAATAGTAGGGTATGTTTGTAATTGCCAAGAAAAGAAAAACTGTAGGTGATGATAATTTGTAGTGATGTCCCTCTTACCTTGTGTTTTTTCAGACCAAACTGGGTCTGTATTTGTTCTTAATAGTTAACCTTAGTTGCTATCCTTTTGTATAGAATGGATCTAAGACAGCTGGCATACGAGAAGAATGGCAGAAAACTTCATTTTCTTGAAAACTACTTTGAACAATACAACAATAAATAGGCATTCATCCTTTGGTTTTGTATTGTTTCCTTTGACTGCAATAGTTGTGGAATCTGCAAACGTGCACATCAGATGGGATATTCCAGAGCCATTGGTGATCTGTGCCATTTTAAACTGGTACTTCTGCAGGACCCCATGTGCTGCTTAAAGAAGGTACCAGGCTCAGATGCTGAAGGTGAATGGATATATCAAGGTAACACTTTGCCTCTGCATAATAAGTAGACACATCTTGCCATTCTGGCATGAACTCAACTGCTGTATGCATGGATGTCTCAGTACTGTGTTCTGTTGTGTGGTTTTGACAGGTCCTTCATGTTTCTTCAGGCCTGAAACCCATCTTGTTTAGTCAGAAATAAACATGCATGAAAAACAATAGAATATACGCGAGATGCAGTATAGCTATTGCTCTCTGGTACTTGAAGAAGAGATGGGTTAGTTTAGAAGTGATCAAACTTTTCTAACAAAGCAAATCCTGCTTACTGTCAAACAATTTTTGTTGGAAAGTTAATGTTTGAAAATGATGATTGTGAACCACTCAAGCTAGCCAACTGTGTCAGCTGAAATGAAGGCTGAGTGTCTTGTATTAAAACTTTGCCAAAAGAAAAAAATATCAGGAAGAAAACTGCTGAACTGTATGCATCAAGCATGCCTTGTAAACTTCAGAGGCTTTTTTTTTTAATAAGACTTGCACTTAATTTTCTTTTGCTTTGACTTAACATCTCCATCTGTGACAAAGCACTCTACCCATTTACATATCCTTGCCTCTTATGTATTGGAGGACCAGACAATGCAACAAAAGATGAGTGTTTCAGCACATTTCATTAATGCATATCAAATTTAAACTCAAGGAACACTTGGGAAACGGCTGAAAGTATATTCTTGTCCATGCTGGACCAGAGAGAATACGCAGTTTCTTGGTGTCTCTCACTCAGTGAAATTTCCACTGACAAGAAACCAGGTACCTTTTGCTGTTTTATTACTATTAGTTTTATTTATTTTTCTTGGTTTACTCATGTGAATTGGAAGCTTCAGACTAAATTAGTAGCCATTATATTATAAAAAACTCTTGAGCATGTTATGTAATAGTACCAAGACAAATAAAGTATAATGGCAGTGATTTGTGTGAATGTATTTGGACAGAAGTAGTATCAAGAAATGTTATCCTTTTTCAGAAATATTTGAAGAACTACTTGCCCTTTCATCATATCCCATTATTTTTCTCTTTTATGTATCTTGCATTCTGTGTCTCTAATCAAGACAATGTTCATAGATGCTGAAAAAATGTTGAGAGCACTTCTATTTCAGATTAAATAGGAAGAAGAATATGAACTAATTCTCAAAAGGCTTGTGAAATTTCCAGATCAATTTCGTAGCCTCACTCTTTTTGTATGTTTGGATGAACATTTGGAATTTGGGGTACCTAGATGGACTAAACTATAGTTCTGAATCTTTCTAAACTTCATTTACCCAGAACCAGTATTTGCCCCATGCTGTAAGCTATGTTTCAATCTTACAATAAATATGGAAAACTGTTCTTTTTCTTTCTAGCCTTAAAAAGATATCTTCAAGCCCAGAAAACTATTATGACTGAGAAAATCTGATAAGTCAGGTGGGAGATATATGAGGAAGTGTTTTGCAGAGGCACATTGCATAATGAATAAGTATGTGTTAATCAAACAAATAAAGGTAACTTAAGTGCTTATATAGACCATCCACATAATAATGGAAACAAAGTGATATTTTTAAAGATGTAGGTTTACCATTTTATTCACACAGCATAACACTTCCATATTGTCAGCTCCTCATGTCTATGAGTAAGTCACTTTTACTTTACAGAGAAAATATGCACTGTTCACTTGGAAATCCATCCTTATTTACAAAAAAGCTTTTCCTCAAACTACAGAAATTATCTATAGCATATTGTTACTGTCCAGTCTGATTTCAGCAAGGTCTATTGCTAATTCTTGGCATTTTAATCACATTATTGTTCCTGGAGGAGCCCTCATTTTTGTCAGTGGCAAATGGTGCCCGTGACTAGAAAAATGACATTTTTAATCTGGCAGTATCTATTATAGTAATCTATTTTTTAAATTTTTCTGCCAGACACATATTTCTCATTTAAGCAGATATGGTGGAAAGGTTATATTCTGCCATTATTTCCTTCATTCCCTCTGTGACTTACCTACCTTCTAGGGTTTTTTGTCTTAACACACAGAGTATTTGCTTGCTGACCTCTTATTCTCATCAGGGTGGCCCCAATGTTTCAAAATGTTTTGGATATCAGCACTCTGTTGCCTTCAGGTTAATACTATTGTTTCTGATGGAGGTGCTGTGCAGCAATGAATGGAAGCAGGTCCTTGCGTCACTGCATTGCAAGTAATAATCAAAGTTCAAAAAATAAAACTAGAATCTGAGTCTGAAATGGCAGTTATGACTTACTATAATTTACAAACAATACTTCCATTTATTGTACTTTATGAAATAAGATTTTAGTAATCCACATTTTTTATATGGAACATTACTATATAATCCACAGTTTTGACCTGACCTGTATTTTCTATGCCATAAGCAGCTTTACTGCTTTCCTATAAATTAGCGAAACTGCAAATAGGGTGGAAGAAAAATGTGTGGCTCGTCTAATTACAGAACACTGGGAAGAACAGAATAGAGCAGCTCTTTAAATGGAAGGACATAACATTTAGACTGCTGGTAACAAGGTAGGATGGCACACATTTACCCTTTCCTTATGACAACCATTGTAAGAGGGATGAGAAATTCCAGAAGCATTATCCAGTCTCATTAAAACGTGCAAACTTCTACATACTTTCTGTGAGTGCAGTATTTATGTATACTTAACAGATCATTACATCAGCTAATTTACAAGATTTGAATGCCAAGTTCAGCAAAGAGGTAGCATATATTAACATGACAAGAAGATGATCAAAGAACAAGTTTAAGGACAAACATTTTTTTATTTCTTCCATTTAAAAATATGTCTTCCCCAAGAGCATTGTAGGAGTGATCTGTAGTACTGTAGAAGATTTGCCATTACTATGGAGAACCATAGTTCTGTACTATATAATCCTCAGATTGTAATAAAACAAAGAAAAACAGTTTGAACTATTACTCTGGACCAGATTATCCCATGCTCAGATATTGCTTGTGGATGGCAGTGGCAACCTGAAAATGTGAGACTGTTCTTCACAAAACCACCAGTGTAATCCCCAGATTAGAGCTGCTCATGTTTCCTGGCATGGTTCCTTCTGGTGAAGCAGAGATTGTTTTTTCACTACAAAAAAATCAAGTGATCCCTTGACTTCTATGGGGGCCCTCACAAAGATTCCCTTTTCTTGTAGTCTCAGGATAGCACTGGCTTGAAATGTATTTTTTTTTCCAGACATAAACCTCTGGCTGCTCTGTATTTGTAAACTAAAAAAGATGGATTTGGCAGCTCTGTCTGTCTGGCTGCCCCTTCTTCTGTGTGTGCAACTGTCTTAAGAGCAAGGGCTCAGGTCTGAATAGTGGTGTTTAAGTTAGGATGTGCGTAAGAGGGCCTACAACGTGCATGTTAAAAAATATTCCTGGAGGCCTACAGTTGTAGCTTATGACAAAAGTGAATAAAAATGGAAGAAACAAACAGTGGCAGAGGGAAAACAAGGAATACAGGGTGAGCCTGTAGTGCCATTTTTCCTATCTTCCAGGTTATTGGTAATCTGAGGATCATATTTCTGATAAAGGTCTAGTTTATTAGCTCATAACTACAACAAAACAAACAGCTTAGACTCGTTCCCGTTGTGGTTACATTTCTTCTTCCCATCTGCTCAATTGGCTATTGCTTTTTCTATAATGGATCCTCTGCAGTATTATAGTTCATAGTTATGTGAAGCAAATGAAAGACATTATGAAAATGGCAAAGCAATGAACATCTCTCTTGGCTAAAACAGAGTTTTAGCATTTCCTCCATGACATGAAGAAAACTTGCTTTATTTTCTTCTTTGGTGCATTAAAGTTATGGTACAGTAGTGGGAATGCAAATTTATCCTCTTTCCTTTTAAGCACTTGAAAATAAAGAATAGAAAGATTTTTTTTTATCAGTATAATATGTGCTATACCCTGAGTTATGAATGATTTGGAGATAGCAACAACTAATAAAACTTGAAAAATGTTCCTATGAATTGTTTAGATATTTATTTTTGAAAGTACCGCCCACAAAATATTCTCTTTGTATTGTCAGACAATGTTAAATTAATGAGGGCTTATAAGTAATTCCACAGAAATAATGTGTTTTTCTGTGTGAAACGTTTCACCACAGTATTTCTATAATTTTGTACTGTATCTCACTAAGGTACATTTTATTGAAGAGCAAAGTGTAGAGAATCATGTTTCTGAGTGATTTTTTTTTTTGAGGCACAATTTAACTTATGGTTGTGACACTGTGTGGGACTGTACATCAGGTAATGCCTAGTATTTGATCTGGGCTAAATTTCCAAAGTTAATCTAACACTAAGATAGTTCATTTCATATAGGGTAAACAAAGTAGAATTATTTCCTATTTGACATATGTTAGAATGAGGCACCTGACTTGTGAGGTTTTCTTATGCTTGTTAGGTTGTGTGAGACTTTGGGAGATTCTAATGTGGTCATCCAAGATGATGTTAGCCTGATGTTATATCAGCGATGCCACACCCTGTGTGAGTTCCCAGGTCTCAGAGGCAAAAAGATATAGAAGAAAGGACAGAAAATAGAATCATAGAATCATAGAATTGTCAGGGTTGGAAGATACCATAAAGATCATCTAGTTTCAACCCCACTGCCATGGGCAGGGACACCTCCCAGCAGAGCAGGTTGCTCAGAGCCCCATCCAGCTTGGCCTTAAAAACTTCCAAGGATGGAGCTTCCACCACCTCTCTGGGCAACCTGTTCCAGTGTCTTATCACCCTCATGGTCAAGAAATTCTTCCTAATGTCCAACCTGAATCGACCCATCTCTAGATTTAATCCATTCCCTCCAGTCCTATCACTGCCTTACAGCCTAAAAAGTCCCTCCCCAGCTTTCTTGTAGCCCCCTTCAGATACTGAAGGCCACAAGAAGGTCTCCCCAGAGCCTTCTCTTTTCCAGACTGAACAACCCCAACTCTCTCAGTCCGTCCCCATAGGAGAGGTGCTCCAGCCCTCTGATCATCCTCGTGGCCCTTCTCTGGACACGTTCCAGCACATCCATATCCTTCCTGTAATAGGGGCTCCAGAACTGGATGCAGTACTACAGGTGAGGTCTCACGAGAGCAGAGTAGAGGGAGAGAATCACCTCCCTTGACCTGCTGGCCATGCTTCTCTTGATGCAGCCCAGGATATGATTGGCTTTCTGGTCTGCAAGAGCACACTGATGGCTCATGGTGAGCTTCTCATCCACCAGCATTCCCAAGTCCTTTTCTTCAGGACTGCTCTCAAGCCAGTCACTGCCCAGCCTATATTGGTGCTTGGGGTTGCTCTGACCCAGATGGGGAGGACCTTGCATTTGGCCTTGTTGAACTTCGAGGTTGGCATGGGCCCACCTCTCCAGAATGTCAAAGTCCCTCTAGATGGCATCCCTTCTCTCCAGCATGTCAGCTGCCCCAAACAGCTTGGTGTCTTCAGCAAACTTGCTGAGGGTGCACTCAATGCTGCTGCCCATGCTTTCTGTGAGGTAAGGAGGCAGAATAATAAATCTTGAGATTCATAGCTGCAGCAATGTCACCTGCACAGAAGTACCTGACCTTTCCACAGTGCTCCCTTCCTCTTCCTCTTTTAGATAAGTCTATCCAGGGCATTCTCTAAGTTCATGGTCACACAAGCTCCCCTCCTGCAAGATAAATTACGCTGCAACCTACAAAAATGTACCTGTTTGCATTTAATGCCTTGCAATTTCCCAGCACAAATACTGAGCAGTATTTGTGATGTATTACAACTACTTAGCAGTTGTTCACCATATGCTGTAACTAGCTGTGCAGGAAAAGGTGAAAAAAACCCATACCAAATATATTTTAGTACTATGTGATGAGATATCTATTCATTAGAAGCCTCTTTTTTTTTTTTTCTTCCTAGGAAGCTTATATGGTGAAAGAAGTACATTCACAGCGAAGTAGAATGAGTATCAAGTTGTAATTCATAGTATGTTGAAAATATTAACAGAAATGGCAGAACATCAACAGTCTGTTGAGGCACAGCAGTATACTCCAGCTAATTAGTTACACACTTTAATTTACTGCATGGTAATATATTATTAATTGGTAATTTAGAATTTATAATAAATGCATACCATCAAATTTATATCAGCTAGTCATATAAATGTAATTATGTTTTCAGAGTATGCATTATTATGACTTTAAGTTTTGTGGTTCTGTCTGTGTACTTGTCTATACTGGCTAAAGCTCTTTGATGTACAGTACCTAGTTTGAGCTCTAGTCCCCTGATGATAAATTAGCTATTATTTATTTATGGTTTAATCATTAAGCATAGAGAATATGCACTAGGTAAGTCTTCATACAGATGCAAATAAGGATCTACACAGCAAGTTCCCAGAGTCTGAGAACACTTTTTCTCTTGCTTCCACTCCTCTTGTAATGATTGAGGGTTCTCTTGAAAGCCCTGAAGAAATATGTCTTAAGGAAATTGCTGAATGGAGAAAAGGTTGAAAGAATGACCTGCCATGCCTTGCTCCACCACTTATGTACTCCATGTTTAGCAGACAAGATGAGAAATGTCTTTTTTCAAAAAAAAGATTTGGAGCGATGAAGGCTCTGAAGATTTTCTTGGGCATGATGTCGAAGCTAAGAAATGTAAATTTACCTTTAGAAGTTTAAATTTCACATGGCTGAAGACAGAAGGAATTAAAGAACAAAGTGATGTGGTCTGATTGGAAAAGAAGATAATCTTAGCAAGTTCGTTTTGAATTAATTGCAACAGAGCAATATTTGACAAGCCTAAAAATTTAAATACATAAGGCCTCTCTCCAGATGGCCACTGCAAGTTGTGTGTTTAAATTACCAGGTTTCAGACATTTATCCTTTGTCCTCTGATATTTGGACAACCAGATTTCAAGCTTTTAAACACATTTTGCTCATTGGAAATAGTTCCATTACCTTTTTACTGAATAAATCCTGGTCAGCCTCAAGTCCTCATATTTTTCCTGTTAAGCTTGTAGGTGCTAGTATTTCTAAGCATGCTCTTTAATCAGTAGTTCATCTATGACCAGAAGTGCCTTAATTTCAAGAGAAGGTCATCCAGATTTACGGTCCCTTGCTATAAAATCTTGTTTCAACACTTTGAATTTCCAGCCAAGGTGGAACTAAAAAGACAACAGAGAATTTAGAGTAGCTTTGCAGCCAGCAAGGAATTTAGAAGGTTTTAAGTAGAATAGCATAGCATAGAATAGTTCCTGTTGGAAGCAAGCTACAGCAATCATCTAGTCCAACTGCCTGACTGCTTCAGGGATGACCAAAAGTTAAAGCATATTATTAAGTGCATAGTCCAAATACCTCTTAAACACTGACAGGCTCAGGGCATTGACCGTATGTCTAGAAATCCTCCTCCAGTAAATATACATCACCAGTTCATAATATCAAGCCTAGTTCCAAAACAGTTTATGGATTAATTCTGTGAATTATTCCATCTGCAATTTTTCTTCTGAAGGATAATAAAACCATAGCATTTTTACTGCTTAATTCATGTCTCCTGGTTACAAAACTAGGAGACCATATTTACATGGAATGCTTAGACAAGCAGAAGGTTTTCTACAAACTTTCTTTTCACAGTGCGTCATAAAGCCTGTTAACAAGAAAACTTACAACACAGGAACAAAATATAAGGACTACATTCAACTAACATCTTCCCGTATGTCTGGAAAAATGGAAAAGTCCTGAATCTTTGAACTTTGCAGATGAAATTGGGGAAGACAATAACATCAGGATTTTCTTATGAAAACAAGTACATTCTGTTTTTGCTAGAAAGTTCATTTACGCCTTTGTATGTGTGCATGCATGCGTTCATTCACACAGGAACTATTGGTCACCACTCTGCAAATTATGCATTTACTGCAAATTATGATTCAATCAGGCCTATAATCATCTGTTTGAAATAACTGTCTCAGTTTTAAATGAAATTAAGTTTGTTTATGTTCTCTTTTATATACAGGAAATGTAACACAACTGTTGTCTTCATTTAATGTTCTTCTCTCTTAGTTTCCTCAAACCTAAAAAAGAAACAAGAACAGCAAAACCACTCCTCCAGATTTATTACATGTAGCCAAGGAATGTCCAGATAAAGATTTCTTAACTTCTAAAATTGCACACTACAAGTGTTGCTGCTGCTGTTTAAAGTTTTCAACACACTAATATGCCCTTGGCAGTGCCAAGATCTATCTGACATTAAAATTTTCAGTGGAAAAATTAAATCAGATTTTGGAAAATGGTTCTAATGTTCTTTTCCCATTTTCTTGCCCGTTTTATTGAACTTAATAGCTGTGCTTTGAACATGTCTTTAAGGAATCATGGAAATCAAGACAGGAGGAAGGACAGTGGTCTTTAGGAAGCTGTGGACAGCAGACAGATGGAATATGAGAACCTTGGGGGACATTAGAGAGACTTTGCTAATCAAGAAGTTGGGCAGTTACATCAAGGACAAGGAGAGATGTGTAGCAGTGTCCCTAGCAAAGATACTCTGCTGTGATGCGCTAACACAGCAGTTTTTTCCCACTGCTGCCATTTTTGAATCTTTGTGTACTCACACTCTAGTACTATGGGAGCTTGTGATGCCTTTGGAACAGAAATATTCAACATTTCCAACCAAATCCCTGATACAAAGGGCAGGAAATTACTTCCTTCTGGCCCTGAGTCACACAGGATCAACATATTTCAGAATGATGATACTTAAAAAAAAAAACCAAAAAACCAAGGAGTTAAAAATGAGGAGGGAAGGCAAGAGCATGAAAGAATGCTATATCTATCATCCAAACAGGAGAACTGAGAAACAAGATAATTAAATTAAAGAGGGAATAAACTTAAAAAAAATTGTCTAGGAATTACAAATCATGTCTACTCAGTGTGTAGCTGTTTAATATCCTTTTATTGTGGGATTTCCCATTTTTATGGACATTCTATGAAAAATCCACAAAAGGATTTCGAGAAGTTGCTCACTGCCTTGAACACAGACACAGAATCTACAAGAAAGCATACAGGATCAGATTTTTTTTAAGGAGCTCACTATGATTGACAAAAGCATGTAAGAGGGATAGGATAATTCTGCATTTTGCTGTGTTTACTTTATGCTTCTCTCCTGTTTGTGTACTGAAGAAGACCAGTCTGGAGCAATGCCTCTTTCCATTGGGCTCAACGAAGATTTTGTTTGGATCCACTGATGTGGTGAAGGGGCAAAGGGAACAGCTTTGTCTGTAAATCATGGAACACATTTCTGTGAGCTATGGTAAAAAGCTGCATATTTTCCACAGCTTCTGTGTTTGATGAGGATTTCTTTAAAGAAGGCTTTTAAAACAAAGTGTAATACCAAAAATACTCCAAAACAACACATCTTCTGTACAGGTTAAAGTCTCTAAAGGTATCAAGGTCTATTTTTTTGTTGTCCTTTGTCATCCTTTGTCCATTGGCAGTAGGAGTAGGACAACCCATTGATATGAAGTGAAAACTTCTTCCTGCATTCTCTGTGGCAAAGGCAACGTAACATACTGTAACTCTGAGCTTTTTTACCTGCCTTTGGTCAAGCAAAGTCCCACTGACTCAGTTTTGCTTGAGTAAATGCAAGATAGTGGGCCAGGTTGTCTTTGGTTATTATATAACCTCATTCTGTCACTTAAAAACATGCAATTTTGAATTTGAAATGGGCTTTTGGAATAAAGGGCTCAGAAGAACTGAATAAATTACAAGAGAAAAAGAGTGTTGCTGAAAAAAGACCCTATGCCTTTCCTACTAAAAGAAAGGCATGTTATCAGCATGCTCTTTATTAAGACTCGTATGTTTTCTGCTGAGAAAAGATAAGACGTGAGGGAAGAGACAGTAGAAGTTTAAATTAGAATTGATATCAGATGCAACGATTAAGTATTGACAATTTTTCAGGCTGTGGAATAGTTCCCATTTGCAGCTGCAAGGCACTACAGCAGCTTTAGTATTTACGAGCACTTGGTGAGTACTCTGACAGGTTTATTATTTGTTGGCTTTCCCCAGCATTGCACAGTAAAAATTGTTTTCAAAGAGTATTCAAAAGTGTAGCTGGCTGCCACTGTATCAAACCCAATCAATTCACCAATGTATTTCGCATTCTTGATTGATAACTGGCTCAGCAGTTTGGCATTTCAGGGAAGGAGTGGAAGAGGACCAGGTCTCGACCGTCATTAATCCTTTTTCCCTGAGCCTCCCTTGGGCAACTGCTGGTGCCATTATCTACATTTCTTACTGCTGATTTCCAGAATCCCATGGCTGTTCAAACGGCCACAAATTCACCACTGTCCTTTTCACTTACCACAGACCTTTCATCACACTGGCCTCAGCAGCTCTCCTGGGCTGATAGTGGTTGGGGGGACATCTCTCTCCTTTTTTTTTTTTTTTTTTTTCAAGTTGGGCCATTAATCTGGTTCCCTACCTCAGTCTCCTTTCCTCCGTCTTAATTTATGTTGTTCATTACTGAACAGGAACATGAGTGTATGAAGGTACTTCCTTCAAAATCTTTTTGTGTAAGTTAGGGTGAGAGATTTCTTATAGTAAATAAGGTAGAGATTTCTGTCTGCCTGTTCTTCCATGGCTGGTTGAACTGGTTATTCATGTGTTTTGCCCATTGTGGTCTGTGTTACCATGAAGCCGAATAAACTGTTAGCTGCTGGGGAGATAGGCTATTTATTTATTTATTTATTTGTTTGATCATTTATTTATTTAAATGCCACAAAACTGTGAGTAAGCTCACAGTGTGCTGTCGGAAATGTCAGAAGTAATTAAGTCAAATTGTTTCCAATGGGGAAAGGAAAAAAAAAGTTGTCTGTCATTATAAGGAGCCAACATCTATAATTAATTGGGATATGGAACTTTTATGGAGAAAGGAAAGAGAAAGAAACCACATTTTTCACATTTTTCTTCTGTTGGCTTCATTGCACCAGGGGTACTGAATACTCCAGATGGGTTTTAAAAATACAGATTTGAGCTCCCCGCTGAGGATTTAGGATAAAGTCTATCTGTCATTTGCCAGCAATCTGGTGTTACGTGTAGCTGTGCTGCCAGGAGCACTGCTTTATGTGTATTTACTATTATATTAAAGCACACATGTCTCCTCCACCTGTCCTCTGAAAAGGAGCATGTCCTGGACAAATCTGTTTCATATAATCTTTATTTAACTACCCTTAGCTTTGGAGGCAGAATCCATGTTAGGAAGGAGTGAAATATCCAAATGAAGAGAATTAATTGTGTGAGGAAAGGGAATTCAAGTGATGAAGGCAACGTAAAGAATTTAAAGGAAAGGAAACAGACAGTCAAATATTATGAATGAGTTGAACATGCACAGGAATCCTCCAGTGTCTCTACAAATTGCAAATCAAAACCTGCCCCTGAAAACCTGCCCCTTGAAAGCCTTTACCCATGTCAAAGGCTCCACTGAGCCCACTAGAATGACTGTCCCTCAATGAAATTGTGTTAACAGTTTACAGGTCTGTGGCCAAATACCTCAGGATATCATTATTTCAGATGACAAAAATATTATGTTTTATGAGGAGAAATTAATAAAGAGCACATAGACAAACAATGCATATGGACAAGAAAAGTTTTCAGGTGGAGGCTGGGAGCTGCATCAGCTTGAGCAAGAAATTGAAAAAAGATGATCAGTATTATGTGGGAGTATTGTTCTTAGTGAAATAACCTTGATTCTGTGGTAAGCGAGAGCTTGGTTCCCCATGTTAGCAGAATGCCAGACTACCTGGGGACGTGGGCAGGTTGTATGTGAACTTAGTCTGAAACTGGAATGCTGCCCCAAAAATAGGTTTGTGTTGAGGCAGTGCTGGTGTGACAAAGTTCTGTGCTTTCTTGAACAGTTTCTGCAAGTAGTACTGCTGCAGAGATTTGTGACAGCTTGAAAGAAGCACGGTGAGTTTAGCAATTTAAAAAATACCACACCACAATTGCTTTGTAAGCAGGGGAAATTCTGAAGCTTGGCTTCCTATGGGTGTATATCCCAAGGCGAGTCTCTTGTTTGTATCTAAAAGGGATTAACTAATTTAGTAGCCTGTCTGCCAGAAGAGGCACTTCAGAGTTCCTTTCTTCTATGCTACAGCATTTTAGCAAATTTATAGAGATTTTAATGTATTTGAGTTTTTTATCACAAATTAATTTGAACTGGTGAAAAGGGACAGAAATTGTTGTAGAACAAAGGGTGAGGAAGATTACAAAACTGGGATAAATTAATGTTTAAATAATAATATGCAAACAGGAACTTCTGGGGAAGATCTCTGTCCTTCTGACTGATTTCCCTCTTGTCTTTAACCCTGATGAGCCAGTTGGACAGGATGATACCTTAATTCTTTTTCCCTTTATGAAAAAGTAACAACAAAAAAAGGAACTTCTTTTTTCATATCACCCTTCTGAAGAGTCTTTCAGAATTCTGGCCAAGCTGCGCTAATACATAGATTCCCTTGTTAGGGATCCCTCATCCTGTAGAATATCCCTCCTATCTGAATTCTGTTTTCCTTTTAAATAGGCCATGGGGGGTAATATTGAAGATCTTGGCCATTGCCCAGACTGTGTTGGGGGGGGGGGGGGAAGCCACCATAACACTTTGAATACATTGAAAGTTTCTATAAACACTGAATTAAAAATAATCTGTGTCCTGCAATAATGAGTCATATGATAAGACAGTTTTATCATCACGTGGATGCTGATTTCCCAAATCTCATAGCTTGAGAATGGGCTATTGCTTGGGCTGCAATTAAACACTTGCCTTGACTGGAAGTACCCAGTGGAATGTCCCATAGTTCCAGTGCATTTATTGCTAGAGCTTGAGCCTTTAGGGGCATGTTCTGATGTGTCAGAATATTCACAGCTTATATTACTTATTACTAGCACTGTGAAGTGCTAGTAATACTGACAGGTTCATCAAACTCATCTTCTTAGAGCTAGGACAGTTTATTACATCTTTTTAACCCAAAGGATTTTATATAATTGATGGATTTGGGTTACATTACAGATACAAAATAACCTTGAGAGAATTGGTGTTCACTGCTGGAGCTAAATTTGATAGAGCTGAAGTGCCATTCACCCGGGGCTTCAACAAAACTGATAGCTCTAGGTTCTATATGACCAACTTAAATTGTTTGACTAAAATTACATTTTCTGTCTTAAATATAGGACATGCTGATTAGGTTTGAGGGAGAGGGTTTGAAGAATGTGTAACTTAAATAAAACCTCCTAAACCAGCAGAGATTCTTCCCTTAGGGCTCCTTTTTCCCTTTTCGTTTCTTTGAATGTTAAGTGATGGTGTTTCTAACACAGAATTAGGCTGATCAGAGACCAAACTCAACATTTCCACAGTAAAGAGCTCTTCATTCTCCACAATGACTGGAATCTATGCTGTCACGCTTTTGTGTAAGCTTCTAAGAGAGCTGTGTATAAAAATAAAGCCTGTAAACTATCGTCTATATGCAGCAGTTTTTATTTTAGGGTTAAATAATGCTCTAAGTGTATCTTGCTCCACTGTAGGGAATGTCTGAAAAATTCTTAACCATTCTTATTTTCATTGTGAATGTTATTTCCCAATCAATTTTGTAGGTAACTTTGTTATGTTGAGAATTAAAAAATAGTGATGATAATAATGATATCATTTTCACCATGTCATTAACTCAAAATTTTCTACACAAACATTGGCAGATGTTATGGGAAAAATCCCAACATTACCTTTGAAATGGACTTGAATGTGTTTTTTCATGATAGCATTAACGTTTATCGGCATAATAATTACAGTAGCTAAAGAATAGCTAGAGAAGCAACTAATGTAATTCATAAAGGCCTTCTTAAATGTGTCATTGGTTTAAAGTGATGTTTCCCTTTTTAGGAAAAGACAGAAATGAAAAGACAGATTTTTTGAATCCAGCAGTTTTCGTTCATTTCATATGTAGTGCAACCTTTATTTCAAAATGAGGAAACACATTTGAAGGAGAGTAAAATTAAAAGGTACAACTGCTTTTTGTGTATTCTTGCCATGTTAAAGAAAACTTGAGGAGACAGTAGTGTTGAAATCTTCACTTTTTCAGGACTTTGTGAATATAAACTAGAAATGGGGAGTTTACCAGGAAAGGGAGTTTGCTGGGAAATTTTTTCTCAAATGCAGTTACTTCCAAAACTCTCAGATGAGGAAAGAGGCTTCACATGACAGCAGCACAGAGAATTCAATCATGCCCTGAGTGTCTTAGTTCTTATCCAGTTGGCAGAATGGGCTCCTCCTCTGAACCATAATCCATCCTCTCTTTGATGGAAATAGTGCAAGTATGAGACTGAAAGTAAGAGAGGTGATCAGTTCTGTTGAGTGAGGTTACCTCTTGGGATATACTCTGTACATGTTTGAAATGAAGAGGTAACAAGTGTCATATATGTACTATTTATTTTATGAATTCCATATTCATGTTGCCCGGTTGGTATGTGCGTATGAAAGGTTTTTATTTTGGAATGCATGCAGTTTGATGTTCTGTTTCACCTAGAACAATTGCTAACCTTGTATTCAAGTAAGTCGTGTTGTCTTGTTCTGATCCTTGTTAATGTTATTCTAGCTTTTTCCACAAGACTGGAAACACTTAAATGTCTATGTTAATAGTCTAAGTACAGGTCTATTAAACATGAGACATGTTATCACAAAGCTGTATTTTGTGATGATACAGGAGTGTAGCTTCACATATGTTTTATATGTACATATATAGGTAAATTAATATTCAAGTTAAATGATCATTTGTTTTCAAAACTCCATGATTTACTTTAATTGTTGTATTAGCCTTTCTTTGAGGATTGTGTTTTTAGTATCTAGTTATCTTCCACATTTCTCTTGTCTGTCATGTTTCTTGCTCTGCTGCCTCTCCTCTGTCGTATGTGTAAAGTAATTCTTTCATATCTCAGGCAGTTGTGACTACTATAGGCAGTCTGCTGCGTTGGGTGTCCAGAAACAACAGATGAGGATACTTTTCTAGCATTTCCTCTGCCATCTCGAAGCAAGCCATAATAGTGCTTTGCATCCTGCAAAGAACAGACACCTGCAGTGCCACCCCTGTCTCTGCTCACTTCTCGTGGTGGAAGTTTGTGTGGATAACCAGGCAAGGGATTGCTGTTTATGCATCCTTGCTTTGATATCATCACAAAGCACTTTCCTTCTTCTATGTTCTTTACTCCCCAGGTGGGCAATCTTGTCTATTGTGTGACTTTCTTTCCAGAAGTCATGCAGGAAATGTAAAGAGAAGCAGTTTTCATACAAAGCAGAATTTAGTGAAAAATATTCAGTGCAGATTGTGTGAAATTGAGGCATTGGAAAAATTGTAGATATTGAGATATTGATTTTGTTTTTATCACTTTTTTTTTGTTGTTACCTTTCACGACAGTTTATACTGCTTTGTTTTAGTTTTTTTTTTTAATCTGTGATAATTATGTCATGGGAAATAGCCTTCAGATTCTTATGGATAAATCTAGAGTTGATTGTAAGCTCACTGAAATTGCTGTATTTTCTAATGTTATATTTTGTTTACCTTCTTTTGTTTAGAAAAAATCTAGGCATTTTCAGAAGTGAAAGGGCACAGATTCTGCATATTGGAGAATTCTGGTGAGCCTGTAGTTCCCATAGAAATGAACAACTACATATAGCATACTTAGATCTTTTAACTGTGCCAGACCAATTTTTAAAGTGATGGAATGATAATCTTGATGTCCTGGCAAAATTAGGTCTGAGCAAGCTAAGTTTTGCCTGTCAGCGCTCTTCTGTGGTTTCAATTCAATATGCTATTTTCTGCCAGTTCAGAGCAAGTCAAATGGCTTTTGACCTTTTCATGCCAACTGAATTTTTTTTTTTATATTGACTTACACAGTTCCTGAATCATTCTGCTTGTAAGAATATTGTTGCTTATTTTTCTTAAGTGATACTTCTATGAAGTAGTAGTTATTTCTTGCTTATCTCCCTTTAATTTCTGTATATAGGTGTACAAATATAAATTGAAGGATAGTATTATTTCAGTCTACTTTATGACAAGGCGATATGTTTACTAAAAAGAAGGCATTCCATACAGGTGAGATGAACCACAATATAGACTGACAAATTTTGTTTCTATTTGTTGACAGTACCTGATATATAAAGATCCTGTGCTGCATCATGGCTTGCAGGGCAGGAAAAATCGCAGCTCATCTTGTATAACACAGATACACACATTTTCATACTCTCTGCAGTCTTTATCATGCCTTGTTGTTGTAGAAGTCATTTAGCTATCCATAAAAAGACTTCCTTAACCTAGGGCAAAATCCCCAGAGTGCTATATCTGAAAAAAGTATTCTCATTGATTTTAGTGAGTCTTGGATTGAGCCTATAAATGCATATCTTAATCATATTCCTAAATAATAGGAATATACTACAAATGGGTGCTGTATCCAGAGCTACAGAAAAAGCTCAGAAGTATTCTTTCACACATTTTAAAGGTTGGTTTTACTGATAGTTCTTTGTCCTCTTCTATTTCCATTTGTAGATGAACTCTGAGAGAAATGTAAATTATTTAGTTATCATCTTGTGACTTACCATCAATTTTGTGGGTAGCATTTTTATTTCCTGACCTCGAAATGCAATTATTTCTGGTTCCATGTATTACAACTATAGCCATGTGATCCTAGGAGAGGTCAAACCCACATTTCAGCATTTTTCCTCCTTCAGCTCTTTTATTCAAGTTTATGGTACTGATATGTTCATTGTTTTCAAATAATGTACAGTCCTGTCAACAGAACAATGCACAGTGAATATGTTTTCTCATCTATCATTGAGCTTTTAGTTCTCTGGCTACAGAACTAAATGCTAGGCTTTTTAAAAGTAACCTATATTCAGAAGTCAGTATTCTAGTGAAGTCTTTAGGGAGTTAGTAGTGCTCTGAAATGTTGAGTTACACTACAGAGGAACTTTGTTTAGCCATTAGGAAGATAACAATAGTACCCTGATAACTTATGGGATAATGCTGCCTGTTACCAGGCCCGTACTACTGAATGCAGAGTCTGAGACAATATGTTGATTTTTCTGATGATGTACTGTAGTAAGATGTGACTTAATAACAATTTTGGCAAGTGAAGGGCAAAAATAACACTTGTATGATTTATGCATATAAATTGCTATTGTGACATGAGGTATGTGATGTTGCAGGTACTGTAACATGACCATGTAAGAAAAGACAGTGAACAAAGTAGATTCTAAGCCACTGAAGTATTTATGCTTAGACGTAAGTAATGTGATCAATGCTGTATCCTTGTCCGATTGTTAAAAAAATCTGCGAGCCCAAGTTGCCAGTTGCTGTTTGCATCGCAGCTGTAATTGGTGCAGGCCAGTGTGAATTGGAATTGGATTATCAATTTCTTTCTGTCTTCTCTGAATTCTTGTCTGTTTCCTAATAAATGGAGCATATTGAGGGAACTTCTGTTCATTCTGCAGATTTTAAAGGTCAAAGTATTCTAAAGTGTGATAAAACAAAGAAACAGTATTTACCAGTGTTAAACAGTTATTTCTAGTCTCTTTGGAGACACATTTTATTTGTACATCACTAGTATGTATGTATAATAAAAAACTGCAAGTGACCTATAATACAATTTTAATTTTCACATACATGCTGTGTTTTTATGCTAGCTGTGTATTTATCTCCAAGTTCCCTCTCCCTCATAAAGAGTGTAAAAAAGTCTATATCAGAAGAGATCAGAATATAGTGAAAAGGAGGTCACAGAAAACATGCTGGTGATGTAACACCCAGATGGGTACCTTTCCTATATGCTCTGCAGTTGTCCCAGTTCATCCGTAGTGTATGTTGTGAAGAACAACTTAAATGTTTGTGCTGGCTTCTAGTTTAAGAAAGCCATTCACTGAATGGACTCTAAAAGGAACAAAAGCAGCTCAGGTAACAATAATATGTAAAAAAAAAATTTTGAATGTTTTAAGCATTGGAGAAGCAGTAGTCTAAGCAATAATGCTCCATTATGAATCTCAGAATGTCTGCTAAAATGTCAGGATTAAACCAGACTGAACAAGGAATGTGCTGTTGGAATATGCTCTGAATGGAGATGTATGTGTGCAAAAGAGTGTAAAACAAGTATAACTGATCTTGCTAAACAACTGATTTACAGTAGGACCTATCTTTTTCTGAGTTACCAGAAGACACTATTGCTGAACAGTGTGCTTCAGCTACTGTACTTTCAAATCAAATTAAAAAAAACCATTAGCAACCTTTTGAGCGAGAATTTGAGTAATGACTTAATGGAGACAGAGATGAAAAAGATAATCTATATCAACTCTGCAGAATGAGGAGAAACATTTAGCGGCTTTCAAGAGATGCATCCACAGAAGCAGCTGCGAAGTCAGGAGCACTGTGTTCCTACAAAGCAGATTGCTACTGTTCTCCTTGCTAATGAACTTGGCAATCAGTTTCCACGGTAATACTGGACAGTTCAGCCTGACAACTAGAGAAGTGCAGTAGAAAATAATACACAAGCCTGAGTTGTATATAAAAAAGTGCAAGACATTTAAGGCGTTGATCTCTAATTATTGCAGTTGGTAAACAATCTCCGCAAGTAATGTATTTCAAGTTAACTTCATACTTTGCTCTTCCTGTCAGCCTCATTTTTAGCATTTAAGTTCACACTGCAATATACATCTTGCAGAAAATGTATTATTGGTGAGCTATGAAATGGGGATCACTGGGGTAGGACAATTTAAAGGGAGGACAGTAGGGTGTACAGATAGACTCCAGGTAGCAGCTTGAGCAGGGCAGAGTTATCAGGGCAGCCAGGAAGTCCAGGATGGAGCTTGATCTATCCTTGAAAATAGATATGGTCAGAATGTTAATGTGTGAAGCGTGACATCAATGTGGAAATAATATTTTAAATATTGTTTTCTAGTCTTATTAACCGACTTAGAGATTCTTGTTCAACAACAGAGGTGACTGACATGAATATGAATATGCCCTCATCTGAGGACATAAATACATCCTCACATGGTATAATTGCAAGGGGCCATACTGCTGAACTAAAGGAAATGACCCTGTAGTGAGAAAGAGCTTTAGGCTATTCTGCGTTTGATTCTAGTGTAGCAGCAGGTGTATGAAATACTGCTATTAGTTTAGGATGAACAAGGTTGAAGACCCAGTAAAAAGCTGAAAGAAAGGAAATTCTGAGGATATATGAGAAGCTGTCCAAGGAGACAGATTTCTGATTTGATGAGAGGGAAGAGAGAAATGATTATTTGCAGTATGTGGAATCTAATTTTTTTCTCATTATTATACCCCTAAGATAATACTGTAGTAGATGTAAGAGATGCAGGTGCCTGATTTTGGATGCATTTGAGGTTCCTGGCTAATATTAACCTAAAGGCAAAACTATCACTTGCATAATCTTTTATGAATCCTTTGTAAAACCTGGGTCTTGCTATCGGTACTTCCCCCTCTGAGTTATCACAAGCCAGTCATTCAAAAGAGTTGCTTGATGGGATTGAGCATAACCTGGCATGACTCCCATAGCTGGACTTTCAGAAAGCCTTTTCAGTTAATTTTGTGGTGGATTCATTGACCGTATCCTATCTGTAGAAAAGAAAGTAGTTCCAAAAGAAAAAAAAAGCCATGCATTAAGATGCATTTATATTCATACTGTAAGCACATGCAGAAACTTTCAATAGTACAATGTGCTTTATGAGTGGTGTCTAAGTGTCTGAAGGAGTAATGAAATGATCTGTTATTCTAGGTTTAAAAAGACTAAAGTTCTGTTCGTGCGCCTGACATAGCGTAGGCGTAAATAAAGTAGGTTTTCAGCATTGTTCTCTCAAATTAAGGAGGTGGCATAGATAAATTAATCTCTGTGCTCTGTCAGGAAGCTCATGCTTGCTCTTTTCATGCCTGCTGTGTGTGAGCACTGTGACACAGGCTGACAAAGGCCTAAGCCTTTGCAGCTATAAAAATGGTATCATTTTATTATTTTCTCCAAGAAAGTAGAGAAAATACCTTACAAAATTAAGCAGTCAAACTAACAGTTGTAAAAATGAAAATAGTTCAAGTTTTGGGTCTCATATATGCCAATCATTCTACTGAAAGTCTAGTGAGACTTCCACTGGCTGGCTCCAGTTCTACACCACCATTAACCAGATGGGAAGTCGAGCCATGATACCAAAACATACAGCAGACAATAAATCACACCAGTATCAGGCCAGCATTGTAATTGAAAGTATTCTGGCTCATGATGTACATGCACTCTCTTGAGCACCCGCTGGTCATTTTTCTGGACTGAGATGTTTACAGGCAACAATGGGACCTCTTCTGTTTCTGTGCATGGGGAGCAGGAGAGCAGTCTCTCTCTCAGGGACCAATTATGGATGCCTGATGATTGCAGTAGGCGGAGTTTGGGGATTGCAAGCCAGTGAAGAAAAAAGCCTATTTTATATGGTGGACCAGTGCAGTCTTTTGAATGAGCTGTCCCAATAGACACCTTTCAGGGCTGTGGCAAAAGTAAACCTTTATGTCTATGACATGTCCATGGAAACTGTAAGAACACTAAACAGAACATTACAAATGTAGGATGCTATAGGCTGCTTTATATATCCAAAAATGACAGGTCATAGCAGAATGGAGAATAAGAAAGTAAGTTAGTAGAGCAAAACAGTGTTTGTGCAGTATCTTTGATTTTAAAGGGTGGGACTTCAGGGGTGGATTGAATATGTGTCAATAGTTTAGAAAGTCTTGTTAGAGAATTGGAAACACAAGATAAGAACAAGCCTCTGTATGCTGACAAGGCCAATAACAACCTAGTCAACAAATCAGTAATTATTGAGGTTATTCAGATGAACTGATGCAAACATTTGGCTCATAAAATGGTGGATGAATTATTCATCCTTGTTTGCAAAAGCATTAGAACAAAATTCACAGCCTTGACTGTATCTTCTTAAACTTTCTTTCACTACACAGTACAAAGGTGCCCAAATCTTGTCAGACAATGCCTAATAAAATATAAGCCTGACTGATAAATAAAGTTTCCAAAGGTAATACAGAAATATACTTAGCTTCTATATGGAGACACTCTGTAACAAATCAAGTGAAATTATTTTTTTTTTTCCTCATAGCAAAGACTGAATTTTAAGTAGTTTTATCAAGGATGCATGGGACAAGTTTATCTGCCCATTTTGCTTTTATGTAGTTTCTATTGTAGAGGAAAACATTATATCCTGTTAGGTGTGATATTCTTTGTTAACTGCACCAAAATGTTAGTCAATAATAATATTTGTTAGCTCTCTATTTTTGCTAAATTTAGTGGTAACTACTGTGATTGTACTTGTGTCTGAAAATAATTCAGAGGTATTTTCTAGCAGTTGGTGAGTCAGAATGTAGTTTAGGATTCTCTGGGATCTTTCTAGTGAAGTTTACTATGCACATTAAATAGGTACTAATCAAAATTAACAAGAAGTTGCCATTTAACATAAACCTGCTCATACTACTGGTATACATCTCTATATTCATGATCTATTGGCAACTTTGAATCATTACAAGCTGTCTTTAGAAACGTAGTTTACAAAGTAGTCTAGTGGAAATTTGAGGTATCTAGACAACAGCTTCTGTCAGTCCAGGTAAAGACTGTCCTGGTGATCTTATAGAGCAAAAGAGAATTTTAAAATACATTTCTTTTATGAGGAATAAACAAATAATGGCCTTGGATTTGCTTAATAATTTACATGAAAGATAAAACATAGGAACATGGGTATCTCTTTCACAAGGGAAACCTTCAAGGAGCTCCTAGCTGTGTATTACTAAAAATGAGCTTCTCTGTGAAGCTGTGGAGTCTTAGAGTGCTGTTTAGTTAAAAAGCATCAAGAGAAGAATCTTTTCTGATTCTTCGGTAACTGATGCCAGCAACATGAAAAAATAAAATTAATTACAACAAGTAACATTAATTATATTCTGTTAAAACAACAGATACCTTTGATTAATGTACAATTTTTAATGATAAATGTTATGAGGGTGCCATATACAAACCAACTTGTTTTATCTGCATTATTGGCAGACTACTTGTCAAAGATGCTGTATATTATTTGTAATTACATAATTAAAAGCAATACAGTTCAAACCAGTAAATTACTATTTAATAAAGTATTAACAGAAAGATCATGTCACACACCTCTTTATGCTCAAGATTCTGAGATGAGATTGTAACAGGTGTTACACAAATAGTAGATAACTGGAAATCTTTAACAGTATTTACGTCTAATATTTTAAATGTTTTCAGATTCACAAGTGTAACTGATACCAATTTCACAGCAAATCAGTCTTTTTCAGTGCAATGGATCAGAGTCAGCAGCCTTAATTCCTGTTATGCATCCTCTAAATTTTCCTATCTCTGTTTTTCTACTCATCTCTGTTGCTGCCTTTATGCTATCGCTTGTCCTTGAAAGAATTTCCCCATGTGCCTTTTTTTCACTTCTTTTATTCCTGTCTTTAAAAGCCTGCTTGTCCATAATCTGACTTTTATATGAGAACAGTCTCAACAAATGATTGGCACCACAGCCAAGTTAGGCACGGACAGAGACTTTTAAGCTAGCAACATGTGTCTCAGCTGCAATGCTGTTTAAAATATATTTGGTAACAGATAGTGGAAGGGTTTGCTGTTAAAGAGATAGAACTAGCTGGTAGGGGGTTTGATTTTTTTTTTTGTTTGTTTTTTTGTGTGTGTGTAGCAAGTTCATTGGAGGACGTAAGAATTTTCTAAAGCATGTATCTTGTACCCCCTGTGGAGCTATGGGGATAATTGTACATTAGCCTTGATGAGTACTGAGGAGAGTAAAAGAAAGGGACAATATGAAAATCAGCAGAAGTTACAGTTGGCATTGCTCAGGATTAGTTCATTTTTTCTAGAATGTGTAACAGGCTTCAGTGTTTGAGGCAGAGGAAAATCAGGGCTGTAGCTATCTCACTGCTTTTCTGAACAGAAAATTTGTAAGGTTTGTATGCACTTGTGGGATGGTTTCCCCACATGATTACAATAGGCTAATGTTTTAATAGCTTTCAGGGTCAGGGCTAACAACACTTGTCAAGCAGTGAATAATGGGTGCTGTTGTACTCTATGGTCGGACAACCTGAGGGTGTTACCAGTCTCACCAGCTCCTTATGGAAGTGAAAACTATCACATGATCGTGTACTTGACTGAATCCAGGCCAAACAAGGCTTCTAACTCATCCAGATCAAATTTAAGTATTTAGACAAGAGATGCTAACATTTGTTTTAAGAAATGTTAGCATCATGTTAGCATCATGTTCCACGGTAATACTGGACAGTTCAGCCTGACAACTAGAGAAGTGCAGCAGAAAATAATACACCAGCCTGAGTTGTATATAAAAAAGTGCAAGACATTTAAGGTGTTGATCTCTAATCAAGAAATGTTAGTCATCAAGAAATGTTAGTCAAATTCCTGAGGAATTTGACTTCAAAGTGGTCTGACGTTTCTTTGGTCACAAGATGTGCTCTAGGAGCAACTCTGAGGCTCTGCCAGTTATTTTACATTTGAGATTTTTTCTGATTTCATTGAGCAAAGATGCTCACCTGTATTATTGCAGTAAGTCAGCCTTGTTGTGAATGTTGAATAAAAAGCTTCTGGTAGTGTTTCTCACCTTCTAATTTCTGGTGTTAACACCTTCCCACTTTTTGTATTATAGAACAGATTCTGTCCTTGTCACAAACCTGTCAAGAGGCAAGGTATTCTTTTTACAGGAGATTATTTTTACTTGCAGTATAGATATTAATTACTTGTATTTTCATGTTGGTTGTCATATGAAGTATTAATTGTTGCCAGTCGAAAAAGGCATTGTTTTCTTTCCTGTATGTATTTACGTTTTGGTTTTCTTTTAAGTTTTAAGAAAAAAAAAAAGTTTAAAAATAAGAATTTTTAAATTTTTTTTCCCAAGTCTTGAGTAAAGAAATTTTCTTACACCGTAAGAATAGAACTTAGTGTTTGGGGATCTTTGCCTAGCATAATGCATAAGCACAGTTCCTATGTACTACGTCTCTTAGGAGGTACTCAGTTCATCCCCTGCAGCAGATCCATAGCAGCACCTCTCAGGAATTGTAGCTGTCAGGCCCTGTTTCATTGTTTCATCATTTAGAGATACCAGGAGGTTGCTCAGCCCCAGGAAGGTCTTTGTGTCATGGGAAAGTGAACTAAAGAGCTAAATCCAAGCGAAAGCTGGGAAAGAATTTCAGGGAGTCTCTGTTTCCTTAGGAGAACAAGGGTTATATTCCAAAGTGAAACATTTAGATTTGAGATCAGTTGATATTTATGGCTGATATGACAGGTTTTGTTTGAGTTTTCTTCAGTTTCTTTATCTCGTTTGAATCACAGAATGTTACGGACCTCAAAAAAGTATCAATGCCACTAGTTTTTATTGGAAAATATTTTCTTTTGTGTTTTTAACTAGTGCCAACAAAATTAATGCTTTCTTTTAAACAGCTGGATTTGCCACATACTCAGATGACTATAACAAATGATAATTTCAGAAAAAAACCCCACCTAAATAGAGTGAATAAAACACTGTGATAAAGCAGAAATTCTGCAAAAAAATAATAACCCTGACATAAAAGCTATTTTCAGTGCTATTTTAATAGAAAAAGCTATGCACTCATATGGAGAGCAACAGTGTTCAGCAGTTAGAGTTCACAGTTACAGGCATTTTTGAAGATGGAGAGCCAGTGTAGGCGAGAGCAAACAAAATCACCTTTCTACGAGTATGATGTGGTAGCCTGCAGGAGTTTGTTAGTTTAACATTGAACTGTGATACAGCGGAATTGGTGCCATGTACATGGAGATCAAAGTGAAAACAGTCTTAAGTTGCAGTGGCTAGATGGAGACATAGGCTAGATGGAATTCTTCACCTCACCATGTTCTGGAAAAGAAATCATATCTGTATTATATATGGGAAAAATCCTGTAAACCAGTATTAATTCTGTCCTTCAGTTTTGGCAAGGCTTATGTTTTTTTAGGCTCTGATCTGTTTTCTATTTCTCTTTAAGAACAACATCACTCTTTGGAGCGAGCTGACATCCATCACAACAACTCCTGTTGTCAATGTCATATCAGTTATAATTTCAAGTGCCTGAAATCCTGGTCCCCTAATAGAATAGTTATCACATGAATGAGCAGACACTGACATGGGGAGCATCTGACACTTTGTAAATGAATGCCATCCAAGCAAAACATGAGCAGGATTGGATATGTTTAGTTAGTTAAACATCTGCGGAGGTGACTTGTTTGCAAATCATTAAAAATAAGGGCTTGTTAGTTGTCAGAGATCCTTGGCATACACTTGACAACTCTGGGTCTAGACCTCCTTGAGTGTTAGCATCAGAGATGTACTCCCAAACACTTCTGGCAAGGTATGCTCCCTGAAGCTTAGTGTAACACAACAGATCGAGGCATAACTCCAGCATCAAAACAAATGCTGTTGAACTCTCAGCCTAGACACCTCTAATTACCCAGAGGTAGTTTGAATTGGTTCAGGTCTCCCTGTTTATGCTGCCATGTTCTTGTTGAAACAGAGGGAAAGGGGAAGTGCCCTCCCTGTACAGGACACTGCAATAAGCCTTCCTGAGAAATAGAGATACTTGTTATGAAGCAAACATATGATGGAAATAAACATTTGGAAAGTTCGTGTGTAGGTTATGTTTTCTAATTAAATTATTCTGTCTCTCTCTCCAGACCAACTCAATTATTTCTAAGTCATTATATACATCTGGAGACCCCTCACACCTCTTCCTGAGTGAGCTACAACAGACCCCACATCATATATTCTTGTTTAGGGCAGGAAAAATAATGACTGTGAGTAGAGAGCAGATCTGAGGCTTTCAGACCAATGCTCTGGTACTGAGGTAAAACAGAAGGCATTGCAGATTTCTGTTTCTAATAACTACTGAGTAAAAGTTGAAGACAAACCAAACCCAAATTGGAATAATTAACCTGGGAAATTCTTAGTGGGAAGATGATACACTGACTAATCTGTGAGCAAACTTTATAAATGAAAGGCTTTAAATCTGCCTGAGGTTGACTATAAAGTGTGAGGCATTGGGTTTTTTTTTCAAAGGAAACCAGTTTGCTGAGGGCTGCTCTGCAGGGTTGAAAGGGTGCTTCTTTTAGGTTGCACATCACAAATTAGAGCTGCCTTGATGAAATAGAAGGTGTATTGATAGTAAACAGGTGGCTCCTGTTCCAAGGAGATTTGTTTGGTACCATTTTATGATTGAGCTGATGCTGTGACACATTAAGTGGAGCTTGTCACTCTCCCATCTGGTCTACACAACTGCTGGAGGCGGAACCCATTTAGGAAGTTGCACATTTCTTGCAGCTGTTCCTGAATGTTTCATAAATAACTAGCAGAAACCACTGATTCATTTGGCTTTATTAAACCTGTCTTAGGGGAATCATGTCATTGTTCATGGAGAAAATTGTACACGTTGCATGGCATTTAAGGAACTTGTTATCAAATTACAGCACTTTAAACCTTTACTTAGGTCTAATGGGAAAATTGTGAAGTACAGATCAGGACTTCTTTTGGCCTGATTATAATTTATCTAAATGACTGCACTTGATAAAGAGTCCTTCATGCTAAGTAAAATGCTTTTTGCCTGTGGAACCCAATGGTGTCTTGTTTCCACCCCCCTGCGGATGCAGTTTATCCTTGGGTCTTATCTGGAAGAAGCAGTTGTTGCAGAATGCTGTGTTCACTTCATACATCATTTAAACTGGTTTTGTTATTGATGAATTGCTTTTGTAATTCACAGATGAAAGTGAACATTATAAACAAGGCATTCCCGTATTAGCTTTTCAGTGCTTTGCCCAATGGGCAATTTAATGCGACATCAAATGCGCTAGTAGCTGAATGACAAAAAGAACCTTTCCCATGCTTGTTGGCTTCTAATAGCTTGATTTCATTTTTAATAGGCTGTTAATCTTCAGTTAGCGTTTTGCTCTGTATCAGACGTTTCACTGCAGTAAGCTGGGTTGTTTGTCTACTTTGGGTTTGTGTTGTGTTCATTTAACACTCCCTTTGGAAGGCATTTGGCGGCCATAAAATGCCTGAGATTGACTTTGAGGTAGAAAATTTTGACTCCCCTTGACAAAACTTTTCTAGTTGTCATGATGTGACAGGCTAATAAAACTATTCATGTGCTAAGTTATAATGATATCTAATACGTTGACAATAAAAGACTAATTCAAAGCAAGCAGCATGCTGCAGAGAAAAAGAGAGATGTTGGATGTAAAAGAGCTCTTAAAATGTATTGCTCTCTAGCTTAGTGAAAAAATTAAATACAGTGAGCTGTCTGGCCTGAAGGAGAATCTCTTGCTTCAGGTACAGTTACTGTCCAAGAAGCCTGTTACATCCACAGTGTGTGAAGAAAGGCTGTACAAATTGCTGAGAGCTTTGTGAAATTTTTGCAGATCTTTTGTCTAGATAATCAAGAGAACAATGCCACTGATAGGTTTGTATTATGTTAAAAGACAGAAGACATAGTTTTTTTCTACTGGTCTGGTTTCTGATTTATATTGTATACTCACTTGATATTGTTAGGTACTATGGTTAGTCTCCTCTGAGGACTGTTACTACCCACAGATATCATAAGATGTCTCAGTATTTTTGTGATTGAGGAATGACTGTCAAACCACATAAGGAACAGGAAAGTTCTCAAGAGCATCCCATGCTGCTGTGAATGAGAGTCATCAGAGAGTCTGGGAATTTTGTCTTGTGAAAACTACCTGAGAGCCAGGGAGTAGTGTTCTGTTACTTCCTGATCAGGTGGTCCTCTTCATACTTCCAAAGATTATTTCAAGGCTTATAAACATTCCTACAAAGCACAGAAAGAGAACTTCTGATTTACCACCTCTAGTCCCATGCAACTGTGTAACTGACAATCATGAACTGATTAGTTCTCCTTTGAAAAACACATGGTTGGGAAAAAAAATCAGCTACTGTCAGAAAACTGCTCTAGATCCTTTTTCTGCTCCCCTTCCCTGATGGTTAATTTCCAGCCCACAGTAATTAAATAATAGCTTATACCTGTTTGTGTCCTCATGTGAAATAAATCTTCCTCCTACTTGGTGCTTATGGAGTTAGAGTTAAGGAGACTATCCATGTGCCTTCTCAGGCTTTTGTTGTGAAATGTGTGAAGAGGTTCTTAGCATGGTGGTCAGCTCAGCTGGGAAGATCACAGAGGTTCAGGTTTGTTTTACAGCTCAGTTCTGGGATCAATGTCATCTGAATTCATTATACTACTTTGGACACAAGCTGAAAGAATGAACTAAGGATATAGATATTTCTCCAGTATGTATCTGTATGGCTAATGTCTTCCCTAACAATACAGTTCCTGGCAGTATTTCTCTCTCCAGTATTGTTACAACAATGTCTGATGCTGGATGACCGTAGGAGACTTCCAGCTCTGCTGGGATGGACTCTCTATTACTCTTCCTCTTAAAGTTATTTTAACCCAAATCAATTCAGCTTGATGCATACTAGCTGTACTGTTTCTTTTCACCAGAAACACTCCATTCAGTGTTTCCTGTACAACAATTCCTTCCTAAACAGTATCAATATACCTCCATTCCAACTCCGTTGTGCTTTTGTTGTCTCTTCTTAGTTAGATTTCTGTTGTGCGTCAGTAACATTTCCGTGTCGTTATGTAGTATAGAAAACCTTAGTTTTTCTTCTCAAGACTATGACACATTTCTGAAACAGATTAGTTACAATACTTGGTTCAGATCTCTTGTCTAGTGTTAGTATATTTTTCATCCCTTGTCATTTACCTCTAACAATTCTTTATTTGGTACTGAATCTCTGTTTACCCCAGGTTGTTCTTCTACTATATTTAAAGCAGCACTTGAGATTAGCTGAGTTACTTACACTTTTTCTCTTCTTAGTATAAGAAACTCCTGCCTCATTATGCTCCTATCTTTCAGTATGTCTCCACATGCAACATTTTTTTTTTTAATTTCTTCTTCTAGGTCTCATTAACTGGTCTTCTAGAAGTTTTTATACAGGAGATGAGATTTCTTTGTCTTTCTGTTGTGTGGTGGGACTATTGATAAGAGAAACCTGCTTTGCTGGATATGAAGATTATTTTTACACATTCACTTTGCAAAGAGGCTACATAAAAGCAGCTACTAATTTTCCTGATGAAGTCTTAAGGGACCTTAAAACTTTGTCTTCTTACATAGTTAATGTAATGAAATCTTACAGAAAAAAAACGAACCACATCATACAGCTCAATTTCTGTACAAGTAATACGTTTGAACAGATTATCCTCAGTGTTAGAAATAGCAGGGATTTTTCCTACTTCTTAGTTCACAAACTGGTATAATTTTATAGGCCCCAAAGTTTTGTGATGAATAGACAAAGTAAAATGATGGAAATGTAGTCATTTAGTCTGCTTGGCATTGATTTAATTCCAGAAGCCACATGCCAAACTTCAGGATGTGACTTGACTTGAGGCCATTTTAGACTTCACTTTAAATCATGTATGGCATTTCAGTGGGTCATAAAGAGTAATAGTTTTCCTTGTCAAAGGATCTTTCAAACAAATTTGAAAAAGATAGAGGGCTTTGAAATGGAAAAATGCAGAGCTGATTTACAGATGCTTGAAAAAACACTTACTACAGGCAAAATGAAATCGGCAGTACAGAGAACTGTATATTCTCCAAAATATATTAATCATTGATAATTCCTGCTTTATCATTTCAAGAGATTTCCTCGCAGAAGTGCAAATCAGGGCTCAATAAATAATTAGGTTCTGTTTCAGGGCTTGGCTAAGTATGGTTCTTATGTGCAATCTGACCAAATGTGCCAAGAATGATTATGATAAATTTTGCATGCAGTCCTTCTAACATGATCTGTGCCAGGGAGCAGAGCTGAGCAAATAGGTTTCCATAACATCCTCTAAAAAAGAGGATTCCAACCTGGGCATGGTCACTTACAGTCCTTCTCTCAGTAGGTAGTTTGTGTATAATTTATCAAATTATTGTTTTCTTTAGTTGCATTTTACATTTGATTATGTGTTTTGATTTCATCGATTTCTCCTAGATTTGCGTCTTCATTCTGCTGTATAATTATTGTCCTAAAGAATGTTTTCTCTTTTCTAACTTATTTTATGGTTTTGTGTTATTGGTTTTTTTTTCTTTTCCCTGAATATTTTAATGGGCGATAAATGAAAAATCAGATTTTAATTCAATTCCAGACTTTGCATGCAACAAAAATAGATAAATAATCCCATCACACCTATAATACAAATACAGATTTATTTTGATTCCCATTTAATTGATCTGCAATTCTATTTCACTTACGATTTAACTGATTTTGGTTTTGTCCTTATTTTCAGTATTTTACAATACACCGACTCTACACAATATTCAGAAAAATTTAATATGTGCAAACAAAATTGTGAAAAAGAAACAGGTCCTTTCATGTCCTTTCCTATAAAGTATGGCCTACTGAAATATCTAAAATGCTATGTAGAAAGATTAGTTTTTCAATGGAAAACAGTGGCATTTTATACCATGTCACTTTCTCTCAAAATATAGAATACAAAAACATTTAATTTGTGTTAATTGAGGTAAGAAAACTCTCAGCAGATTTCAAGAACTATGATTCTTTCCATTAAAATAATTTTGCTTTGTATGGATTTCCAGAGCATGAAAAAAGGTTGGGTCCATTAGTAGAAGCCAGGCACACCAACTAGTAATTGTCTTGAGACCACTAGACATAAACGAAGCAGGTCAATCTTTACTTTTCTTCTGAAAGTAGACTTTCAGGGTGATGTTTTAAAAACTTTCCTAGAAACATAGTGAATAGGAAGTTTTAATTAATAGACAATTATTACATTATCACTTTAGCCATATGGTGAGCCTCCAGAAACAATTACTCAAGACTGGATCATTAAAACAAACCAAACCAATTTTTTTTCTGAAAGAGTATATACTTTTCAAAGGTTTTCACCACAGCACGTCTGCACTAAGTACAAAAACAAGGGGGAAAATAAACAGGGCCAGAAGGACACACCAGAGGTCACTCGTCGAGGTGACCAGCTCCAGTGTAGGTCAGTCCGGGAGGGATTTGAAAGCAAGGTGGCAGCTAGCCGGCTCTGGTGGGCGGGCTGCTGGGGCGGTGTGGGTGGAGGGTGGAGCTGTTGGAATTTTGGGTTCTTTGATCATGGGGATGTTTATATGGTACCTGATATGCTGGCAACAGGTGGGGCAGGTGGGATGCACCTGTTCCAGAGTGGGAAAAGGATTTTTGGGCAGGAGTTATCAGGGCTTGTTGACGGGGCTTTAAACCAGATTCAAAGAGGGAAGGGTTTGTAGCTGGGTTTGCACCAGGGGGGTGCTCTAGTATTACAACTTCTCTGAAATTGCTATACAGTAAGACAGGCAGTTTGGGGAACAAACAGGATGAAGTAGAGATCTGTGTGCTATCTTGGGACCACAATCTCATTGCAGTTACTGAGACACGGTGGGATATCTCACACGACTGGAACACTGTCATGGACGGCTATGTCCTTTTTAGGAAAGATAGGCTGGCAAGGTGAGGTGGTGGAGTTGCCCTTTATGTGAGGGAGCAACTGGAATGTATTGAGCTCTCCCTGGGGGGTATTGAAGTGTGAGTTGAAAGATTGTGGGTAGGATTAATGGGGAGACATTGTCATGGGTGTTTATTACAGGTCACTGGATCAGGAAGAGGAAGCTGATGAGGCTTTCTACAAGCAGCTGGAAGTTGCCTCTCAATCACAGGCTCTGGTTAACTTCAATTACCCTGACATTTGCTGGGAAAACTACACAGACAGACAAGTGCAGTCCAGTAGGTTCCTCCAGTGCATTGACAATAACTTCTTGAGGCAGGTGGTGGAGGAGCCGACAAGGAGAGGAGTTCTGCTGGACCTTGTACTAATAAACAAAGAGGGACTGGTTGAGGATGTGAAAGTAGGGTCACCCTTGGCTGCAGTGACCGTGAGATGGTGGAGTTCAGGGTCACATGCAGCAGACACAGTGCCACAAGCAGGATCACTACCCCAGACTTCAGAAGGGCTAACTTTGGCCTCTTCAGGCTTGAAAAAATCCTGAGGGACAGGACTCTAGATGGTAAAGAGGCTCAAGCAAGTTGGCTAATATTCAAGAGGCTTTTCCTCCAGGCTTGAGATCAGAGCATCCTGAAGAGTAAGAAATCAAGTAAGAGAGCTAGGAGACCTACATGATTGGGCAGGGAGCTAATGAATAGACTTAAGTGGAAGAAGGAAGTATATAGAACATGGAAGGAAGGGCTGACCATGTGGGAAGAGTATGAAGAGGTTGTCAGAGGATGCAGGGATGCAACAATAAAAACTAAA
This sequence comes from Todiramphus chloris collaris, assembly GCA_025345505.1. NCBI lineage: Eukaryota > Metazoa > Chordata > Aves > Coraciiformes > Alcedinidae > Todiramphus > Todiramphus chloris. The sequence goes on along the minus strand of JANVCC010000035.1, from coordinate 11,232,443 downwards.
GCCTCCTTAGAACTAAACCTGGTGAGGGAGATCAAGGACAAAAAGAAAAGGTTTTTCAAGTATGTTGGAGGTAAAAGGAAGACTAGAAGAAATGTGGGCCCACTGCTGAATGAAGTGGGTACCCTGGTGACTGAGGACAGAGAGAAGGTGGAGTTACTGAATGCCACCTTTGCCTCAATCTTTACTGCTAAGGCCAGCTCCCAGGGGTTCCAGTCCAGTAAGCCCACAGAGGAAGTCTGGAGGAAGGGAGATTTCATATCAGTTGAGGAGGATTGAGTTAGAGAGCAGTTAAGTAAACTGAACATCCACAAGTGGCCTTGATGGCATGCACCCACAAGTTCCGAGGGAAATGGCAGAGGTCATTGCTAGGCTACACTCTATAATCTTTGAGAGATCCTTGAGAACAGGAGAGGTGCCTGAGGACTGGAGAAAGGCCAATGTCATCCCAGTCTTCAAAAAGGGGCAAGAAGGAGGACCTGGGTAACTATAGGCTGGTCAGCCTTGCCTCCATTCCTGGAAAGGTGATGGAACAGCTTGTTCTTGCCACCATCTCAAAGCACGTTGAGGCAAGGAGGCTTATCACGAGTAGTCAACATGTATTCAACAAAGGGAAGTCATGATTGACTTCCATCTGATGGCCTTTTATGATGGTACAACTCGATGGATAGATGAGGGGAGGGCAGTGGATGTGGTATATCTTGACTTCAGCAGGGCTTTCGATACTGTCTCCCACGATATCCTCACAGCCAAGCTTAGGAAGTGTGGCTTGGATGGTTGTGTGGTGAGATGGATTGGAAACTGGTTGAAGGACAGAGCCCAGAGAGTTGTGGTCAGTGGATCAGGGTCTAGTTGGAGGCCTGTGGGTAGTGGTGTTCCCCAGGGGTATTCATCAATGACCTGGATGAAGGGATAGAGTGTACCCTCAGCAAGTTTGCTGATGATACAAAACTGGGAGGAGTGGCTGACATGCCAGAAGGTTGTGCTGTCATCCAGCATGACCTGGACAGGCTGGAAAGTTGGGCAAGGAGAAATCTAATGAAGTTCAATAAGGGTAAGTGTAACATACTGCATCTGGGGAAGAACAGCCCCATGTGTCAGTACTGGTTGGGGGCTGATCTGTTGGAGAGCAGCTCTGGGGAAAAAGATCTGGGAGTCATGGTAACAAGAGGATGACCGTGAGCCAGCAATGTGCCCTCATGGCCAAGAAGGCCAATGGCATCCTGGATGCATTAAGAAGAGTGTGGCCAGCAGGTCGAGGGAGGTTCTTCTGCCCATCTACTCTGCTTTGGTGAGGCCTCACCTGGAGTACTGTATCCAGTTCTGGGCATCCCCGCTCAAGAGAGAAAGGGAGCTGCTGGAGAGAGTCCAGGATAGAGCCACTAGGATGAATAAGGGAGTGGAGCATCTCCCTTATGAGAGAGCTGGGTCTTTTTAGTCTTTAGAAAAGGAGACTGAGGGGTGACCTTATTAATGTCTATAAATATGTAAAGGGCAAGTGTCTGGAGGATGGAGGCAGGCTCTTCTCAGTGACATCCATTGATAGGACAAGGGTAATGGGTAGAAGCTGGAGCATAGGAGGTTCTGGGTAAACATAAGGAAAAACTTTTTTCATGTTGAGGGTGACAGATCACTAGAACAGGCTGCCCAGAGAGGTTGTGGAGTCTCCTTCTCTGGAGACATTGAAAACCAACCTGGATGTGTTCCTGTGTGACCAAATCTAGGTGATCCTGCTCTAGCAGGGGGGTTGGACTCAATGATTTTTCGAGGTCCCTTCCAACCCCTAACATTCTGTGATTGTGTGACTTTTTGATTTTGTCAGTCCTTTTCATGAGTCAGCTATACATATGGTAGTTTTGTGTTAGACTTAATTTCCCAGAAAGCTGATACAAGGTATTTAATATTCAACAAACCTTACCTGTAAAAATTTGACCTAATTTTGGTGTGGAAAATTACAAGTAGTAAAAACAATTTAAAAAGCGGCTAATTACCTCTAATATGACATGGAATTTGTGCAGCTAAGCTTTCATTTGGATTCACGTTTTCCATGATTATTCAGTTTCATTCTTTGTTATCTCTCTGCTGGATGAAAGCATCACTAAAAAGAAGTGATCTGGAAAATAATGCAGTAGTCTGAAAAAGAAATCACTCAGATAAGGAGATCAACTTGATAGGTTGTTCCACTTGCTACCATATTTTGTTTGCTGCCTTGGACTATTCCCATCCTTACCAATGCCTCACCAGTGCTGTTGAATGTCTGCTTTACAGCACCACTTGCTAGGTAAATATGACTGACAATAAAAGTATAATTTTGTAATGTGTGAGCTGAGCTAGATAAATGGCCTAAAAAAAAAAAAAAAACAAAACCAAACTGGTATAATTTCAGCAGAGTTATCATGTCTCACTCTGCTGAGGCTCATGCCCCAGGGTGTAAATACTTATGCATAGGATCATCTGAGCTTTCAAGTGCTGTGCAGAGAAAGAAGACACCCTGCATGACTAAATGAGGTGGTTCTCTCACAGACTTGTTTAACATTTCACCAAGATCTCTACGTCCAAAACCTGTTGAACTGTTGTAAATTTGTCACTGAAAATTACATACTGACTACTTCAGCATTGCTGAAAGCCTTGCTTAGGCTTTACAGAGGCAATCTCAGTGTATATGTACCTCTAAGTGAAGGAAGTGGACTGTAACACACTGGCTATGTATTTCTGTCGAACTGTAAATTCTGTGCTGTTGATCAAGTCCATCTTGAGTTAGGGATCTACCTTACAATATACCCATCATTTCAGACTGTGACCACTGATGTTTTGCTGTCTTGTTCATGAAGAAAGATTCTGAGACTGTATTTATGTCTCCAGTCCATTTACAGTAGTCTGGGATTTGTTCGTATAGCCAGGCAGTAAATGTGAGTTAGGATTTTCAACATCCTTGTACCTCTACTGATTTCAGTAGAATGGTTTCTGGTTTATGCAGTTAAGACTCCTGTCAGCATTGAGTTTTAAATCTTTATGAATCTACTCTCCTAAAGATAATTTTTCAGTTTGTAAGTGTGGTGTATTATTCATCAAAAGAGGAAAATAAATTCAAAACTGTATCAATTAACAGTCCTCTGTTTACTGTTCATTTTTACTTGACTAACACTTATATAAAACCCAAAGTTAGTTATTCAAGTTGCTAGTTCTCTCATTCTTAGTAGTACAAGATGGAAATATTTTGTACTCGAGTTCAGAAAAGAAATGTAGATAGTGGTTGCAGAACACCTTTCTTTTAGCCCTGCTGCCAGGCTGTCACTGCAGGCTTAAGTGTCAAGGTAGAAAGCACAATTTCATTTTTGTGATGAAGCCTGTAATATCAGGGAAAAAAAATCAAATCGGGTTGCTTGCTGTGTAATCCTATAGGAAAAGCTCTCTTAAATAACAAGACAGTTTCAGTTAAAGCAGAGTTTCTTATCAGTGGCTCAGCTATGGGCAAAATGCCAATTGCGCATTAAAGACATTTCAGAAACAGAATCAAAGTAGTTCAGCTGTTTTCCCCCAAGCTATGTGGATGAACAGTGTGAGCTAGATTCTGATCTCCATTGCACCAGTGTGGCTCTGGGTCGTGTGTCAGTTCTTCAGAGGAGTTATCATGACTTAGCTGCAGTCAGATGCTGGTGTCCTGGGATAAATCCCCAGCTGCTCTATTTCAGGAGATCCCTTGTTGAAGTGGGCCCCACCAGTGTATGCCAGTGACTTTCTCTTGGTCCTAAGTTTGTTGCTAGACATCTTTCTAAAAATCTAATGTCTTGTCTGATTACACTTTCTGTATGAAACCACCTGTTTGTTTAATATGCTGCAGGCTAGCAGCACTGGATTTTGCTTATTAATCGGCATGGTTTACATCTCATAAAAGCCTTGCACCTGTACAAGGGCTGAGTGGCTGTTGTGCTGTGATGCTTTTAGCAGAGGAAGAAAACCTTTCTACTGTTCTATATTTACCACTTGTTCTTTCAAGATATGGTTTGTACCTCTGTGTTTGGAATTTACACAGCCTTTTTGGCTATTGAGTCCAAGAAATATGAACAATAGACTGTCTGCAAAGTATCTTGTCTTTTTATGTGAAGAGTTGTTTTGGAGGTGTGATCTTTATTTCATAAATCTGGGCATGTTTAATTTTCACAACAGATTTGTAGTTCTAGAGGTGGTCATGTTATGACCTGCAAGTAGCTGTTAATGTGAAATCTTGCCTTTTTTCCAGTCTTCATCAGTTCAGGTCATTAAGCCCTGGAGTTTTCAATTTGCAAGCCAGATTTAGAGGCTCCTAGATTACAGAGTCTGCAACAAACTGTTGTCATTATGCTTGAATATATCACTATAGTACTAATGGTCATTGAAATTGAGGAATGAAGTTCATAGAGGACATTGTCAGTCATTATGGATGAGGGAAGGAACCATAGGGTACAGAGATCATTGGCCTGTAGCTTATGATAATGTCTTTCATAGCTGTCATATTTCAAATGAATGTTTTATGGCACTTTTTTTGGTAAGGTCTAGTATGTAAGATTTAAGCAGTGTTAACTGCAATGTTCTTGGTTTCCTTTCAGTCACAATGAAGACTGTTTCTTCCCAGTTGCTGTATCCCAGATGGTTTTTGTGTTCTTGATTATGAATCTTAATGTCTTCTGCATGTTCTCTGAATGTCATTAATTGCATCAAGCAAAGATTACATTCATGCTAATGAATTAATTTATAATAACCTACAGTCTGTCTACAGATGATTCAAACTACGAAGTGATGGTTTTACAGTTCTGACTGTTGGCTGTTCCTTCTGGCACCTGCTTCTTGCATGAGCTACTGTGTTAACCACCATATGGGGATGATTGGTTCTTTTAACACTTTGACCCACATTTGGCACTGAAATACAGGTACTTACTGTTCAGAGCTAGATGCATAAGGGTATGTTCTGAGTTTCACCTCTTGGAGAGACCAGACTCGCTCAGCCTTTCTGCAAAGCTTGACCTGAAGCTGTAGTTTTATCAGGCAAGTTTAAGTCTGGAAAGTAGCAAACCTGACGCTTCATATTCATGATCTGGCAACACTTGGTGGAGTCCAGCTGTTCAATAATAAGGGTCCAAAGCTATTAGTCTTTGCATTTCGTCTTCTTATTAATTATCCTGTGTCTCTCATTCATTTTCAGTTAATTACTTTATCCATATGTTAAGTATGTTCTCAAATTCTTGCCATTAGCAACACCATGTGTTCATTTCTTGCTGTACAACTTTAGGCTGTGTTTGGACACTCTTGGGTCTATGTATCTTCATTGTACGATACCACAGCTGTCATCTGTAGATGTTTCTTGGTCCTTTTGTGGACTACGGACAGGTCATTAGTCTTGTATGTATCTTCTGACCAGTCACACTAGTGAGTTACCCATCACCTCAGCTGTACAGATACAGCTGTTTCCTCTCATCTCCTCTCCTCCCCTCCCCGCAAGCTGTGGCCTCACCAGTGCCGAGTACAGGGGCACTATCACTTCCCTAGTCCTGCTGGCCACAGTATTTCTGATACCGGCTGGGATGCTGTTGGCCTTCTTGGCCACCTGGGCACACTGATGGCTTATGTTCAGTCAGCTGTCGATCAACACCCTGAGGTCCTTTTTCACCAGGCATCTCTCCAGCCACTCTTCTCAAAGCCTGTAGCATTGCCTGGGGTTGTTGTGACACAAGCCCAGGACCCAGCACTTGGTCTTGTTAAACCTCATACCATTGGCCCATCGATCCAGCCTGTCCAGATCCCTCTGTAGAGCCTTCCTACCCTTGAGCAGATCAACAGTCCTGCGCAATTTGATGTCATCTACAAACTTGCTGAGAATGCACTGAATCCCCTCACCCAGAACACTGATAAATATATCAAACAAGACTGGCCCCAAAACTGAGTCCTGGGGAACACCACTTGTGACGGATCACCAACTGGATTTAATGCTGTTTACCACAACTCTCCGGGCTTGGCCATCCAGCCAGTTTTTAACCCAGCAAAGAGTACACCTGTCTATGACATGGATTGCTAGTTTCTCTAGCAGAACGAATGTCAATAGCTCTACAGGCTAGGATGTCTCAAACTGTGCTTTTCCTTCATGCATATGCCTTGGCTTTGTGATTTTTTTCTGTTTATTCTACATTGCCTGATGAGCTGTCTCTTAGACCAATGGCAGGTGGATACTTGCTTGAACAAGGTTTGGGATCATTAATCACTATGCAGCAGATGGAGAATGCACTAAAGCGTTTCACCCATCATTGGTAACATTTGTTAGATACTCACTTCAGAGGTTGCTAAAATATATGAAATATACTACAGTGCAGTGAGAAGAGAGATGCAAGAGCAACTGTTTATGAGAAAATTCTGATGTGCAGAAGTATGTTTAATGTTCACTGACAAATCCCTTAATTCAGAACCTTAACTCAGCGTGAGAAGGGTCACTGAGTGCCATTCTGTCATGTGTCTGACAGTTGTACTGCAGCTTTGAGCTGCCTATAAGTTATGAGTGAATTCTGACCTAATTATCTCATTTATTTCTCCTATAAAGTCCCATTAGACCTTTGAAGAATAAATCTTGTCCTTAGGAATTCAGTGTTGAAAAATGTCTCATTACTTTTTTATTTGAAGATCCTGTGCAATAATGAGATAATAGTTATACCTCAGCAGCAGCTTTAACTATACTGTATTTTGTGCTATGACTTCATAGAACAGCAAAGTAGCACTGGAGTTTTGGGACTTTTTGGCGTGCTGTTTTGATGTGTAGGGAATCATGAAACATTTTCAGGTTATTTTCATGGCATTTTAGATTGGCTGGCATGAATTGGACACAAAAATGTCATCTAGATGAAGACTTCATGAAGACTGAATGAAAACTTGTTGACATAGGCCAGTTTATTTACTGGGTAGGAGGTTCTGGTATATAAACACTAAAATACTCATCTGAAAGTATTTCTTGAACTGCTCCTAAGGAATATTAAAAGGAAGAAACGACCCATGCAACAGAGCAATCTGCTTTGTTCTGAGTGTTCTTTTCTAATTCTAGAACCTAATCAGTCAGTGCAATGATTGTCTTAACCTAAACAAAATGGTTGAATCCCCATGTATGGTTTATGCAAATGTGGTGTTTCTTAAAATATGCTTAACAGTATGTTCATTTGGAGAACATCAGTTTTATGCCAGCAACTAAACTGAAGGGAATTTAATGATAAAATGTCTGGCAGAAGGCTTTTTGCAGCTGAATTTGACATGATGATGTGGTTCTGTGGTTGCACAATCATGTTTCTAGTATATGAGAAACATATATATTTCCCATATATATAAAAGTCTTAACTGGGGAATTGATTGCAGTTTAAATTACATTTCCTACAGCATTTCAGAAGGCTGCAGGTTTAAGTACATTATTCAGCCATAGGCTTGATTTAAGCTAGAGCAATACCTTTTTCAATTTTCATTATGCTCTTTGCCATGGAAAAAAGATCTGTCAAGAGAACAGATTCATGTAATGTCAGTTTGTGTCCCTACTACAAATTGTGATAGGAATGAATGACCGGTTTTTAACTACCCAATATGTTATGTGCAGTGTGCCAACTTGGTATGCCAGTTTAGCTTTCTGTCATGCCTTTTTATTGCAGAGATATTTTACTGTCATCTACCTATTAATTAGAGCTTGAATGAGGATTAATGGAGTGGTTATCAAATCAGAAGGAAGTAAATTGAAAAGCTTGTGCCATAGTACACACAGTTTTAATTCAGGGAATAGGAATGTATTATATTTTAATATGAGGAGTGGGAACAGGAAATGGCATGATCAATCCATTTCTCAAAATGAAGCTTGTTTGAAAATGGTTCTGAAAGACAATTCATAGAAGGGATAAGAGATGATGACAGACAGTACCAATCCCCTCCCCACACTCCCTCCAACTCCTAGATGTAAATGACTGGGATAAACAAATTGCTATGCTATTAATATTCAGAATTAACGTGATATAATCAAGGGAGTAGCCAGAGTGAGAAAGAGTTGCTGAGCAAAATGCAGAGGTGACTAGTAAGATGAGATCTATTAGACACCTGAATGGTCAAATATATGGGCAAAAGTGGATATTAGACCCTGTATCTAGGGTCTGGAGCAGAAGAAGGGTGACTGTAGTCTGCCTATTGGCAGGGGACAAAAATGGTGTTTCAGATCTCTTTTTCTGGAATATGTGTATGTTTTGTGTTAGTATTTCATATCTGCCAAGTATTTAACCCTGGGATGATGTCTTCTGTCCTTTTAACAAATGACCAAAGTGTTGTTGGTTGCAAAATGGTTCAGGCTTAACTGAAACGATCTAACACGTTGTTCTTCAGGCTACATCATGACGTAGTAGTTAGGATGCTGTTCTTGTTTCTGCATGATGTAGCTTTGTGATTCTAGATATGAAGAGACCCTTCAGTGGAAGAGTCCTATCATTTTATATGGAGGATTTAGACTTAAACCGATATGGACTGATTGCTGTAACTTATGTTGAACTACTTAAGGGATCTTAAGCTCTGATGAGGAAATTAATTTTGAGGGCAGTGGTCTCATAGCTTGGTCAATCAAAGAAGATGATATTTAAGGCATCCATGGTGGCTTTAAAGTTGTAGACATGCGAAAAAGAAAGGAACAAGCTTCTTTGCTAGGCCATCTGCTGCTGAGGATGTGAATTAGATGTTCTCAGTCTTACTAATTCATGATAGTCACTTGTGGCGAAAAGAGACTGGACTGCAAGGTTTAAGCAAATGATTTATTTGAACTTGCAGGTTAACTGTATGGGCCAAGCAAACCATCTATTTGAAGTCTGATATGCCTCTAATGCAAGTTTTTATGGATACAGTGGAAGAATGCACTATTACAACTTAAAAGGAAGAATACACTATAGATTAGAAAGCGTGCTAAATATTATACATATGCTAGTTAATCACCCACATTTGCAAACTTACAGCATGCTAAATATTCACTTACTCCAGGTAAGGGTTCTCAGTCTTAGAAAAGTCAGCTTGGCTGATGTCCTGACCAAGGGGGAAGGGTCTCTGTACAGGTGAGCGTTGGAAAGGTGACTACTAAAATCTAAAACAAACTTTATCACTTTTATCCCCTAGTTTACGTGACTGATTATACAGTTTGAATCCACAAGGTTGTGGCTGAAACCCTCCAGGTGGTTGTGGCAAATCTAAGCCTGATTGGATTATGCTGTCTGGATACACAAAAGTTGTCTGCTGAAACCACCACTGAAGCCCTCCAGGCTCTCTTTATCTTACTTTCTCAGGAAGCTGAACAGTGATCTGAATTGAGACTCAGGACATACCATTTGTTGCGGAACTGCAAGGCTCATCTCAGGTTTCTTTTTTTTTTTTTCTTTATGTGGTGCAGTATTGCCCTTTTTGGCCTGGGGCTTATGGACAACTCAAAGCTCAGCCATCTACACATCTCCTCATGTGTCATCTCTGCATAGACAGGGCCATAGACAGGCAAATCAAGGCTGAATCACCTGCACACACACACCCCACACCCCCATCTCTGAGTTGCCTGAATGCACCAGATGATCCTGAAACTTGCTTATGAACTATGAGCCAGAAAAACCATACACACCTCAAGAGTTGTTTTTTGTGTAACTGCTGTTGAACTAAATACCTTTAGGAAAGTTTGAAGAAACAAGTTATTCTGATGAAATAATTCTTATTCTAATATAGCATAAACCAAATGAAGTATGAGTATACTTGTATTTTAAAGTCTTCACTGACATACATTGGTAAGGGCTGTTTGGTTTTGTTTTTCCACATTCTTAGTACTTATGCTGACACACATAAAACAAGTCTAAATGAGCAAAGATGTCATCATGTTTGCTGAACTGCTAGTTTAACCTCCTTTTTGGCTTCATATGTATGTAAATGTAGGGAAAAATGAGTGACTCTAGAGTGTGTATGTGTGTGTGAGTATATATATGCACACACATAGATACACGCCTTACCTTCTTGCTGTCAGTGGGACTGTTGTATGTCAGTTTTCAGGATCCCACTTGGAGTAGGAACAAACAGCTATGTTGGAGATTCAGTGGCCTGGTTATTTAAAAGTTGTATGTATATAAACATTTGCTTAAGCTGCTTCTCCTACATGCTTACTATTCTCCAAAGAATTAGATTCCAGCAAAGTTTTTTTTCTGCCCCTTTCCCATCATGTCTGAAACTGTTAAGATGTGCTACCAGCCTCCCTGATACCATATTACCTAAGAACTGTAGATGGAGGTTTGGCAGCTGAGATTTGACAGAAGAGCTCTTCAGTCTCATACAGAGTCATGGAGCATGCTATAGGATATAATTACTGCCACCTTACACATTGCTCCTGAAATTGATCCTTCCTGTCTGACAGTTCTTTCTCCCAAAACTTCACCCAAAACACCATCTGTGGTAAGGTACAAGTAAATGGATAACTGGGAGCTCACTTGCAGCTCTAACCACAAAACCATCTGCTTCTCAGGAAGCAGTCAATATTTTTTAGGAATTTTTACATATGTATGACCAACGACTGTCAGATAAAGTTGGTGAAACAGAGTTAGGAAACTTTTATGAAACTTTTTATGAAAGCCTGATATTTGGATTCAGATGAAAGGAAATGCCTGCATCAGTACCTACTAAGTTGTAATTGCAGGAATTATGGTAATTATTATCATCCAAATGAAAATATTGCATATGGCCATTAGGAATTAATACATGGTAGACAAAGCAGAAGATGTGCAATTGTTTGGCCTGGAAATGTATTTTTGGATTATCCTTATTATCCAATATCATTGAGACATTATGAAACAATGTAAGTAAGCCAGGGAATCCTGATATATTAAGCATAGGCAGATATGTAATATAAAAATGAATTGTGGCATCATTATCTGAAAAATGTAAATGTAGATATTTAGAAAGTTATGGTATTTCCACCACTTTTAAGTATCCCTGTAGATGTAAGACAAAGTATTGCTTCAAAAATGCACAGGGAATATTTAATAGTTAATAAAAACAAAATATAGGAGTCTACTAAATATGTATTCCATTGGCTTAGTGGGTAAACTAACTCAGTTTAAGACTACTGAAGATAATACACGACTTGTTAGATGCTTTGCCCAGCTAGGACGCTCTTTAAAAAAACCCCTTGTTCTGGGTAGATTTTAAGGGCTGACTTGTAATATTTGAACTTAGTGAGTTCCCTTAGCCTGGAAGAAATTAAAAAACCTCTAAGAAGTGGTAACCCAACCCCTAAGCTGAATTCCTCCTTTCAGTAGGAGAGACCTCGGATAATCACTTTTCTGCCTGCTTCAGCAGAGCAAGAATTCCCACACTAGTTTGGGGAATGGCCTTTCAAGATCACTCCTATTACTGGTGTAAGTGTTGTGTACTGTAAATTCATTCACAGTTTATATTTGCACAGCTGCTATGTCATTTTTTCATTCTGACTGGGGAAATGTTTTAGGACTTGTCCTCTAGACATTTTCATCCCTTTGCTAGGAGGTCAGTATTATGCTTTCCTAACTGAATCAGTGAGCATTTGGCAAAGTGGAAAGGCTCTATTAGAGGAAAGACTATGTAGATATTAATTTTTTTAAATTATTTTTAGATGTTTCCCTTTAATGAAAGGTCTGTTAGGACTGCTAATATCTACATCCATCAGTTGCAAGCCTATATATTGTCTGGAAATGGAAGAGTCTGAAATACCTATTTTTGAGAAGTAATGTGGAACCAGTGTAGGTGGCACCAGCAGCATGTCTTGGAAGAGAAACGGTGAGGATTTCAAACCCACATTCCATGTTATTCTCCATTGCAATACATATCTATGAGATGTATGTGAAACAATCCTTTTGGTTTATACCTATCACTCTCTAAATTATACATATTGTGGAAAAAAGCACACACCTACTTTAACTGCTTTTATTTGTCAACATAGAATCTTTTAAAACTCAACAACCAAATGAAGTATGCCCAGATAATCTTCCTGTTGATGGCTAAATGTGTGTGGTAGATCAGAATCTTACCCTAAGAGCTAAATAAATCCCTTCATTAAAGCAGTGGAATTATAATGGGGGAATTTTGATCTGTGTGTGCTGTTCAGGTCTACTGTATATGAATAGGTGAGATGCATGCAGTCTTAAAACTTCTCTTAACATGAGATATGAGACAGAATGCAGGGGCAGATGGTTAGATGATGGATCCAAAAGTAGTTAAGGTGGTAGCACCTTCACTGCACCTGGACTGGAATAGATTCACCTGTGGTCTTGTCAGCCAGCCTCACTGGACTCAGATACTGTGCCGCCTTCTCCCTTACCCCCTCAAGCTTCAGACTTCTAATGAACATGGTGTAGACCCTTAAGGGGCTTATCTCACATGTCCTAACAAATCTCTAAAACTGTATGTTATAGGCAGTTGAAGGATTTATCCTCTTTCCCTTGAGTTAGTATGTAATTCATCATAATAAACTGCTTTGTTTTATTCTTGATATTAAAAAAAAAAAACAACTTCCATGTTGATCTAACCATAGCTATAGATCAACATCTACTTGCTTTAGAGAAATATTAGCTGTGGGAAATTGTAGCATTCTCTTTGATTTTATGATTGATCAAGAGCAACTTTTTATAGATAATCCTAGTGTGCTTGAAGTAGGAGGCTGCCTTCTGGCTCCACTGGCAGCAACTAACTTTCAGATCCTGGGACAGGATCTTCATGAACTTCTGTATTGAAGTCATTAGTGTGCCAAAGGTGAAGATGACATATCTCAATATACTGTAGACCTTATCCACTAGTTCCAGACCTGGGGAAAACACGTAAGAGAAATACCTCAATTTTTACACAAGTTGCTTGCCAATTCTTGGGACATTTTAATTTATTCTCTAATATTCACATCTTCATTTTGTCTTGAATATGTGCTTTTATGTTTACATTTTTACTCACTGTATATCCTTTCAATTTTCATTAATTGTAATGGATATTAAATATGCACAGTGAAGATTATACCACCAATCTGGAAAGCACCTAAAGACAAGCAATCTGGTCGCAGCCTTTTCAGCATGAAGCCTGTCTTCCCATTAATAAATTGGCTACAAAAAGAGATCCCATTTCAACTGAGCCACACTGTCAATTATATCACAGCATAACATATTAAAGCCTCTTCACAATGATGGGAAAACTGCTGTCAGTTCATCTACCAGCTTTGGTGGTACAAATGGAGCAAGTAGAGGAATATTTCAGTCCATCTCATTTCCCATTAGTAATCAAGTCCAGAGTGTTCAAACAGAAGGTTGAACATACCTTTACAGTAAAACAGAATGGTGAGGGTTTGGTTTTTTTCAGTTGACAAAAAAGCAAATACTATGACTGTTTTGAGATTAAATATAAAGTCTCCCTAAAGATATACTCAATTGGAAAGAAACGACATTGACTCACAGTAATGCTTTGAGAGAATAATGGCCATATAGTGTGAATTTTAGTGTGCAAAATTCAAAGAAAGATGAAGATGAAATAGCCTAAAAACATGATGGAAATGGTATATAAACCATTTTTGCTTTTGAAACAATTCTTGCTGGTAGAAATTCTTTAGTAGTCATAATAAGTTTTGATTAAATATTTGTCCTCTAGAATGTCTACAAAATTTGTAGACCTTTTGTACAAATTTTATAGAAGGGTTTTGAAAATTTTATTGCACACAGAATGCACAGAGGTGTCCCTTCTGTATCTCCTTGAGGAGGGACAACTGTATCTGGATTCACCAGGAAGGCGGAGTATAGCATTCTGATCTTGTTGCCTGATCCATAAAGCCTTAGTGCACATGAGAGTACCTTGAAATAACAGGCAGTATGGAGCTTAAAGGAACTTGATGTTGCAACACATCACTTTTCCTAACTCTTCATGTGTTTTTAGTTTTACCAGCTCATTCTTCTATAGAGAGAGAGAGAGACTTTTGAAATAGAAACTGTGCAGAAAATTTTGCTGAGAGCGCTGCCCTGCTATACAGGCAGACAGAAGGTGTTAAGGAAAAGAAGATAACGTGCCCTTGTGACCAAGAAGGCCAATGGTATCCCAGGATGCATAAAGAAGAGTGTGGCTAGCAGGTTGAGGGAGGTTTTCCCCTGCCTCTACTCTGCACTAGTGAGACCACATCTGGAGTATTGTGTCCAGTTCTGGTCTCCCCAGTTCAAGAGGGACAGGGAAATACTAGACAGAATCCAACAAAGCTATGAGGATGATTAAGAGACAGGAACATCTCTGTCAAGGAAAGGCTGAGAGACCTGGGGTTGTTTAGCCTGGAGAAGACTGAGATGGGATAGTATGAATGTTTACAAATATCTGAAGGGTGGGTGTCAAGCAGAAGGGGCCAGTCTCTTTTCATTGATGCCCTGTGATAGGATGAGAGGTAATGGTCACAAACTGGAGCACAGGACGTGCCACCTCAACATCAGGAAAAACTTTACTGTGAGGGTAATGGAGCACTGGAACAGTCTGTCTAGAGAGGTTGTGGTGGAGTATCCTTCTCTAGACTCTTCAAAACCCACCTGGATCTATTCCCGTGTGGTCGGCCCTAGGTGATCCTGCTCTGGCAGGGGGTTGGACTCAATGATCTTCAGAGGTCCCTTCCAACTCCTACCATTCTATGATTGTATCATGCACCATATTCGTATGATATGACTTTATAAATGTTGAAAAGTAGTAGCAAAGTAAAGCTGTAGTTAAAAATCTCTTACTTTTAAAAACTGTAAGAGTATTCTTCATTATGATGGTCTGAAAAGAATAATATGTAATTACATCTACATTCAAGCACTGAAAATACAGCATCTAGGAGTACATTATCCCTGTAAATTACCAGAAGATGCCGAGTCCCTGTGCTCTCACTGGGTATTATTCCCTCTTCAAACAAGTTTGTACATACTGCATTATGCATAAAATGTGTTGTGAACCAAAACTCAGCCTGGGTTAAGCTGTTGGCTGAAAACAGCATAAATACATAAAAATGTCAAAGTCCTGTAAAATTTGATTTATGTTACAGACCTTGGGCAAATACCAGCTAGACATATATTTTTCAAATTTTTGTCTTTCTCTGAAGGGAATAGCACTTTAGTTGCTAAGGAACTACTAACTGAGCATATATGGTGCTGATGAGTATTTTGTTTTTTTAATAGCTCAAAAAAGGAATCATGCTATTTTGATCACTGTGCTGCAATGGGAATCTTGAAAAATAGTTAGTTTTATTTAAGCAATTGCATTGCCAGTTCCATGAAATCTATACATATTTCTGCAAGCAGAAGGTAGAAATTAGAAATAAAGATCACAACTTTTTATATTTACAGAAGCCTTGAAGCTGGTGAAGGTTTACATTTAGAGAAAAGTGTTAGGATACTGTAAAAGAAAAAGAAAATTTGTTGATTTTTAATGCTCTACTCTCTCAGTAAAATACGTACTCCAATAAACAGGCCAAGTCCAGTTGCTGTATTTTTGTGCCAACAGCTATGTCTTGAGACCCCACAGTGACTTTTCCTCACCCCAGGGGCTCTACACTGGGCATTGTGGGGCTGTGGCCAGCAGCCCTGCTCTGCTTACCCCTGCTGGGGGTACAGCCCTGCACCCTGGGTTACTTGCTGCCTTTGTGCTTCGCTGAGGGGTGAAACAGAAAGAAGGATAGTGAGGTAGTGGGGGATGGTAGAAATATATGAGGCTATGAAGGTACTAGGCAGGTCACTATGAAATTACTTTCTTTATAATATGCCAGCTAGGGCACAGATATGATTAAATGGGAAAGAAGTATTTTTCTTACACTGAATATATAAATCCTGAGATTCATTGTCCTAGGATCATGGCTTGAAATAATATCTGGAAAATGCATATAAAAAGGAGGGGATATAGTTTTTTGATCCTTCATGTTTCTGAGTAGTTTTCTGGAGGTAGAGGGAGCAATGCTAAGAGAAGCATCATTTCTGTTTGCCTTATCTTCTTTCCTAAGCAGCTGCTCTTGGCCCCCTGCAGTCACAGAACTGCTATGGTCTGCCCAGCGTGTTGTTCTTCATGTTCTTACTGTGAGTTGGTGATGAAAAGCTAAAGGTTCAAATGATTTTCCATAATTTTCTACTGAAAAGATCAACTATAGTCAAATAGCTTGTGACATTAGTAGAAAGTGAGGACAGGAAAAATGTCATCCACTTGAATGGAGAAGGGAAGAAGTACTTGGATAATTTGTGTAACAAATCTGTTAAGACAGGCCTCAAATGACAAATATACTGATGAACAGAAGATAATTGGTTTGAATTTCAGCAAGGATGATATTGGCACAAAACTCAACATTTAGAAGAATAAACCAATGGATTAGAGTCCCTGGTGACAATAAAGGATCTACATGCCTGGCAAACTTTTAGAAAATGTTAGATAAATACATATCAGCGTTGACATGGGTACAGTTGTTTGAGCATCAGGACAAGAAGCTGTGTTGATCAGTCAGCCTGTAGTCTGCAAAATATGAAAAGCTGGTAAATTAAGTGATTGCAACATAAATTCAAACCTCATACAAACCCATTGTATTACACCCAAGTAAACTTTGAAAAAAAAATAATCAAAATATAAATAGCAGTCAAAGTTTTACTTATTTTATTCTCCTTTAAATTAAAAAAATACACTATACAAAATGATCCATATTTTTTTTTTCTCCAAAATGTTGTAGCTAAAGGCTGAAAAAAAAAAAAAAAATAGATGAGTTAAATAATCTCTGAAGTCCTTTACAAGCGTGTGCTTGTGTAACCTATGCCCCAGTGTCTGTGCAGTTAATGGAGACATATGGTCAAAACCAGCAGGGGAAACGGTCTACTCCTCACACCTCAGTAGGTGGCTGTCATTCTTCTTTGACTATAAAATGAGACAGAAGTAATCATATTCTGAGCATCTAAGATACATCTAAGGTTTGCACACAGATGACCCATGAGGAATGCTATGGGTTGTTGTACAGCTTTTTTGGTGGGTACCTAGAGGGGTTTGTGGTCTGGATACATTAGATGGCTTGGACAGGATAATTATTTTCCAAAGGGAAGACAATCTTTTGACATCAGTATTTATGTTGTATTATAAGCATTTTATTATTATTGAAAGCACATGTAAATTGCATAGACGTCTGATGAAATGGAAGGAGTAACTTAGTCAAGGTAATTAAGTACACCCATTGAAAATCCCAGTAGAACAGCAATGTGCAGAAAGTTTTCCTGACAAGTAAAAAGAAAAAGCTAACTGGCAAAATTGAGAACACACAGGTAGATCTTGCTGCAGAAAATAAAAACTGCAAATTTTCCATAAAATATGAATGGGGAAAGAATTTCTTTTACCAATTACGGACTTGTGTATGTAAAAGACACACCAAAATTTCCTATAGACAATATGAACAAAAGCTCCTAGAAAATAAGGAAGTAAGTTACTCTGCCTTGTTATTAAAGCTATACTGTAACCTTATTTCAACCAATCTATAAGTGTTGTTACCAAGTTAATTCATAAAGTGATAGTGATAATAGACATGGCCTTTATAAAGGGCCATTGTGAGTATGTGATTTTGCTAAATGAAAAGTTTATACCACTTTTTAGCTCCGTTCTGGAGTTACTGATACGCTGTTCCCACCATAGCCAGTTTATTTCACTGTTCCTTGTAAAGAAGAGTAAAATAGGTTTTATAGAGATACAGGTAGAACAGCATGTAAAATTTCTGGAAGGAGATTTTTGCAAAGTCTTTCAGCAAAATTTGTTATATGTCAATTTGGACCCCAAAACTCCTGTCCCACCTTTTCTCTAAATAAGTTATAAGTTCCACACTCTCCTGCACCCACCTGGGCTCCTTCAGGTGAGTGAGGTGGTGCAGAGGCCTGTGGAATGAACTGTACTAATCGGTTACATCTCTTTGCTTGGAAAATTTTCCTGTAAGCCAGTTATCCAGGTTTTTTGTTGTTTGTTTTGGTTTATTTTTACACCAGGTTACTCAAAAAAGCACATCATTGGAAAACTGACAGTTCATCAGTTATGTTTTCATTATGGATTCAGATCCCTTAAGCTACATTTGAGACTATTAAGTTAAATTTTCATACTCAGATCAAAGACTAAATCAGCAGGCGTTCTGGAATATAAAGTGAGAAATATACTCCATAATAAAAATAAATGCTTTCACAATGATTTACAAGTTTACAGTAATAACAGTAGCTAATGTGCAGTAAAGTCAAATTTCAATAAAAATGAGTTAATTAACTCCTATTTTGATGATGAGAAAAAGAAATAAGCATCCTGCATGGCTGATATAAATATTAATAGCCTTGAAGATGACATATAAAAGCATAATACTCTGTTATGATAATGAAGCAAAACCCAAAATAACAGACTACTGTTCACTACTGTGTATGGTATTGTCTATACAGTATCAGTGTGTGGGAGAAAGCTGCAGATCTTGTACATAAGGTCTTATTAACTGGGGAAAAAAAAAAAGCCTTTTCTACTTCACAATTCCAAAATGCATCACAGCACTGAAAATGTCTTTGTAATCTACTCTGTGTGTGTGTGTGTGCGCGCGCATGTATGGAGTGAGAGAAAACAGTTCTCTGTGTCTGTACTGAACTCGAACTTATGGTCAGGTTTTTTTTTTTTAAAATGGAAAAAAATGGAAATCAAAAAAAAAAAGAGACTTCTAAGGAATATATAAATATTAAATAATTCTTTTTTCCTTTCTATCGGACAAGTCTTTCTGTGATGTAACTTCAAGCGAGGGACATATATTGTGCATTTGACCTCTTCTTGCAATTTCATTAATCTTTCCTTTTATTCTGAATGCAAAACCCAATATTTATTGGATGCTTTTGACAACACCGTGCTATTGGAAGACAAGAACATTGCAAAGTCAGCTTCAGAGTTTCTGCATATCTTTAGCTGACACAAGTTGATATTGGTCATTGGAAAATCATAATGTTTCTTTGACTTGCACTGCTGCAGTGGTCTGCTTGCACACTGAATACCCCAGGATGATAGTCTAAATGTAAACCACATGCTCTCTTTGTAAGACATGGGGAAAGCCTTTTTCTTATATTACTCTACACACATAGGTAAATATTCTTGGTCAGCTTCTCAGCTGATATAAGTTGAAAGAGTTCTGTTGAAGTCAGCTGAATTAGTGGGGCTCTGCTGATTGGTATCTGCACAGGATTATGTTCCTAAAATATTTACTAGATTATTTCACCAGCTTTGAAATTCCATATGTGGTAGGAATGCCATACATCAAATGTAGTAGAGCAGCTTACTTTCAGCGTTCTGACTTCTGGAGGTCTGCTTGAAGAGTGAATTATTACTCTGCATGAATAAGATAGTCACGACCCAACTCTTAAACCACTAACATATAAACAAAACTGCATGACAGCAAAGGAAAAAAATAGCATAAATTCTTGGCAATTGTGATTCCTTGACTGATTGGCTCCTCCTGAATACTACTGGTGGATTCCCATGTGCAAATGAAAATATCAAGTAGGTGATTAAACAGACTTTTGTTATGCTGTAACTAGGCATAACAAACCATGCTCCTGCAACTGCATTCCTTAGAGGGTGATTCCGATTGTATTGAAAGTATTAACTATGCCTTTGATGTACTAATTTCTTCTGCAAACATGTCCAAATGACTGTTGCATGATGGATCCTCTGTATAGTATAATTTTAATCACCTGTCTGCCTAGTGAAAACAAATTATATAATCCTGAACTGATCATTAACCCAGGCTTGTTGCTAAGGTTTATTAGGAAATTTATAGTTAAAAATGTATTTCTATTTATCAAGCAATCTTATGAAACAATCACACTATTTATAAATTCTGATAGAGGTACAAAATTTACTAGAGTCTTTTAAAATGGAAATTCGATTATTGTCATCAACTACTTTCAGATAGATTTTTCCTAACATTAGTGATCTAATGCATACGCAGTATTAGCCTTTTGTTTTTTTAAATATTCTCTAGCTCCTTGTTTTTAAGGTCATTCTACCTATGAGTTTTGTTGCTGTGCTTGGGGTCCAGATAGAAGGTGCTTAGGCTTTTTGATAACCTAGGGATGAGTGAAATACAGCTTTGCTCCTTTTGAGTTTTCTGCCAGAAAACAGTCTCTTTTTTTTTCCCCCTCGCTCCCCCCCCCGATACTACATTAGAGTATGGCTTTTGCAGATTTACAAAGGTGTGACTTTCATCAGCAGAGCATGCACGCACAGTCTTTAGAATTGAGGAGACTGGCATGATTAAATATATTGACTAAGTATGGTGTAAGTGAAGTACATCTGGATGGCTCCCACATTAGACATCTGAATGACAAACAAATTCATGGTGACAGCAGTAGGAATAGAAAGTGGAATGTGGGTGAGAAAAATCTGGAGGTAAAGAATTAAGTTTAAATTCACCAGTCTGTCAGAGCTCGTGTCTTCTGCAGTTTTTCATTTCTCCTCTTAAATTCTAAATATAGACAGCATGTGACAAAGATACATAAAATTGCATTTATCTAATACTGAAATTTCAGATAAGGAAAGAAATAGTATCTCTATAGCTCCCCCGTTTCAATCCTTGATTTGTTGTGTAGCTTTTACTTAACACCGTTTCCAACCAAGCCTTGTTTCTGGAAGCAGATGGAAAGCAGTAGCACACACATGCTAGCAAGTTTAGTGGTTTTGCCCAAAAGTTTGTTAAAAATAACTAAACTTTGAAGTTGAAGGCACTAGCACTGGTGTGATTATGCAGCTTAGACTCACAGCTAGCCTTCACTCCACACATTTGAAGGCTACTAATTAGACAGTGAAGGTTTCTGTGAAAAGTAAACATGTTGCAGATACAGTGTCTGGTTGACCTATGGTCAAAGACTTTTTGAAAATCGATGTGTGGTTTTCTTTCTTCCTTTCTATTTCTTTCTTTTCTGATAGCAGCAAAAGAAAGGGTTTCAGATGTGCAAATATTTTACTTTTGTGTATTCTTTAATTAATCAATACTGACCACAGATGCTTAAAAAAAGAAATAATAATAATAATGATAAAAACATTTATCTTGTGATCTGTTTTAAATCTTAAATGAGAACATCCTGCTTTAAATAATAAGCAAAAGATTATCTTGCAGTTCTTGGGACTGAGGGATCCTAGAGAATGACAACCTTAGTTACTTCAGCTACAGAATATTAAAAATTCAGAAGGAGATACAGGAGTAAGTTAAACAGGAATCGTTGAGCCAGTGACAGGTTGCAGTCTGTTGTACTTCCAGAAATCCGTTTTTGAATGCTGATAAGCTGCCATGTGCTGCTATTGCTCACTGCATTGACAGAGTTACACACCAGTTACCTGTCAAAGGTGTTTTCAAAGCAAGTGTGCAGCTTCTTGATTTTTGGTCTCGCTACTCCTGCAAGCCAGAAAAAGGGATGTAAATAAGGGAGGAATGTCGGAATCAAAGTACTTTTTTTTTTTTTTCCAAATGAAGGAAAATTATAAGTATTATCTTTCACATTGAATAGGAAGTTTAAATTCACTTGTTTGAAGCATTTAATCTCCAGCATTTGTACAGAGAGACAAATGGTTAGAGAACTGTTTGAGCATCCCACCCCTGAGGAGACACTGGGAATGTGTGTTGTATACTCTGGCATAGGGCCCTTGCCTGGAGCTGGTGTGACAGCAGAATCCTGCTTCTCCTTCTCTTCACTAATGGGAATCTGACCACAGGGAAAAAAATCTAAGCCAAAACTTCCAATGTAGTTAATAGAAAATTATTCTTTTTATTATTTAAGTCAGCTGAAGTCACATTTTTTGGTCCATTGGCATTTACCAAAAATGTTGTGTCTGGCTCTAAATTTAGTGCAGCTGTCACAACTATCAGAACATTTCCCTGTAGAGGCAAAGGATTATTCATTTGCCCATTGCTGTGATGCCCACTTAAAATCACAACAGAAATCAGCCAAGGACAGACTGTTTAGGCACCACCAGCGTGTTCCCATGGATGCTTCAATGGGACAAAGAGAAAGACAATGATATTCCACAGACTTATGAGCAGACAGCCATCTCCACTGACTTGTGCTGGGGAGTGGGCAGAGGACTGGTTTTACTCCAGCCTCTTCACTGGAGTAAAGAGTGGAAAGAAACTCAGTGGTGGCCACATCTGCTCAGCTTCTATCCAGGCATACAGGAGTGGAGCAGTCTTGAATTTCTCCTTCCCTCCAATTCCTCACCTGCAAAAGGGCTAATCATAATCCTAAGTGTCTGTTATTGGGCCAGGAGGAAAACAAAATATAATATTGACTTTAGGATCCTAAAGTTGAATTTTGTATAATATTTTCCTGTGTATGTAATAAATACGCCTCCTGGGGAAGTGCAGCTGGGAATTTCTACATGGAAAACTCTTTAAGACCCATGGACTTGAGTTATGCTAATCTAATTCAGAATTTAAGACTGAAATACAGATAAATTAATGCTTATAGCTGTATAAATAACACAGCTCTAATCAGGTGTGAATGTCCTGACTGGCATGTGAGATGCAGAGTACTGCCAATTTTTAATTTCCAGTAGAATCAGCTACAGCTATGATTCCTGCTGTGAAAAGTTGTATGTTACTGAGTATGTATTTTAATGAACCCAGTAGTAATCCAATCAACAGAAATTCATGAGCTTAATCCTGTTCACTGGGGTTTGTGACGATCTGAGTTTGGCATCC
Source organism: Todiramphus chloris collaris (assembly GCA_025345505.1). Lineage (NCBI taxonomy): Eukaryota > Metazoa > Chordata > Aves > Coraciiformes > Alcedinidae > Todiramphus > Todiramphus chloris. The sequence goes on along the minus strand of JANVCC010000035.1, from coordinate 11,209,717 downwards.
TGCTATATTAAAGGAAACAATGGAGAGTTTGGAAACATTTGTCTATTTATTATGTCATGGTTAGCTTGGTGGTTTCTGCCTTTTTAGACAGATGATGTGGCAAAAGCCCCATTTCTGCTACCAGATCAATCTGGCTGATTGTGCTTGGTCAAACAACCGTGGCGATGCTCTGACTAATGTGCTCAGCACAGCACAAAGTTACTGAAAAATGATAGTGCTTTGATGCTGGAGCCTTGTTTTTAGACTTCTACTGGTTTTTAAAAGGTCTTTAATCAAAATTGCAGGTAAACATATTACCACGTGCAAATTAGGTGTGTCTTTTCACATGTATGCAAGTTCCATGTCTAATTGGTTTGGGAAATCCCAATAGCTGTCTGTATATTTAGTTATTTGGTCTTCTTTTGCATATATGGTCCAAAAATTAAGGATTAAAAAAAAAAAAAGAATCAAACATGCTGGGGAATTTTTTTTTTTTATCAGAAGTTCCTTGAAATAAGTTCTGCATAGATGTGCATCACACTGCCCTCTTAGGAAAGTCTGTCATGTATAGTGGCTGTCATCTAGTTCAGAAATGGCCAGCCATCCTGATTCTATGAGGCACACACACAAATATTCTTGAGGCTGGAAGGCCCAAGGCATGTTTGATATCTTCTTATGAGTAAAGAAGAAAGGAGTTCTGGGAATGGTGCACAGTCAGGGAATGATGATGTCAGCTCAAGGTCCTCATCTGCATTTTGTGACAGTGGTGGGCTAGATGTGAACTAATTTCTACAGCACCCATCCTCTTAAGTCAGAACTGTCTTGTTTCTTGCCATGTGTAATAGCCTTGGATCTGGGAAACAACCTTGGACCTCTCACCCATGGACCATTACATCTTTGCTACTTGCATGATCTACTTTTCTCATAGGAGTTACACTTGAACTGCCTTGCTGTGGCTCCATTTCTTTAAGGTTCAGTTTCCCCTGAGACTACATTATGTGTTCCAGGAACCCAAAGAACTTGTTGCACCTTCCATTCCTCCTTCTGCTGTTGCTTTACCAGCTCTTTTCACTCTTACTAGCATTATATTCCCTTACAACTGGAAAGGGCATTTGTAGTTAATTTTTGCCTCTTTTGGAGGTTAATCAGATTTAGATGATTCAGCCTAAATAAAATATGAGGGCTCACATTTAATTACTAGTATTCATTTATGTTGGGAGGGAAATGTTATGATGAGAACATCTGTTATTTAGCTAGCTAGTAACGAGGTTTCCTTGCTAAGCTAGTTAGAGAATTTTTTTAGAAATAGTATAAACTGATTTGTCACAACAGAGCAAAGTAGAATGTTAATGAATGACAGCCATCCTGACCGAAGGCACAAATCCTTTCTTTCTTAGAAGACCAAAGTATCTGTAGCTATCTCAAGGCAGCAGAGGAGATGGAAGACTAATTCCCTAAAATACCAGTCAGGTGGTAATGGAGTTCAGCTATTCCCTGTGTGATAGAGTTTAAATCCAGCATGGAGCTGCAAATTTGTTTAATTCTCAACTTGCTCTTAAACTTTTAGTTTTGCTTGTTATTCCTAAACTTTTTCCAGTGGATTTTCAAATTAGTGAAGAATCTGCCTATGGCACAGGAGACCATATTTTTTCCCAGGACCATTCAGTGCAGCACAAGCCATTGCTGCTGAGATAAACCTTAATCTTCTATCATTCTTTCTATACTGATTTTCATACTTTGTAAATGTATCCAAATTCCTGAGTTTTAAAGATGCTGAACGTTGTATCCTTAGGTACAGTCAGGCAGGAGAGGAAACACAAAAATAAGGTGTGAAGTACAAAGACACTGAAGAAGATGAGAGTGAAAAAATGAAGTAAATCTCACACACACACATATATATGTATATATATCACAGAATCACAGATTGGTAGAGGTTGGAAGGGACCTCTGGAGATCTTGTAGTCCAACCCCCCCCTGTTAAAGCACGTTTGCCTGGATCAGGTTTCTCAGGAACACATCCAAGTGGGTTTTGAAAGTCTCCAGGGAAGGAGACTCCACAGCCTCTCTGGGCAGCCTGTTCCAGTGTTCCATCATCCTCACAGTAAAGAAGTTTTTCTTGCTTTTCCTGTTACTGGGCAACAGCTCATTCAGCAGCATGCCTATATTTTCCCTGGTCTTCCTTTTCCTACTGATGTACTTGAAGAAGCCATTCTTCTTGTCTTTTATGTCATTTGCCAATTTTAATTCCAAGAGGGTTTTGGCCTTCCTTGTTGCATCTCTACATACTCTGGCAGTATTCCTATCTTCCTCCCAGATGGCCAGTCCCTTTTTCCACATACTGTAAAATTCTTTCTTCCATTTGAGTTTTCCCAGAAGCTCCTTGCTTGTACCTGCAGGTCTCCTGCCTTGCCTACTTGATTTTTTACTCGTAGGGATGTACTGATCTTGAGCTTGGGGGAAGTGGTGCTTGAATATTAACTGAGTCTCTTGGACCCCTTTACCTGTTAGAGCACTAACCCATGGGGTTCTTCCAAGTAGGTCCTTGTAGAGGTCAAAGTTAGCTTTCCTGAACTCCAGGGTTGCAGTCCTGCTTATTGCCCTACTTCTTCATTGCATTTGGATTCCTGAACTCCACCATCTCATGGTCACTGCAGCCAAGGCTGCTTCCAACCTTCATGTATTATCTGTAGGTATGTAGGTACGTATCAGCGAACAAGAGCCCAAAACACAGAATGAGAATGGAACAGCAGCACAGGTGACACATACACAGAAACAAAGTGTCAGTGCCCCATAAAAAAGGAAATGTGTCCTGGAAACTAGAAGGGAAAGCATGAAGCTTCAGAGTAAAGGAAATTGCACCAGATTTCCTGAAACATGGCATTTTTCCTCTACTGCAGAAGACATGGAGTATTTTTGACCTTAACATCTGCTTCTGAAGTGACTATGTAACAATGTCATTGTAAAGGGCCCTCTTCACTCACTGTTATTGACTTCCTTATCAAATTTGTGTGGTTTACAAGCTGGAGGATGATTTCTGTAGTTGCTTGCACTCCCGACTGCTCTTTGAATCTGGGAATCAAGCCGCTTTGTGTGCCTTTTACGTTATTACCAGTAATAAAAAACCCACAGTTTGACACAGCAGAATTCATTCCACTCTGGGAGCTCTTTGCAGTACTAACTGAGGCAAAAATCTTGGTTTTATCAGTAAGCTGATAGGACTCTGAGGCTCAGAGGGTAGTGATATGCAAGTAGGCAATACTTAAAACTTGCTTGTTTTACAATATTTACATTACCTTTATTTTCCTTCTGGTTAGAATTTCTTGTTGATTTAAGATTATTTCTTCTTTGGAAAGGAAAAACTGATATAATCCTAACCAATAAGCCTGCAGCCTCTGGATGCAGGAGGCTTTCTAGTAGAAGCTTTTAATATGTGTTGGTACCAACACTTTCCCTGCTACTTAAAATCTGTTGCATTTTCATGCATGAACCCATGTCCTGAATTCAGGGCATGTAATTGTGTTTGAGATCCTGAAAAGGAACTTGGGAGGCAATATCCTTTAAAAGAAAGATCGAGTGAATATACATACAAAGGTAATTATTCAAATATATGGGTAATTATTCAAATATATGTGTATATGTGCCTTCGGTACTAAAGGCACTTGGCTTCATATGGAAACTACTTTCAGCATAAGACCCTTGATGTTTCCTTGTCTGAGTACATATTCTAAGGACTTGAAAGCTATATAGAAGATACATCTCTGGGAGTGAAAATCACAGGTTGGCAGCTTGGCTCCAGGGAGTTAGGAGGGACCCAGCCTGGCCTACAGAGCTCCTTCATGGGTCTCAGTATCTACCATCTAGATCTTAAGAAATCTTTTCCTGACAGAATGGAAGGACAAACAACTTCCACTGCAAACTATAGTGGCATTACCACTATAAATATTATGACTGTAGCATTGTTGGGCAATATTGCTATGTAAGATAGCAATATTTTGTCTGATCTTCACAGGCTTTAGATATGAGATCTTGTACAAAAAAGCTCAGCAAATTCAGCAGCCCATAATTCCATGTATCATCTTTATGATTCACACCCTCCGGCAATGTGCCTGGCTCCTGAAGCTGCTGTAGTCTTTTAGCAATGGTAAGCTTTGCTCTCTCCTTGTACTCCCACTACTATTTGCGTTGTTTGTATGGTTATCTTGTTCCCTATAAATTTCATCTAGACAACAATTCTTATATGTTATTACAGAAACTTATTTCTCTTTTCCATATTGTGAACTTCTTGTGAATTCTAAATGTAATGGAAGATGTTAATGTACTTAAAGTTTTTGTTCACTGACCTTGCTTACAATCTGTTTTGGTTTTTTTGTTCTTAGCAGTACGCTAGCAAGTTAAAGGCAATATGCTTTTGCACTAAGGGTTTTTTTTTTAATGTATGTATTTATATGTAGTCCTTGTGAAATGTATTGAGTAGTAATTTGTAAAACCTGCTGTCTAGTGCTTAATACCTACTTTGAAAGTCAAAATAACCAGTAAACCCTTCCTCCTTTTATCTGAGTGAAGCTAACATTTGGTGTATGAAGGAAAAGAAAAATCTGAACTTCAGATAAAATTTCTGTTCCATCTCCCAGTATTAGAGCTTTGCTCTGTCACTGGAAGAAAATTCACTCCTTGGGAAAACAAAATTAACTGTGAGAGAGACCATAATTTCTAATTTAAGTGAGTACCTCACAAATGCAGTTTGTTTTTTAAAGGTATAATAAGATTTTTTTTCTAAAATGTCTTCTGCTGGTGTAATTGTGGTAATGGGAGGATTTCTTCATTCAATTTCTGTTCATGTTTTCTTCCAATAAACACTTCTCCTATCATACATTTATGTTGACTGTCCGGCTGCCTGGTAAAGTTTGTGTTTGCTTTTACATATTGGGAGGCAATGGCCTAAAACTATGCCTTGGTGTAATGTACGTTAGAGTCAAATGTTAGAGGAAGTTTTAGTGATGGAACCATAAATACCTTATTCTTCTAAATACTTGAGGAGCAGAGCTGGAAAAGATAATATGATGCATGTCATTTTACACTTGTCATTTTAAGGAAAGTAATAGTGCTTTGTAAACTGCAATACAGGTTTAGAGTTTGCTTTACCCTCTACTAAATGCAATTTTCTTGGTGTGGGGATGGGAAGGAAGGAAATAAACGTTTAACAATGCACGACATTGGTAGACGTTGTTTTAGGAACTAATTAAGGTCTTCCCCCAGTGCACACAATAATACATGGGCACTGTGATGGCCCAGATCTTTCAGCCATCTTTCAAACAGCTTTTTTTGTCAGGTTGTGCTTTTTATTGTTCCATTTTGATTTTGTAGATGCCTCAGAAGAACTGAGGGATTAAGAAAACAATGCTAATTTTTGAAATCAGATGTAAAGGACATGCTCAATATTTTGGGCCTCTCTGAGGACTGTATAGCTTTGGAATATCCCAAGGCTTGTTACAATTACATATTTGTCAGGAAGGCTCAGGAAAGGTCGATTCAAAACATACCCTGTGCCACACACATATGCACTTAGGATGATGGCTTCAGTCTGCTTATCTTTGCTGCTTATCCCCCTGCAACCAGTACACAAAAGCTTACATGCTTTTGTGCCACGGGTTCTTATACATCTATCTGTTGGAGCTGAGCTAAGCCATTCACCCAAACTGTGACCTTGGGTATACAAGGCTTTGTAACTCCTCTTAGACACTGCTGTTTACTGTTTCTGTTTATGATAACTGGGTAGAAAATTGCTCTATTGTACTGCTGAACAGCGGATCGGTTTCAAATTACCCTGAAAGGCGGCCAACAGAACAGCTAACACCATGGGGCCATGTTTTTAAATGGCCTTCAGTCTGGCTTTTACGTTTGTGTTCCCAGGTTCGCACTCTCAATCAATTGTAGGCTAAAATAATTTCAGGCCCAATTAGCTGTGAAACTCCATCTACCAGGTTTAGAGAAAACTGAATAGATTTATGATTGAAAGGATGGTGGGGAAATATGACAGCACTTGGAACTTCCCCTAGTGTAATCAGTTTGCCTGTTCTTTTTTTTTTTTATTGAGATTATATGATCTTTATAACTTAGAATAGTGTTGCATGATGGTGGTGGCAGCACTCATGCTGCTTCTTTAAGGATAGGAAGCATGAATATGTAGTGTAGTCATGGAGCAAACTCTGTCAGAGGTTCAGCATGTTTCTCCCTTTGTCTGAGTCTGTGGTAATATCCTGGATTGAAAACCAGATGTCAGTGTCTTCAGGTAAACTGCCATTTACTTAAGCCAAGTTTTCAACTCCGGACAGTGTAGAAGAGGGGATGTGTGGGGCATGCCACACAAGTTTGTATCAATTGTCATGACAACTGCTAGAATATTGCTTTGTTCTCTACGATGCTCCAGGAGTAGGATCAGAGAACAACATGCCAATGAGAGAGGTGATGTGATCTAGAGTGTGACAAGTTTAGTTTCTGTGCAAATATTCCAGCATCTTATGATGCCCTGAGAGTAGCAAGATAATTTTCTTGCCCTTTGCTGTGTGTTTCAAGATCTTGCAGACTTTCCCACTGGAAGAAGAGGAAAAGGCTGAGCACGTAAGGAATGGAGAACAGCATGATTTTCAATATAGTCTTTCACCTAAAATAATTTACCCTCTGGGGATCAATACAGTCCAAACTAAGGTCACCCTGAGGACTGACATTCTTAGAAAATTTTCTTTTACAAAGACAGCTTTCTTAATGAGCTTTTTCATGGATCTGTTTTGTCATGATTACCAGTACAGAGTTTCTCACTTTCAACTATGAAAATGACTATAAAACCTCATGCTTTCTGATAGATTCAGCTTACTGGTAAAACTAATATACTATAGAACTTTTCAAGCTGAACCTAACACACAGCAAAAAGTCTGTGAGAAGTGCTGTATGTAATTTTTCTCTTTTCTTACACTGACAGACCATTCATTGCTTATAGTGAGTAAGTATTTAATGTCAGGAAGCAGTATTTGCTCAGCTTCAAGAAAGGAAACTCTCAAATTTTGCTGCTCCTCAGAAAATCATGTGAAAGTCATCCAGAAAAGCTTTCATTGCATTGTATGAGAACTGTTAAACTCTTTTTGCAACAGTCTGGCTTCAAGTCATGCTGTCTTGGTGGCTGCTATAAGAAGGACAAGTCTCTGAAATCTTAAAGGTAGAAATCACATGTTCAGCATTGTATTTCTATCCCTTCTTGTGCATAGAACAGATATCTGGCCTCAGGATGGCTGGCTGCCTTTTAAAACTGCAACATTTCAGAATGAGTTGACTCTAGTAGAGGATGCTGCTGTACCCTATACTTCTCATGAAACTGAAGCCAGAGGCTGCCCTGAGGGAAGCTGACTGCTATTTTCTTAAAATACACCTGAATATTTAATCATGTGTGACATAAGGTGTCCTAATTTGTGAGAAATGTTCTTCAGTTTTGTTTTTGTTGTCTTCTGCAACTGACAATTCACTAGGATTTATAGCAAACCAGCAAACAAACAAAAGCATCCCCTTTGTTAGAGAAGCTTGGTTTTCGTTGCAGGAAATGCATCACCAACTTACTGTAAAACAAGAAAAAAGGACATGGAGAGGGAAGTTTACCATTGACAACTGAATCTTTATGCTGATGGTCCATAAGTGTATGAATCCCATTTAATTCATCCTTACAGTATATAATGAGACATGTTTCTGCCCCTGATGTTCTATAAGGAAGGTCATTCAGTTTCTCACAGACACGATCCTAAAAAAAAGCAAATCAAACTATCTTCCTCCTTCATGGATGTGTGATATTTTTTCAGAAAACGATGATTGTCCTCATATTCCCAGTACAAGGTCTTCGGTACAGCCTCAGGGAACGCTAGCAAATAGCCTATAAACACATGGCAAGACTTCGCATCCTGAGTTTGGCAGGAGCTTTTTCAGAAGAAGCTGCCAGTGACCTTACATAGGTCACTTCAGTCGCTAGCTGCTATCTGACAGATGTGCTGGAGGGAACAGCTTCAGGCTGTTAGTGCTCCTGGACTCCTTAGTAGGCTTTCAGCCACCAGATGTGTGATGGAACTCACAATCTCTTTAAATCAGAAGAACCTAATAAATAAAGATGAAGTTCCTCCAGTCTTTGATTAGTTTACTATATAGGGGCAAGTAGAAACCAAGCAATTTTTGTAGTGACATTTAAGGTATGAAAGAGCAGTTCAAAGCAGGCTTATGTAAACACTACGTAGATAAAAAGTTTGAGCTTCTTGGAACTCTTGTGGGAAGGAAAAGAAATACCCTTCCCTTTGAATACAGCTATTTTAGGTTAATTTCAGTAAGTCCTGCACTGCAATTCTGAAGGACTCCAGGTTCCCATCGCCAAGATGCAGTTATAGCATAATTTAAGCATGGTTCAAGAGACACAAAGAACATAGGACTGGGACGTGTCCCCATATCTGGAACACATTATGGGAATATGGTTAACCCTCGTTCCCTAGACAAGTTTGAAACAATCCTGTAATTGCATCTGGGGACAGGCAGGTTGGACTGGAGTTCTCTGACTCAGTTATAGTTATAACTCTGACAAAGCTTAGCTTTCAAAGCAGGTTAAAAAGCTAAAGGGGCAGATTCATGTTACGTGATGAGCATGAAAGTTTCTTTGAAGCAGATCCACAGTTCTCTAACCCAAAGTTCAACAGGCACTGTGCCAGTCCCTCTGCTGTATCCCATGTGAACTTTACGTTGCTTTGCTTATTAGTGGCATTCAGAATGCTTGATGTATTTTTCATCATTCAGTCTTGTGGTAAATGTAAATCGTACAGTCCCTTTCCTTAGTGGAGGGGTTGCTTTTCCAAACTTTGAGAATATCAGCTGCAAAATTCCTTATTTTTACCAGTGGAGGCTAAACTTTGTTTTGTAATAAATAAGTGCTGTTTTTCCTGTTTACTTATATGTCTATTACTCATCGCATTTAAATGAGGGATTAGCATGCTTGGTTCAAAGCCAAATCTTTTTAAGCTATGCCTTGTTGAAGGAGAGTATCTAAAACTCAGAGGTGCATTTGATATGCCAGTAAAAGTCTCAGTTACCCCTATCATAAGAAAACAGTTGGCATCTGCTTCAGGGACATATCTGTAAGTAGGCACATGGATGCTTAATATTTTTCAATTGAGGGGAGCAGGTGTTGAATTTTCAACTTACTGGGCTTTAATGCTTCTTTAGAAGTCTTTTGCTTCCTTTTGTCTTCATCCTATGAGAAGTCTGACTAGTCCTAGAATGGCACCTCATGTTCCTTTAGGTAGATTTTGGGTTACAATGGTGTTATTCAGAGTTTTGCCATTGTTATTAGTGTAACAATTATACATCTTTTGCTCAATAGCCTGATGTAAATGCCCCATATTTCCATGCAAAGCTTCCTGGACAATTTAAGCTCACTAGAGGGAAAAGCTTTTGTTTTACAATTTTTTAAAAACATTAAATTCTTTAATATGTATTCATACAATTGTTACACATAGTTTGAAGAAAAGTGTGAAAATTGGAGCCCATAAGGACAAATACCTGGGAGGTACTCTTCTGTGAAAAAGCTACTACTTGCGCTAAAAGTGTCCTAGGAAATGAATTCTGTGTACTTTCTTTGATCCCAGACATCACTAGGGGAACATGAGGCTAAATAGGCTAAAGGAAAAAGACAAATGTGGTAAGAGCACATTGAGGCACATTTGGAACGAAACCTGTGATACTGTGGTTATGAATATACCTGTAGCTGATTTAACTTATGGACTGTATTCAAACTGATATAACTAGCTCATGTATCAATTATAATGAAAATATGGGTTTTAGGGGCCAGCCAAAAACTCGTGATGCACTCATCTGTTGTTTGGGCCAATGCACTGAATTGATACTTGAGCTAAGTAGGTTAAAAACCGATAGAATCAATATAACAGTCTGTGCTGTTGTGTAGAGATAGCTGAACCATCTTAAAAGAAGCTAGCATGGATACTGGAAACAGCTCTGGAATGATATGCAGAGCTCAGGGTGTTCTGACTTAAGGGGAAAAAAAAAATACATGTCACTTGAGAAAGTAGAAAGTAGGAGGGAAACAAGAAGTTTAACCAGCACGTGATTGAAATCTTACGGGAAGCTTCAAAATGGAAAAAGAAAGAGAATAAAAGATAAAGAAAACATTGTAACGAAGAATTATATATAAAAGAGACAGAAAAATGCGGACTAAAACTCCTGGAACTATCAGAAAGGAGCTATAGGACTATTATTAAAATTGAGGAAAGGGAATACATAGGAAGTGAGAAATATGGAAAATTCATGTAGAATAAAGAAAGATAACAAGGAAAATTCCAAAGCCTTGTGAAAAGAATTTTCTTGTGAGTGTGTTTAGCTGCAGGACCCTTGATTTTGTAACTTATTTTCAGTGTCTGTTGCTGGAGAAGCCAGAGCTTAAGGGCAGGAAAACAGGAAGGCATTCCATTGAAATCAAATCTAAATCCAGACATGAGCCTGGTTTTCAACTTACAGCCTAACTCTAAATCCCTTTAAAGTTTGCTTGTCACTTAATTGCACTACAGAATCTTGGCAGCCTCCTCACATCACCATTCTAAGCTGTCAAAATAAGTAAAAGTAAATATAAAACTCCTCTAAAGTCTGTCAACTTTTAGAAACCATTTCCTAGCTGCAATTTTGTACCAAGCAATAAGTTCATTGTGTCAGGTCATAAGGCTCAACCTAGCAAATTAAGGTCCATCAAACTTACTTGGGCCTTGCTTTATTAGGTGGCCTTTCTGGGACAATAAACCCCACTTTTATTTATCATATCCAGAACTAGAGTATTTGATCTCAAGTTTGACATAATGGAAGCTTGTTTGAAACAACATACAAAGGAAAATGTAGTTAAAACAACTAAAAATGCTATCAGTTCACTTTGAGGTGGCAGAAAAGCTCTCAATTACATGCATAGGCAATGGCAAACTTTTTAACTGGGATACTTCCTCTGGACATCTGGGGTATATATAACAATGTATAGCAATATAGCAGTCTCATAGCATCTTCCTGAGAAGCTACTGTAACCAGTGGGCCTCATGAAGAAATAATAAGTTCCCAGATAACTGCTATGACAGAGTATGGAATATTGTGGCCTGTTATCTTGTGCATGTGGTGCATCCATCTGTAATAATTACAAAATAGTGCAGTTATCTTACCATTGCATTGAAATTTTGTAGCATGAACAATGCCTAGATACTTTACTATTGACTAAATGAAGGAGAGTATGGGAGCAAGAGAATAAATAAGGGAAAGTCTATATTTTGGGTAAAAAAAGGCACTGAGATTCATGTTGGTGATTACTATGCCACATAATACAAATGTGTTTTCAAACCAAAGTATTTCATCAGTCATCACTGTAATTAGTGAACAACAGAGTGGACTGATTCAGGTTTCACATACTTGCACTCTACCAAGAGAACTCTGCTGATTTTAATGATGTTACCTTTGCTTTGTAGTGCTGCCTATGGGACTAGTACTGTGCCGTTTGCAAATACCTAATGTTATTTAATATGCTTGCACCACAAAACATTCAGTAGTCTTAAAAATCATCTGTCTGCTGAGAATGTTGATGCTGAGCAGAGGCACAGGCACCTCCTTTTTATAGTAAGAAGAGAGCTCAGTTGAGTTGAATTTTGCTTTTCAAGCTGAGTTATTTTTAAAGGGTTGTTGTTTGAACCTGTGAGAAATTCAGTCCTGAAAATAAGGAGATAGATATATAAATAAATCTAAATCTTAATATTTTCATAGAAACAGTGTTTTTCCTTCCCTATGCGTTTTTTGAAAGAAATACACTTATGTATATATGGATTGTGTGTTGCTATGGAAATGTTAGGAAGGGGTAAGCAAAGAAGGACAATTCTGTTTATAAAGAAAACAGAAAACAGATGAAAGGAAGAAAATATAATTATCCTCATTTTACGGCTAAGAAATTTCAGCACAATAAAGATAAAGTGCCCAAGTGTTGTGGAAATCTATCGATCCTTCTAGGTTCACCTGTCACTTAGGCATCATTCTGCCTGCAGGGTATTCACAGAACATCTCCAAATCATTACCCTCCCCGCACCCTCTACCTTTTACCTGCTTCTGCATACAGGTACACTCCTTCATCATAGCTGTCAAAACTCTCTTTTGTAAACAGATCCCAGAATCACCCTACCACCACCATTTCTAAAGAAATATTGCAAGACCCAGTGATCCATGAGAGAACTCAGTACAGAAAGAAAATAATGGGCGCTACCAGCAATGAGAAATTGCTTTCTGGCCCACCAGATGTCACAGTATGGATGTGGGCCATCTATTCATAACATGGCATAGTGTCTATGCAGCCTGATCATTTTTGTTGTTTCAGAACTGACAGTGGAGGAAATGTATCCCTGTTCAGACTTGACAGTAAGTTCTGCACTCTCTGATTGTCAATGGTGAGAGTCAGAAAAATGTCCAAGCCACTAGGAAGAAGTTAGAACTGAAAACAAGTTCAAATTTAAATACAAAAACAATCTTAGTGATATGACTATAGCCTTTCCATTCCTGCTTACTCCTGTCAGGCATTCCTGATCCTTGCACTCTGCAGCTGATCAGTCCACAATTCTAGATTCAAGCCAATGTTCAGAGTTAACAGGAGCTGTCTCAGAGACATCAGCTAAGTGCTGCATTAGGAGAGGAGAGTGGAAGAACTATGGGAGAAGGTGAACAGCCCCATTACATGTGCAAGAAATCAAGTACTTCAAGTACCACACTTACTTGTTAGAAGAAGGAGATGGACACACTGACTCCATAATTAGAGGTGATGCTCACCTGCTTCTCACTTCCATCACACTTCCACAGCACAAGACAGTTGACCAACCTCCTGATATTTGTTGGTCTTGACTGTGCCTTTCTCCCTTCTATACATGTATATTACTTTTGTAATTAATCTATTGTTTTCTTGAACTTCATTGAGTCTTGGTATGTCTTTCTTACTAAAGTGCTAATCTTATCTCTTAGGAGAAAGAGGATGTAATAGCCATTTAGTGAGAGCGATTGTCCAGGACGAGAGGCCAGATGTCATCTAAATAACCTAGACTGAGTCATGGACTAGACCAAAAGAATACTTAGAGCCTTTCTTTTCTAAAACTTGAGGCATACGAGGCTTTTAAAATATTCAGCAAGTAGCGCATCACGGAAAAGAAGTCATAGTGTTCATATGTGAAGCGTAGGAAGATGGAGTTGGCAGAAGGTCTTCGCAGTTCTTAACCAGGACTTGTTAGGTGGCATGTGCCACTAATGTATTGAATTGCCTCAGGAGCCTATCTCTCATCTCTTGCTACACTTGTACTGTCATATTACCTGTTCCAGTCATGCCTCCACTGAACTTATAAAATCCTGTCTTCCTTTCTAACTCCCTAAACTATCCATAGCCTTTCTTTTAGTCATAATCTAGCGTCATTTACAGCTTCTGCCAGTCATCCCTATCGTAACAGTCACTCCATGCTAATCTTGTCTGGAAAAATCCTGCACTTGTTATGTCATGTCTCTCACTGCTTGCTAATCTACCAGCCAAGACAAGCCCTTAAGGAATCAGTGCTTTCATCTGGTGTTCAAGCCTCCTTTCTGCTTCAGGAATGTCAGATCTAATCTGGTAGGCTAGAGTAATTATAATTCAGATATGACCAAAAATAAGGACTTCAAGGACAGCAGCAGAGGAATGTAAATGTCTTGGAACTAGGAGAAACACCTTGATAGGTCTTGGACGCAACTCTGAGATCTTGTCAGAGTTTTGTGTGTCAAGCATGTGTGAAGGGTCACCTGAGAGATATCAGAATCTTCAGACTTCTAAGTGTAGATGTCAACATAATATAAATGCCAAATGGCTGACAGGAGTATATGAGCATGTGAAGGAGGAAAAAATAAGAGGCAAAAAGAGCTTAGAAGCCAGCACAAGCTGAGATGCATAACAGAGCTGAATCCCAGCTTGAATGACTGTTATTTCCCAAAGACAATTGAAAAATCTGTAATGCAGCCAAGAACTGAATCTATCACCTGAATTCCAACTCTTCATCTTCTACAGCTGCAGCCTAAGCCTACTTCACAGTCATCCTGTAGACTGCCAGGCCTCTTAAGCAAGCTACTATAGCTGATAACTTCTAACAACAGCTAGTCCAAGTCTATTTACTTAAAACAGCTGCTTACATTATATATTTTTCTAGTGTTGTCATTGAAAAAAAAAAAAAATTCTTTCAACAACAGAACATGTCTATACAGCAAGATGTACTCTGTTCAAGGCTTTGACTCAGATGAGAAAAATTGCTTCTTGGAACTGGTGTAGCCTTCTTGTCTTGGCTATCCAGCCTGACTCTGTGCTGCTGTGGGGAGGCAGGATGAAGGAGCTCAGGCTTGCAGCTGTGCAGCTTCTGAGCCTGAATTGGCTTGTTTGGGTGAAGTGCAGACAGCAAGTATGCACGACTGGCTACACCTGAATAAATAGCCAAGTGTCACTGAAAGAAAGGCTGTAAGAGTTAAAAAGATAAATCCTGAAGGTGGGTTTGACTCCGAATTCAAATCCTAATCTAATTTCCTCAAGGAGCTAAATTCAGATTCTTGGTTCTAAATACTCCATATTACTGAAGTTGATTTTGGGGGTTGCAGTTCACATCCCTTGCTCTAAGAATGGATTGATGTAAAATCCCATAGGAAAATCTCAGGATGTTTCCAGTCTTTTTCTAAACTCTGGTGTCTATTATGCCTTCTGGTTCTTGCAAGATAGAGAATGAAAAATAAAAAAAAATACTACTATGTTGAAAATGCCTTGTAAGTCTCCTAGAATGTAAAAAAAAAAAATATATATATAAAAATCAATGTTTGATTACATTTCACGGGCAATACATACAGCAGGATGTTCAGCTACATACTGATTTTTCTAGCTTCTGGCAATCAAAGAATTTAAGAAGAAATACTCTTGTGATACCTTTTTCTGTTGAGAGTAATGAGAGATATATATATATATTTAATGACTGGCCCAACATTATCAGTATACTAACATCACTAGGAACCATAACACGGATTAACTGTTAGAACAACTAATACTGCAATCACTATAACAGGTTGAAGAAAATGTGCAAGTAGCAGAGGTGTATCTACATGCACATATATATGTGCTTGCATACCTAGACAGGGCAAGCAGAGTGCAACTCAGAGAAGCAGAAAAGGGGGAGATGGCTAGTCTCAGAGAAGTGCAGTTTGATGCGGGTAGAAGCCATTCTAACTATGAGGATTACTTCAGTTTTAAGCAAAACAAATGGAATCCTGACAGTTAAGAATCTTTGATGTGGGTTTGGAACTTGTGTAAATTATCAGTAAATCCATAGGAGCCACTAGAATTATATCAGTTTGGAAAGGTGTGTATAAGACCTTGAATGCTTTGTTTGCAGCAGTGGTATCCATCACTATGCACTATGGCTAAACAAAGATGTTGCTCCTTTGGAAAAGCTTACACAAGCTTAGCTCTGCTCTCAATTTGGTCGAGTTGAATTATACTTTGTGAGAAAATAGAAAGACCAGACCTCTTGGCTCTATATTAAATCTTTCCAGTGCCCAAAGGCACATGCACTTAGTTTATTCTTTGATGTAAAATGGTTAACTTCCACATAAGATGATTAAAAATGTCCTTGTCTTGCCTTCTTTTGTAAGGTAATATGGCCTAAAATAGAATTGAGAGAAAACCTGAATGGAGTAGGAGTCTTTCTGCTAACTCATTCTACCAAGGTCTCCTAAGAAAGATCCAGGCACAGGAATATCAGGGGGAATTTTAGGATGCTTAACACAGGAAAGCGTGAGGATCAAACCTGCTATGCTCATATTCAAAGGAAAAGAAGTAAGGGGCAGGAGTGTACTTCAGCTTAAGAACTGAGGATGGAGGGTCAAAGACAGAAACTGAAGCAAAATCAAGTATAATATAGTCATGGCTATTATGTAGTCAAGGAAAAAAGATCCTCTTCATCTCTGTTATCATTCATCTATCACATAAAAGCACAGACTGCCAGTTAAAGGAAGCATCTCATGTAAAAGCAGGGGAAGCAGAAATATGAGCATTTACTTTTCTATAGGAAAGCAGAACTGAACCCAGTACTAATATTAAAACAGATAACCAGGAAATAACTATTTTACTTCGTTTCTTGCTGAGAAGGGAGAAGAGACTCCTTCTTGGCATTAGCACAGTTAAGGGAACTTGAAAGGTTA
Source organism: Todiramphus chloris collaris (assembly GCA_025345505.1). Classification (NCBI taxonomy): domain Eukaryota; kingdom Metazoa; phylum Chordata; class Aves; order Coraciiformes; family Alcedinidae; genus Todiramphus; species Todiramphus chloris. The sequence continues at coordinate 11,193,451 of JANVCC010000035.1, read as the reverse complement.
AACAAACATAAATTCCTAAGAGGTAATAGTGTGATATGGGACTATAGAGAATACAGCAATATGATGCTTGAATATTCTCAGCAGTGCTGTTATAGAGCATTTGCTGTGTTAGCATTAACTTATACTATAAATCAACATATCTTTTGCTGTATATTACTAGGTATTTTAGTTTGTATTTGTGTTGTATACTTCCACTGTGTATTCCTATTGCATATTTTAATAATGTCTATAATTCTGCCACAACTGCAGACACAATAAAGCTTGCCTGATTGATGCTGTTTGTATAGTTTAGACTGGCATTGGGAATCAGCCTGAATTTGCAATTTGGTAGTAAATGAATATTGATACAAAAACTGTTCATGTAACACAAAGCTTGTTACTCCATATTCTAGTAGTGTTTTCTTTACTTGTTTGTCTGGGTTTGAGATGTCTCTTAATCCATCTGAGAGAATAGGAGTAAAAATATTTTTACTTCTGAAAGTTGCTGCATGCAATAGTTCTGAGTGCTAAAAAATAGAACAAGCACATGAAAAGCTATGTTTTGGAACCTATTTTTTTTTTTATTATTTCTGCTTTATGCCCTTTTAGTGTCATATCCAACACATCCATGCAAATTCCACTTGACTATAGGTAGAAAGGCAGAAAGTTTCTTGAAAATAAATGATTCATTCTCTTTCACCATCTATGAGAGAAAGGGTGAATTCTACTCCTTGGCTCATTTTATATAATTGTATGATATCAAAGCATGGATACCCTAAGGTGGGGAAAGAGGAGTGTGTCTTGCCTTAAAAAGAGATGTGGTTTTCCACTTCAAACCTCCTCAGAGAAGTTAGTGTCAGCTTCTCTAAATCTATGTAGGTGGCACTGTTTGTTATGAGGAGGTGGTAAGATGTCTAATGAGATTAACTTTTAAGAGCAGGAGGAAGGAAAGCCCTACTGAAACATTTCTGCAATAGGAAAGGTAGTAGCATCTCCTGAGTACATTCTAGGAAAATTATGAAAAACTAAACAACAATGATAATAACATTAATCTTAGAAGACCCTTTGAAAAAGATGTGACAAGTTCCCCTCTTGGGTTAGTGTTGGTCTGACATAATAAATGGCTTCCTGACACCTCCACAAGGGTTTTGTTGTTCTTTCTTTTCATGCATAACCCCCAAAACACCCTGCTGTTATTTACCTATATGTCTGATAGGCAGCTATGTGTATCAAGAGTACCAGATCTACATTTGATATAAATCTCTGGAGGCTTTTATTATTTAAAAAGGCATTCAGAACTTTTTCTTTCATCAAACACTTGGGTTTGAAATGTTTCTGTTCAGAGGTAGATATGTCTTACCCTGTTAATAGCAGCTGCCTCATTTGGAACTCCTCTGTTCCCTTTCCTTGTTTGACCATGTCAGACCTTTGAGTGCTAAATGGGCAAAATGATCGAATTAGGTAATACTCGATGTACCAGATTTCAAGTAGTTAGGAAAAAATAGGCATAAGATTCAGCCAGCACACTAATACTCTTTAAAAGCATGCTCGTTCATATACTAAACATCATTGTTAACACTGTTGTGCCCTCAGAGTGAGTAGAAACGGGCCTACGGATTGAAAGAGGTTGATAAGCAATTCCTGAAGAGCATCCAGTTATTGGTTCAGCTGATATAGATAAGGCTAGTATACAGTTCACACCTTCAGTGTGAAAATCAGACTTTGAAGGAACACATGCCTTTGATGCCTTTGTAGACAGCATATTGTTCCATCGAGTCCTCAATCTATATTACTGGACCAACAAAATATGACATGTCCCCCAGCTGCATATTTAAGCAATTAAAGAGATAAAGATAATATCTTTCGGAACAGTAAAGATCTTTTTCATGAGGGGTATCAAGAAAGGCTTAATAACCTTACCCAGATGTTTGTTTAAAACTGAGAGAATGAAGAAAGATCTGATGATTGATGAAGCCATAGTCCAGAGGTCTGATAATTGCTGAAATTATAGTCCATTTCTGGCATCTGAAATAGAAGGACCGGGAAACAGAATGCTGCTGATGGTTGTCATAAGGTGACAAATCTTAGCCTCTGCCATGATAGCAAGATGAGACTCCTAGACCGAGTTTTAATCAAATATTAAAATAACCTCATACTTTGATTTTCATGAATTATTGCAAGTTATATTTAAAGATGGAAATACCAGATAATCTGAAGTATGATACTTGTTTCATTAAGAAAAACAAAACAAACCTCTGCTGTAGATTTTACTAATGTTTGATATGATATCAAATACATACTCACCTAGAAAAATACTTTTATTAGAGAAAAACAATCATTGGTAGCTTAATGAATTTTAATAGGACAATTACATGCTGATCAATAATGCTACTTTTAATATTTTCTCTTTCACTAACATTTCAGTGTTGTCAGTTGACATTTCATGGAGATTCAGTGATGCAAAACAGATCTTCTGTGGAATCTGACGTAATGAGACTGGGCCTTCTAAAAGCTCAAATGACATCCCAAAGTTCAGTTAATGAAAAGTGGTCCTGAATTATCTAACACGAGGGAAATACCAGAAGAGAGGTTTTTCTTTATGTACAAAAACCCTAGCTGTTGTCTTTGATTGGCAGATTCCAATCAGTACTGGCCTTGTTAATTATCCTCAGGTTTTCTTGCTGATAAACTGAGCCAAGAAAACATTTGAAACTTCAACAATGCCCTTGATTGCCATGGTAGAAATAATAGACCTGAAAGTTAGATGCTATCAAGATAGAGATTTACAAAGTTGATTTTTCACAGTGTAGTGAAGAAGCTAATATGAACACCAATAAGTGTGGGGGTGAGGATGTGAGTTGCATTGTAATGTTGCTTATCTCATTTATCCTAAAGGTTTAATATTACCAAGCCAAGTTCTTCACTGAGGTATGGATGGTTTTTGTCACATTACAGGGAGTATTAACCTGCAAAATTAGTATCTTCAGTATAGGATATCCCCCTTATGCACGGTGTGCCCTACATGCCTGTACATTGCAGTGGACTCCAGGTCACTTCCCAGTTCATATTAACAGGGAGTGATATTGCTTTTGCATGTAGTGATCCATTTCAGTGTGGTCTGGAACTGGGTGAAGGATAGAGTCATTTTGTATCACGCTGTCACCTTCCTCTTGATTTATTTTTGCTTTATAATTCAAGGTACGATGGAGGCCAGAAATGCATAAGATTTCTCCCATTGACAGGCAGCGAGTCCTGCTATGAAAACTTGAGATGTCTGCAGAAATTGTTAGCAGACTTGTAGTGATCTTTGGAAACCATCTCCAGAATATATGACAGATTTCCAATATTGCAGCTGAATGAATGACAGATACATGCCAGACTGCAGTGTTTTGAACTGCATTTGTACTTTCAGAATATTTCCTCTGTCTTCCTTGGGATGTTAACAAAGGCTTTGATACATTGGAAAAATGGCTTTGAGAAAGGAAAATGGTTATACACTTAGGTCACAGCGATATTTTTATCACCTAGGCTCCATTTAATCGTAAAGTCTACATTAGTAATTAGAAGCAGATCTATAGAGGGAACAGTTGCTGCTGGTGTCCACACAGACTGTGACACTCTGGACTAGCTTTTGTCTGAACCAGTAGACTGAGCATTTTCAGCAGTAGCAGTGCTTCAGACACCTTCCTTGGGCTCCTCTGTTTTATCTTCATCAGGGAGGAATCCAGTTTGAGAGGATTATGTGGTGCCACAGGTATGTTCAGTTGGAAATGATGGGGAGAGTTGCTTCAACACTAGTAATCCAAGCTATAAAGCTACTGTGAATGCACCTAGAGACTTCTAACATGGCCCTCACCTTTAACTCCAACTCATGCATGCAGTTGTATTACCTGCAAAAGAGTATGCAAATCCTACTGTTTACTGTTACAACTTGATGTCTTAAAAATTCACTCTATACAAAGGTAGTTCCAGTTAGTTCCCTAGTGGTGGTAAAAAAACATGTAAAAACTTCTGAGTTAAGCAAATTTTTTAAAGTTTAGGTCTGTATTTGTTGTGTATTTACATTTATAGCAGACATCAGATTTGCATTCATAAATAAGCATTCGTGAATAAGCAAAGAGCTTAACGGGATCTGAAAGACACATGAAATAGCAAGAATTGCTTAAGGTGAACATTTTCTAGACTATATAATGTAGCGTGCAGGGACGGACTCTGACAGCACATCCAATATGACTGTAATTAGAAGTCACTTTATTAAGTGCAACAGGCTATATTTATACCTGAGACAATACTGATCACGCACCCAGGTCACTTCTAATTGGCCCTACACTCTAACCCAGAGTCTGTCCACGCGCACTTCAAATGCTTTTAATTGTCTGGTGATTCTCTTGGTTTTCCTCCTTCAGCACCCTGTTTTTCTCCTCTTATCCTCCTGTTTTGCCAGGTGCTTCTGCTTTTCTCATCCTTAGTCTTATCTCAAGGTTGGGGCAGTGTTGTCTCTTTTTCGGACATGCAGGCCTTAGCATAACTACTTCTAGCTAACAACTATTTCTGTCCTGCTCTTATCAACCCCTATGATATACCTGAAAGCACTTCAACAAGGTAGATCTCAAGGTTGAAACTGAGACCCCTAAGAATGTACCTGACTGTTAATGAAATATTCCTGTTTTTTCAGCCTTTGTATGCAAATGTCCTGCATCTCTATCTTCCTTGGTCAGTTGGAGGGCAGGACATGGGTTTCTGTCATGATCTGTAATTGAAGGGAGATTACACAGGGAATAATTTTGTTTCACTGTCTCCTGTGCTTCCACACAGGAGATAGATGGTCTCTGCAGTTATTCTCTTATTAGACCATGTCTGGTCATACATGAGGAAGTTACTTGAAAAGTTGTTGAGGCTTAGGCCCATTATCAGTACAAATGCGTATAAATATTTACATGGACTGACATTACAAAAAAATAATCAAAACAAGTGGTGCCCAAAAATACACAGTTAACAAGAAAGCCGAGTGCAAGGCAGCATGTAAATTAAACTAAAATGCCACAGTGAGCCTACAGGAAAGGTAATCTATAGATGTTTGTGTTCTTCTGTAAAAACCAGAGGGCTTTGACAACATTCCCAGAACACAGCAGATCTGCAGTGTGTCTTAGTAATAACAATTTAGCTCCGACAATGGGGCTTTCATAATGCATTGCCTAATTCAGAGCAAGATTAACATGCATCTAAGATCATAATAAAAGTAGATATGGTCCTATTCACTTCTTGCATAACTTCAGAACAGTTGAATTCACATCTAAGCCAAAACATCTGCAGACATTAAAAGTAAGTGTTTAATATTGTTCCTTTTGACAGAATAAAAATTTTGAAATATTTTTTTTTAAAGATGCAAGGATTAGAGGTTTAAACCAAGCATTTTTGCTATAAAATGTTTACTGGATATGATTCTGCATGTATTTTACCTGGCAACCAAACGTGAAGGTGATACATGGGCTGTTGAATGAGTGTATACTCTACATAATGAGAAAATTTTATGCAAATTAAACTTGCTCTCTATTTTCTTCTTAAAATGAAAAAAATAGAAGAAAAATATTTTCATGCCTTTGGGATATATGATACTCTGCAACTTGATATCCCATTTTTGTAATTGTCATTATGCATAATGTTTCATTAACATAACATTGCTTTTGCTACAGCACACGTCTAAAGAAAATACTTGTACTCGGTATTGTCAAGGCTGTATCAAGATTACTCATCAGGTTTGTTCATGGATGGCGAGTAAACGATGTGCTCTGCTAACTTGTCTTGAGTCACTAATCACAACTCTCAGCTTCTTTCCATTTTAGGAGCATTTCATTTACTATTGGAAAAACCAATAATTAATCCCCTCTAATCATGTCCTGGCTGATGATAACAGATGAATGGTAATATTTTTAACTTCTGATATTTTAAAAATGTCTTCACCCAAATTGCTAGGCATGTGGGAGGTTGGCATCAAAAGAACCAGGAATACCCTGTGGCATCTCAAGCACCAGACAGTAGAGTCTACATTGATACATAAATTAACAAGTTTCACTGGTACCTGTCAAATTAGGCCAACACACATCAGCTGATCATCCAGAATGGACAAAACACAGTGTGCTTTCTACTATGATTAGCTTATCTGGAATCTTTGTTGCACTCTACCTCTTGTGCCAATGGTAATACATGAGCCCGTTGAAACATTCTGCAACAGGGAGGTTTTAGATGTTTTATAGGTAAACCATACTAAACCATGCAGTCTGGTTTCCTGCCATAGTGAATTTGCATGACACTGAAAGCTCAGAATATTCTGGATTCTGACAGAGTGGGAAAAAAAAGAGAAAGGATGTGCAGAAATGAAGTTTTCTGTAAAAGCAGGGATTATTACCCCATTTGACAGCTGTAAAACATATTAAGCATTTTTTAATATAAATATTTTAATATTCCCAGTTATAGGAACACAGTACTACACAGCATAGTACTACTGTGAAGTTATATTGCCTTCTGCTATCCTTATCAAATACTATATCATATATGAGCTGGGAAAGATAGCTAGCAGCTATTGTATTTTTGTATACTTATTACACTTTTGGCTTAATTAAGAGACATTGATATAATGCATTCTGCTATTCTGTAGAGAGTTAAAGTCATTTTGCTCAGAAACCACAGAATCTTAAGATAGCAAGTCTCTGGTTCTGAAAAAGAAATTTTTACTGGGTCATGGTTAGTGACTCAAACCAAGTTGGAGTGGTGCTGCAAAAGAAGGGATGGGATTGCTCAACATAATTTCTTTCAAGATCCTATTTACTAAAGAGTCATATATCTTTATGTTCCTGTTGGCTTGGGAAAGAAATTGATACTGTGCAAACCTTCACTGGATCTGGCTTTCTGTACTTGAATAAAATTGGCTTTCTTGGATTTATTCTTTCTTGGTGTTGCTAATACTAGCTCCCATCCTGCTATCACAGCTACCTTTGATCTTTGGAGACACATTACTCAGTTAAATTGGAAATTCCTCAAAGCTGTGAAACTAATCCCTGCCAGAGGACAGTGGGCTGTAATTGTCATTGTCCTTCGGGAAGTATTGCTGCCAGTGTTTCAGTTTTCTTATTATTGTTATTAAAATAATACCCACCCATTTACAGACAGATTGGCTAGAAATTCTGTGTCTTGGCCTGCCTTCTAAAGTGGTTTCTGACTTTGCCATGTCACAGAATGCCAGGGGAAAAGATTAGGACTCTAAAATCATATCCCATTGTATTTTGACTGTACCGAAGTAAAGGCTTTGTGAACTATCTTTATAGTCTGTTACTCATTTAAAAATAGTCCAAATAATTTCATCTTGAGCCTGTGGTTATGTGTTTCCTGGGTGATTTTGTTAATGAGGTTCTTATATATACATATTTTTTTTTTAAGAAAATTGAACTTCTTCAGGATCAATGTTCTTTCTATTAAATATTATGGAAAGAAAACCTGCGTCTATTCTCTAAGACCAAACTACCCCCTCACGCCCCATAGAGGAAGTAATTCTGCTATTACAGCCCTGGAACAGACCTGCTAAGTAGAAGAATCAGCCCTAGTGATTGCCAGTCTTTCCAGCTTCTACCCTTGCTTTGCAGGATAGACAGATTTGTTTGGTTACAATGACTGTAGGAAGGTTAATTAAGAGGTCAGCTGGTCTCCCACACTGAAAAAACTTTCTTGGATTAGCTCAGAAAAGCTGTCACAGCCCTTATAAAGGCAATACTGGGAGGCTGTGAGTAGGAAGGTAAGTTATAACTTGGAGGTATGTCAGAGTCTGCTGAGGTCTAGATTTTCATGTACAAGTGTCATATGGGAAAGGAGACATCTGCAGCTTTCTCTGTGTCTTGGTTTTTTTTTTTTTTTTTTGTTTTGTGATAGTGTGTTGTTTTTTTTTCCCTGTTGTGGTTTGGTTTGGTTTTATTTTTTGCAGGGAAGGCAGAGGGAGGTATGCTGCTGTTTGTTATTCTCTTCGATATCCTGAAAAGAGTTCCTGAATTCACTGTAGGACAACTGGGGTTTAGTCAGGTCCTCAATTATGAATGTTGAAGATTTCTGTCTATCAGATAGGTGGCCTCTCCCAGGTACCCATCAGCAAATTGCTTCATAAAGTACATATGAGACATAATTGAAATTTTGTCATGTTATTTCCTTTCTGTGTAATCCACAAGAGTAATTAATCAGTAAAAAATAAGAATCAGAAAGTACTGCTACCATGTAGGAGGCATGTGTCCAGCTTTTAGATACTGTCAGTTCCCTGACCACATTAGAAGTGATATTCTTACTCTCTGACTGATTTGCCATTTAATCTTTTACATAAGGTAGAAAAGCCTCAGGAAGAGCAATTACAAGGAATAATTTTCTAGTTAGATGACACTGCAAAGTGATTAGTTCAAGCCACTTTTTGATTCTTTTTTATTTTAATAAGGCAGGTAGTTAACTGGGGGTGAAGACTCATAGGCTTTTTTTTTTTTTTTTAAATTTTGACTTCAGCATCAAATATGCAACTATTTCTGAGGACCTACACATCTAATTTTCTGTGGGAAAATTTCCTACAGGGAAAATGAGTATACTTAATACTGGTCTGGGAATCACAGAATTTCTCTGAAATTATCTTTAAAGTATGTTCCTCTGAAAATGGAGTAGGAGTTAGTCCTTTTATTTAAGTGACAGCAGACTCTTATGAACTACAGCGCTCAGTCATGGCTGTAGGTATTTGCTTCCCAAAGGAAGTCCCAATCAGATGGCTGCTGTCAGCTCCTAGCTTCTTTGAAGCTGTGCTAATTTGTGTTAGGTTTCAATATTTACTATATAGGAGTGAGGAAGAGAAAACACTTGAATATATCCCAGCAAATGCATGTAGTCACATGGAATAAAAAGCTTTATGCTCCAATTCCTAGTCCAGAGGCTACGTATACATTTTAGATTCTGTAGTTCCTAGATAAAAATACAGCACATAATTAGTCCTTGGTATAGGGTTAGAACTCAGGTCTTTGTCGAAATCTCTAAAGCTTTGGGGTAAAGTATATATTTTCTGGTCTACCTTATGAAATTTGAAGTAAAAGGAAGAAAGAAAAAAAGCTGTTCCCTGTGTCTCTCTTGGTTGACAAAGGTTTACAGTCCACAGCAGCTAGATGACAGATATCCTGGGAAGGGAAAGGTGGGATTGAATCTCACTAGAGATTCAGTTCAAGAGAGCACTGGATGTGGAGGTTTTTACGTTTTGGATGAGGGCTGTAAACAGTACTTCCCTGCTCTACCGTAGTTTTTGGATGTCTATTCTAGCTGTCACATACTCAGTTCATATACTCCTTAATATGAGGACTGTGGTTCAGTCTAACTTAAATGTATTCCATTTTTCACAAATTTCAGTGTTGACTTCTCATTATGTATGTCAGAACTAAAGAAAGACTTAAAGAACTAAAGGAGGTGATAGATTACGAAAAGATTTGTTTACAAGGAATGAACATTTAGTATTTTTTGAGAAATACTTTTATTTGTGAATTATTTGAGTTTCCTTGATTATGATCTTCCTCAAATACGGAATTATGCATTTTATGCCTTTGAGTGTAGGGTGCTGGGAACAGCTGTGTGTATGTGTATGAATATGTGTTCAAATGAAGATCATACTCTGTGGAAACAAAGGTAATAAAAATCTAGAAGACATCCTGTCTGATCAGAGTGTGTGACAACAGCTGCTTGATAGTGTGCAACAGAAGTTCTCAAGTGTTAAGGGCAAGAGGTAAAAGTATAGGTTGTTTAGATACACATAGAAAAGTAAAGTGTACCAAGAAAGATACTTGTGTTTGATAGAATAGTTTTTGGTTTTGATATATGTGATTCACATTGCTGCATTCATTCTTAGATCTCAAAATATTTGAGTCTTTAAGCTGTATAGTAAGTAGCACAAACCATTTGTTACACTAAGAAATGGTTTGGAAATAACTAGTAACAGTCAGGAGTAAGTTGGAAGTGCATGTTTTTGTAAAGAGTAGTTAAAATATTATTGTTCTTTACTGTGGGGATGTTTTGCCCCATGATAATTTCCCTGGTCAGACAATGTCTCCCGTTGATATTTGCTATTGTTATGGTAATAATATTTACCAGAATGTTGCCACAGCTGAGGCTGTGTCAGCATTTCCTAGGAAATGACATGAGGGAGACTTTTGGTCATGCTTTGGTCTGTAACACTCTTTAAGTGTCATAAATCAGAAGCGCAATGTTCTTTTCATACTGTTTTTGAAGCAACAGTGACCCAGTGAAATTCAAGAACCACTCCAAGGTGAAGAGTTGTCCTTTAGATCTCTTTCACTTATTAATTCATGCTTGGAAATAAGCTCACACTAATATTTTTAGATTGCAAGCAAGCAAGAAGATAGTTACATAGCTATCTGTTGTCATTCAGTGACTGCACAATCCAAACACAATTACTTTGGGGGGCAATTACCAGTTCCTACAAAATCAGAAAGGGTATGGACAGCTGTTGGGCTGTCATTAAGCTGCTCTTCAGGTGATGGAGTAATTTCTTTGGAATCTTTGCTTCTCAGTGGTGGTTTGCAACTCAGTTTGCTGAATGCTTTGAATACTGCTGCTGGGTGTCCAATTTTTAAGATATTTAAAAATTTACTTGGCAGTACTAGTGTCTCTGTAGATTTACCTCTATATGCTCCTAAGAAGGGGTGTCATTCCAGGTTAACTAAAATGCAGTTATAAATACGTTTGAACAAAATGTCTGACTTCTGATTGTGCTTCTATTTTTTCTTCAAAATCACATTAGTTTTATGAATGCTGATTAGAAATTTTCTCCCTCTGTATTTTAAAGGTTGATTTTGAGTTTTTCACTGAAGCCACGCTAAGGTCCATGTTTTGAGATCATACGTTAGGCAAGCAATCTACATATGTTAATGACTCACTTTGCAATTTGAATGACTTCTCATTTTCTGAACAATTCCTGTCTCTAACCCATATCTAAAAATGTTTTTTAACTGATCTGGCTTAGAACTTTTCATTTACAGACTTTCACTTTGTCATTGTGGGGGAGGTGGAAAAAATGACATTGGTGCTTTTTCTTGGAAATGTACTATCTCCAGAGATTAGAGGACTATAATTTATTTGAACTTTCAGCTGTTTCTTTCCTTGTCTGCCAGATACTTTCATGACTGATAAAAAGACTTGCTGTCTAATCTAATTCAATATAAATAAATGGAGAAATTCAAGGATATCTAAGACTTTCTGTGACCAACTGGGAAACTTGAGAGTGGGAGGACTGAAAATAAAGAGAAAACACTTGATCCACAAATACAAAAAAACCCACAGAACATACTTTCAATTGCTTGCAATAAGAAAAGACTCAGGGACATATAATTATGAATGTTAGGAATTTTTTATTTGTTTATTCTGCCTTCTGTGTAAGTGTAGCATCCCCTTCCTACAGTTGAGAGACAGGCTTTCTGTGTCATAAGTCATATGCCTATGTAAGATTTCCTTGTATAGAGATCTCTTGGTTTATTTTTTTTTATTAATCTACTGCATGGACTTTTCTTGTGAAGGGGTTGTCTTCAAACAAAAGTTTCTTCAGGTGCAGCATATTTTGTTTGGCACAACTAAAGACTGTATTGCAGCATTACCATGGTATCTCACCATTACATTGTCATTTCTGAACAGAAGCCAGTTTGGAGAAGTTACAACTGCGTTTCATTACTACTAATGCTCCTTTATATTTTTGGAATTAAGAAGACTTTCAGAGCAAAGAGCAGTAGGCCATTTATGCCATAGCAAACAATTCTCTGGAAATCTTAAACTTTATAGTTCTTGTGGTGGTCTTGTATACAGGATAAAGCACACATTGAGCAGTGGTGCCTAACTTCTTGATCTTGCTTTAGGCTGAATTATGTCAGGTAAAAAGAACTAATGGAAAAAGCAAATGCCTATTTTGCTTTGGCTATTGTTTTTCTTTAATAAAGGTAAAACCGTGCAAACAGCCTTCTGAGAAGCTGGAGGTTAGGTATTGTAGTTTTAGTGAAAGAAAACACAGTGGAAAAAAATAATTATGGAGTACATCTTGTTTGATTCTGATAAGGTCCAGCCAAAAAAAAAAAAGACGACTCTTCTTCCTTATGGGTGCCTATACAAGACTAGGTAAAAATTTTGAACTAGACTGATTGGACTGGTATGTCTGCATGGGTACTCATGGCATTTTGTCTGGTTAATCAGACAGCAATTCATAGTCCTCCAAAACTAAACTTAGAGGCATTTTTTTTCTTATGATATCAAGGTTAAGTCTTTTCTTTCTCATTCACAGTACAGTGTCTATTTTTTCTAATTGCTTCCCAATGTTTTAATTTCCACAGCTAGGCTTATTCTAAAATCCATACCATTTCTATAGCATGATAAGAAGCTGGGTTTATTATTGTCTTGCTATTATCCTTCACTGTAAAGATTTTAGGACAGCAGGAAAAAGATAACAGGCTAGATAGAAACCCTAGAATCTATACTATGATCGTTCATTTTCTTGGAAGGAGGCACAGAACTTATTAGACCAGCTTGCTAAACTGATGAGAAAACCAAAGGTTGAAGATGAAAGAAAAACTGTACAAGATATTAAAAAAGATACATCCTTCTGAGTCAGGAAGAAGTAAGAAGCCACTGAACTAGAAAATAGAACTTCTAAAAATGAAAGGAAGAATGTATTAATACCATAGGGAGATGTAACTAAAAGTGAAATTAATTCTAGGGAAGATGCCACTAACACACACACACAACTTCATGAGAAGAATAAGTAATCCTGTAGAACATACTGATTTCTTGGAACAAGTGAATTAGGAGAAAGTGTAAGGCTGATAGGTCTAGGAACAGACAGCCAGGATACGTAAGAAAACTGTGCATCTGACATAATCATTCATATTTAAAATGCAAAGGATCTAGGAGTGGTAGGGACAGACAATGGACAAACCCTCTTAGTACTGTAAGGATTCCTGAGCACTTTGAGAAAATTCAAAGTGGCAGAAGGGATTGTGTTTTGTAAGAAGTATGAATTATATGAAAACCTCTTTTTGTTACAACTCTTACTTTCTATGAGCATGGGTTCCAACTTCAGGATTTTTAACAATGTTACCTGGATTTTGCATCAACATGGTTGCGGATGTCTGGGAAGCAGCACAGTTGATTAAATTTGGCATTTGTGTTGATGGCTAGCCTAACACCATGAACATTTTGTGATGTGTGGAACATGTCTCTTATAAGGAAAGGCTGAGGGAGCTGGGTTGCTTTAGCTTGGAGAAGAGGAGACTGAGGGGTGACCTCATTGGTGTTTATAAATATGTAAAGGACGGGTGTCAGGAGAATGGAGCCATGCTCTCTTCTCAGTGACGTCCAATGATAGGACAAGGGGCAACAGGAGCAAGATGGAACATAGGAGATTCCATGTAAACATAAGGAGAAGCTTCTTCATGGTGAGGGTGACAGAGCACTGGAACAGGCTGCCCATGGAGGTTGTGGAGTCTCCTTCTCTGGAGACATTCAAAACCCACCTGGATGCATTCCTATGTGACCTGTTGTAGGTGATCCTGCTTATTCAGGGGGGCTGGACTAGATGATCTTTCAAGGTGCCTTCCAACCCCTAACATTCTATGATTCTGTGATGTATAAGGCTTTCTATTTAGGATTAATTACAAAGTTGTCAGTAGCTTCAATTAGTAAGCTCTCAATGCATTGGATAATACTGGACCAGTTTGTCAGAACCTGTAACTTATTCTGTGTAAATCTCAGTTTTTTTTAACAACATACACAGCTTTACATCCTCTCTGCCTTCCTCCCCTTTAGTCCACTGTAGTTAAAATGAGCCTGCTCTAAAAGAATAGATAGAAGATCCCAGAAAGTTTAGAGTGTAGGACTTGGGTATTTTGTTCACGAGCTTCCGCACAATATGCTAACTATAGGATGCTTTCTATTGAGAGAGAACTGGACCTTTAAGAAAATACTCTTTGCGGAAGCTCTGCTCACTCATACTACAGCCAAAGGGAATGGAAATCGAAACTTTCTAGCAGTCTACAAAGCAGAGTCTTACTGTCCAATAACTTTTTAGTAGCTAATTGCTTTTCTATGTCAAATCTGATTGAATCTTTGTATGATGATTGAATGATTGGTACTGTGGATTGAAATAAATGGTGTATGAATTCCTTGGACTAACCTAATTTATAGCAATTTATGTTTAATTAAGGAGGTATAGGTCCATAAAAGAAATACATGATGTGCCTTTAATTTTTCTTAATACGGGCCTTTAAAAAAATCATCCTCATCTCTACAGTACTGATATAACCTGCCAGCACTTTTAGGTCACAAATCTTCACATCTGCATCTCATGTGACTTACAGAATGCTTTCTCTGCTGATTATGAGCCATATCAATGTGATTAACAGATTTTTAATTATCTGAAATTGATCTGAATTACTTTTTTTTGTTAATTTGCATTAAGGTGGCAGAGGGGAAACTTTAGAGGTGTAATAAAAGAATAGAACTATACAAATTAAATTCAGAACTACTAAAGGGAATAAAAAGTTCATTCCACGTGAGCAATGGACCCATAGTCTGCAGCATTTTTGCTGTACTTCTGTACCATCCAGTAGGAAACAAGGATAGTCTAGAGCAAAACAAATAATTTTAGGATGTATTAAAAGCATTTGAGAGTATTGTGATGTTTAAAAGAGAGTCAGTGCTTTTCAACTGTAACAATTTGTGTTCAAATTATTGTCACAGTGTCACAACTGATTAATGTCTAATGACATTTCAATTTCAAAATGTTAATTTTTTTTAAAAAAGTGTCTAGACCTCTCTGCCTGCAAATAATACACAATAACTTCTACATGTCCTGCATATAGAACATAGAGGTTTTCCACTTGCATGACATAGAATTATTTTAACCTATGTCTCCATAACACTCAGTTCCATAGTCTTCAAAAATTGTTCACAAAAATTCCGATGTTTTATTTAATACTCTGATTTATTTAATAATGTTTTACAGAAAATGAGAGTTTTAAAATTCAAGTAGTCTACTTTCTGAATCTTGAAATGCAAACATGTTAAGATGTATATTAGGATATCAGGTCTTGTTACGCTTTTCTAAGAAGTCCTCTGAAAACAGTCATCCTTTAAGAGCAATAGAACTTGACTAGAGACTCTCATGTTGTAATTATTAACTAAAATTTTACTACGCTTTTCTGTTTCTCTCTCACTTACCTTTAAGGAATGTAAATATAGTCATTACTAGGCTTCCTGGCAGATTTATTAGGCTACTATTTTCTTCTTTTTGAATATAATCTGTGTATGGAAGAATTGTAAAAAAACCCAAAAACAACCCAAAAAAACCCCACCAAAACAGAGTTTCTTTATGTCAATAGTTAAATTCCAAAACCTACAGAGCAGTTAAGTACAAATAATATAGAATGCATGACCCCAGCTAGGCAGAGAAACACCTAGACAAACTGACCAAGAGGTAGTATGGTATAGATAAAAAACCTTAAAAATGTTTGGAGATTCCACATGGAAATATTTGTTACCTTCACATATTTAGCCTCTATGGTTTCACAGCTTTTCCATCCAGACAGAGATTGTGTGGAACATCTATTGTCTTCAGTGGAAACTGTGGACATGTATACCAGAGCAAACATTTTCCCTTGTGATAGAGACGAGTGAGTGTATTCATTTTTTGGAAATATTTTTATTGAGATGCAGAACATGAATAAAGTTCCCTATTATTTATTATCTGCAAATATCTCATTTTTAAAGGTTCTTTTTGAATCTTCATCCTAATTCACATTCCCTTCCCCTAATCTATCCTTAAATCACATGGCAATATTTCCACTGCCATGACCCTACTTTTTTAAATTGTCAAGTAAAACAAAGCCTCCTTATGTCATTATTGCCCCCCCAAAAAAAAAAAAAAAAAAAAACCCAAAAAGTTTGTCTGAAAGGAAAATTTGAAATATCTTTTTCCTTCCATTGTCTTAGCTTTAACAGAGGTTTCCCAACATGAGGGCTCTTAAAGTTATTGTAACTGGTTTATTAGTAGATAGACTTAAGATTTCTGTCTCTTTCACTGTATTTAAAAATTTGAAGATTTTTGCTAGCACCACATTCTCCATTCAGAGGTGGCCATAAAAAGAAGAGTAGGAAAAGCATTTGTGATTTCCTCTCTCTGCCCGTCTCCCCAGATAGTGTCTGGCTCTGAAAGTTTTCATCCTCAATTTCTTGAATACTTTTTATCTTTTCTACTACTTCCCATTATTTGCTTGGTCTTTTGCTAGAATCCATGCAATCTATTTTCTTTCTCTCTAATAAGTTACAAGACCATCTGCAACAAAGCAGAAGCCATTGTAGTAGGTGTTAGGGTGACCCCAGCAGTAAAATTTTCTCACTTTTATTCTGTACTTCAGAGATACTCTGTTAAGTTTCTGAGAGTTATTAAGTAAGCTCTATTTAGATACTCTTTCATTCTCTGTGGTTGGTTGCAAAGTCTTGTTTCTGCAAGTATCTTCATTATTTTTGAATACGAAGTGAAGGATATTTGTCATTTGCAGTGTTTTTCAACAGCTCTCTGTTGTTTCCAAATGCTCCTCTCCAACACAGGTCTTAGAATGATTAGATAATCATTGCCTTCTGAAAGTGGAAATCTCTCTTGCATGATAAAGGAGTATAAGTTTTTTGAATGCGCCTTACTTCAGTACTTTCTTTCATAGCTGTGTACTGCATAAGCCTACAAATGTCATATTAATATATTCTGCAGTGTCTTGAAAATTCTCAGGCAGAGGCAGAGTGACTACGATGGGTTGAGGCAAGGAAGTCCTGGCGTCTAAGGGCCATTTAGAAAGTGCAGATGTGGACTCTAAGGCAAGTCCAGGTGCCTTTTCTTTGTATTTAAGGTAACTGATATGACATGTAGTTACAACTGCTTCATATTTGTATAATGCCTGTTCAAAGGTAAAAATAGGAAATTATATTTCTTGCTGGCAAAATATTTGACTCATTAAAGGAGATATACCAACATTAAGAACTGTCTGGCATTTGTATCACAAAAACAAACCGAAGGTCGCTTACTCTTTTTCTGAACTGACTGTATAGGATTTTTCATTATATTCCTATCTGCAAGATAAGATGGATATATCTGAGCTATATTAAAAAAAAAAAAAAAAAAAAAAGAAAGGTTTCTTTCCTATTTATAATACTGCACTCCAAAGTGCTCATTGTCTGCTTTGTGAGGAATCAAGATCTATTATGTATCAGTCCAGGGACGCAAGCCATTTTCTAGGCTTGTACTATTCAATACTGAAAGCAGTTTTACAGAATTCAGCAAAAAGAAATATTTCATAATCAAATAATTGAATTTTCAAAGAACTTTTCAAAGCCCTAGGCACAGATGGTACATATCTAGAAGACTGACAATCATATTACCCAACAGATATACATACAGTATGGTATGCTCTTATGATCTATTGAAGTTTTGCTTGGCACAAGACCTCCACAAAAGACTGGACATCTTATTTCATAAAGAAGTCAGAGCCTGATATATTTTCAAAGTACCAATAACTACTTTTGCATTAAATTTTTTTGCATAAAGTTTTGTCAGTATATTTATGTGAAGGTACAGATAATATCAAGTGATTAGTCCATTACCATTCATCTGCAAAAATATTTTTAAAGTTGCAGAGTGACATGGCAGTCTACCATAGTATCAAAGGATTAGAAGTTGTCTCAATTTGTATTTAATCCATCCTCTTGTCCTAGGGCAAGATCTACTGTGCCTATGTCATTCTTGTCAAAATGCTTGTGAAGATTTAACTTAACATTCATGAAATCCAGTGCTTGTACTCATTTGCTTTTGAGTGCCAGGGAAAGACTTGTAATTGCTACTCCATTTTCTCATTCCTTGGCTGTGAAGGTGATTACTTTTGAAATATGTTAGAGATCTACAGCTTTGTAAAGAGTTTGTACGTCTGTTTAATTAGAGAATGTTATTAGCGTCTTATTTTACAGATGAAGAGATTTATGCATTGAATCGTCTGACCATTTATGCATTGAAAGGATTTGTCCTGGAATACATTCTTCCCTAATATTTACATGATAAAACATTTGGGGGAGTTGAATTTCAGTCTGCGTAGCTAACCTCATTAACACTAGGGAATAGTGAAGGGAACCAATGTTAGGTTCCTCCTCCCACTTCTGTGGCTCTTGGGGTTGCTTCTGGCCATGGCAGATGGCTCCCAGGCACCTTGTGGGGAGACCATGGCCCATCCTGGCCCCTGGAGGTTGCTTTTGGTTGAGGGTCTTGCCCTGGCCCTTCTGACTTTACACGTCCTGCCATGTCATGGCCGGTTTGGGGTCCCCGTGATAACCTGCAGCTCCCACCATCAAGCACTCTCCCCAGTGATGCCTGGGTAGCCTTCCCAGTCAGCAGTTTGTAGGCAGCCACTCTGTTTTGGAGAGTAAGAGCATTTAGTTTTATGCCTCAGGATGTTTCCTGCCAGTTGCTGTCAGTGCCTGGGAATGGCCCAGTGCACATCTTGCTTACATGAGTAGGTCTAGCCTGAGGCATCTTGTCCTAACAGGGACCTGCCAGGGTGTAACTGCAGTCACTCCAGTGACTTCTACCAGCTGTGCCACATCCAGGTAACATCCCAGTAGAAACTGTTGCACTTAATAAAGAGTAAGAGGAGTTTGTTTCAAGACTGAGTTTCTCTGTTTCCTTCTTCCTTTTGGATAAATGGAAACCAAAGTAGACTAACAGTTTTTTAGTTAAATTTTCATACCAAAATGTACCAAACTTCATGAGAGATTAAAATCCAAAAGGAACTTATTTTCAGAATCTGGGAGGGAATGCAGTAACGGCTTATACTGCAGATTGAATTTCTGGCATACAGAGGCTACTGTGATGAGAGGTGTAGAAATATCTATAAATAATGAAAATATTCATTAAAAAATAAAAAGCTTGACTTAAACTCCTGCTACTAAACCTTAATATAATTCAAACGTGCATCAAAAGAGTTTCTAACTGCACATATCAGATTATAAGAAAATGGGATGTAGAAGATGGAAAAAATAATGGCTATCCATCTTTTAATGGGTAAAAAAAATAAAGTCAAACAATCATGTCTGCATATAACACTAACTGCTGAATAAGTTTCTGGTTTTAACAGCATTTCTAACTGATAACATTTAAATAAAGCTTATTACTTAGTTTAGATTTAGTTCACTTCCAAAGTACACCATTTCCCTCCCCCCACCAACAAATTCCCATGGCAAATTGTGTTGTTCAAAAAATGCGGAAGTGCTCAGGATGAATAAATATTATATGCACAGTTCTATAGTGACACTTGGCCTGAGTAACAAACTTTGCACTTTCTAGTCAAATGTTCTTAATCAAAATAACTAAATAATCACTTCTCTTTGATTTAAATACTACTTTTTCTACTATACAGAGGGAATAATTGGGGAGGTGGGATAACTGTTTGGTCCAAAGCTTACAATGTGCTGGAAGGAAAAGTTAGAATATAGAAATTTCTGTTGGAATTGTAACCCCTTTCTCCCTGCTGAGGAACAGTTAGTTGTTCTAATATTGCTGCTGTTTTACTAAAATATTGTTTAAGAACCTGGGCTTTGGTCTTGATTTCTTAATAGTGTATTATTCAAATGTAGAAAAATTGGAGGGAATAGTTGAAAAGCAGGCCTTGGTGGTAATAAATGAAGAACATTCTCATACTGCAAGATAGATGAGCAGGTTGTTAGTTTCATTCATCTGGAATAATTGATTTACATCAGTTCTGCAGAGCTTTAGGAAATTGCTATTTCAAATCAATTTGATCCCGTTATAAAGTACAAGACAGTTTAGCTTATTTTAACTGTGTTTTGTAAGATGAATACAAAGATATTTAATAATTTTGGATTTTAAATTTACTAAATTGTGACAGTACACAATATCTATCTTAATTATACAATGCAATCTATTTATATGCTGATTGAGCTTTAGATAGCCAAAATATATCTTACATATTTTGCAATTGCATCTAACATGAATCAACAGAATGTGAAAGGTCACTTAAAGAATTAAAGCATTTCTCTAAGATTATGTGAGCTATTACGAGATGAGCATCTGTCTAAAAAGATAGAGATAAAAAATTGGCCAATCTGCAGAATCAAGTTAGTAAAAAAAACTAGCTTGTTGAGAATGTATAGAATATCATTTAATTTAAAGAAATTATTTTCAATGACTATTTATTTTTCTCTCTTGTCACATTTTTGTTCCAAGAGAAAAGTCAAAATAAAGAAGGAAGTGCAGAAAACATGGTTTCTACAGTACAATCTCATCACTTTTTTAACAGACTGCTATGCTACTCTACGGATCTTTGACCCTGATTTTCTTCATACATTTGTGCCTAGACTGTTTCCAGGTAGAATGAATGTTGGTAGTAAATAATTTGGGAGAAAATTCCTGGCAACTCATAAAACAGTATTTGTCCTATTATGTGAAACAGAAGGTCAAAGTTTGAAGTAAGATTTAAAAGGAGAGGTCGACAATGACTTCCTACTCTCCTCTTTCAACATCCCCAAAGCTGCTTTGTTTGCCTGCCATATGCCAATACAGCACTAATAGTTAATAGCTACTTCTCTAAATGAATTCTCCCTATGAGGGTCTCAGGGCTTTAGCTAGTTTAAACTAATCTCATAACTGTCAGGTAAGTAAGTACTACTAACCCTTTTTAACATATAGCAAAATTTAGTCTCTGAGAGACTAGCAACAAGGTTATGCAGGAAGTGTACAGCAGCAGAAGAAATAAAAGGCTTTGTTTCTTTATTCTCATGAGCCTTAGTTACGGTATACTTCTATGCAGCACCACCAATTAGTCATGTGCTGTCTCTCAAAAGCTGCAGTCGTCATTCGTTTCTCTACACACATATGGCAGCCACTCCTGTCTGAAGTAAAGCCTTTGTGGTAGAGTGACCACAGGTCTTTAGGTGAGGTGGATGGATTCTCTGCTGTTACAATGGTGCTTGATTTGCCTCTATTAAAAAAAAAGAAAAAAAAAAAAGAAAAATGAAAAAAAATGGATATAGCTGTTTAATGCCTTTCCATCACAGTTACTCATATTTACAAGTGTAAGCGTGCATGTATTTATAGGTGTACAGAGACAGGAAGGGCATGCAAACTGGTCTGAGTTTAATGAGGTTAGACTAGAAGATAACTCAGTCCCCTCTGCTCCCTTCCTTTCACCAGAGGGTAGAGAAACCAAGCCACTGCCAAGGCTTAAACTAACTTGATTAATGAGCTCTGTTCTGCCAGTCTTCTTGTAATCTCTTCTGAAGTTTTAGGTTTAGTTTATTGTAGTTTAGTTTGGGGTGAGAAGTTGGGCTGTTTTTTATTTTATTCAGATCATTAAACCAGAATCTAGTTGGCACTCATAATTGAGGGGGAAGACTTTTTCCCCTTTGAACTGACTCAGATAACAACTGGTGAAAGTTAACTAGATGCACAGAAAAGGATCTGACAGCACTGTATCTGCTTCATTCAGCTGTGTATGAGATTTGCATTTGGAAACCTGAAACATCCAAATGCAACCTCCAGACTTCATCTTTTGTAGTGACTTGTTGAGGAAATGCTTGTGATCAGTAAGTATAATCAGATAAAAAGATCTGAGTATTTTTGTGAATCTTGATGTCAGCTCTTTCTCCTTACTGAGGGATTGTTTTAACTAGGAGGTCTGGGGCTTAAAATTTGACATGCTTTCTTATTTTGCTACACACTAGGTTGTGCTCCACTCTAATCCCTGCCTGTAGGTGGCACTGATCCTTCACTATAACAGTGGCAGGGAAATTATGAATGCAGTGAATTACAAAAAAAAAAATCAGGGATTTTTTTTTTTTTTTAAACAAAAATACAATATGTATGTGTAGTTGTGAAGCTGGTTGTTACATGAGGCATATATGAGCCTACAGAATTCACAACACTGTAAGAGTGAAGGAGGCTTCTTCCTGTCTTTAATTTAGCCTATAGAGAGTATCACTATGTAATGTTATTGTATATGTTTTGGCATGCCTTCCTTTCAGTTTTGTTTTTTTTTTTCTCAAGAGCATTAGAACTTGAAGCAAACAAGAACTGAAAATCCTGACCAGCACCTCATGCATGCTTGATTTACTTGGAGTCAAAAAGTGATTTTGCTTGTTTTCTGGTTGAATAATTCCTGGAGTGATGTAATTCTGCTAGAAATGGTGCAGAATTTCAGGTAGCATACAATGAGTTATCTGAATATGTGGTCTAATCCTACTTTTGCATTCTTATATATTTGGATTAAAAAGCCAAATCTCTGGTTAGTAATATTCATACTGACCAAAACAGATAGGATTAGAATTAGAAAAGAACTAGAAAAGAATACTGTAACATTGGAAATGTTGCAGACTTGGGTTGGGCACCCTTATTTGCAGTAGGATATTCTCATCACCTTGTCTGGAGACAATTAGTTTCAGAGGAATAAAACCCCAGGAATTTGAAAGCTGAATAATGAAAACTAAACAGGAAGAATCACTAAAGAGCGTAACAGGGCCTATGTCCTTTTACTCAAAAGACAGATAAGAACTTAGTGCCTTTAGAGAAACTGAGCTGTGAAGTCTGCTTTCATGTAGTATTGCCTTTAGGTCGTATCTCCATGCTATCCCACCCTAAGGCAGCAAGAATTAGTTTACCCTGGTTCCTTGTGACATGTAAACCTAGAGGAATGTCCTAACTAGTTGTCAGGGTATTCTGGAGCCCATTATTTTCCAAGTTTTTCCAATTGTATAAGTTAATAAATATTTATTGGAACAGGGATTTGAACTGAACTCTCCCATGGGAGTATTCTAACCACTTCCATAAGCCACCTTTCCCTTCTGCCTGTGGCCCATAAATACGTATTTACTTGTAGACTGCAGGACATCTTTAAATGTTTCATCTAAAGGAATGATCAATGGCCTGGTTGTTTGGTCCTTCATCTTAGGTGCTGGTGTGCTGGGTTGAAGTTCAACATACAGAATTTGTCAGGGGAGCAATTCAAAACTACCTTCATCATTGGACTGTTGAATGCCTCATCAACATCCCATCAAAAAGGGATGCTTATATGATATCTGTGAGTGAAACTGGCAAATGACGTGTAAAGGAGATCAACTAACCTAATTATAAGGAGTTTTATCTCAAACACCTTGGCAGCGTT
Source organism: Todiramphus chloris collaris (assembly GCA_025345505.1). Lineage (NCBI taxonomy): Eukaryota > Metazoa > Chordata > Aves > Coraciiformes > Alcedinidae > Todiramphus > Todiramphus chloris. Next base: position 11,170,205 of record JANVCC010000035.1, on the reverse strand, counting down.
AGCTTTTAGATGACAATATGAAATATTCTCAGCTGGAAAATCAGAGCCTTCTAGATTTTGCCACTAGGATCTTAAGGATTTTATGTGTGCATTGCTTAGATCTGGAGAGCTGTGCTGAACAGTTCCTGAAGATTTCGGCTGCCGCATTTCTAGTTCTGGGTGTTTGCATGATGAAGTGTGTTGGTCTGAATCACTTCCAGGCTATCTGTTTCCAATCAAGAGGCAAGCTTTGCCTCCAAGGCAGGGCAGTAGGGTTCATCACAGTGAATCCAAAAGGGTACCTCAAGCCTGCCTGATGTGCTTAAAGAAGATTTCCCTCCATTTAACTGTAGTAAAATTTATTCCAGCATGCATACATTTCCTTAAACGAGGATCTGGCACTGAGGAAGCGAACATATGGGTTGAATACATTTTTATAGGCTGTTTCTTATGCCAAGACTATTACCTTTCTTTTGCAGGGAACAGCAACTGAAAACTTTAGCAAAGTGGTAGGGAAAAACTGGGAGTTGGATTGTGTTACTTCTTTCCCCAGTTTTTTGATCCTGAAATGTTTTGGGGGAGATTTTCATCCTCTGGGGCCTTTATGATGCATTCAGACCAACTTTACAGAAGAAAATACCTAGTTCTACTCAGTTGAGGGGGAATTAGTAGGTGCTGTGCCCAGAAAAGTTGCCTTTGGGAGCAGAAACAAAGGGTTCTCTCCTGCAAGTAGAAAGGGGGAATCTGAAGCTCACAGGGGGGATTCTCAGTTAACAGAGGATATTGTTTCTCCATGTTTGCAGATATTTGTTTCAATTCCTTCCTGTACATTTCTTCACATTTTGTTTGCTTCATCTCTGCTGTTTTTTTTTTTTCCCCAGTCCTTTTCTAACACTAACTTCTCTCATTACCTTGTTTAGCTTCTAAACAGAAACTGACAATAACGCTTCACATGTTGTGCACAAGGTGCTCTTCAAGTATGGATGAAAGGGTGATTGCTGTGTAAGATTCACTAGGGAGAAGAAACAGGTAGATATAGTGAGATGGACCCCAAGGTGCCAGTAGGGGTTAGCATGATAATGATGATCTTGTTGTCAGAACTGTGTAGATCCCACAGAGAAAACAGAATACAAAAGGAGTATTTGAAGGATAGTGAGAGACAGGTTTTCTTCTATCTTGCTTAGAAAGTTTTCTGAGTGGAAAAGGCTGAAAGCAATGTTTGAGACACCTCCAAACAGGTAATGTGTAGCTGGCAGGGAGGAGGTAGGAACTGACAGTTTGACAAGACATAAGATATGAGGCAGCGCACTATGTCTTGTCAAATGTGAAAGTGAAAAATAATTTCATAATATCCATATTCCAAATACATAGTTGCAGGACAATGTGACTTTTAATAAAATGTTATATGTGGGACATTGCTGAGATTTTCAGAGTGTGAATGAGTCCAGGAAGTAGTGGTGAAGACATTTATTTATTTATTTTTATTTTGCACAGTTTGCATTGCAGCATCTCACCTTGTGTAACTGATGGTTACACAACTGTTACACAACAGCTACCCTTAACCAGTGTGGTTAAGGGACACAGTCACTGGAATGAAGAGAGAGGACTAGCCCATATCTAAGAAAACATGGTCTCAGCTTGTGTTTGAATATAAATACATGTGCAGAGAGAACATGGCTAGATTAATAAAGGAGGCATTAAAAAAAAAAAAAAAATGAAGGAATCTGTCCTACTGTCTTGGAACGGCAAATGCAGGGTCTGACAGAAGAGAAGATAGTGTGTCTGCAAAAGCCAGATATGGAGAACTCTTAAAGAGCAGATCAAAAGTAATAAACTTTTCATCAGCATAAGCATCCTCTCACTGCCTCACTTCTCTGCTTCCAGGAGCTGATAATACCACAGAGGTCATTCTCACATCCTCTACCACAGTCTCTTGCTGAAAGGTTCTCTGCAGCCCTTTATGGTTTGCATCCAATGTGAAAAACACTCTCAAAGGATTTTCTTTTTTCCCCCCAAAGGATTGCCTTTTACCAGCTGGTTATGGCTGTTTATTAACAGCCATATAATTTGCAACTTATTTATTCTTCCCTGCAGCAATGGCAGCAAAGTCCTTTGACAGTGGAGAATTGAACAGCTGAATTGTGCCTTATGTTTGCACATCAGGCAAAGTCATATGGAGAAACACTGAAGCATATTTTTATTCACAGTTAAGAATGACTCTGGAAGCATAACCTTTCAGAGACAGCCCTTTTAGAAATGATACAAATATATAATGAATGAAGACTGCTTATCTAAATAAACCTCATATTTGTATGGATAAACCCTGAATGCAAATAACCTTGTCTTATTCCTGCCTTCATTTTGTTTTTTTTCTGAAAGCATTATTTGTAAATATCACAGTTAAGTTACAGTTAGTGTTTAAAATATTAAATTTAAGGAAAACAGTAAAAACTTGGTCTAATTTTTCAAATTGGCATTAATTTCTTCTTGTATGAATTTTTCTGCAGTTTGTGTTACCACCCTACCAAGATAGACATCGAATTAAGTATCTGAAAGCTTTAGAAGTTGTAACAGATAGCTATATACATTATGTATTTGTTGAACTAGGTGGCTGTAAATAATCCCACAATGCACTGGCTTGCTGAACAACATATTACTAAAACATAACTATAATCTGGGCCTTCATTTTTATGTGTGCTGCAGGTCTACAGAGCATCATGGCACCTAACTGCTATTTAGCTACCTAACTGCTCTTGATTTCACCGTATCCCTCCCCTCTTCAGTAAATTTTTATGTTAGCGAATTAAAGTTACTTATCTGTCTGCATGCTTCTTAACCAGATATTTTATTGAAAAGAGGTGGTCTACTTTTCTGGTGACATGATCTGCAGTTTTGCAGCTTACCATCAATAAGCCTGAAGTTTCAACCTGTAGGTTGCAGGAGACTAGTAGTGAACTATATGTATTTCTAAACCATGCTATTGAACATACCATACAGAATCACCCTATTATGACCTTGATAGTAAATATCCAGTTAAGTTTAGTTGCACACTATGGTATGCATAATACACAAACTGGCCTTGAGAAGGAGGAAACACAGAAGACACTGCTTGCCAAACCCTTATCCCCACTCAATTTCAAGCATTCTGTTTGCTGAGGAGAAAGGTCAGCAAATACAGCAGAACTAGTTAGCACCCATATGGTACTATTTTGAGTAAATTGATTGAATAATTATCCTTAAGTGCATCAATCCTCTGGCATGTGCCTTGCTTACTTCAGATTTTTCAAGTCAGAGGATGGAATGGAAAAAGAACCTGATGAGGTAAAATATGATTTCCCATTTTCTATTAAAACTCTAGAAAATGTGGCTTAAAACTTGCTGGGGTGCCAACCAAAGAAAAGATATCTCATAGCAATAGGAGGGGTTTCTCTAAAAGGATGTTGTTTATCTCTGTGAAAAAGTCTGTTATAAGGTTTAAGCAACACTTGAGTGATACTTGTTAGGCAGTGACTGGATACATAAAGCTCTGTTGAGGAAACCATGCTAACGTTAGCAAAGTATTCTTTTGTGAGATAAGGGAATCCTTGTATAGCACGTCTTATAAATCTTTAAAAAAGTAGTTATGTTGCTGTCATTATTGTAGGTTGCAAGTCTTTGCCTAGAAGTTGCTAGTTTTGGAATTTGTGAGTTTGTTCTGAAAGAAAGTGTTTCAAAAATTCTGACTTGATATGAAGTAGCCAGGCTGAGCACCTGGTTCAGTAAGTGATTGCCTGAACTCATATAGGCACATGTTCCTTTCTGATGTCTTTTCTGCTTCTCTGTAAATTCAAGCATCTGTACAGTCACTTCTATTCTTTAGTGCAGCTATGAGTAGGTTTGCAATGCCTGAATTGAAGCGGTGGGAATGGATTTTGGAGTATATTTGTGATGCTTTGGAGACACATTATCTCTTTGGAAGTATTTCCTCTTCAGACCCCATTGTGAGAAGACCACATTGTGAGAAAACCACATTGTGGGTTCAGTACCTCTGCAGGTGTCCTCTTTCCTAAGTGTTGATCCTTAGAATTTAGCTTTTTCTTTGTTTGCTTTTGCCCCTTGGTTTCTCCTTGGTAATGGACTGAAGTGTGCTTCTCCATTACAGTATAATGCAAACCATTTACAGGAGATTCTGTATTTCTGACTGATTTTTTTTTTTTTTTGTCAGTTTTGAAAAAGAGAATGAAGTCATGGCCCTGGTATGATATATAATTTGTAGATGTAGGAGTTGAAAGAGTGGTGTTATTTTAATACAATAAAAATAATAAATCTTTCATTTTCATGTGGAGAAATTTGTGTACCTGTATGAACAAATACTTGTCTGTTCAAAATGGAAACTCATATGTAGCAGTGTGTTACTAAAAACATAATTACATATTTCTTCTTTTTCTCTACTTCCTGTGCCCCCAACCCCTGCTAGCTGTTTACATTGGGAGACCCTATTTTTGAAAAATTTGGTCCCCAGGTGTTTTTTAATCTGATTATGCTGAATTTCAGTGCTTAATTAGAATATTTTCCTTTGAGAGCAATGCAAATGTGTCATCAGCTATTCCTTCTAATGGTGGACTCTCTCATCTGGAACACAAAACTTGAAATTCATTTATAGTTTGATATTTAATTGCATATTGGCTAGTCAGTTTTTATCAGCCTTTGTTTTACTATGGTCATTAGAGTTGTTTGCCTTATTCATCATTAATTTTGTTAACAGTTTTTATTGGCATTCTTCAGTTACAAATAATTCCTGGTTTTATCTTGATTTCTGTATTTGAGTTAACAGGCTGGATGCAGTCACAGGGAAGTGGGATATAATTGCTAGTTCTAGTACCGCGTCTTTTGAAGTATTGTCTGATGAAACCAAGAGCTCTAGCACAAACAACTTGACTTACTTTTGTGGAATTTAGGTACTGAAAAGAGATAAACATAAATCTTCCAACTCCAAATCCATAGTCATTGAATTTTAGAAGCTTAAATGAGGCATATAAAATAGGAATCTCTTAGCTTGGTAGGCTCCCTCTGTAGATAGTGAAGAAATATGTGTTCTGCAGGGAGTAAATCACTCAAAAATTAATCTACCCATACAGTGGAGCTTGTCTCTCTGTGCTTACTAGAACAGGAATACTGAGTGACTTTGCTCCTGACTTGGACACTTATACATGCCATAAAGTTATGAAGCTGAACCTGAATCTAAGTATAAAATTGTGTAAGAGGTCAGTTGGAAATTCTGAAGGATGTGTTTAAGTCTTGTCTTCTTTGATACACAGTTTATAATTCATAGAAGTACCCCTGCCCACTTCAGGCTCACAGCCATAAAATTATCTTGGAATTAGTTATCAGTCATCCCTTTCTCACAAAATGCTATTGCAACTGGAAGATTGCCTTTTGTCTGGCAGATCACTTACTGCTAAGGATGTATTCTGAACTGAAAGAATCAGATTGTTCTCTGCGTGAGGAGATTTGAACCCATTTTTAATACCAAGACAGGTGGTGTGCGCAGAAGCGGATGCTTTGTTAAGGAAGTAGTTGGAGCCCAGTTGTTCATGTCTGGGAAAAGGTCCTAGCTACTAGCTGAGTCAAATGACACCACCAAATTTCATGTTCCCCTTTTCATTTGCTCTTTGGATGAGCTTTTCAAGATATCTGATTTGGTAGGTATGGTTTTAGAAAATATGCCAGACAGAATTCAACAGCTACTTCAGTAGCCAAGGAGAAGGATTTATTTTCTTTATAGAATTGTGTAAGTGGTAAATTGAAAGTGATCTCTGAACATCATCCAGTCCAACTACCTGCTTCAGGCAGGAATGATATCAACACTAGGTCAGGTCAGCTGTATCTTTGTCTATCCACTTTTGAAGTTTTGCAACCTTCCTGGGTAATCTTCTTCAATGCCTTGCTACTGTCCTAGTGATGGATTTTTGGCTGATGTCAGTTCTTAAATAATAGACTGCTACAGCCAATCCAATAATTTTAAAGAGAACCCAAATCATTGTAGATACGAAATTAATCCCATGTAAGTGTCTATCGATACACTTGATTGTAAATGTTTTTCCAGCTATACATCTTAACAACACTTATGCAAGAACCTATGGTATTTACAGCTAGAAAGACAAAAGAGAACATGCACTTTTTAAATTTAATTATCTGTGTGTAGTGGGAGAAACAGCAGGTCTTAGTTATTTGTTTTTGGTTTGGTTTTCTTTTTTAAACAAATGAATGGCATGTTTTTTGGTGATTTGTATAGATTTTAAAGAAGTCACTTACCTGAAGGGGATCCTAAAGCCCTTCTATATTTTATCAGAGGTTAGATTTTGAGACTGAAGGATGTTCTGTTAATTTTTGTAAATTGGAAGGAGGTCTGAGCACTAGTTTATCTTATTTTCTAACAAAATGTATACAAAATATCTATGAGTTAGCATGAAGAGGATAGACCAGTTGGGAAGAAGCTCTGCATGAGTTAAGAACCTCAGAAAAACAGCAAGCATGAAAAAAGAAAAGCTTTTGTTATATTCCTCCCCCCTTAACATTGTAACCACATGATTTTGTGTTGGATGTTAGACTCCTTGGTTGAAGAACTGATGGGATTTCTTTCCAAAAGTTTCGAGTAGAAGGCAGACTTGAATGGTGTGCGCCCAGCTATGGGTGTTCCTGTCCCACTACCCGTGGGACATAAGGTACAGTAACTGAAATCTGAAATATAGAGACCACTGAATTCCTTGTATCCTGGACTCTGGAATGCATAGAGAAGTCTATGTGGCTGGCCTCCCTTGGTGTCTGTCAAGTCCTTGTCCAGAGGACTTTCTGTGAGCTTTGATGGTTCTTGGAAAGTCAGATGTGACAGGCACGGGAATTTTGAAATTGTTTTTTTCAGGTCTATTTGCAACTCAGAATGAGAATAGGTATCCGTTCTTTCCAGCTTCATTTATTTCCATGGATTCCCTGAGTATTTGACACTTAAAAATAAATAATGCTGATGAAACCAAAAGCAGTCTTATATAGGTTTAGGAACCAAGAAAAGGTACATAAAAATATGAAGGTTTAGGGAAGTGTTCTTACCAGATTGCAGATTTACTTGTTGGCTGTATGCTTCTGAATAACAAATGCTGTGGGGTTCCTCCCTCCCAGCATTTTTAGCCTTCTAAAAGAAGGTGTCCATTGTAGACAAGAAATCCAGAATTCCTCTTTAGCTGCAGGAGAAATTTAAACACCTTTTCTGTGTATTCAATCCTGTGCTAAATTAAGATTGCAAGTTCTGTGGTATATACTTTGCAGGTGTTTCTTTCAGCGTACCAGGATGGTGGTTAGGTGACAATCTTAGTTCAGATGAATAACTTTTATATGATGATGCATAACTGGATAAAGAAGCTGAACATAAAATATTCGATGAACCACTGCACTACAAAATACACTTCTCTGTGTATGTATATACATACCTGTATACACACATACACACATGCATATATATATACACTTATGTGGCATTTTTTACCATTCAAGAACTTTCATATTCTGCTCAAAACTGGAAGGATATCAAAAATTGAAAGGTGCAGTCATTTAACTTTTTAATTCAGCTTACATGTACAAAACTATTATCTCAGCATTTAAGTGAGCCCTGCTTGTCAGTAGTGTAAGTAATTAAAGGGTTCAGTGGTTAAATATTGCTACAAGTAGTTAAAAAATAAATTATTTTTTAAAGACAGAATGGGAGACAAACACAGATGAATAACAAATATGTGGGTACATGCATAGATCCATAGCTGGAAAAATAGCTTCTGACAGTTCACTATCTTCCATCATATTTCTTCATTTAAAAAAGACAGTTGGTGAAATTATGGTTGAGGCTGGGCAGTGTGGAGGAATGAAGCACTAATAGTAGGATCATTGCTGAATTTAAAAATGGATACTTAAAGAAAAGGGAAATCAATGCAGACATCATACTTGCAGGTCAAAACTAATGGTGACTGTTTAATTTGCCAAGCCTTAAATCACAGAGGTGAACTATTTCAATGAGCTATTTTAGTTGTTAATCTTTCTGAGATTGTCCACTTGAAATATTAAACTTGAAATCATTTATCTTGAGATAGCAGTTGATTTTGTTCACTACTATCCTAATTTTGCCTGTCTACCTTCCCCACTTTTTAATTATTTTTTACTTTTTTATAATTATTCTTGTTAGTGAATTACAATTTAAATTAATGGACACCTGCCATCTGAGGGATTAGTCACAGCCACAGTCTCTAGCTAATGGACTAATGCAGTGAACAATAATGCACATCACAGGATTAAAATATTCCTCTGTCTACATGTGTACCTTATCGAATGTCAGCAGCTGTCCTTGCTGTGGATGATTCTGAAGTCTTTCAGGGGAATGACTACCACACATAGCCGTAGACAGCGGTATACATGGAAAATGGCAATTTAATTATCAAAACATTCATTCTGCATCTCATTTTTCCTGTCTTCTCTTCTGGTGAATTCCCAACCTGAAACACAAAGATGTATGGGGACTGAAAGCCCTCTAAAGAGTCCCTATATCAGTAACAGACTCTAATCATACTTAAAGGCCTTTATAATTCTCTGTAATGTAATTCCAAAAAATTTATATGTATCTGTAGTGATCTGGTCTTCCAATGTCATTTAGAAAAGTGTCCAAGGCATCTTAAAATTTGGCATACTATAGGAAGGTTTTCATCACAAGTCTTCAGCATGGTCATGTAAAACATATAATAGCAATTTCTGTGGTTGCTGTATGGAATTTCTGTGATTGCTGTATGGAACACAACATACTTAATTATCTTTGCTAAAAAATTAGTAATGTGGCTGGTTTTAGATCCAGAAGTACAATACCGACTCGGCCCACTTCACATGAAGCCAACTATTTTATAATTCTAAAGTATAAAGGTATTTTGAATGATTTTTTTTTTTTTTGGATGAAACACAAATCACAATGTCCTGTTATCAAAATCTTCACAACTTTTTTTTTTAACAGGCTTAGAATAATTTACAAAACAAATTGGATAGTAATTTAAATGTGATTTTACTTCTCTTAACAGATCTGATCACATCTTATAATTGAAGAACACAGTTATGCACCTGCACCTGTGTGAAGTTAGTGGATTTCAAAATCTTAATAGGTTTCTGTGTAAATATTAAAAGCCAAAACAAATATGGAATAAAAAAACACCTAACAACTTTTTTTGTAGCATAATGTTTTAGCTTTATGGCATAAATACTAGGACTTGATAACTGTCCTTTAAAATAATTTATATATCACTGTATTATAGTACAGTTACTTATCTTTGAAATATACATTATTGTCCCACTGGTTCCTGTAATGGATAAATGTAGTATTTATTAAAGAAAGAACAGGCATTATTTTAAGTGTTTCTAAATTGTGATTCTTTTCTACTGCTTTTGAGCTAGGAATGCATTTGTAATTCCGTAGCCATTGATACAACTCAAGGCTTTAAACAACTGTTGTCTAAGGAAGGCTACCAAGTTGAAATGCAATTTTTTTGATACAAAATATAGAGCTTTATACTCTGAGAATTTAAAATGTTACATACCACAACTTTAAATACTTGCTTGCCTCACCCACAAGCATAAATATTTTAAATAACAGAGGTTAAAACAACAGACAAATATTGGATGTTACATTTTTTTATCATTTGTGAATTTAAGTTTTTTTAAACAAGTTTTGTTAATGTCTAGTACATGCAGACAACTTGAGGGGTTGGAAAAGCAACCCAGCCTTGGATTGCCTTGGGGTCCTATCTATGCAGGGATGACCCATGGGGAGTTGTGTAGATAGCTCAGCCCCAAGTTAGTAGATAGCTAAGCCATAGTTCAAACAGGGCAGTGTGGCATCATTCAAGGAACCAAAATCTAAACTGAGCCTTGAAAGCCCTGAGTCTCAATTCAAACCAGTATTCAGTTGCCTGAGAAAGTGAGATAAAGAGAACCTGGAGGGTTTCAATGTTGGTTTCAGCTGACAACCTCATGTATCCAGTTGGTATAATCCAATCACGCATAGTCTTGCCCACAGTCACGTAAATCAGGGATTAAAACCCTTAAGATTTGGGTTAGGAATTAGGAGTCACTTCTCCAACACTACATCATGCTTGTATGGAGACCCATCCCCCTTGGTCGGGACACTGGCCAAGGTCACTTTTCTGGGTTTGAGAGCCCTTACCTGGAGGAGTAAGGGAATATTTAGCATGCTGTAAGTTTGTAACCATGGGCCTTAACTAACACATGTATAATATTCAGCATGCTTTTTAAGTTGTTACAGGGTATTCTTGCTTTTAAGCTGTAATAGTGTATTCTTCCATCGTATCCATGAAAACCTGCAGTAGTGTCATATTAAACCTGTGAGTGAAGCTCAAATAAAATGTTTGCTTGAGCCTTGCAGTTAAACCTGTTAGTGAAGCTGAAATGGCTCATTTGCTTAAGCCTTGCTCTCTAGTCTCTTCACCATGTTTGGTTTTCATTTGGGAGTCAGTTCTGGTAAGCTTTTGTAGGCACTCATTTTTTTTTCCAGAAATAAGTTCCATTGTCATGTGGAGGGAAAGCAAGTGGCACCACAGGAAAAATGCAAATTCCGGGAATCTGATTTCTGACGTGGGCTACCATATTTAGAGAAATCAGAACATACACTTAAAAATAAACAAACAAAACCTCATTTTTCTTGCTAAATATTCATTCCCCTCCCTCGGGTGAATTCTTAAAACATTGAACTTTCACTTAAAACTGATGATGTTCAGAGATGTATAAAACATATCCATCACAGACATCCGCTTGTACTAGAGTGATTTCTGCACAGAAAAAGGAAAGAAAGCATACAAATGTAATCATAATATGTGTGTGTAGAAAGTCACACTTGGAGCACTATATCTGGTAATTACCAATTTAGTATGACTATCTTCGTATTTTCTTTTGCATACAGTGACTTGATTTCTCATATATTCTATTAGGTAGGTTATAGAGAGATAATGGATGATAACTAATGGATACTGAATATATTCAGCACCTCTTTAAAGAACAAGAAAAGACTAGCCTACAAAACTAAAAAAGTAGCCTGTGACAGAGCTATTCCAGGAGAAAATAAATAGTTCAGGGTACGGGATGCTATTGTGCTTCAGAAAGAGCAGGCAATGTTTATCTGTCCGTTCAACCTACCCAGTACAACTGAGTATAAAAACTGTAGCAGAAAATAATTTATTTTCGAAGTAGTGACTTCAGATGAAGTTTTTGTATGCAGTTTGTGGTTCCTCAGCTATCTTCTGAGCGGCCACCAACCTAGAATAATGTAACAGCTAGATAAGCATCATTTAGTTTTGAGTAATGGCAAGAATACTCTTCTCTCTGTAGGCTTGCTATTCAATCATGATAGTTGCCAGTTTAAATTTGTAGGGCTATAAAGCAAATTTCCCTAAAGAAGTAACAATATCCCATTAATCATCTTTACTGGCTCTGTTCACCTCCAAATCAAATTCAAAGCCTTCAAGTAGCTTAAAAATCTTTCAGAGTTAACTGTGTAATTGCTCACTTGCTCACATATTGGTGTAAGCCTGTAGTCTGTGATTTTTCTACAATTATAATCTTGCTCTTTGTTTCGTAGTATCTCTCAGAAAGACCCTTGAGACAAAAATTTCAATTGAGACTTCCAGGCTGTCAGATTCTGGTTTCAAGTATAAGCACTTTGCTTCCAGCTCACAGTAGCTCTACTAGTCCCTTTTAGTGTCATCATTTCTTCTTTTTTCTTTCCTCTTCTTGCCTTGACTTATTTCTGTCTGCACTCATCAACATCTTAGTGATAGGACAGGTACAAATCTCTTCCCTGCATTTTTTACCCCCTCTTCTCCTATTTGTAATGAACCAAACCCACAGTTTTTGACACACTGGCCCTCCGTGCCCCGCCCCCCCCCCCCCATTTGACCAGGATCTGAATAATAGTACCAGAGCATCTGGAGTTGTTTCAGAAGAATAAAGGGAAGAGGAAAGTTTATAGTGTTTTCACACATTAAACCTCTCTATTCTAGATCTGTCTAGCTTTTTACACCTCTTCAAGAGAAATTCAGAAAGAGTAGATGAAATGTGTCAGTGGTCCTTTTGTCTGTTGTTTGTTTCTTTCTGTTTACGTGTTGGTGTTTTGTGCTTGTGGGTTTGTTGTTTTTGTTTGTTTGGTTTGTTGTTGGTTTGTTTTGGTTATTGGTTTGGTGTTGTCCACCGCCCCCCCCCCCCCCCCCCCCCGGGCTTCAATACTGTTTCTGTAGCTCAAAATAATGGCTGGGAATTTGACCCTTCTTGAGCAAAGGGGTTGGATGAGATGACCTCCAGAGATTCCCTCCAACCTCCACCATTCTGTGATTCTGTGAATTGACTGTTGCATCTGAAAGGAATGTTTTTTCTAGGAGAGCTATTAGCAGCAAGATGCTAACAGAGGTGCCAATGACCTCTACTCTCTAGGCATTCCATGGCAGTCATTACAAAAGAGAATATTTCTGCTTTGTTTTGAAACTGTGAGAATATTCCCTTGTAACCATATCCTTCTGCCTTCTTTCCCCCACAAATGGGTAGTTTTTGTATACCAATTATTCCCTTTCTATGCAAGTGTACAACTAAATTATATAATCGGGTTCATCCAAAATCTTGCTTTAGTTTTCACACCTCCACTAAGTACACCTTAAATTTTCTTAGTCTTAAGTCTACTTTACTCCGTAAGAAACCATACTTCTGTAAATGTAAAGATTTTTCTGCATCTGATAATACATGTTAAAACCATCTAACTGGATAAAGCACAACCAAACATATCTGAAATATTAGTACTCATTAGACATTATTTTAAAAATAAAGGAACTATGTTAGAGGAAGGTTGAAGGAGCTGGTTTTAGCCCTGATGAAACTAAGCAAGAAAAATTAGTGTTGAATTGATTTAGTGGGACTCTAATTTTGCTTAGTCAAAATTCTACAACTTAAATTTTCCAGACTAGCTATTAATCAGAGAATAGGCTGCAGTTTAAATGTGAACTGCAATGCATTCAAGAGGCAACTTCATAATGTTAGTATGTACAGGCCCTTAGGGCTATGGAATAGTCTGTCTGTATTGCATATATACACACCTGAGACTTCCAATATGGGTACCAGGTAATTGTAAGGACAGACACCTACTAGGAAAAGACCTACTTAATTGCAGTTACTATTCAGTAGCTGTTGGTATAGCAATGGGTTTTGCATATTATTAATCTAAAGTGGATTAAAAAGAAATCTTGAGGGGGGATCTTCTTCCTCTCTACTACAAGGTTATGTATTGAGGCAAGAATATAAGTAGTACAAGCACAAACTTTTTGAGTTATTCACTTAGAGTCACCAGGATTTAAATTTCAGTGTTAAGAGAAAAATAATTTTTCCTTATTAAAAAAAAAAGTAAAGAGACTTTTTTGGAGTTTTTTAATCTAGCAGCAACTCTGCATGTGACTGTTAACTGTAAATGCAAATCTGTGGAAACTGCAGCTCAAGCTGTGTTTGCAGCTGTAGAAAGCTGGGATGCTGATGTAAAAAGCTAGAAAATGTCCCAGATGAACTTTTCTTGGTGGGTTCTGAAAGAATGACACTGTTTTCATATTGAGGAGACAAAAGATGATCTTAAAACTGTGGTTCAAATCAGAGTAGAAAATAATGCAGCAATCTCAGTGTGCTAAAGTAGCTCAAAGTTTTCTGCCTTAGGTAACTTACAATTTTGGTTTATCCTTCCTTTTAAAGGATATCCATCCAAACAAACAAAAGTTCAAGTGTCTACTTTGCAAGCTATGATACTGCAGAGATGATCCTTGAACACAAGATCAGTACAGTGCCTGTAATCTTTGTAAACGGTGGTGCTGGGTTGGCAGATTATACTGGGTCTGGCTGGGACAGAGTTAAACACCTTCATAGCAGACAGTGTACTGTGGTATTTTGGGTTTGTGGCTAAACCAGAACAGATAAGAAAACAATGTCTGGGCTACCACTGTGCAGTGGTTTGCATAATGTTACGGTATTCTGCTTTTTTCTTCTCTCTCTGCTCTTGAGTATGCTGGGGGTGTGCAAGAGATTGGGAGAGGACATAGCCAGGGCAGCTGATCCAACTTGGCCAAAAGGATATTCTATCCCACATAATGTCCTGCTCAGAAATAAAAACTGGGGCAGAGGAAGAAGGGTTGGTATTTGTTTTCCAAGGTGGCTATTTGTATGGGCTGTATCTGTCTGTGGTGAGTGATTTCCTTTGTAGCATTTTTTTCCTGCCTCTTTTCTTCACTAATTAAACTATCTTCATTTTCACTCATGAGTTTTCTTGCTTTTGTTCTTCCTATTTACTTCCCCCAACCTGGTGGGGAGGGCAGGGGAATAAGAGAGCAGCTATGTGGGTGCCTGTCTGTTTGCTGGGGTCAGCCCACCACACTGGTAAACTAATTTTAAGTCAATAATACTTTGTGCCTGCATCCTGATGTTAGTACAACTGAGCTCACATTCAGTATCCATGGGATGAGAAATGATTAATGTTGACAAACTCTACAGAATGACAACTTCAGAGGTGACCAAAATCTCACTCAAAACCCACTGAATATACAAAATAGCTGAAGAAAATAAATCAAAATAACAAAAAAAACCCCTCTCAAAGCTACAAGTCTCCATGAGAAGCAGCACACTTTGCAGTAGGGGTGCTACTTCTTACATGAGATAATGCAACTCTAAACATTGCTAATGGAGTCAGTGGACTGGCTTTTAGGAGTCCTTATGTTTGAGAGTTTCTTGAATTTTTTTTGACTAAAAGTCTTGTCTTACTATGCTGTGTTTGAGTAACGTTTAATGTACAGTCATGTTCATAAAAGCTACAAACCCCAGAAAGATAAAGGGTAAAATTGCTATTTTTATTATGACTACTATTCTAACCACAAGGATGCTTCAGCATATTGTGACATGCACTCATATAAAAAGATTTTGTTGTTTCACAAGTCTAATATCCTATTAAAGACACAAATTGGCATTCTGTCAGTGTAACACATCCCTGAGGTCCTTCAGGAATGACTATTGAATTTCATTTTTCATTTAGCCAGCTACATGCTGTACATTTATTAACAAAATGGAACTTTGGTAGATTTGCAGTGAACTGTATTCACCCTTCAGGCAAATAAGCCCCTCAAAGCTCAAGAGTTTTAGCTCAAAAGCTGTCTGCTTGTCTTGCAAGTTTCCTTCTTTCTGCAAACCTAAAAGCACTCAACAGGCTGACATGGAAGGGATTGCCTAGAGGAAATGTGAATATTTCAACAGTCAACCACTGGGAAGCTTCCACAGTTGAAGAGCATTAAAAATCCATTCAGATATGTCTTGGAAGGAAATCACTAATCATGATATTTAAATTATTTTTAGAAGAGGAAGTATGAATGAAGATGAGTTGCAGATTAGTAGCTAGGCCAAAAACACTGTTAATGAAGAGTGAGTGAAGAACAAGTGCTGAATACAAAGGGCGGGGACTGAAAACAGTGGTCCAAATCACCAGAGGGACTGAGTTGGAGGGAGAACTGCAATTAAGAAAAATACTTCCAAGCTATTCTAGTCACTAAATTCTTGAGCAGTACTTTTTACGAAGTGCTCGGAGGCACCAAGAATCTATTTTTCATAGATGCTGGAAGAAAGAGTAGAGATTTAGTTAGAACTGACTACTATGTCAGAACAAGGTGGGATGGAATTTTGAATTACAGGAGGATATTAAATTTTGGAGTTAAGGATTCTGATGAATAACTCATTAAGTCATTAGAGTAACATTCTTAAGGAATATTAAATTAATGTTTTGTCACCTGGTCCGGGCTGACTACATTTAAACATTAGTCTTTTTTTATATATCAAAAAAAGATCAGACAGTTATGGAAAGATTTAGGTGCCTGATGCCAGTCAGACTAGAACGTTTATGTCGTAAGAACTGATACCCTCAGTATCGGCTATTTCTGACCTGAGGAGCTCACAAGTAAAGTAGCAGCATCAGCTGATATACGAGGATGATAAAATATATAGTGGATATCAGAAAGATACTTCTGAAATTGCATGACACGCATTAGATCAGGAGGAGAATACTTCACTGCTAACATAGAAAGACCAGGTAGGGAAGACAGTGGCTGAAATTAGGAGAAGATGACCATGATAAGCTTGAAATACCCTTAGGTATTTGAAGTGAGAAGATGATGACACGACAGGGTTGGGAAACGGGGAGTAATTTTATTCATTCATCCACAGAAAGGAACGGGTGATGATTCCTGATAAGACTGAAATAAGTGATCTTATCTCACCTTGTCTACTTAGAACTTGATCAGTAATAATTGTATCACTTGTAGCAAGTCTTTTATCCAGTCCAATTTTAAAGTACATTGCCAATCAAACTCCAAAATTAAACCAGAATAATAGGTTCTACAACCTACACGTCATGTTTACTTATGACAGGGATTTCCCCCCCCCCCAAGTCTTCTTCAAGTGCCCCCTTATGAGAGCTGACTGGGTCTCATCAAGCTGCAGATCATTCACATCTACAAATAATCCAGGACTTCCTGCAAAAGTCTTTTAGCTAGATTAATAAATCTTTCAACTTAAAAGCATTTTGCAACTTTAAAAGAAATCAAATGAGATTCCAGAGCAATATTTTTAAATGCCTCTCCATGATTTCTTGACGTACTTTGAGGGACTCAAAAAGACTTCTCAGAAGCTAAGAAAAGAATGAAAGACCAAGGTCCCTGTTGAAATGTATAAAGGAATAATATTAAGGGATTTTTACTGTTTTCTTTCTTCCTCTTTGTTGTTCTGTTTTTGTTGCATCTCTCACTAGTAACAGAGGAAAAAATGCATTTAAAAACCCACAAGTACATTAAAAATTAATGTTCAGTTGGCTTAAAAGCCTGATATTATTGTCTTCCTAGGTGATAGTAGTGAGAAGATCAGAGATGTAGGTTTCCTTGAACTGCCAGATTAGATCTGAGACACACAGATCTGTGTGTCTCATTGCCTTTTGGTGATTTTGATGTTAACATATTTTGCCAAACTTTCTTTTACACAGGAAACAGAAGTATGGACAGGATAGTACAGCTGATTTTTCTTCCTCAAATTCCATGTCAGTTATCATTCAGGAATGTAATAGAAGCCATAGTATAAATTTTGCATGCAGTATAACAGACAAACTGCAGGAGGTATGCCATGTTTCCTCACAAATCATCAGCTTGGCAGAATCACTACATAAAACAAAAGTCTTTTTTTTTTTTTTTTAATTGTGGGAGTTTGTAGCCTGCCGTGTAAGCAATCTTCTTCCTTAAAGTTATAATAACTTCCTTCATAAAAGCCATTGTCTTCAAAGCATTTGTTTTATCTAGACTGTAGTTTTCAGAGAGTGGATAACGAAACAATTTTCCTGGTATTTTCTTACAGCAATTAGCTATAATGAAATTTAAGTGAATTACACGTTCGGCTACTATCAGCTATCTAGGTCTCTTGTTCAAATCCCAGTGATCTCATTCCCCAGCCCATTTTACACATGTTACAGGTACCTTGATAATTGCTTCCAGTGATTCCGTTTTCTGTGCATGTTGCATTTCTGATTACATTTGCAATAGTCAAACAACAAAAGGTGTTATTTAAGTACAGATTTAATCTCAGGAACTACTTCAAATTAAGTGAATCATTATACTTCACGTTTCAGTTGTGTGAGCAGTTAGAGCTGGGCAGTGTAGTTAACAACTCACTTAAATGAGCTGTGCTTGTGGGTAGGCTTTAACCTGTGACACTCAGTCATGTAGTATGTTTTAGCTGAGTGGACAAGAACTTACTAAATCGAGCAACTTGATAATATCCGTTTGCCTTATGATATTACTAATAATACTATTTCTGCTTAGAGGTCACACACCACCTACCTTATTAGTTCTGGTTTGTGTTTTGCTGTGACCCCTGCATTACAAGCTCAGATTCTCCAGAAGTGTTACAGCATCTGAAAATGTCTTTGCAATAATTCTTAGACCTGATGAAGCAACTGGAAAAAGTCATGGGGCAGAAGTATCGAATATTCCAGGAACTGGTTATGGTGGCAATAGCAGAAGGAATTAAGATCACTGCTTTGTATTCTGTCATGGTTGACTTGTTCTGCAACAAATGGTAATACCCCTGAGATGGACTGAGAGCCCCTGCTAGACTGTATAATACTTAGAATTCTGGCTTGAAGTGTCTGAAGGCATAAAAAATAGCAGAAAAATGGGAAATCCAAATGTTTTATAGCACTGAAATATGTTCTAGAACTTGTGTCAGTCAAATGAATAGGACATGGCTTTCTTGTTTTCTATGTGGAAAATAAGCAGTGACATTGGCATGCTCTTTCAGTACAAAATCTTCCATCATAGAAAACTAGAGTTCTGACAAGAAAAGAAAATAGTGAGTTTTCTGCTCTGTTGATTCATCATATAATTTTAGTCCTGCAACTAGAACAGAAACCACCACATCCTCAACTGTGACTCTTTCACCCTTACCATCTAATTGAAACCATCTGCATCTATAAATAAATCATAAAAATCTCCTATCCATATTATGAGATCCTGAAGGCTTCCAAACGTAATTGGCCCTCTGTTGGGAAACATATAAAAATAAGAATGCTAAATTTTTCCAGCAATATTTGGGTAAGCTTGTAAATTGGCTTTGAGAGGTGGTGTAATCTCCTATTATGCATACTCCGGAGATTTGCGAGCAGAAAGGAGATGGCTTAGGAAGGGATATTATTTGACTGGAGAAAATGATATGGGAATATTGCCAAAGTGGAGATTCAATTATACAAAGAAGGGGGTAAAGGAAAAAAAAAAAAAAAAAAACAACAAAAATCAACTTGAATATAATACTGTGACAAAAAATAAAAAAAAGACTCTAACCGTTAAATCTTAATTTAAACTTTCTGGGAAAATACCCAGATAATTTTTTTTTTTTTTGGCAAGAATAATCTCTGGCTTTCCCAAACTAAGACTGATTCCAGTCATTAGAAGTTTAAACCGGTATTCTTACTCTAAATAATAGGAAATTGTAAATGTTGCTATTGGTAGTATAGATGTTCACAGTAGGTACGTTGCTATTACTTCAATTAAAATTAAAGTGAGATTCATCAATTACAAATCCAACTATAAGTCTTCCTGGAAACTTGTTCCAAATTTGCTTAAACTTGGGTCCCATAGCATCAAGTTATACCATAGTATTGCTTTAAAAGGGACAGATTATTACAATTGTTGTTCTTGCATGCTTCTTTCTGCATTAAACACAAACTTCAGAATATTTACCAAGGATTAGGTTTTGATACCTTTGAGGGTAGATTTAAAAAGGGTAGTGCTTAGGGAAGTGGAGTCTTCACATAGTCTCTGTGCTTGTACAGTGAAAGGGTACAAGATGGTGTAGGTAGCTCCTCTGTGTATCTGTCCCAATTCTGAGGCAGGAAGAAAGGAATAGAGGCTGTGGCTTGTTGATCTACCTCCACGCTTGAGATTGACTTTATGTTTCACAGATGTTTTATTGTGCACAGATTAGCACTTCTAGACATTCCCAGATATTCTTCCTTGACAGAAGTTATTTTGGTTAGGATGAAAATTCTAACTAACTCTTCAGAGCAATGTAGTGATTAGAAGTAATTTGGAAAATTCTCAGATCTGCAGGTCTGTATTATTATGGGGGACTTCCAAAAGCAATGTGCTTGTGCAGGTGGCACAAGCAATTTGGTAGGTTTCTGAAGTAGGTCATGAATCCTAATGCAACTGCTGTCTGTGCTGACTATCAGTAGTGCTCTACTGAACTGATTGCTTACAAATAAGGAGGAAACTTGGAGTGCTAAGAGATACTCAGTTTGTACAACTCTTGAAGCACAAGACTGGTACAATCCCCCAAGCTGGAAGAAGAGCAGGTCTAGCAAGCAACTGCTGTAGAATGAGGCTAGCAAATTAGTTAAAAATGACAGAGATGAAAACCACAGTACTCAATAACTCCTTTTTTTTCAGTCTTTGCAGTTCAGGTCAGCCTATATCTATGCTAAGAAGCAATGATGAAGTGTACAGTGAACGACACATAGAAGAGGGCCAAGTTAGGGACTATTTGTACAGATTACAACAATATCTATAGACATGTGTTGTTGTGACCTTACAGGATGCATCTAAGGGTGATAATAGAGATAGATGATGTCACTGCAAAACCAGTGTGAAGAATAGGGGAGCTACAGACTATTTGACAGGTTAACTAGTTAATAACTGAGCATCTGATTTATTTTTATGGGGTTTTTTTTTGCTTTATATCTGACAAATGGAAGCGGAATAGACAATTCTCATTTATTGGATAGAATAGGATATTTCTGAGTAAACAATTTTGTGTAAAAATAGCTGTGGTGGAACCACATCAAAACATGATTCTGGTAGCCGAAGACCTACTGGAACTAAAGAAAAGACAGCAACAAATAAAAAAAAGTTCTAGGTGAATTTGTATTAGTCAATTGCATCCTGTTCTATTAACTTTTGACTTTGGTTATTTTATCCACAGTAGTCCAAAATATTACCTTTTTAGAAAGTCTTTGATCTATGGGCCTCATAATGGAGCTGTTACAGACAAATGTATTTAAACTGAAATAATGATGGTATCATAGTTAAAAATATCCCTTACAGTGACAAACTGGCAGAAATGTTCTCTTCACATAGGTTCATGAAAAGAAGATCAGAATGGTCCAATAAAATTTATCTTTTTTTTTTTTTTAAATCCCAGACTGAAACAGGACTGTTAGAAAAACTTCGTATTGAAAATCCAGACTTCATCATATAGAAGCATGTGCTACAGATATTACAGAAACAAAACGTGGTTGAACTCTAAATCTGATTTGGACAGTTCATTTACTTCTGTTGCATTTCAAAAATATTTGGCCAAGAGATCCCTGTGATTTTTGTATAATTTGAAAGGAAAATATTTGGCTGAAACAGCTCCCCATAACCAGTATCAAACCTGCAAGCATCTTTCTGGTATGAATTAATTCCTTTCGGTATCTATTTGCAGAAAATACACTAAAGTAGTTCTAAATCATTGTAGCATTCACAGCAGTTTGTACGCTTATCTGGAGGACATAAGAATACAAGAGGTTGCAATATTTTGTACAGCAAAGTTTTACAAGCTGAATTTTTTCAAATTTATAATTTAAACATGAAAAGGAACTAATAGATTTAATTTTACCCTGTAGAGTAACTTAATTGCTGATATTATATTAAGGTACGAGTATTTATGAAATTTTACTTGTATGTTGAGTAGTATGTTATATTAGCAAAGGAGACAATTTTATAGAGCTCCATTTAGTAAATTCTTACATTTTAACTTCTGGGACATTTCAAATTTGCATTATGAATAAGAATGAATAGACATTCTCAAATAATGGGATTATGTTTTCTGACAGGACTATTAAGTATTTTGTTAGTATGTCCTCTTGAAATTAGTAGGATACCAGATAGATTCAAGAACAGAAACATGTATCAATTTTTAATTAATAGTATACATGGTAATAAATTTAATTGACTTAATCTGAAGATCAGAGCAATGATAAACATTTAAAAGACAAGTGACTTTTTTTTTTTTTAAATCTGTTGACATATTAGTTTTGTAGATAATAAAACATTTCAATTTTCAGAACTTACATGACAACATCCCTCAGTAAGTGTTAAGCTGATTGGTAATTGATCAGATACCAAAACAAGACTATGTTGTTGAATATATCCTCCATTTGTAGTTTTCAGTGAGAAATTAAATACCATGCCAGTAAATCACATCATACTGACAAATTGGTTTTCCACTTGATTGGTCTTACGTTTAATGTATAGCCTGTGACAGTATATTTATACAGGTGCATAAATTGAAAAATTTCATACGTAAAGATTTAAAAGACATTAGACACTCTTGTGAGTTATGAAGTGCTTAATTGCAATCTTTGTACTGATCATTTACAGTACAACAGTAATTTTAAATAAAGTCTAACTAATCGTGTGAAGGTCTCCTCCAACCCAACCCACTCTATGATTCTATGACATGAAGAATGCTGAAGAATGAAGGATCCCTTGTTAACAGTCCCTGATGCCCAAACATGAACCTGCTTGAGTCCTGTAGTGTTGATAATGTCATATTCTTCCCAGTCTGGTCTGCTGAGAGGAGAGCTCACAGCAATAGAAGAGTAAACACATTTTTCTCTATCCATCTGTGTGGGTATTCTCAAATTTAAACTTCAAATGTTTGTGGTTGATACTGTCTCTTTTTTTTAAAAGTCACAGTATTAAAATGTGTCACAGAATCAGAGAATAATTTATGTTGGAAGGGAACTAAAGAGGTTTCTGGTACAACTTCCTGTTCAAGCAGGGTCAGTTGTAGGATCAGGCCACATTTCCCAGGGCCATATCCAGTTGAGTATTAAAAAACTTTCAAGGATGGAGACTGCATAATCTTCCTGGGCATACTACTCCACTGCCTGACTGTACTTGTGCTAAGAAAGTTTTTCCTTCTGTTCAGTCTCGTCTCTTTTTCCAATTTACAACTATTGTCTTGTCCTTCTCCAACTTGGTGCACGGCTCCATCTTCTCTGCGTAGTTTTCTTATTGGTTCTAGGGTGGCTGTTGTTCAGTCCCCGTGAAGCCATTTCTTCTCCAAACTCAACAAGCCCTGGTCCCTTGGCTTGTCCTTGAATGCAGCATGACCAGGCCTTGATCATCCTGTTAGCCTTCCTGTAAGCACGCCTGCCTTCCCTGCCTTTTCTGTAGTGAAGAGTCCAAAAATGGATGAAATAATCTAGATGTGGTCTAGCAAGTGCAAAGTAGAGGGTGACTCTCCCTCCCCTTGACTACTCCATTTCTTGTGGTTGGCTAATTGAACACTCCCTCTGATCAGCTAGCTGTTTTAAATCATATTCCCAGTACCCTAGCCCTTCCAAGGCCTGGTGAAGAATGTTAGGTATGTGATGTGGAGAACTTCATTCACAGTACTTCTTCTAGGACTATGCTGATCTCATGTAGAGAAATTAAAACTTGGATTGATCAAAATACTTGATCATGTGGTTTACTTTTTGCTTTACTGAATAGTTCTTGAGATGCTTTGTGTGTTGGAGGCCTCTCTGACATTGGGCTTCCACACAGAGTTCCATAGGAAAAAAGTGGATAATCTGGATTCAGTGGAGGATGAAGCTGACACAGTAACCACACAACTGTTTTCTCTCTTGTTTGAACAAGAATCTCCCTACCATAATATGTGTGAATGTTTCTTAAAGATGGCCAGTTTATTCTAGCTGATGACTACTTACTGATTCTTCAATTTAAACAGAATTTAAGGTAATGGGGTGCCGTTACACTTAGTGATCATAATTTAAAATAAGATTGTGCTACTAATTCATGTTTTGTGTGTTTAAAAGTGTTTATGTGGTTAAAAAGAGAATACTGGGGCATCTTCTACATGCCACTGTGGTTCCGAAGCATTGAAGTAATTGTATGATTACAACCAGTGCTTAATGATACACAGTAGCAGCACAGTACATTAAGAACATTTTATTGACTTCAATTATAGATAAACTAATCAGCAGATAATGACAGAAAGGAAAGTGAATGTAGCCAAACACTAAACTTGAAACATTTATATTGGAAATCAATAATGTTTCAAATTAAACACTTACAGACCTATCATTCAATGATTAATAAACCACACACAACATGCAATTAACCCACTCCCTAAAATATATGCAAAATAGGTTAATACAGCTAAATTATTGTGTCCTTTGCAGTTCCTCATTGATAATTGTACTGTTTATATACAAAGATCTTTATAGTGTGTAAAAAACATAATTTCAATTCAGTAAGTATTGTACAATTCAAGTACACAGCAACTCTGCCCTCCTCCCCCAGAATATGCCAGGCAAAAAAAAGAAATATATTTATCATTTCTCTTTGTTGCAGTTAAATAATACACAATGCTTACAGTATTATTTCTAAATTATGAATAGCTAACTTTGTCAACATATGAATGTTGAGTCTAAAACACTTCAGGAGACTAACTTTAGGGTTTTTTTCCCTAGGGGTTTTATTTATTTATTTATTTAGTTCGTTTTTGTTTTTATTTTCCTTTCTGCACTTTAAGATTTCCTTTCCACTTTAGTGTCACTATAAATGTTTATATGGCATGCAGGTAACTTCTTTCAAGTCTGGAGCTTAAAGGCAGCAGAAAAAGCAGCCCAACTAAGTAGTACTATTTAGATATATCCAAAAATATCTGGGACATACTGTCTTGTCTCTCTTATTCTGGAAGACATTTTGGCTGGTCTTTAGCATCTGCAAATTGTCTTCATTGTGTGATCTCCTTTCTGCAGTGCTTCTGTAAGCTCCTTGAAGCCTGCCATTTTTAAGGCACCGGTCCTTTTCTGAAAACCACTATTTTCTATCCTTGTACCATCTGCCCTTAGAGTAAAACAGTCACCCAGAAGACATCACCATGTGCTTACAATGCATTAAACCATGTGGGAATGACACAGGCCTTAGATGTAGAGCCTGTCCTTCAGAATTTCTAATCTCAGTCAGTCTCAGATTAAAAGATTCTAAATTTCCATGCCAAATGATTTCATTTGCAGTTATTATTTTTGTACATTTCTCTTTCTAGGATCTTTGGCCGTATTTTCAAGTGTATCTCAGCAACTCTGAAGGTTGGAAACCTGGTCTGAAAACTGACTATTAAATAATCATTTCACTTTATCATACATGATGTTTCCATAACAGGTGTCTTGTGAGTGTGTGTTGTGAGACTCATGATAAAACCACAAAGAGACACTGGCACTTTACTTTGCAACTTCCATTTCTCAGAATGTTATTTCTAACCTTGTTATTTTGTTGTTTGTTTGTTTTTTTTTTTCTTGGTTTGGTTTGTGTTTTTTTAAGATATTTTTTGTTCAATTTGGTTTATTTAAAAAAAAAAAAAAAAGGAAGGCAAACCACCAACAAGTATTTTCAGGTAAAATTATACAGGGGAATGCTACTTAATCCTTCCTGATAAAACTTGGTTTTAACAAAAGACCTTATAAATGCAGGGAAAAGAGAAACACAAGACAGCGGAATATTAGCATTCAGGCACCTCCCTCCTTCTCAGTCTCTTTCTCTCTCTTCCCTTCTCCCTTTTTTATTTTACCAAGTCACCATCTTCTTTCAGAGTAACAGAAGATGCAGCAGGCATTTATGATTTCTGTTCTCCAGACTACTTAAATACTATAAAACTAGCAGGAACTCATAGTTGGCAAAAGGAAATGTAGTTTATTATAGAATATTCTCTTATAGTCTAGTATATTTAATAGACAGAGAATGGTATTTGTTTATTATTGTAGAACTTCAAGAGAAATTTTCTGTTAATGGCATTTAAAAAAAACCTCGCTATCTGTTCCTGAGCACACTCCCTGCTTTTATAACGTGGCTGTGTATTTTGTTGAATGTTTGAAACTGTTCTACATTTAATAGAATTTATTGGTCAGTGTGTTCCTCTTAGTAAGTCTGGAAAACTACACCTTTAAAGCAATATAAATTGTTATGTCATTTGATTAATTTTAGGTTAAAAGACATGGGGACCAAAGGCTGATATTTCTTACTATCATGAAAAAATCCCACTCATTAAGAGATTCCTCGAGTAAAAATCCCAACAGCACAAAATAAAAATATTCAACAGCAGAAATGTTTGAATCCTAGTATAAAGTGGACTTTCAGCTTTGCAATTAGAGTCTAATTTCACAGGAGCAGAACAGTTGCAGTTTTGCCACAGGAGATTTGCATTTTCAGAGGCTTGTACTATAGTTTATTCAGGCTCTGCCCTGCACTGCGGGCACTGCAAAGGTTTCTTATATTCTGCTTCTGCGACAACGTGCAGTACTGAGAAACTTGAATGCTAAGGGCTGTAATGTATCTGCACGTTGTCACACACTTGTATTTCCTTTGATAATCCTGTGACAGTACATACCGCATTAAAATACAGTTCCTTTCCTTTTCATGCCTGAGTAGATGCGCTGACTTGCTCACTGAATAATGTCATCAGATCATATTCTCACAGTTGTCAATGCTTGACTCTGCGTGATTTCTGTCTGCTGAAGAAAAACATCTTTTTGAAAGCCCTGGTGTTCTGTAGTATAATAACATATGATAAAAATACCAAATTCCAGTTTTAACTTTGCCAGGCCAATTGCAGTGAGAATGACACTGATCTCTAAAATTAGAGCTGTATATATAATTTGGCAGAGAAACATTTTGTTGCTGCAGGTTGTATTTAATTTCAAGATGCATTTTCATATCACTAGGATATTGTGACTGTATTGTTTTGTCAAACCAAACTGATAAAATATTGTATGACAGGTGGGAGAAGAGAAAATAATTTCTTACCAGGATTGAAAGAACACAGTGTAAAGAGTGTAAAAGAGTATGGAGAGGGAGAAAAAGTAAAGAAAGAGAGCTGGATCCTCTGTTAGTGGAAATAAAATTACTTCACTGATTTGGATGAGGTCTGTCTGATTACTTCAGCAGTGGAATCTGCTCTTGAATGGAGATTGTTGTTTAATTTCCTGGCATCATACAGAATAATTGCCTAGGGAGTCTCAGAGTATCTTGGTCAAAAATAAAGGAATTAGCAAAGAGGAAAAAGTTTGCATGTTCTAGCTTATCTCCCTGATAATAGAGATTTTTGTCTCCATGTTTCCAGCTTCTATGTCTTTGTCCAGCTGTACTGGACACTGTGCTGTATTTCAAGACACTTGAAAATTATGCCAAACAGGATTATTTGCATTAGGGTTCCTTCCTTGTTCTAAGTACATTTAGTGCGAGAATCATTTACATCACTGTAGCATTTTTTGTTCTCTTTTTCTCCTTTTTCAGAAATACCGACAAGTAGTTTTCTTCTGATTTTACTCTTGCCAAAGACTGTTTTAGGGTTTTTTTGAACAATGGGAAATTTAAACAGAATACTAAGAGAAGCTTTCCAGGATGGTAACTCAAATCAAGTTCTTTCTAAAGTGAAGGTGCGTTAACTGCTTTGTGCCAAATCCATCACATACAGAAACATACAAAAACAAATTGTATAGGTAAGCTTTGGAGAGATTACAGCTTTAACTTGTTACCTTTTTATGTCTGTTTATGTCATCATCAAAATTTCTGTATCAATATCTTTCCTTGAATAGTATGGTGTATTTTTCTCCTAGAGACATGGATGGGCATCATCCAATGAACATGCATATCTGAATTTTTTAAAAACCATGATCAGCTGTGCAAGCTTTGAAATTACACATGAAATTATTCATACATTCATGTACTTTACAGTGAAGAACCTAAGACTTAATTTCATTTTCCTTTTCAAATAAAATTCTGTTTGTCCTTGTTTCTTCGTTTCTTGCTATTCCTTTGCTCATTGTTACACTTGTGCTGAATAAGCTCTTGTGAAGCACAGTATCAGTTACCCTTCGAAGACAGGCATTTGGAAATTCTATGGGTTACAAGGCATGAGTAGTTGAAAAGCCACAGAGATGTGTGAGAACAGTCACCATGTCCCAAAGGACATAATGCCGTCTGCTCTCCATCATGCCTGTCAGTATGGCTCAGTGACTGTGAACAAAATTATCAGGTGGACTATAGGATGCCTTTTGGAGTTCTTCCAGAAGGTTGGCTGCACTGTGTGATTAGCTTGGCTCGGAGTTACATGGGCTCCTTGTTTGTGTCCAGATGGGAGAGTGAATACAACATACTCTGATCCTGGCTATGTCCCTTGTTTTGCACAGCTGTCTGGTACACTTTTGCTGAAACACGAGAATGATCACTTTGCTTGCATTGATGTATTCCCTAGAGCTTAATATATTTGTGTATTTACAAAGACATATCTTGTGGTAATATAATCAAAGTGCTCTTAATACTCTTCATATTTATAGGAAAGTTGTGAAACAAGAAAATACATAAAAGCTTCCTCTGGGACATCTTGCTTATGGATCCCTGAATTTATACACATTGGTGCTTATTGGCATCCTTTTTTTGCAGTCCATTTGGAATTTTACTTCACATGGCAGTGCTTACTGAGCTACTGTTGTAAGATTTTGCCCAGAGACCTTTCTGTAAACCTGCTTACTATCTTAACATAGTTTGGCTGCTGTGTCCCCTCAGCTATTACATTTTCACTAGTAACATGAAAAAGCAGTTATGTTTCTCTGTCACAGTTATTTGTATTTAGATGTTTCTTCCCCAGTTTTAAAATATTGTTATTCTCCAGATGTTTGCCTGTTTTTAAAATGGTATTCAAAGTAAACCAGATTGTTCGAGACTGCAACATATCAACTCCAAGTTTTTTGCTTCCCTTTCCTCCTCTTTCTACTCCAAGTCTCCAGGTATCCATTACTCTTCAAAATATATTGGCAGCAGTTTAGCAAGTGTGTTAATTAGCTTCCTTGAACCTCAAATACCTATCAGCTGGTACCTATGATTGGCTGGTAGCTTTTGTTTCCTTCCCTGTTCTATGTGTTGTACCCACTTCTTAACC
The DNA here is from genome assembly GCA_025345505.1 of Todiramphus chloris collaris. Classification (NCBI taxonomy): domain Eukaryota; kingdom Metazoa; phylum Chordata; class Aves; order Coraciiformes; family Alcedinidae; genus Todiramphus; species Todiramphus chloris. Next base: position 11,141,624 of record JANVCC010000035.1, on the reverse strand, counting down.
CATTAACAATTCTGTTTACACCTCTGTTAATTTAAGCTATTATTTTTCCTGTGATCTCTGACTTTGACAGCTTTCCTATAATATTACTGTTAACAGCAGTGCTTCCACATTTTCTTTGTTATTGTCCTTTTTCATCTTCCTAAACCTCTGACCTTTCCTGTTCCTTTCAAATGGCTTGAACAAAAATATTTAATTTCTATATTCTTTAAGATCCTTCTGGAGCGTAAAAAGGTGGTTTAAACACCACACAACAAAAGCACCTGTAGAGTCAAAACTCAGACATACAAAATCATGGTGTGAATTAACTGAATGCCTCTTTATCCAGAATTATATCTCATAGCTCAGCTACATTATTGCCCTTTAGGGACCCTCACCAAGGCTCAGTGAAACTACATCTTACTTCAGGCCTCTTGGCCATGTTCCTTTAAAGACAGTGCTACAACTGTCCACCATGTCCTCTTTTTTATCTGCCCAGAGTAAACTTGCTTCCACTCAGTAACCTTAACTTTGCTGTCTCCAGTTATGCACTGATGTTCATATTTGCAATTCTCTTCATGCCTTTAATTTCTAGCTTATGGGACTTACAATATGACAAGGTGATGTTTAGCATCATCTTTGGCTTCTGTGTGATCTCTCATGCAGTGGTAGAACAACAGTTTCACCCATCCATAGACAATTATTTCAATATTCATAGTATCTGCGAAAATACAGATGATGTGTGACTTATACTGATACTCGACATTGTCATGTATGTGTTGGTAACTGAAATCAAGATGATCTCATTATCAGAAGAAAATGTCATGAGGTCAGTTGCTCTGTGATTTCTGTCTTGATTTTTGTATTTCTGTCACATGCTGTATAGCCTGTGTCATAGCAGAGAAGCATTGGAATAACAAACACCTGTAATGCACATAGGTACATAAGAAAATAATAACACAGATAGTAAAAAAACAAAAAAGCTGACAAAAATTCTTTCAAAGGCAGGAAATCACTTGACAAAGCTGTAGCTGACCTTAGAAGTCATTAGACCTAAAAAAATCATTACCTGATAGAGCTTATTAAAGTCATTAGCAAATTTACTCTTAGCATTTTGAAGACAATATTTCATTACAGAAGGTTTCAGCTTTCACTGTTTGTAGAGATATATTCTATACAAGTCAATATTTGATCTCAACTAACATTGAAGGCATAGAAAAATAATTCTTAACCACAGTTACATCAACGTTATTCTGCGTAATGCTATATTCATTATCTCCATAATTACTGCAGCATATTAAAATGTCCTGATGCTGTTCAGGGAGCAATATCCAAGACAGGAATCTGGTCCCTGAAAGACAGAGGAAAATATTGCTCTAAAGACTAGTTACATATGTGGTCTGAAGTAGAGATGCTCGGTGTTGCTTCACTGACTGGCTATTGTTTAGCAGGGTTTATGGGGAGAGGATAGATATTTTCAATAAATATATGTTTTCTGGAGGTCTTCACTAAGGATTAAAATTTTTTTAGCTTTCAGCCTTTCCTTGAGCCCCTGAGGAATCATGTCTATGCTCTGCCCTATAAAGATCCATTTATTCCTCTTGTGCAAGCTGCTTATGGGAGTCATTACTGTAAGCAGGAGAAAAATGTTTTAACCTGATTATATCCAAGGTTGGAATCAGACTCCTTGTCTCTTGATCTGAATAAACAAAAAAGATTCCATGGGAGACATTCAGTATTAATGGTTTCTTGCTTAGTAATAAATACTTACAAAGAAGGTACTTATTTATTATTAATACATACATCTTGTCTTGAGCAATCTCTTTAGTTACTTAAATCACAATATATATGACTCAGGATTGGCTTTTGGTAAACAAGTAATAACGAATCACTAAATCCTGTGGTATGTTATTTTAAAAAAAATTTTATTTATGTAAATCAGGTTATGATAAATCTATGTTTGGAATTAGAACTGCAAGGAAGAAGATAATGCTATTAGAAGAAAAAACCACAACAGTTTTAGAATGACTGAGGCCTTGGCTAAAAACCTAAAAAACATACCATGGTTTTTTTTTCTTTAAACAGGGGAAGTTTGAAATATCATTTTGAAGGCTATTTACACCAATAAAGTGAATAATCAGTGAATCTTCCAACCCAGAAAGTTACTTAGGGTAATCAAAGGATTTAGATAGAGGAAATGAGACAAACTATTTGGTTTTTCTTTAATCCTTGTAGGTTTGTTAGGATTAATATTCTAAGATCCTGGATAAAAATAAAGCTATAGCAATGGGATCTGATGATCTGGGTTTCATTCATTAAGAGGGTTTCCCTAACTTTAGCTATAAAACAAGTTTAGGCATTGTGTCTGCTCTGTTGGAATCTAATCCCTCCGGCTCAAAAACTGCTGTGAACATTAATGAAGACCAACAGATACACAGCAATGATGTACTCTGATTGCAATCAGAATCACGAATTAGAAATTGATGTACTACAGAATATAGAAGTATTCAGTAGTAAATCAGATGAGACAAAGTTTATGATGACAGTAATGATTAGCTTGATTTTTACCCCTGATTCTTATACAATAAATCACTGTATTTTACCAGCCAGATATATTTTCAAATATGTACTTCATATTTGGTTAAAATTAGGGTAGTAAGGAAGCTTGCTTTGCTTTCATTTTTTTTGAGTTTCTTTATGTATTTGAAATCTTCCTACCTTTGGAAAAAGACTAACCAAATGCAAGAGAAATCTGAGGTTAAAGATTAACCAAGTGAAAGAGAAATATGTGGTTCCTTGTGAAATGAAAGGAGAAATGCTTCTGATGCTTCTGAGTAATTTTGATATTTATAGTTATAAAGCATTACAACAATACACTGGCATTTCTAAATTGCAAAGTGTTATTGACATAGAATGGAAGGTATAGTTAATCCTGCAAATCACGCTTTTTTTTTCAGAAATACAGATACAGAGGGCAAAATTTCTTTGTGATCATCATCACATTTTAAGTAGCCATTTAAAAAAAAAATATCTGCTTACTGAGAAAGGAAAATGACTGCAGAAGGGCAACACACTGCTGTCTGCTCATGCAGGAAGGTTCACATGGGGTTAGTACTATCAGCTTCCACCTTTCTGCAGCTCATGTCTGTTGTGGTGCAAGTGTCAGTGCACTGACTCTGCAGACAGTTTATCATATGTACTGAGGCAGCTCTCAATTATTTTTGTTTTAAGCTAATATGCCAGGTGAACTACAACGGCTATGGAGCTGGCATAAAATAATTTTATATGTCATATGATTTCAATGTCATATCATCTGGAACTGGGTTAATAAATTCCTAAATTGCATTAGCATGATTAATTTGGAGTTACAGGAATATGCTTTCAGTAACAGAGAATTTGCCCTCAGTGGGCAAATTGCCTCTGGTTGGATGGAAAGGAGAAAATGCAACAAAAAGCTCAAGGGTTGAGACAAAGGACAGGGAGGACAAGAATCAACTTGCCTGGCCAAGGGCAAAAGACAGATTCAACTTGGGGAAACAAAATCAATTTAATTTAAACAAAAAGAATCACCAATTTACCTATTGAATCTGAGTAGGACAGTGATAAATACAACCGAATCTTAAAAACACCTTCTCCTCTCTTCCCTTCTTCCAAGGGAGCAGCAGACTAGTGAGAGGGATTATGTCTGCAAGTAGCTTTAATATTTGTCAGTATCCATTTGTGCTGCACATTTCTGATCAGTGTGGTTTTCTAATGTCAGTGTTGTCTACAATGCTTTAGTATTGCTCTGGAAAGTGGGTGCTATGTGCACACTCGCACAACTCTAGAACTGGATATTTCTGGGGATGTCTAAACAAGGCAATAATTTTCTTTGGCTTTCTCAACCATGGAATGATTACACTGTCATAAAAGTTTGGCATAAATTCTTTCAGTATCTCTTATTGCATTAGTGTTCAAATGCTAAAACTTTGCTAGCTAAAATTAATTACTGGACAGATAGTATTTGTCATGAGGTCTCACTTTCATATTGTATAATTATTCAGATATAAAATATGAATAGCAGCTATTAAAAAAGCTCAGAATAGCCCATACAGACAATTTCTCCCTTGTAGAAGAAATGTTAAATAGCAAATATGTATATTTTAAGTCTACTTTTTATGATGCTATCTTAGTTATATTTGCATTTTACCAGAATGTACTTGGAAGGCTTCTGATGTGAGGGATCTATCAACTTCATGAGGACATCAAAGAGCATAAACCAGGAAAAAGCACAACTTATATATTAAATTAATTTTGAGTTATCGAATTGTAACACAATTATGCTAGAGACAGAACCGAATTTCTTACCAAGATGATACAACACACATTGAGATTTACCTGAGAACTTTGGGTGGCAAATTTGCCTGACTAGACTGCTATTGCAACGCATCTGTTGTCATGAGAAAATACATGTTAAATGAAAAAAGCACAGCTCTGTGAATGTCACAACTTAACACTGACCTGCATCATATTAAATACAAAAAAAACCTTACATTATAATCCCTCACTAGAAAAGAAGCTGATATTAATTTACATACTATATATTTGTTGAAATGCACAGCAAAACCACTCTGCACTATGGAAATCTGAGTTAAAAGTACAGAAGGATTTAAAAAAATTTAACTGACTAAAAAACAATTTCAGAGCAACTGAAAAATATTTGCATTTTAACTGAAATTAGCTTTAAAATATGGGGAGAATATTAAAGTAGAAAAAGTATTTATTTTCAATTCTTAAGTGAATTGAATGATGTCAGAAATTCCAGATTACTTAATTTTGAGTTTTTCAAAGTGAGAGTTTTAATTTCTAAATCATATTTTTCATTCAAAAGAACTTGCTTGTCTTAGATATATGAAATTTGGATAAATATTGGGTTTGACAGGAGAATCTAAACCAATATTTTATTCTAACAATGATCAAGTAGAAGATATTTTCACTTCAGAAAAGCAGCACTGGTGAGAAAAAACAGCTCTCACCACATCTTGTTCTCTCAGTTACAAATATTACATTTCTTTCCTCAAGTCACAGAAATTATTTCCAGGCTGATAAAAACACTAAGCCTAAACCACAGTTTTCCTGAATACAGAATGTAAAATCACTGCAATAATGATACAATCGCATATCATTCCTTTTCACAAATATTTTTGGATCTTCTGCAAATCTCAATAATTACAGACAGAATTTGGTTTCTTGGAAAAATCCTAGTAATCTACGAAGAAACTGGTGAAAAACATTTCTATGGCAAATATAATAACTCATAACAAAACTAACTCCATCTTTTTACTCTGAACATAGTAATTACACACAAAAATACTGTCAGAAATATCTGTCTACAAATTTATTTCAGAGTATTGCTCCAACTTACTTGATAGCACAGTTTTTCATGTGAACTCATTAAATAGAAACAGCCTTGATGTTAACCTTTAATTTATGATGTTTTGAGTAAGATAGAAAAACACCAATCCCAAATTTCCATTCAAGTAAACTGTGTATTGGGTTAGTTGCATTTAAAGTACTTTGAAAACCCATACAATTTTTTTTTTTTTCCCAGTTAGAAAACTAGACCTGCATTGAAAGGGTGCATCAACCAAATCGCAGAGTCATTTTTTAATCTGTAGTGATATCCAAGGTATATCCTTGCGATTCTTCTGTAATCACAAATGTTTGGCAAAGTGTTCAATATCCTTTGGAAGCTATCTTAGAGTATCATGTACAGACCTCAGAGGGACACTAACCCTTTCCACATATCTTTACCTTTCCTTCTGGCATGCTTGTTTTCTGACAAGCCAGGAAGTGAAATATCCCTCAAATTATTAATTTGTTGATTTATTGTGGATTAATTTTATCTGAGTGCCAGATCCTAAGATAATGTAATTTCTTTGAATCATTCAACCTTTCCTTAAGTAGGTGTCATCTATTGTCATTCATTAAGCCAGTCCAGAATCATGATTTCTCTTATTAGCTACTTGGATTGACATATTCACAGATAAATGAAACAGGAGAAATTCTCTGGCTTGCAGTGACCAAAGGTATTTATTATAAACCTCAGCAACACTGAGATTGGCAGCAGTGTTATTGTTATATCACCTATATTGTCCAGGTGGGCAATCAGAAAAATAATATTTAAATATGATGACCTCAACATGGAGCATACAGTGTCTGCATTGTTCTTAATGTTTTCTAGATGTACTGTATGACACAGGATTTCCTCTGTTTCAGTCTGAAATCCAAATTAAAAACATATGAGTAATTAATCATATTTCATAGATTATTTTTTTTTTGTTTTTAATATGGCACAAAGGATTTGATGATGAAATAAAAGGTATCATGCCTACTTCCTCTTCCATCTTGACTGCCCCAACTCTGCCTGACCAGTCCCATTACATCTGGATCCCTCTAGAAAGAAAACTTGACAAATTTTGGCTGACTGCTATGAATCATGTGTTATCACTGTAAAGGGGTAGGAAAGGTCTGAGATTACATGGAGTTTGGCAAGCATGTCCTCCCTTGTATGAACTCTGTTATTCTTCATTCATCCAGGTTTCCTCTCTGGAAGTCTCACCTGGGTGTCAAAACAGCCAGCATTTAGGTGTTCCCATTGTTAGGTAATAGGACTGGACAGAAATTTACCATCAATTCCAGCCTCGGAGCCCTCTGCCACAGCAGTTAAACTGACATTGCTGTGACAGCACTTCATTTTTATTGATTACACCAGTGATGAATTTGGCATGTGATATTTGAGTACATTTTTGAAAACTCAAGTATGTGGTTTGCTTTTTGAGATCATTATTTCAGATAGCTCTGGGCAGCAGGAAATGAATAAAATCAATTTCTACCTGTCAGGAAACACCTTGTGTGTCCTACCTGCAGTGACCAATTTTGCTTGTGCTGATATGTTGGGTATTTTAGAGCCAAACATCACATCCATTTTTTGTTTGTTTTTCTGCCATAACCTGAGTTTCTTATGTGTAATGCACAGGGCTCTGCTCAGCTATTCTCTCTCTGTTAACTTGCTTTTGAGAAGGGGAAGATAAATATTGAAATACCTCAGTGATGGTCAAAAGAAGTAACCTTCAATGTAAGATGAACAGAGAGGTTCAACAGACTTAGAGCAGCAGAATCTCCCTCACAATGGTGTACTGTTGAATTCAGTAGGAATGAATGTGAGGTAAATCATTAACTGATACATAACCTAGACCTAGACTAAAACTGAGAATCGTGGAAAATACTTCCTTCTTTGTGTTTCTATCTGATCTTTTGAGGACAGATCTCTGGGGTGATTCAGGATCTTTCTTCTACACCTCATGCTTTGTATCCTGATCCATGGTACTTTTCTATGTATCTTCTGTTGTCTGGCAAGAACTGATCATCAAGTAAGCTCTTGCTCTACCATGCACATGCCTTTTCTCTCTCTCACATCAACCTACCTCTATATCTCTCTAAGCTTATATGCCCTTTTGGGTTCTGGATAGGGTTCTTTTAACTGTGCCTTTGTTAGGTCTGTTATTTATGCTATTTCAAGAACTTCTGTTTGTTTGGTTTTGGTTTGGTTTTTGTGTTTTGTTTTGGTTTTGTGGGTTTTTTTTACTTTGTTTTGTTTTGTGTTCTTTTTTTAAGGTAGGAAGCACTGTTTCTTCTAGCTCCAAAGAACTCTATTTTGGTATCACTGTTTCTTCTAGCTCCAAAGAACCCTATTTTGGTTTCAGGGACCTGTTTTTAGTATAAGTGAAGTAGTACATTTTAACTAAGTATTACAGCTAAGACTTCATTATCCTTCAGCTGATGCGTGCCTGTTGGAGATCTTGTCAGCAGAGGCAAGCCTGATAGAGCATGTTCTGGAACCATGTGACTACAGCTTTATTTTTGCTGTGAGGATCTCTGTCTTTGCTTCTAAAAATATGTCTAGAAAAATGTCTCATTTTGCATATACACAGAAAAATAAGGTGACAATAGAGAGAAAAATATATGTGTAAGTTTAAATACAGTTACACATAAAGCTGTAAATACTTTTGCCTTTTAAATCTAAACAGAATTTGCCAAAAGTAGATATATAAGTACTACATTTTGTGAGGTTAAAATGAGAGGGTTTCTGTTTCATGAGAGCATAATTGCACTGAACTTTCTGAGGTTTGTGCTTGACTGTCAGATGAAATCTTGGCTGGGGCAGGTCTAAGGAATTTTTCTTTCAATACAAATATTTCCTTTTTCCAACACTTCCACAAAACCATTGTAAATTTTCATAGTTAGAAAATGTTTTATGCCACAGTATTAGGTATTGTCAATCAACATGAGTTCTATAATTGCAGTGGACCTCCAATGATTTATACAAGATGAGGATCTTGTCCCAGATCTTCAAATAGCAAAATACATTCACACTACCCAGTTACAATATGCATTTTGCTTTTGTGAAATAAATGCAAATACTATCATGCACAGATGTTTTTGAACTATAATTTTCACTAGTTGGCTTTGTCAGGTATTTAATTTAAAACTTCAAAACAATTTCTCATCCTCTTTGAGCAAACGTACATTTGAATAAGTTGTTGAAGATTTTGATATAATTTGATGCAAAACCTTGTTTGAATTTCCCAGGAGGAAAATCTGTTCCTGTTTCTGTTGGTGAGCTACTGAAGTTTTGAAAATCTTTAAATATTGGAGTTTTGTTATGTATGCATGCAGAACTGTGGACTGGTTGTTTAAAAAAATTAACACAAACAATTTTATATTCATAATTTTGTTCTTAAAATGTGTGTCAAAAATATTGATAATGAGTAGGTCAGCATTTCAAAGCCTGTGATTTTGAGAATGCTAAGCTATACCTTTTAAAGAAACATAAAGTGAAATTCTCACTCCATTAAAATGATTCGTGCATCTACAATAATTACACTTTATCTGGAATTTACTTTTACACTTTAAATGACATCTGAAATTTTTCTGAATTTTTTGTGGGTTCAAAGTGAAGCAAAAATAGTACCAGCACTCCTTGTTCAAAGTTTGAACTGTATGACATATTAATATGAAATGCATACAACATGTGCATACTGGAACATAACAAAAAATTACAGAAGCTTATAATTGTTCAAAAGTTACTGAATACATAAACCATATTGCAGTGCATTATGAAACCATTCTTAACATTACTTAGAGTATTGCCATCAAAAGTGACCTGAAATTGATAATGCTTTTTCAAAACTTGCATTCTTTTAATAAGCTTGTGCAACTATTTATGTATGCTTGTAGATCTATCTTTTGGCATTCATTAATAACTTGGAAAGATAGTCATAATTGGTTAATAAGAATAGAAAGACTGGATTTTGCCTTTAATTATTTCTTACTTTTGCATGTCTTGAAACATTCTTTATTGCCATTTAAAACTACTTAAAAATTAAGACACAGAAGCCAGACTAGATTGGTATGTGGTACAGTAGCATTCCGTGCTGTGGGACCTAAATTGCTGTTCTGAACGAGATAATTCTGGTTCATGCAGGAAGTGGCCCAGTAATACCAGTTTTGCAGGTTACACGACCCTGTTTGCTTTGCTATGAGGATGAAGCAGGATACCTTGCTAAGGCAGCTGTGCTAGTCCCAGTACATGTGGTGCCTTCCTCAGAAACTGGCCTGGGTACCAACTTGTGACATGCCTTTATGCTCTTTCCACACACTCTGAATGCTCTGTATCTAGTATCTAGTCCCAGTTCCTCATTTCAGTTCAATTCTTTCTTAGAGAAAGCTTTAATTGAAATATTTATAGAATATATGGCTGAATCACAGCTGACTTATCCATCAATCATTTCTATACTGGGCTCTTTTCCATCCCTGTCTACTTCAGGCAAATGGAGACAAAGGAATAGATTCTGTGTTTTTATTCATGTTAAAAAGGAAGGTTTTAATGTTGAAATTAAAATAGTTAATGAAAACAGTTTATACCTTGAAAATAATAATACAAAATTGTATTTGACCTCATAGGAATACATTTCAGCCCGAATATAGAACTGAAATCCTAAAATTGTAGAACAAATGTACCAATCTGTATGATTAATAAATGTGCATTAGATGTAAGCTCTCTCTCTTTATATAAATATATTTTTCTTAAATTAATGCTGTAAAGTTTTATTTCAGTTCTTAATTCAGGAGAGAATTCATATGAACAGGCATTCCATGGTATGTCAGGAAGTCATTCATATGCAGGTATTAAGATAAAAAAAGTTACCTAGTTATCATTTAATGTTTAAGTATAGATTGTAATATGTAATCTGACGAATGTCAATTTTCTTCCATATTCTTAATTAAAATAAGATGGGTATAGATATTCCAAGTTTAATTTTGTCCTAAATTTGATGCAGTTAGTGTAAAGAAGGAAGGTTTTATACCTACAGATATACTGCTGTAAAAGAATAAAAAAATATTTCTATAAATACATTAGCAACAAGAGGAGAACCTTCATCCTTTATTGGATGGAGGGGAAACAAGGTGAGCAAGGATGATGAAAAGGCTGAAGTACTGAATGCTGCCTTTGCCTCAGTCTTTAATAGTAAGACCAGTACCTCCAAGTATCCATCCCCCTGAAATGGAAGATGGATGCAGAGCAGAATGAAGCTGCCATAATCCAAGGGGAAATGGTCAGTCACCTTCTGCACCACCTAGACACACACAAATCAATAGGGCCAGATAGGATCCACCTAAGGGTGCTGAGGGAGCTGGTGGAAGCCCTCACCAAGTGACTTTCCATCATTTACCAGCAGTACTGGCTAATCAGGGAGGTCCTAGGTGACTGAACATTAGTGAATAGAACACCCAACTACAACAAGAGCTGGAAGAAGGTTTTGGGGGAACTATAGGCCTGTCAGTGTAACCTTGGTGCCGGGGAATGTTATGGAACATGTTGAGTGCCATGGCACATACAGGACAACCCGGCGATCAGGCCCAGTCAGCATGGGTTTATGAAAGGCAAGTCCTGTTTGACTAACCTGATCTCCTTCTATGACAAGGTGACCTACTTAGCAGATGAGGGAAAGGCTATGGATGTTGCCTACCTGGACTTCAGTAAAATCTTTGACGTTGTTTCCCGCAGCATTCTTCTGGAGACACTAGAAAAACTGGATGTCTGGGACCAAAGTGTAATGGCAAATGGAGCTAAATCCAGTTGCTGGTGATTTATAAGTGGTGTTCCCCAGGGTTCAGTATTGGGGCTAATTCTGTTTAATATCTTTATCAATGACCTGGATGATGACATCAAGTGTTCCCTCAGTAAGTTGCAGATGAGACCAAGCTGGGTGGGAGTGTTGATCTGTTTGAGGGTAGGGAGGCTTTACAGAGGGATCTGGACAGGGTGGATCGATGGGTGGAGGCTCATGTAGGAGGTTCGACAAGTCCAAGTGCTGGGTACTGCATTTGGGTCACAAGAAACCCATGCAATGCTACAGGCTTGGAGACAAATGGCTGGAAAGCTGCCTGGTAGAAAAGGACCTGGGGGTGTTCATCAACATCTGGCTGAACATGACCCAGCAGTGTGCCCAGGTGGCCATGAAGACCAACAGCATCCTGGCCTGTATCAGAAATAGTGTGGCCAGCAGGACTAGGGCAGTGATCATCCTCTTGAACTCAGCACTATTGTGGTGTGACCTCTAATACTGTGTTCAGTTTTGGGGCCCTTACTACAAGATGGACACTGAGGTGCTGGAGTGTGTCCAAAGAAGGACAATGAAGCTGATGAATGGTCTAAAGAACAAGTCCTATGAGGAGTAGCTGAAAGAATGGTGGTTGTTCATCCTGGAGAAAAGGGGGCTGAGGAGAGACCTTTTGCTCTCTAGAGCTACCTGAAAGCGAGTTGGAGGTCCATCTCTTGTCTCAAGTAACAAGCAATAGAACAAGAGGAAAGGGCCTCAAGTTGCACAAGGGGAGGTTTGGAGTGGACATTAGGAAAGCTTATTCACCAAAAGGGTTGGCATTGTAACAGGCTGCCCAGGGAAGTGATTGAGTCATCATCCCTGGAGTTATTTAAATGACATATAGATGTGGTGTTTAGCTACAGTTAAGCGGTAGACTTATCTGTGCTAAGTTAATGGTGGGACTTGATGATCTTAAAGCTCTTTTTTTAATCTAAATGGTTCTAAGATTCTGTGATTCTGTGCTGTGATTTTAGCATTTCAGATATGATTGTTTCTATAAGCCTTATCTTCTGTATTTTTACAGTTAAAAACTAAACCTTAGTGAAACTCCTCACATGGAGCAGATGTATCCATTAAACCCTGACATTCTTCATCTTTTTTTCACCTTACTTTTTACCACCTTCACAAGATACAGTTGAGCAAAGCATGCAAGTACCTTTGAATAGTAAGAAACCTCTGAACAATGAAAGTACTTGAAAGATGACTGTTTACATAAGGTTACCATCATTAATGTGTGTGTGCATGGTCAGGACTGGATCTTCCTTATCTTTAGACATGCTCTTATAGGCTTACAGGCTCATTGCTATCTGACAAAATAATAACATAAAAATTCAATGGACTTTGTGAAAAATTTTATGGAGAGGGGGGATACATCTATGTTTAAAGACAGTCTTAAATAGACTGAAATTTTGAGTACTTAACATGCTGAGAGTGTAAATACTGTGTGAATAATATTTTGAAGATTACCTACTTTACCTTGTCTGTATAGTATACTTCAGAATTTTCATCTATTTCAGTCATAATCAACACTCATAGCTTATAGCATAAAGAAAGGGGACTTCAGCTAGAATAGCTGGTTTCACAGGCTATTGTAGAAGCTACTGTTAGAGCTGTTACAGCCAAGGATATGTCAGCATTTCCATTTCCAGGGGTTTATAACCAAACTGTAAAAATGAGCTTTAGGCTGAAACTTGCCAGATAAAATCTCAGCTCAGAACCAAGTTGGTTTAGAACACACTTTTATAGATATATATTCTCTTCTGTATTAAAATTAAATGTTTTGTTTTAGCTTCTGTAATGAGCGGCACATTTTATATTTCGTTAAAAACAACAGTTCTGAGCTGCTACCTAGAGCTCTGTCCCCAATATATCAGTGGGAACACATTGTAATAAAAGAGGGTGGAATTTTTTTTCAGTTTCCTATGGAGGAGCACAAAGATATGGCATATGTCTTTCCTATTCCTGAGTCTACGGAGGCTCAAGAGCCCCAGGTTTAACCCAAAAGACACAGTGCAGTGTCAGAATAGCTGTCTTGGAAACTCACAGACAACTCAGCTGGGTCTTCTTAGTCACAGGAGTTATTGCCTCAGCTAATACATATTGTGACCAAGTCTGTTCTGCTTTTGAATGTATGTTGTGGTTGTTTTGTCTTGTTGTTTGTTTTGTTTTGTTTTTAATTGCACCAATCTGTCTTTAGTCATCCCAAGCTTAGTGCAAAATAGATGCCACTCAATTAAATCCTACTCAACATTCTACACAGATTTTTTCCTAAGTAATAGTCATTTTTTCATCTGTATTATCATCTCTTGAAAGCAGGCTGGATAGAGAGCAGCTGGTTGCCGGGTAGGCAACCACTTTTTAGATTACCTATACAAGACTTCACTTATCAATAGTGCCTGGATACTTCCAGTATTTTTTTGAGAACATGGTGATTCCTTGTTTCTGAAGGACAGGAATTAAGTGTCTATTAAGAATCTGCTATTCATGGATATCCTCATATATGCCTGTGAAGGTGCCTATATAGAGAGAAAACAGATCAAAGTCACTGTACAGGCACATATTTTTACATGGGCATTATGAAAGTCAGGCTGTCATTAGCACCATTGTAGTCTACACAAAATGAATGTATAGCCTAATATGTCAAGGTGAAAAAACTATAGAATAAATCTTATGGTGGAAAAGCTATTATATTCTATCTTATAAATAGTATGCATTTTTACAATTGTCTAGATACGTAATCATTTAATGGACTGATTACACCATTATATTGAACTGGAAAAATAAATGTTCCAACACAGAGAGGGATGTTTCTTTCAGTTTTTTTTTATATAAATGGAATCAACAAACACTTTTTGGAATTGCTTGACACATTTACATCTTCCATGCATGTACCTGATGGATTCATTTGTCAAGGATACCATACGGTTTGCCCATCTGAGCATCAAGAGAGTTAATTTTAAATTGCATCCAAAGCTGTGTGAGAGTAAATCATTATTATATACCTGGAAATCCTGTCATAAGGATACATATCTAATAATTCATCATATTGTTTATTCGATAGTACATACAGTAAAGTCATTCAGAGAATGGCTTTTAAAGCATTACTCAAACAAATCTTATATTCCTTGTTAATGGACTGCTCTTTTCTTGAAAGTGGTTGTCTGTTATTCCTCATATGGCCCTGAAGAGCTGAGTACACCATCACTTGCTGTAAGTCATTGTCCCCTTTCTGTGACATTGAAAATGAGTACCAAAAATAGTGGATTTCAATGGCCTTGCCATAAATGCTTGCTAGAAGTTCAGTGAAGAATAGACCCTCTTGATATGTTGCTCAAAGACATAGATAAAATATTTTGTGTATAGAAACAATACACACATATGTCTCTGAAGGTTTTTCTATGCTAAGACAGTATCTTACAATGGTCTCCAATAGAAATTACTTTTTGTTAATTTTCCTTCTGTTTATTAAAATTATCATTGTAGGTGTATACACGCTGTAGGTATGTAAGACTGGTACAAGGTGTATTGCATTGTCTGAGGCAGAAACTATTGAAAACGGTTCACTGTAAAGGGTGATAACCAAAGCTGGCATGCAAGAGCTATGTTCTGTTGTGAGGATCATATGCTTTTTTGATTATGCCATAATGCTTTCAAAGTACAGGGAATCATAACTCAGTAATTTTTCCAACTAACTTTTAAACAGAGCAGATGTAACAGCCCCATAGATGCAGCAGCATGTTCTTTGCTTTACACAGCTGTTTTTGACTGCTGAAAAGGACCCAGTATGGATGGGGGAAACAGGCTGCGGAGTCTTGTGTGTGTTTTATATTTTTCCAACAGCTACTGTGTTAAATTTGCTGGGTGTATCACAGCTCAGAGAAGATGTGAGGCTATGCAAAGTGCATATGCTCGTGAAGCACAGAAGATAATAATGTCCCTCCTTCCACAACCATAATAATTTCCTTTTAAATATTGCTAAAATGATGGGAGGATCTATGCATATTACAACAACAACAAAAATCTATCATAGTACAATAAGATTTTTTAAGTGATTCACACATCTGAAAAGCAATTGAACTGGATGTCTTGGATCATAAAATGTTACATGGTAGATTGCTGGATGGCACTATAGTTTTATACTTCACTACCTGTACTCTATGAATAGTACAACATGATTCTTTCATTTGTTTTTCATTTGAAAGTAGAATTGTGTGTTGTGATATCTTAACTGAAACATGCAACTCAAAAAGCCTGTGACAGAGATTTTAATGAAGATCACATGGCCATTAGAGAATAGGTGTCTAGTGTAAGCTAATTGTCTAAATTCCATAGTTAAAGAAGAACAAAAGAGACTTTATCTGTGTTAGAAATGCAATGATAGGTGTTCACCCAAGTAGCCTATGTACAGGTTACACTAACAGAGACCTTATTTTATATTTCTGAAACACTGAAAGTTTTGGCTAAGGTCTAGATTTTACCTATGTTTTACCCATTATATTTTCCTGCAAGGAAGCAGAATGCTTCCTGTGTTTAATGGGAAATATGTTTTTCTTTCTTTGGAAAAAAATCATAAAGGACTTAACAATCTTAACAATATAGGAGACCTTCTTAGAGCAGGGATCATAGGTCAGATTGGGGAAGTATGCCTCCTACAATGTTATTGCACATGGATTCAGTGATGGCAAATCTCAACAAGGGCTCTGTATGCTTGGTCACGTAGTGAGTAGAATTCCAGCTGGCTGAATGAGTTGTTGAAGGGCAAGTGTATATTTTGTAGCTAGATACATAGAAATGCAAAAAAACCCCTTTATCTGTATTTGTAGTGTCAGTCTGGAAGGGTATATCAAAGGTCTAAGGATATTTTGTATGCAGCATCCTCTTAGAATTTGGAAACTGAACAAGCAATAGAGAAGCAGCACAAAGGTTAATAATGTGTTATGAATACATGAAAGGAAATGAAGAAGTAGCAGCTCAGCAGTTGAACTCTACCCTCATGGCCTTTGCAAAAGGTCAAAGGTTTCCTAGGACAGAGTGGTCCCAGATACACACTAATATTTTCCAGACTGAGCACCAGAATTCCATCTGTTACACAGAAATAAAGAATACAGTGAGTCCAATTCAGTACCTAAAGTGAGAACTTGGAATGATTTAAACAATTTTGTCATACCTAGTCTCATAACTCTTATATTTCCATTGGGTATCCTGTATTTGCTTAAAATAGAAACCCCAAATGGAAAGACTGCTTAAGACTGGCCAAATTCAGACATCAAAAGCTTTTTCATAACCCTGCATTGTCCTTTAATTTGCTAGTATGCCCTTATTCTTTGGAATGTAAAAGTTGTGGCGCTATGTACATTCCCTGTGGAAGGAGAATTAACTTACGGGATCTTTGGTGCCTTTAAAGTGACAATATAATCCTAAGGAACAAGCTCAAAAATCAAGTTTATTATGACTACCTTAAGACACTTTTCCTTTCACAATAAGAAAGCTCACTGCTTATATCTGATATTGTTTCTTTTCCTGCAGCTTTGTCTCATTCTACATTCCTCATTTTACAGAAATGCTAATGATGTGTCATCAGGGAGATGGACCAGTTAAAGTAAAACTGCACCAGCAACAATATTTTCTAACTTGGCTTTAAAAAGCATGTCTTTTCAATCAGAGACTTCATAAGTATGTAGTTAAATTGGGACAGAAATTTTGGTTTTGTATTCCACAAGTTTATACTAGGAACTCTGAAACTCCTGCAACAAATGCAACTAGACAGCTAATGGTATTTCACCTCATATAAATATAAATTTACATGTTTCTTCCTGAGCTACATTTGACAAATATTTTGCACAAAAGCAAGTTTAACAGGATACCTTTGAAATTCCAAAGTTGAATGAAAATTTAAAGCATCACTATTTTCCTTCAAATTAACATAAAGCTGATGGGTCAGATCAGACCAAAACTGGACATTTAGTCCAATATATTGTCAACAGAAGTGGTAAATACTGAATCTGAGTCTTTACTGAAAGTGAGTGAGCAGAATCAGAGAAGTGAATTGAGGCTTTGAGGAATGAAATCTTTTCAAAATACTCTCCCTTAATCTCTAATCATTTATCAGAAGCTCACCAAGGAAGAGGCAGTCTCTTTGCATTTAATAATAGTTCATAGGCTCATTAATGCAAGAAAAATCTGACATTTAGCATCTACACATGTCTTGTAGGGAGGAGTTCCAGATTTTATGCACATGAAAAAAAATACCTATTTCTGTTTTTTTGACTCTGCTACTTGATGATTTTGCTGTAAGACACAGTGAACAAATTTTCCTATTCACAATCCCTCCCTTTTGTTTGTCTCCAACACTGAAAAGTCCTACATTTCAGTTGCTCTTTGTATGGAGTTCTTTCCCTACTTTGAATCACCCTTGCTTTTCTGCAATTTTTTTCCAGAACAGCACAAGGTGTGAATGCACGATGGCAGACTGAGCTTTGTTCTCTATTCCTTTCCTAATAATACCTGGCATTCTATTTCCTTTATCGTCTGGTTCTGAGCTGTTGCCTAATGTTTTTATAGAATCGCCTATTATAACCTCAAGTTTTCATTTCCCAACTGGTCATATCACAGCAGTGTATGTTTAAAGCTGGGATTGTCTTAACCTATGTGCATTACTTTGCATTTATCTGTACTGAGTTTCATATGACATTTTGTTATCCAGTCAGTCAGTGTTGTAAGGACTTTCTGCAGTAATCCACCATTGGCTTTTGTGAATTCTCTCCTGACTCATCATGCACTGCTCTGTCACCTGTCCAGAACATGTTACACAGCTTGGGGCCTCTCACAGATCATGTATAGGGGTAATCTACCGCCAGATTGAAAGTAGAAAATATTTCCTGCTTTCTCTTCTATACTTTCAGTGGGTTTCTTACAGTTGAAGAAAATGCCATGTAAAATATTTAAGATTTTAATTATCCTGAAACCAAATGTTTTCATTGACCAAAATGAAGTTAATTCATTTGAGGTTGGAGCGATATGGTATGCTAAAGAGTTTAATAGCATTATAGAGTTTTTCTAAGTGAATATTTTGGGTATTCCAATATTTTATACTAGATTTAAGTTTTTGCCTGCAATAGGGTTTTAGTATAAAAAAATCTACATTGTTTTGCATGTAAATTTTGGAGATTTTTCTAACATTCACTATGCGTACTTCATGAAGGCATAGTTCACTGTTATGTAGACATAAAACATACACTATTTCTTTTTTTTACAGACTGTCCTAGTTCAAACTGCAACAGTCAAGTTTTCTACTTCAGGCAAAAATCCCTCAGACAGACAGGGAAACCCACAGAAGTAGAATCAACATTCAGGTATTCACATGTCTTTGTTTCATTCATTCATTGTTTCATTCTTGTTACTCCAATGCAGACTCTGTCTTCTCCTTTCAAGAAAATCCTATGGCATTTCTTAGAATAATATAGATCCCTCTTCATTTCCAAACCTCCTTAACTAGGCCTGGCAATTTTACCAAGAGGCTACTTGACTTCTGTCATGAATCACTGAGTAAGGGGGAAGAAAAGTCTTCAGTAGGCCTAGCTCACAATGTAATGCAAAAATTTCCAGTGATTTATATGGAAAATGAATCAGGCAACTAGTCAGCTTCATTCTTGACATCAGATTTTTATTCTGAAGATACCTTTAACTTCTTGTTAAAATAATTCCATTGACATCTGAAAGATGAAATGGGGGGACAACAGCATCCTGCAAGGGAGTAGATTTCTGATAATGAATCTTTAAATAATACCTTGTTTGATCAAAAATGCTGTTAAACTTGTGAGTGATATGACAGATTTACCAGTGGAAAAGGGTAGAATTAACCATCATTGGCATCAAGCTTGTGTGAAAACAGAACAGTTTAAAAATCAGGACTTCTGATACTTGATGTGGTTTCAAGATCCTCAAAATGAAGTGTGCCTAAAAGACAAAGGATATAGGTACCTTGGGTATTTACAAAAAGATATTTTTTGGATATTCATGTAACTAGGATGCATATGCAAAATTCTTTAATTCATATGTACACATCACAGACTTGCCAGCATGTGTTTCCTAGCTTCTGTTTGTTGCCTTGTGGCTTTCAGTTTTTACTCACAGCCACCATTTTCTATTGACCAGTCTCATATTTTAAGAGCACCACTGCCTTCCTAACAATTCATCTGTGGGTTGTGGGTTTTTTGTAGGAACACTTAAATGCAAGCTTTACAACCGTTTCTTCACTGAGCACTATTTATGGAAGATATACTTATTTTCTGAGCAGATATTCCTACTTTACTTCATCAACAATAACATTTCTTCTAAGACTGTGGTAGAGTTACAACCTTTTTAACATAACTCTACTGACGATGTATATGCTATATGCAGAACAGTCATGGGTGGGTTGAGCACACAAAGGACCATTAACTGGCAAGTGATGTAAAAGTAATAATGCGACAAAAGGGTTGACTCAGAAGACTACAATAAACAATGTAATTTTCAATGGCACTGTGCAAGTGGGATGATACAAAACATGGAATCAGAGTAAGTCAGTGTCTGTGATTTGTACAGGTGCTCTTGAGCTCAAGTGGATCTGGAAAAGGAGTATGAGTAAATACAATGGATTGGCATTTCTCAGTGGGCAGGAGTTGAGTCTCAAGGAGATTGTCTCACCCGGGTCTTATGTCAACTTTTTGGCAGATGGTCCTGAGAGGCATGCCAGCCCAGGAAAGATGCAGGTCACAGCCCACTGCAATCCAGGAGAGAGCTGAAAGGGTCTCACTTAGGATCGCTATTTATAATAGCTGAGATAATTGACTTTTGTCAGGTTCTTTCCCATTTTAACCTAACATGGGTGATGTATTTGGGGTATGGATGCCAAAAACTTGCTAGAGTTTAAGGTTCTGGTATTCCCTTCCTTTGGGTCACAACCCAAGTACAGGTGTACCAGCCTGTTAGAGGGTCAACTGATGATCATTATTGTTCCCTGGTGATAACGAAGGGAGCAGGAGGCAGGTGTGTTGAGGTGGCATCTCAAAGCTCTAGTCCACTGCTTACAATCTATACTGGATTGTAAGGGGGTATTTATTTTTATTGGCATCAGATGATAGGGGAAGCAGGAGCCAGGTACATTAAGGGGGTGCCTTAACTCTCTGGTACGCTGCCTTTCACAATCCATGTTTGACTTTCCAGTGCACTGTCATGTGACTCAGGGAGGGGAGTCATCCACGCTGACATTTAGATAATGTCCTTGTAGTGTAATAATTGAATGAGTACATTATTTCCTATAGCTTTCAGTGCTAAGATTTCCTTGGGATTTCAGTCCCTACTGTCAGCCAAGTGTATATAATATCCATAGATAGTGCAGGTCTGTCTTTGCTTTTCATTTGTCAGTTTAGCATGTTTAGAAAAGCAATGGTTTTAATCATTATTTCTACCTTATCAGGGGAAGGCAAGGAGCACCTTATTTATAGGATGTTCAGCCTTTCATACCACATTTAGTATAATGACAGTAAAAATGCTGCACATAGATTACTATCCTTAGTAATTTCTGAGTGTTACTGTATTAAATGAAGTTGGCCAATACAGAAAACCAGTATTTCCTTTGTCCTACAATATACAGACCTCTCTGCTTAAATGGTATATGATTTCAGAAAGAGGTGGGGGATATTGGGGAGCGGTTCAACACTAAAAGGAAGAAGGTAAAAATGTTTAAATATTGAATATCGAAATTGTGTTTAAAACTAAAAAAAACATGTTAAAAGTTCTTCTCAAGGGACAGTGAGTCGGATTTATTTAGAATACAAACACTTCCATTTTCTCTCCCACAGTATTAAAAGAAAAACCACAGGTGAAGATGAACTTGCAATCTTGTCTTAAAAGGCCAGTAGTTTGGTCAGCTGCTTCAGAAACCTCTATAATGCTTTGGCTTCCTTTAACATTGTTTGTGTCTGGATGAATAAAACTTGAAAGTGGTAGATATGGTTCCACAAATTGTTTCAGTAATGCACAGTAGGCTCTACTCACTCACCTTAGGAAAAACAAAAGTTCAACACTAACAGACAAACTTGCATGTAAGATTTGTATGATGTACTTATTTCAGATAAACAATTAGTATTGCATACTTTTGTTTTCCCCAAAGTAGTAATTTTCTATTGAGATAGTTGCTTTACTATTTTTCTTGGACTTCTGTTCAGCTTAACAGTCCTGACAGAGATACATTTATATCATGTATGTAGCTGCTTATCGATTAAATGTTGTCTTTCATACAATCCACAAGAAAACCAATGGAAATCATCCTGTCTCCACCACTAACAGTAAGTAAAGATTTTTATGAAGGCTTTTGTTTGAGTATATGATTAATGACAGCATATATATATGAGCAAGGAAAAATTTAATGCATACAATCAATCCCCTGACTGTTTAAGCATAAATCAGGTGAAAAAAGGTACTTGTATTTTTACTCTGTCTGACTCACTAATAGCCTGTAATAACAGAGTGGAATCTGGCAAAACCACAACATAAACCAAGACAAAAACTCAAACCCAAAAAAGGAAAGCCCACAACTACAAACCCAGTTTTTTGTCTCAGTAAAATTCAGAGGTTGGTATAGACCAGCTTGTTCAAGCACAGTTATTCATGTATTTAAGTATCATTAGATTCCTGTAAATATCTGGCAATATGGTGAATTTCCTTGTCAGAAGTGAATTTTTAACACAGGATTGACAGTTTAATCTTTGGGCAGAAATTTGTGTTAAGATATTGCCAAGGCTATGCAAGCATAGGAAATCAGCATCTTTTTAGAGGAAATCTTTTTAGAGGAAATAATTTCCTCTCTTTAGAGGAAATCTTTTTAGAATAATCTTTTAGAAGAAAGCTTTTGAATTTGTGACCAAGCATTTAATTTCTAGGGACTAAATCTTTTGTTTGTGAGTTACAACATAATGGTATTCAACAGTAGTGCCACTAAAGTAAGGCAAAATTAAAAAGAGTTTCAAAATCTGATTCTCTTCTATGCAAAATAATTGATATTGTGCAGATGGCTTCTGAAATCTAGTTTAAAATATGATAATTGCCTTACAAAGTCAGTAATTTATAACTAATGACTTGAATAGTACTAACACCTGGGGAGACACATTCATAAAGAACATATGCATTTCATTCACATCTTGAGTTTACTCCATAGAAGCTTTCTTCAGGATCTTCCCATTTGCAATTTCTATTCATGAGTTGCATTTATAATATCAATGAAGCTGAAAAGCATAAACAAATGCTTGAATTTAGTGACACCAGCATTTTAATATCAAATCAAGATGGTCTCAGATTTTGGTCACTTATTTAAACCTGGGATCATAAGTTAGACATAATTAGGTTTCTAACTGGACATTGAAATTTGGTTAGTGCATCTGAATGCACAATTAATATGAAAGATTGTTCTGCAATACATAGTTTTGCTCCAGCTATAAATCAAATTACTTAGATACAACTTAAATTTGATATGTAACTATTTAACAAGAACTTTAATAATACATATTTTTAAAAGCTGAGGAAACATTAGGGTATTTTTACCTTGCTAATGGTAAATTTTCTACTGATTATTAATAGTCTCAGAAACAGCATATTCAGAATAGGTTTTAATGAATAAGAGGTATGTTTTTATGAAAAATTACTTTTAATTGTACTTGTGATTCAACCTTAGTATTGCTGTGGACTTGTTTCTTGTTTTTTCCCAGTTCCTCTGTGAGATCTGTAGAAGAAAATAATTTTCACATCCATCTTAAGAAATCTGGTAGCAAAGGCCAAGTATAGAGGTCATGAGTTTAAGGCACAAGTTAAATCTTCCACTACTAGAATGAAAAGGTCCATTCCTGCTTTTAAAGGTGAAATTTAAATGTTAGCATTATCAAGAGGATACTTTTTACTTAGATGATGGGGGATGGCTGTAATGCTGCAGAAAATGTTTGTGTTTATTTCAACAAATGCACACACAAACTGCCCATAGGAAAGTAATTGCTCTCTGGATAATGGTCACACCTTATGTAGTAAGGACAAACTCTGTTTCCTTGAGTGTGAGCTGTAGTTTAAGTTTCATCTTCTAGTTTACATAGCCTAATTTAGATCTAGATCATATCTTAACAGAGTACAAATTTGTGCATATTTTCTACTAATAGTTCTCATTATTTTCTCCATGACAGAATTTAACAACATCTTCATTTAAATGCTAATTTTTTTCCAGTTAACTGCAGAAATAACATGCTTGAAGACAAATATAACATTTCAAGTTCTGCTATGAAAAATAATATCAGAATTCATGCAATCATCCAAATCAGTCAGTAACATTCCAAGACAGCACCAGGAGAAACTTATTAAAAATGAGTAGACAGTGAGAAAAACCACCGCTGTCTTATTGCAGAAATACTACTCCTGACATAATGCAGACAGATTAAAGTGGTTTCGGTATTTTTTGGGTTTGTTTTGTTTAGTTTTTTGTTTGTTTGTTTAGTTTGGTTTTAGCTGTAGTGGATCAAGTGAAACAGGTAATAGAGTATAAACACGTCAGCCTGCTGTTTTGTTTTTCTCACATCAGACTTACAATTTGTTTTCTCAAATTCAGATGCAAATGGTTTTGATCAGTTACTATCTCACATTTATTCACATGGACTAAAGTTAATGGACTATGATCCTTTTCTTTGTCTGTGGTTATATTTACATGAGATTTAGAAAGAGGTGTTTATTCAACTGGCTCATCAAAACAGCTGCTTTTTATGGTTAGGCATGTCTCCAGTTACAATCAAACCAGTCAAAGAATGTATTTGCTCTAAGCAATATTAATGGGAACCCTAAATTTCCTGGCCAAGACCTACTTTCCAGCATTCTCTACTTCAGATCTGAGAGGTCAAGTTCTAAGAAGACATTAGAAAACAGCAGCTTCAGTGTTAGTTACAGAAATTAGTTTCACTTGTAATTAGCCTCAATTCCCACTCTCTTCTTAGGAAAGGCTCTTCAGAGAGTCTGGAGGACTATTTGCAGATAGACATTTGTCTGCTTTTTCTACTGAAAAGATGTAGGCCAAGCACATGATTCCTAGACAGATTCATCATTAGTGGTATGCATTTAAATTCAATGCTAGATGAGTAAATGGTGAGAATCATGATGTAGTAATAAACTGGTTTTTGTCATACATGCCTGATGTGCACACATCTTGTTGTTTCGCAACAACGTAAGCAAAACACCTAGAATCCATGTTAGAGTCAATAAAGTACTACGTGTGGTTTCACTGACTTGAAACCAGTCTAGAGAACCTAAACCTCTACACTGGAATCTAGATATTTAATGGACACATACAGGCTTTTTACTGCTGAAATGTGAAGTCTTATCTATATTCCAGACCCATCCAGGTCCTTTGAAATATTTGTTTAAATATCTAAAGGCTAGAAAATGGCTGACCAAAAAAAAAAAACGTATCTGGAAGGAATAAATAGAAAGGTGTAGGATAAAAACTGAATGTGGATAGGTGGAGAAGATAACATGTTAAACACAGAGGGCCTAGCTTGCAATCTAGAGAGAAATAGGCACTGAAACTGACCAATGATAGAGATGTGTAACAGTTTTGTAATTTGTATTTTCCCATTCTTACTGGGGAAATATCCTTGAATGTCTAATGCTGTCTAATTGCCTAGGATCATGCTGCTTTTCAAAATTCATGTTCCCTAACAAGAAGTCACCTGATAAAGTATAAAACTCAAATGAAAATTTTATTACTCTTTTCTGAAATGCAAACATGCTAGTCTGAAACAGTGTAGACCAAATTTTAGCCATGGTATTAGGAAAAGTAAATGTGGAGTTTATTTCCATTGCTTCAAAATCCAGGGAAGGTAAACGGCAAAACCCATCCAAAGTCATTCACAATGAGGAATAGGTGTGAGTTATTATGTAGTGTTACTATATTATTCATAGTATTTTGACATCTCTGTTATTTTAGATACACATTTCAGAGGTATACTCGGAAAGCACAGAAAGCTTTGGAGTTTTGGAAGCATTCTAGTGAACCTTTGATTACTTCTCATGGGAATGCCGTGGTTAGGATTGCAAGCTAGTGCTATAGGAAGGAGTGAGAAACAGCTCTCTTGGTAGCTGTTGAGCATCAGTGGGAGTGTAAAACTACTACTTTGAATCTGAAGTCAGAACTGCAAGCAATAGGTTATCTCTGAAATCTTAGGAGAACATAGTTCTGTGATTCTGTGAATCCATTCATCAAGTCCTTCAAATGCAATTGACCACTCAGTAAAGAATAGTTCTCTTGCTTAACAGAATAATTTCATATGTGATCTAGTCAATACAAATCTGATGAGGGAAAAATGCAGACATAAGTTCTGAATTATCAACAATATGGGTATGTCATGTTACTGAGTACTAGTAGGTACATTACATATATACATAATTAACTGGAGGCTAATTTGAATGCATATGTTTTATGTAAAATAATCAGAAGTCTCTACTTCTCAATTTTCATGTAAGTGTCGCTAATAAATTGGAAAACTAATTAATCAAATATTGCTGCAATATTATTAGCTAATTTACCAAGCAAATTGTTTTTGACCTCTTGTGTCAAGCTACTTGTGGCTATGTCAGATTATACTGTATAAATTATGTACTGGCATGTATTTTGACTGTCAGAATACTTTAGTGTAGATCATAACCCTACAAATCTATGTAAATGGCTGATAATATAACCCTAGAAAATGTGACACATTTCTTATCCAGACTACTTATTCTCTTTCATGCAAGATGAAATTTTACAAATATAAAAATTCAAGATATTACTTGTAAAATTGTTTTGGGTTACATATCATAGTTTAGTTTGATCTAATTGGAGTGCCATTTAAAAAGAAGAGCTTCTAACTAAGAAGCTGGCCAAAGGAATGGACAAAGTATAATAATCAGTTTAAATATCAAGGTTCAGATGTAGATTTTGAACATCCCAGTAGGAAGGGGATGGAAATTTGATGCTTGGTCCAGACTAAAGAATATTTCAAAATCTTGTTTATAAAATACATTCATTGCAATTCTGGAATAAAATGTAGTATCTCTGAACAGGGAGGAAACAATGATCAATAAAATACGTGGGGTACTCTGCACTGGGGTATCTAATTACTGTTATATGCAATTTATGACCAATGTGTTAAAACAAAATGACATCATTAGATAGCAGATAATAGAAAGTCTTTAAACCAGCATACACTTCTTTTATTATCATATTTAGAGACTTACTCAGGCAAGACCTTCTTTATCATGTATAATATTTGAGAGTAAGTCTTCATCAATCATCAAGTCTAAATGATCTCCTTATCTTGGAGAAGTATTTCCACTAGAAGGAAAGCCAAGACTATTGCTCTTCCAGCACTGCTGTTGGTATTTCCAGAGCACCACAGTTTAGAGGTGTGAAGTATAGATATTACATTTCACCTGGACCTGTCCATGATTTAATGGTCTTATGCTTAAGTAAGCTATAAAGTTTAATGGTGGTGGTTGTATTTAAGGCCAGAAACACACTTATATACTTTTCTGGACCAAGACCATTAATGCCATCACTGAAATATCTGCACAGGATAAGTGAGGAAATAAACAGAAGAACATTTTGTTGAGGCAGGTTGCTATTTATATTACCATTTTGTTGACCCAAGGACAAGGGAGGAGGAGACTGAAGATCATATTTCTGCCACTTTCACAAAGAGGAATGATGCTTTGCATAATGGGGAATCATGGGGAGCATGCTCTAGCTTACTATTATTAAACAAAGTACCATAGTTTGGCTTGAAACAGCATTCAGAAAAATCACATAGGAAGTTTGTATCCGTTCCTAAACCCTCATGGTCTGACTCTTAGCCAGTGCTTTAACTACGAGACCATCTGAACTGCCTTAGTTTCCAGTCTGGTGTTCCAGAAGGTTACTACTTTTTTCCTTCCCTTATGGGGTTTGAGTTTCAATAATTGCATTAAGAAGCTCTAAGCACATGTTTAAGGGGAGGGGAAGAGGGAGGGTAAAAAAAAGTCATCTAATTAGTTACAATGTATTAATGGCTTGGGCTTTTAAAATTGAAAGTTCCTCAACAAACTACTAAAATATTGTCTTCTTTTTTATTCATAAAGTGTGTATTTTTAAGCTGGCAGTTGTAAAATGAGCAGATGAAATCAAGTGTCATAGCAAATTGCATAGATTTTTGAAGAGTCAAATTCAACGTGATATAATTCTCTGAGATTATTAGCTCCATCATGAAATTAAGAGACATGTATATTTTTCATAAATAATGATGGGTTTAGTTAAGCTCTCACTGCCTTGTTTGGTGAGCCACTGACAGAGTAATTAAGAAGAGTCTTTTTTATGTGGGTGTAGTCCAGCACTTGATACCTGGAAATTCTTTCTTTTACTGTAAGCAGGAATATAACAAGAGGATAGTTTGTGACTTAACGAGTGGTCCTAATGCCAAGATCTTATTGGAGCATCTAAATTGCAAGAGGTTACTTCATGCATTCCTCGCTGACAGTAAATATTCTATACAGAAGCGAAGCATCTGGCTACTCATCTATACTGTAAGTTACTGAATATAGACAATTGCAGCAACCACCCACCCCAATGACATACTGCAGGTTGGCAACTTGATTAAATCCACTTACCAGTGAAACCATAGAGCGGAACTGAAAACTTTTCAGGATTTGAGTCATAGTTATCAGGGTAGTTGAAGCTAAGCAAGGATCTAGCTATGCTACTGACTCAGCTGCTCCAATATTCAAAGGTTTTCACACTTTCATTGCAAAAGCTGCTATCGCAAAAGATGTTATCATGAAAGATCCTATCCCGAAAGATCATGTATTTAACATACATGAAAAACCAGTTCAATAATCAGTAAAATACATGAAACTATAGTCTTTCAGTGTGCAGTGTAAGCAGCTAGAAAATTATGACTGAGGATAAGAAGTAGGATTTAAATTTCAGTTTTACAGGATAACTGTCAGGCAGACCATAACCACCTGAATCAGAATTTGACTGTGATAGGCACACATCTACAACCCACACAAGGTTCTTGACAAACTCTGTAAAGTACAGTATGGAATGTGATAAAGTTTGCTTGTGTTTTCTTGGTTCCAGATTACCTGGCACTGCTCTAATGGGGCAGCTCAGTATGTCTCTAACTTTGAATGGAAAGTGTTGTAATGGAGGAGCATGCTGCCAGCTAACAGCTCATGCTTTCCTGTGCTTTTCCTTCTACAATGACACTTGGCCAAGTTAAGCTGAAATGGCTTTTATGAGCATGGCCCACATTGCTTCCCCCAGCAATGAGGAACTCACCTTGCCAAGAGGGCCTCTCACTGTATATCTCTCCAAATTCGGACAGATCTGTGTCTGGTAGTACATCAGCTGCAAAAGGAGATGAGCATACCAGAAGGCTAGAGACCCTCTTTCTATCTGAGACTAACAAGAATTTTTAAACACTCTTTATTTTATGGATGATCTTACAATGATTCCTCAAAGTTATTTCCCAAAGGAAATGAAATTCTAAAGATGAACTGAGAAGCATAAGCAAACCTGCATTCTTTTAGGCTTTTTTTAGGTTTTACTTTGTTCAGATAAGACATCTGCTTAAGTGCCTTCTTGTTAGATCATTATGTTCAAATTTTTTCCTGAATGTTATCCATCATGAGAAAGAATTCTCAACTTCGTAGCACACCACGGGTGTTCTCACTTGTGCCAAATGTTCTATGCTACCAAAGCCAGTTGTAACATGACGTTATTGCTAATGGAAAAGGTGGTTTATGTCTGTAGCAAAACAATATTACTTTTTATCTGGTCACAATGACACATCTGTTGTATGCCTTGATTGTAACAGCAGAAGCATTATTTTATATTGAATTTTCAATTTTGCTATTTTATCTTGTTTCTCCTCTGTATTGTTCATGTAATAAACCTCTTCTTCTTTGAGGAAAACCTCTTTTGTGTTTAGTCAGGAGGGTGTACTAGCAAGTTATCTTTCCACTGGCAGAATCAAATACTGCTATATGCCACAAAATGACAGTCAAGTATCATCTGAGAAGACAGATTTCCTCTGCTGTCCAGAGAATCAAAGGGATAACTGTTCTCTTGTTCATAAGAAAAAAAAAAAAAAGAAAAAAAAAAATCACCAAAGAAAGTTTTGTATGTTGATTCAGGAGATCTTCTTTGATTTTTGAAGACTTAAATAATACTATGCTGTAATCTTAAACATGTCAAATTGCGGTTGCAGTGTCATAATTATCACCTAGTCAGGCACGTGATGTCATCTTCTGGACTTACAACTGATATCCTTAGGCCTTCAAAATAAAGACTATTCCATGTTAGTAGGACCTTTGGTTGGTTTAAATATTTCAGGGTCATAGAGAAAAATTTTCACTGTGGTCTCAATGGAGGAAGTGGGAAAATTAGGAATCTGCTGTATTTTCTTGATCTTCCCCTTCCCACATGTATTTTCTCTTGAAATCTTTCTAATGCCACACTTTAGATTTTACTCCATTTAACAGCGTATCAATAATTCATTTTACTTTCTTTTAGATTCTGTATACAAGCATAGAAACAGTTAAGGTTAAGAAACACCAAGATGAGTCAATTATACACATCAGGACAGATACTATGTGTGTGTTTGATTACTTTCAGGGACTTACCATAGTAAGTGCTTTTGTCTGGTAAGAATTCTCTGGCTGAATATCAAGGACTATGTCAGTGTAGCCTACAAACTACCAGTTCTGTGCTTTGTTTAAGTCTGGTAGCCATGTTCTGAACCACAGGACAAATTAACTGTTTGTAGGTTTATTTGTTTATAATCTCATAATTATGACTGCTGCTTTTACAGATTAAAGTCTACAGTCGTTATGTAAGCTAGTTTAAGACTGTTTATACAACCATAGTATTTGTAAAGCTGTGTGAGGACCTAAACAGAGGAGTTTAGAAATCCAAAGTATTGTCTGAAATCATCATTGTTTTACTTTTTGTCACCACCCTGTATTTATGCATAGAATGCAAACAAATGGGATAGAGAGCAAGGAGTAGGAGTAACCACATAGTCCAGTATTTCCTCCTCAGTCAAGCTAACATACCTGTTTTTACTTCTGCTCTTCTCCACCAGCTCTAATTAACTAGTATGAGGGCAACCCATTCTCACTTCCAGACATAAAAACAGGAAGAGGAAATGAAGGAATAGAACAGGGAAAAGTGAAGGTTTGTACTTAACTACCAGAAAGCACTGTGTGTTCCTCGAACCAGTAAGGGTGTATATGAGTGTAATAGTATGTGTATTGGGGATAATCACCAGCTGCTCCAAGTCTTGAAGTCAGGTCACCTAAATGCCTTTGCTGCTGTTTTGAAAAGGTTTGTTTACTGTCTAAGAAGAATGAGGTATTAAGAAATAATTCTTGCTCATTGCTGCAGCATTCACTGTGGGCATTGATTTCCTCATAATCAGCCACAAGAAACTGTGTGACTGTTGTCTTTTAAAAATTAATTCAGCACTTTGCATTTTTAAAGTGATGCATGACAAAGGCGGTTAAGTTCAAGCATGAAATAATGTGTCATTTTAGCCATATTCTTCATTTTCCTTTGTTGGGTGATGTTTTCTTAAGGCAGATTAAAAGCTGCGTGACAGTCTTTTAAATGTTGTTACCTATTGTTTTGAGGGGTAATGTTGTTTGAACCGGTCTGAAGATAATTTTGCTTTTAAGGTCCGAAATATGTCTTTCCAGACCAAGGAAGACACAAACACATATAAAAAGTAAGACAAAAACTTCCAGTAAATACAACGTTCTGTTGCTTATTCTTATGCAGACCTCACCACTGGAGGAGATCAGCCCAGTACAGTCTCATTAGCTACTCTGAACATCAGGCTGCTTAGGACATGGGTTTTGGCGGCTGTCTGGATCTTAGGCTCATGAGAATGGTGTAGGGGATGTAGTACCTAGTTAATCTGAGTCCTAATTAGATGGACTGGAAAATAATAAATGATGGCAAGAAAGGATATGAGATGTGAAAGTAGAAGATGGAACAATAATTTCATCTTCCAAGTGGTTTTCAAATTACATGTGAAGCCAGTGGAGAAGAAATGTTTCCTTCTCTCTCCTGCTTGGCCCACAATTCCATTCCTGATCAGAAGTTAAAATGTCTGAGGATCTTAAGCAGTAGTAGTACCAAGACAGACACAGGTTGATTTGTATCAGCCCTGATATGACTGCAGGGATAATTGGTGGCAGCTGTTTGCAGGTGACACCTATTTTTTGTTTTTTTAATATATATTTTCTGCAGTAAATTCATGTTGTATGTCTTAGCAGCCATGAATATTCAATCAGAAATTACATTGAGCATATTATCATTATCAAAATAAAATAAAAAATCCAGACATAAGTTTTACCTTATTTTTATGCTAGTTAGAACCTTAAAAAAACTATCCTGTCACCTTTAACATAAAGAAACCATCTTCAGCAGTGTTTCTAATTGACTTTCATAAAAATATTTCATGCAGAAAAAGAAGCCAGACATATTTTTTTACTTGCAACTGAATAACAGCTCAAAAATATTAGAAAGAACTGGTTTGGCACAGTGAGTCACATACAGCCTAGTGAGGATTATGTGAGAAGAGCAAGGGGGATGTAAGAAATACTCAGAGATCTCCCTTTAAAAAACAAACGAAACTCAACAAAACAGCTGGAGTACAACAATGACATTATGCACCTGTTTAGCTCTGAATATGAAGAAATGGAGATATGTTTTAAATTATTAAAGAACAAGCAGGATAAAATTCCATTTCAGTTCCCAGGAAAGAAGGGCTTTACACTTATAAAGAATTGTTCTCTCCAGCCTACTGAATGATGCAGAGGTTTTCAGAAATGTCCATAAGAGGCATAAAATAAATGACTGGGAGACTTAGGAATTAATTTCCTAATAATATTTTTCTTTCTTCTTCTGTCCTTATCAAATACACGCAAACAGTTTTTATCATTGCCAAGTGGTTACTACTACCTTAATTGCCTCAAAACAAGGCTTACTTAAAACAGTTTCCATAAAAATCAGCAACGTTAAGAATCAGTACTTTTTGATCAAAGACTATAGACTCTTTTTTTGCAAGAATTAGCATTCAATTCTAACTGCAGCTCAAGTGTCAAGTGTGACTTTGTTGTTTATATCTATATCTGCATATATCTATATCTATATGTAAGGGTAATGACTTCAATTTATCACATAATGTAAAGTGAAAACTAAATCTGGTGTGTTGTCTTAAATCAACATTTGCTTTGTCTGTACTCAAGGAAGTTATACTCCTGAGTAAATTAGATTACTGTTTTAAGAAATACTGGTAATTCCCTTTTCTAAGTATGGAATGGCATTGGTTAAAAGAAGCACTGTCAGTCTTATTTCCAATTAGCTTAAGCCCTGTAAACATTCACTGAAGGCCCAGCTAAATCTGCTTAAATTCAGAGACTGTTCACCATTTGCCAGCTGGTAGTTCCTGTCTGGAGATTTAGCAACAGATATCTATGGGATGGGGAAAAAGCTGATTAGAGATGAATAATGAAGAGAGACCAAATCCCCATTAGCTAAGTCTGAAATCAGAGTCTAACAAATGTGATATTTAATAGTGCCTGGTTAGGCAAAGAGCAACAAGCAATAGATCCTGCTTCATATGAAGGATGGCACAAAACTTGCTTTGAGCCTCCTGTGGAGTTGGTTACTTTTTACAGTGGGGAAAAAAACCCTTATACTTCACCAAACTGATAAATAAATATTTAGTTTATGGAGTTACATCAAAGAATGACAGTCCGGATTTTCATAAACCAGATTTATTTAGTTTAGTGAGTTTCACAAACAGTCATTAAAAAAGTAGTTACTGTCCTGAAATGGGAGAGTTCAAAGAATATGATCATGCTGTAACAAAAAGTATTAAAAAAGGTGAATCCTTATATTTCCTCTCATATTCACCACACTGCCTGTGAAAGGAATCACTGAGACATGTGCCAACCTCTTTTTTTAATTTTTTTTTTATTATTTTATTTATTTTTTTTTGTTTGAGAATAAATTAAAATACATACTGAAGTCAATAGGAATTCACTAACTCTGGTAAGCCTTATGTCAGAACTATTCTGCTTTCACTGTAACAAATTCTTCTACCCATATTCTTGGGCAGAACAACGTCCCTACATGACAAAAAGCATCAGCCATCCTTTGAGATGAGTCTTCCCTTTGACATGTGCCACACTGGGAAGCCAAGTAATAATCTTAGGAGTCAAACTTACTCCATTCAAGTCATCATGTCTAAGCTAAGTATTTAGACCTCTCTGCTCAGGATGTTGGGGGTTTTTTTAAACATCAATGCCACATTTAGTTATCTATTTCAAAAATCTATGGTTATGTTTCCTATAACTTTGGATCTTCAAAGCAAAATCAGTCTGATTAAAACAAACCATAGGTTTTTCTTATTTAGAGGATTACATACTGAAAGAAGAGGCTCAACTGTTGTACTGTAGTGGATTTCATATTGCTGAGATAAATAACAAAATGAAATATCATCTTGTTTTCTGAATCTCCTGTTTAGACACATTTTGTAGAGTAGGTAATTTTGAATTATGAGACTAGTGTTCTGCTGAGGTGTTCTGCTGACATCATAAGCCATACAACTGAAGCTCAAGTGGTTCCTGTTGTCATCAGAATCCCAAGACAGAACCATATAAACCTACATAATTCACAGTGTGCCTGTTAGTTTTATATAATAATACACAGTCTGAGTTCCTGATTCAGTTCCTTATTCCCACTGAGGTCGTCTTTCCCGTTCCCCCAGATAGCTTCTTGACAGCACAATTGAAGCAGCAGTTTGTCATAAAATAAAAGGTATTTTTGTAATTGGCAGATTTCTTTGCTGAAGGAAAAGAATGAGCATTCTTGAGAGGGAAATAAAGAAGTGAATATGTCACTGGAGATAAAGGAGTTGAATTTTAGGTTGAAACACTATTTATCAAAACTGGATCAACATTGGGGTTAATAAAGCAGGAGAAGGAACAAGCCTCTTGGATGAAAGTATACATCAAGCTGAACTGCTGGTCTGAAGGGTATCCCTTTTGAGAGATATAAATTATTTGAAAAAAAGGAAAGGTATTTTCTTATTCAACAATAAATGGATATGCAAAGAAATCATCCAAATTTGGGGTTTGTCATTACAAGCTCTTCTTTAACTTTGAAATATTTTAAATGGCAAGCCAGGCTTTTTTTTTTTTAATTTGTGAGCTGGTGTTAGAAAGAACAATTCTTCCAGCATGTCCTCAGACCCTCTGGACCAAATTTCTCTATCACAGAAGCTTAAGTGATAAGTTCATGCTAAAAGAAAATGCTAGTTGGAACTTGTATGAAACTGAAAGTTTGGAGAATTTCAAATACTAGCTAGATTTTCTTCTTTTCCCTTCCATGCATAAAATCCAATTGCCACAACTCCATCGCATTATGTAACAAAACAGTGTCACTTTTTTGAGTCTTAGATATGGTTCTTATGCATTTTGGAACAAGGAAGAGAAAGTGTCTGAAAACATGAAGCAATCAAGAGATAAACTGGTATGTGCTCATGCAGATGTTAAGATAGGCTACTTAAATGGCTTAAGAATATCCAGTGAAAATTTAAGTAATGTGTGTGGCCTTCTAGTACTCTTAAAAAGTTGAATGAATAATGCATTGCAAATCTCCTATGATCTCACCCTAACAAAAGATACTTTGCATTAAAAAACAAAGAACAGTATAGCTCATAGCCTTTACAGAGGTTGTTTTAGTAGATCAGATTATTTTTAGAAGGTAACGGGGGATTTCATGCTTTCAAACACATTGGCCATGATAAGAAATCTTTAGAATTCCTTCTTTTAAAGGAAGTATATTAGCAAACAGCTAACAGAATAATTTACAATTTTGAAGTGATAGTTTTGTTTGTTTAAAATATTTTTCCTTTTGAAACAGAACTTTGGCTGATACTATAAATTATTCTTTAGTTAAATTACTGTGCTTAGATTGTTGTTGTGAAATTCATAGCTTCCACTCTCAGCAGTGATATGACACAAAGAAAAGATCAGCAGAGAAAAAAGGGAAGAGTCTTTTTCATTAAATAGCACCAGAGGATCTTTCTTCAGGGAATATTTAAGAGAGATGTGTTTAGTTCTGATATACTCACGTCTGATAACAGTAAGCAGATTAAATATATACAGAAGATCTTTTATGCCTGCTTCCTCTGAGTGAAGGGTATTATGTTTGTAAATCAAAGTCTAAATGCTGGCAAAGGGAGCAAACTGCATAATCTTATTGAAAGGTTTATATCTTTAAACAGTATTTTAACATAACTGTAACTTAACCATTCCTTAGTTCAGCTTTAGGAACAGACACATGAGATGTGATTCCCAATAACAAATCAGTCACAGCTCCTAAGAAATGCTTTTAAAAAATGTCTTTCCTAAATTTTCAAAACAAATGTATTTTTACAAAGCACAATTTGTATTTATAAGGAAGAATCTTGTCTAAGTTAAGTTCTATAAAAGTGTGAATCAAAATTTTAGCTAAAGTAAGACTTCAGTCTTAAATTTATAGAGTTATGAAAAATAAATCCAATGTGAATTTTCCTTTTTTACAGACAGAGGAATCCATATAACTTTCTATCCATTAGCACTGCAGATGAAGAGAGTAGAGACAGATTTAGGTGTTGCGTGCATTAAGGCAACCTCCTCAAGAACTTTGAGCAGAGAGAATATATTCTATTTGGAAATATTTCTTGGATTTTATTTTATAGTTGTGTTTGTTTGATTTTTTTGGATTGCATGATTTGTTTGGTGTCATGGTTTAGGGTCAGGGCAGCCCCCTAGACCTATAACAGATGCTCTCTGTTAACCCCCCTCCCTCCCCAGAGGGGAAAGAGAAAGGCAATAAGGGAGAGTGTCCTGGTTTGAGTGAGAACAGAACTAATTCTGTTCAGTAATTTTACTTTTCAGCTCAGTTCTTTTAATTCACTGTACTTTCTGAAGTTAGCAGGCTGTTTTCATAGACAGTGTCTGCTTCTAGCAGTGATAACACCCCATGTTTAGAGTTACTACCAAGTATTGGTGTGCAGACCAAGGCCACTGCTGGGTCTTGTGTACCACATTGGGGGGTGCAGGAAGTGAAATGCTGCACCTGCAGGGAGGAGCGGACAGGACGGGTGACTCTAAACTGACCAGCGAGGTATTCCATCCCATAGACGCCATATTTGGCTAGAGCTGAGGGACCCAAAGGGTCTCTGGGCTCTTCTCTCCCCTTTTGGACTGCTTTGCCAGCTTTTGCTTGGCTTGGCTCAGGCCCCCTTTCGGTTCCTTCCTCGGAGCACCCAAGGAGGACTCTGTTCGTTCTGCCTTCGATCTGATCTGCATGTTCCTGAACCCGGTACCAGAATCCAGCTCCTGAACACAGCTCCCGGCTGCTGCGGGGCACAGTCTGGGACTGCCCCAGTGCCTGCTCCACAGCATCAGTGGTGATGGTGATGTAATTGCCATCAGGGGGGTTGGGTTCAATACTGGTTTTGTATATATTTGTATATATTCCATTTTTATAATTATTAATTTAATTTTCATTCAAGCTGTTCTAGTTTCCTTTTCTAATCGCTAAGTCTCTCTCCCTTATTCCCTTTCTCTTCCCCTCTGGGGAGGCAGGGCGGTTAACAGAGAGCGTCTGTTATAGGTTTAAGGGGCTGCCCTGACCCTAAACCGTGACAGAGAGAGACTTTGCTCTCATAAACATGAGGTGTTATCACTGCTAGAAACAGACACTGTCTGTGAGAAGAGGCTGCTAACTTCAGACAGTGCAGTTAGTTAGAAGAACTGAGCTGAAAAGTAAAATTACTGAACAGAATTATTTCTATTCTCACTCAAACCAGGACAGTTTGTTTTTTATTTGTTTGTTTCAATATAGTTTATTTTATTGGTAGCGGTGTTTTTTTCCTCCTAAGATTGCCAAGATCTGCACAGATTGGAGTTCTGGAAAAACAACCTGCACTAGATTGCTGGTATGATATTAATTGAAGTTGCTAAAGTGTCTGGCTGTACTATGCATTCACCAGTCCTAAAATAACAAAAAAAAAAATTTCAGTTATTGACTAATGTTGCTGGAAATATGAGCTTAAGAAATAACAATGAGCATGCTGTTGTTTATTTTATGCTCTTAGTTCCTCACTTATTTTGTATGAAGCTACTAGGTAGTAATGTATAAAAACCTGTAGAGAGAAGAGATTAAAGAATTCTTGGAATCCAGCAGGGTGGTGGAGTGAAAAGAAGGAACAGAAATGGACAGGGCAGAAACAGAGAGGGAAGAGGAAAAGAGATGCAATTTTTGAGGAGGAGAGAAAAAGGCAGAGCTTCTGGAAATCTGTGGAGATGGAGACCGGTGCATGAAAAGGAATTGTTTGTGTAGACTAAGATTGTTTGGTGCACTCTGCTGAGACACTATTTCTCACTAGGAACAAGGAATAAATGCAGCTGCAAGCTAGAAGCAGCCTGTATGTGGGCAACAAATTGGAGTAGAATAGGTTGGACCAGACTCAAGATTTTCTGTCCCCCAAAAATCTGAGTTTTCAGCAAGACATTGAAATAGGAAAAATGAGGCCTTCAAAGTAAAATACATAATGAAGAAGACAAAGTCTAGGAAAACTGATGGTACTTCAGTAGAGAAAGGTTAGGCTGAATAGAACATAAAATACCAAACAAAAAAGATTTTGGCCAGTAAAGCATATTCCTTTTTAAAAAACTAAGATGGAATCCAGTCTCAACATTTAATCTGTGAACTACAGTGACAAGTGTCTCAGGACCACAAGTATAGGTGTGTATTGGTAAACCTGTTGAAACTAGAAAGTCTGGAGTCAGATATGCCCTACATGCATTTATACACAAGATGAGCAATCTTAAGTGTTTTCACATGATCAAGGCTGTAGCCAGTAATATAACTGTGAGTAAAAAAAATATCTGAAAGTCCTCTTCCAGATAGAAAAAAATCAGTCAACTGATCAAAATCAGTCAAAGTAACTCAAAGTTACTTTGAGTTTTATAAATGTATTTTCCCAGCAGCTGCTTTACACCAGCTTCCCAAAATATTCTTGTCTCAGAAAGTTCTGTTTACTAGAAATAGATGGATATTGTGCTCAGTGTGGGGCAGCAATAAATCACCAGGGACCAAAATAAGGTTGAAAAGTGAGAAGATGACAGGATTATTTTCATTCATTTTGGTCATAGACAGCTCTGGGATTTATGCAGTTATAACATAAGCAGCCAAGCTCTTTCCTGTACAAATTGTCCTAAATTTTACATGCAAGTTCTAAAAGCCTCTGCTCAGCATTTCTTTTCAAGTCTAATTCACAGAACTGTCATTTATAAATTTACAGTCCAAACAGCAGATCATTTTGAACTGTGTGTATGAGTTGGATTCTAAAGAGATTGGAATGGAAAGTCGCATCCCGCATCAGTTTGTACAGGAGAAATGAAATGGTATTTTTACTCAATGTATTACTCAGTTTAGTATGAAATGGATATTTTTATAAGATTAAATTGGGGATATGAACCAATTTTTAGTGAGTGTTTACAACTCTAACCTTAACACATTTCTAACTGTGTTAGGTGACAGTGATTACTGTAGTTCTGACAATCACACAAGACATCCCAAGGAGGAACACTAATCAAGATTAAATACTCATTTTACATGAGTAATGATAACCAAAAAAAGAAGAAAGTAGCAATTCTATTAAACCAGATTCTAAAACTCAGTTGTGACACTCTCCCTGATATAAGCAGGGCTAAGTTTCACTGAAATAACATCCACAATTACTGTAACTTAATTACGACCACCAACTTTTAGGTTTTGTTAAGCAGTCAAAAACTCACATAGAAGCCTTATGAAAGGAAAAGACAGATATTTGGTGGCTAAGGCAATAAGCAGAGAGGAAAGCTGTATTCTCAGCAACATTGCCAGTAGAAAAACACTTAATGGAGCTGAGTCCTGAAACACACCTTCAGACAATCTGACACTTGGGTTTAAACCTGCTGGAATGAATTTCCGCTCCATTACACTTAACTACATTTTTCTTTGCTACAATGGTGTCACCTTTCTGTATGGTAGTGAATAGTTTGGATAAGGGCAGGAGAAGCTAAGCTCCCAAGTTTTCAGCGGGCATTGCACAAGTACATTCTGTAAAGTCAAGGAAGTCTGAACAGCTTATGATGGTACATATACATGGATCAGCTGTAATTCTGAGGTGAAACACTTCTGCAGTTCTGACCTGTGACATACTAAGGCAGTTTGGGCTGACACATTTTGTGTTTTTTAACACCTACAGCTATTCCGTGACGACTGGCTTCAATTATACAACAAATGAAAATAAAAAGACAAAGAGGGAGTCCTCCCCTCTGCAAAATACAAGTATAAAATAATACTGTGAGGGTATTTGTATGAAAACAAAAAAGAGTAAAGCCAGTATTTCTTTTGAAGGAGCATACTTCTTGACACAGAGGTTTCTAAGCAGCTTTATTGGACGCCAGATATGTCTAGGTAAACAAATATGGCAGGAAGTAAGGATCAAGAAAATGAGCAGGTATCTTAAAAAATATCCAACCAGTAAATAAAAGCAAATTATGATTATGCTGAAACATGAGAAGAACTGGCATCTAAAGAAAAATTAATATAAAACTTACTAAGTATTTTCTCCCTCAAGACATTTATACTACTTTCCTCCAAATAAACAGCTAGTGTCTAAATCTGGTTTGAGAAAAATAACTTGAGAATGCTAACACTAATAATATCACAAAATGAAGGAAATAGCCATGTAATAACATAATTCTTGGTATGTTTTCTATATTACAACTGTTTGGGCACTAACCTAAGAGAAAGCTTTCATTTTTTCTCCTGCATACTTTTATTTTTTCTCTAACTCATATTTGTATTTGATCCTTACCTTTTAGATGTTTAGATGTTTCTTTGTTTGTATTAAATCAGCATAATTTAGGATTAAACTCTCAGAATCTTCTTATGCTGTGAATATGGTAATACAGAACTTTCATAGTAAAACTGTGTGCATGACAATGTGAATGAGATTAATTAAAAAGTCATTTTTCCTTGGAGAACTCAGAAAAAAAGAAGAGAATTAAGCTTAGCAAGCAAATCCAATACAATTCCCTTCTCCTAAACCCATTCCTCACTTTAGGAAAGATTGTTATACAATATAATCAGAAAAACATTAAGATTGTCTGTGAATTTCTATACATTTTATACTATACATCTCATGAAAACATTTCTGAAACCAAAGCTTAATTTACCCCAGGAGAGACACTGCTGCAAAAGGCTTAATGAGTAGCTGTGGGTATAAGAAACATTACCAATCACCCCTTGGTACAAAATAAATAGTGTAGATTATGCAGTTTGAAGTGAAAAAAGTGCTTTGAATGGTAGGGTTGTAATGGACCTCTTCATTAAGAAAGCTCTTGTAAATAAGTATCTAACTATATTTAACTACAGAATACTTTCAGAGTAGTGCTTCTTCCCAAGTAGAGCATGGATAGAATCTCTGATGAAACCTGGACCAAACTCAGACCAAAACAGAAAAAGAAAAAACATGTCAGCTTCATAATAAGGTCAATACAAATGAATTTGAACTAGGCAATATAAGACTGTCTTCTGAAGGTGGTAGGTTGTATTCCTTGAGAAGATATTACTCCTGGGAAACTTTCCTTTATAATCATCAAATCTGGGGAAAGGGAGAAGGAAGAGAAAGCATAAAGAAAAAAAAAAAATTGCTCCACAGCTGACACACAGAGAATAGGTCTGTAGAATATATCAGATTTCAAGTGGACTTAGACACCTTATTGCTTCAGGTGCTTTTATATGTAGTGAAGGTAAGAGCAAACAAATAGCCTGTGGGTATTGCCATTCTGCTCAGCTATGGGCAGCAATATGTCTGCTCCCATCACTCAGCAAAACACTGTCATGATAGTCTGGATAATGCTCAAAAAAATCTGTATGGGTATCAGTATTTTTACTGTCAGTGTCATTCAGTCATAATGTACTGTGTAAATGAGGACTAAAGTAAATGTTCTGGCTACTACATATTTGAGAATTAATGGAGAATTCCACTCTACTGGAGTACAATTTTTAAAGTACCCATTCTGTGATTTTAAGATGGGGACAAGATTAATGAGCAAACACCGAATAAATAAGAAAAATTAGCTATTTTCATGTTTTAATAGGTTAATCTCCTTGTTTTGCTGTGGTACGCCTTATGGCAAGTTTTATATTAGCTAAAATTGAGATAGACCCTCAGGCCCCAGTGCTTGAAAATACTGTCCCTACTCAATGTAGTTTTGTTGAGCCTATCCTTGCTCAAATTCATTCCTCAGCATACAACAACATTTATATTGCCAAGCCTGCAGAAAAACAGCCTTGTTAAATGACATTTACAACTGCTTGAATTTAACAGATTTTCATATATATGGCTCATGTTTACTCAGGGACAGAAGTAGGTAGTTTCTGAAATGTTCAAACTTTAATACTTACAACAACCTCAAGCAAAGAAAAATCTTTTAAGATGCTTTAAAACTTAAAAAATTGTTTTAAAATTCACAATCACATTGTTTTAATGACAAACAAGCTCTCCAGTGGCTTGGAATTTAGCTTTTAATTATGTCCATATCAATTAAATTCCTATGTCTAGAAGTATACAACTCATACATTCCAATGTTACAAGAAAATTTGTTTTGATTTGGGAACCTTCATAACACTTAAAACTGACTTCATGCACACAGCCTGGTATTTTATCAACCTTTGTTTTGGCACCAAGTACTACTAAGCAGTAAAGTGGAGTGGAGTTTTTCATTTTGGCTTCAGCATTTGGAAAGGCACTGAGTGCTCATAACTCCATAAGAAGTGAAAGGAACATGTAGATCTTTAACACCCATAAAATTCAGTGCAGAGGAGAACTTAGAATAGCTGATGGCTGTGAGGATGGAAAGGAACAGGACTGTTGTTCTGACCCTATAACTGCAAGTAGGTTTAGAGCCAGACATGAGCAGGAAACATGTTTTCCCTGTTCTGTATCACTAATATTTCAAAACATCAGGTTAAATGTTAAGATTCTGTGGGGGTATAATGTTTTAAAAGACAGGAAGAGGCAGATCTGTTTCAAGGCTGCCTTGTACGTTAAGCAGAGGTGTGGGAACCAGCATCCTGCCACCTGTCCCTGCCTGGGTCATAGCGAAAAACAGAACACAGTCTCTTCTCTCCTACAGAAATGTTCTCAGCAATAGCTAGAGCATGGGGGGGGAGGGGGGAAGTACAACCCAGAGTCTTGACCCAGATAGATTATCTCTTCTTATTCCAGATTTTCATCTTGAATTTCTGAAAGTTTATCCTGAATGAAAGTTTTCTTCAGAAACATGGTTGTCCCAAAGTAGCAATAAAAAAAATTAAAAATGCGATTTCAGGCTGGGAATATCTGTGTTCTTTTGGAAGAAGACATGAAAATTTCCTTATCTTTAAACTGAAAAAAAATCTGAAATTTTGGTCTTGTCTTTTAAATTAAATTATACAATTATTAGTTATTGAAAGCATTTTCACTTTTACAGTTGACATTTTGATTCCTTTAAAGCATCTTATTTTCTAAGCATGAAATCTCAAACTTCAATCACATTTATGATGTCAGCTTTTTCTCTTTATTACTGTTTTGTTGTCATGTTCTTTAGTTTTATTCTTCTTTATAATAATGACCATTAATAAATTCAATAGAGTAACGTACTAAATATCAACTGTTTATCCTGCAGAATCAGCAAGGTTAATGCACATGTTCTAGGATCATTGAAATACAGATTAAAGGTAATTTTCTAA
The DNA here is from genome assembly GCA_025345505.1 of Todiramphus chloris collaris. Classification (NCBI taxonomy): domain Eukaryota; kingdom Metazoa; phylum Chordata; class Aves; order Coraciiformes; family Alcedinidae; genus Todiramphus; species Todiramphus chloris. The sequence continues at coordinate 11,098,505 of JANVCC010000035.1, read as the reverse complement.
CACCTAATCTTCCATGGACAAAAGAGTAATAGTAAGTACAAATTTAAATTCCTGGCATGCCTAAGGTATTCCTCTTTGCTGGCAACACTTAGAGTACATTGTTCTAAGAACATGCTCGGACAGTGAAACCACACATCTCAGTAGTGTTATCTCTCTTGAAAATAGTATCAAAATTGTCAGGTCATTTTGTATCCCTATTGACCTTAATACATCAGTCATATTGTGTTAATGCAAGACTTTGCTATTTAATAATTATTTAAAAGAAGAGAAAATAACATTTTAGACACTTGTGTGGGTTTTTTTGCTAGTTTTTGCTGTCTTCTGTGCGATCAACTCACAAAACGATCATATGATTATGGAAAGCATAGAGTTCCAGGGATTCTGCTTCTCTGAAAATAGATTTCATCTACTATCGTTTCTGTGCTGAACAAGACACTGAATCAGCAAAATGGAACTGGATTCAATTAAGCTGACCCCCTTTGTCTATTCTTTTACTGAACTTTAGGTATTTTAAAAGTCTGAAACACACTTTTTTTCAGTGAAGTGTAAAAAAGTTTTAGAAGTAATACTATTTTTAAAAGGCTAGCATTGATAACCTTACTAGATCTGAGCATGTCATCACTTATCGTACAAGATGGTCTAAATAATTCTATTAACTGTTTCTGTTTCTTGATCTTCCTATGTGTATACACCTGTGAATTCCATGACTCTATTCTGAAATAAACCCCAATCACAGAACACTTTCACAAGAAAGTATTTTCGTAGCAGTGCTTTTGATGACTGTGTCAAAAGGCATTTTCCCCCTCTTCCCTTTAAGTTGACAGTGATCCAAATAGCCAAGATTTGCAGGTGTTGAGCTTTAGCTGTGAAGCATTTGATCTGCCCACCCACAAAGAATTCCCCTGGAAGCATACAGCTATTGCAGCAGTTCTCCAGCTTGCTGTTGAGTATAAAAGCTACTCATAGTCATTTCAGGATTAGAAAGACAGAAAGGAAGCCTGAGACATGTTCAGATTACCTTATAGTACCTATTGTAAATTAAGTAGCAGCCTTCTCTTAGTCCATTCAATTGCTTCAAACTCCTGGCTCTGTCACAATGTGAATAAAGCTAATTGGACCTAGTTTGTATTTCATATAGAGTTTAAAATATATCTGCACTGAATTAAGTAGACTATTTCATGGGAATGTTTGAAAGAGGATTTACTACAAAAATCTCAACGTTTGTTAATTCACACAGAGGAACAGCATCAAAATTGTAATTTAACAGGCAGTATCTGCTGCACTGTTGGGTCCCTTTGCACGTGTCAGCCTACACCTGAGTCTGTGAGCAGCAGGGCAAAGAAATGCGTTGGAATTAGTAATTGTGACCTTCAATCACAAAACCAATGGTATGTGATGTTACTTCAACGATTATCAGTGCAGGCATGTAACACTTGGTTGGTTCAGGCAGGTGGCACAAAAATAAACAAGACCTTTACCTTAGGCTTAGCTTTTTATTTCTCATTATCGCTTCTCTCAATTCACACAGAGTCTGAATTCTCATTCCCTGGTGGTTTGTTCTGCAATTAAGGTCTTTGCTGCATTTTGACTTAGTACTGACTAAATGAGAATGGTGACTCCTCTGTGACTCCTGTGCTTTCACTTAAAAGAGCCTCAGCCTGAAGTTAACCTAGATGTGCATCTCTTACGTGTGAGAAATGACTGCCCATCATCCTTCTGAGACTGGGAAGCAGACTGAGCTTTAGGTCTGGTACAGAATGAGGGTTGTTCAATCATCATGCAACTCCTCGGGTTTCCCTGCTTGCTGCAGGATCCCAGAATCCAGTTTCACATGAAATGCAGACAGGAGCTGCAAGAATATATACAGCATTTTGATATTTTCCCAAACAAACTTGTGTGTATAATTTTCCATTTGCTATGTCATGTTCACAGCAGTGGATATTTACATATTGCAACAGCTGGCTATAGCTTTCAGGTCAAAATGTTGTGTAATTCTTGTTTTTAATATCTAATGGAGTTCCATTTTGAGGTAAAAAAACCCAATGGAACCCTTTTTGTTCTGTTAAATGTTAAAAGTATAGCTTCTCCTTCTCCACAATATATCTGAAAAATCTGTCAAAAGCCAGTAATTGAGATTCACTAAATCGTCATTAAACAATCAGAAGCAATGCACATTACTATTCATTTTCCAAACCCAAAATAGAAAAAGTATTTTCCTCTGCAGTAAGACCACTGTAATATTTCAACATCTCTTTAAAACGCTTAATGAACTAGGAGGATTTATCTTTTATAACCAATGTAGATACTCTGTCACAGTTATCTAGTTGTAGAAAACATGTTTTAAAACATCTGAATGGTAGAAGAAGCTTATTTATCCATCTACTGGTGCAATGGTAGGGTCCATAGGTTTACCTTTTAATAATTAAAATTACATATGGAAAGGTGATCTGTTCACACACAAACTCAATTTTTTCATCACTGTCCAATGGTTAGAGTGGGAATCCTAATTTCAGTCATTTTTGTGAGAAACTGTTTCTCTGCTCACATTTCTTTTGCATAGGAAGACTACAGGATACAGCTTACTTAATATTAACAGATGAAAAGGCTAGAAGGTTACCTGAAAAATCAGCTAGATTCACTGTGTGGATGGAGAGTGAAAGGCATTTTGTATGCTTTCTAAAGACTTATTTCCACCTGTTTCTCAATTAGAAATTCCTTTTACTATCTATAGTGTCATGAAAATTGCAGTGAAAACACCACTTCTGTACTAAAAGAAGAAAGTGGTCAAACCTGAAAAACAAACAACTTCTTTTGTTTTCATGGGGGGTTTGTTTAACTTTTCTAGACAGTGTGGTGATCATATTGGCAGAAATGCTTTTTGTTGAAAGATTCACGCATTAGATGAGCTGAAATATCTCACATTCTGATTCTTCCATATCTTAAAGAAGTCATCCTGCAGGCCAAACCCTGCATTGATATTCATAGTATTTTACAGGTCAAAAACAAGCAGGTAAAAAAAAAAAAATCAAGAAACATTTCAAAACTAGTTTGCATATGAGAAAGAAATCAGAAGGAGGAAGGCAGCACAATTTGTTTATCGGTACTGGTCACCTTTTAATTTCATGTGCTGTATACCGTCAAAATTAGTGAGTTTCCAAGGTCAATAGTCTATCAGTCAGATTGCATTCAAGAATCTTTTAAGGTTTGTGCTAATAAACGAAGTCTGACATGGTTATTTTCTCACTATATCCAATGTTTGTTTTATTCAGAAGCAAAACGGGAACATTTCATGAATAGCAAGTGGTAGTCAGGCAAGTAATCTAAACACTGGCATGAGGAAACTCAAAGGTTATAAAACAATATAAATATAAAAATACAGTAGTGAAAGAACTACAAAAATGTTCAAGCATCTGTTTCTGAGGTTTACTAGAAGTATTAGGACTAGTTCTACACAAAGGATAGTTCTTTATGTTTATTTTCAAATGATGATTTTGTTGTCAATTAAGAAAATTTAAGCATCCATAAACACAAATACCATTACAACTATGAGGATTTATTTAGACCAATTTTACAACTACTGTATTAATAAAAAAAAGGAGTCTGCTGTGTAAACTAAACATAGATTTTGTTGCATTGTTATTATGCTACCATTGGAAATTAACTTAACTATAAAATTTTTTTTAGTACGTTTTGCTTTAGAATGGTAATGTAAAAGATGCATCTTCTCTCCTCCTGGATGTCTGGTAATTTCAGCAATGCATCTATATAAGGGACTTATTACACTCCTCTTTTTTAAAGTCTGTACCTCTGCAGTGAACCATTCACCCACAGTTTTGCTGATTATTGCTGGTTCATGCACCTTAGTAGTTTTACAATAAAGCAGCAGGAGGGTAGGAAAAAAAATCCATTATGTGATCACTACTAATTACTGATTTATATCCTCAAAAGTTTTAAGTACATTAATGAAGGCTGAAGGTCTGTGAAAACAGGTTGGCTGCAATCAGTAAACAGAGAAAGGACACAGATTATTTTCCACACTGTGTGGTAGTTATCATGGTATGACTACCACAAAGATATTATGTCAGATATTACCAGAATTGTCTCTATCTACTTTGGCATCTGCTCCCCTCTCTGCCCATCATACATTCTTAGTGAGAATTACTAAGGGATCATAAAATTGAAGTAGAAGGCCAACAAAACCTCAGGGCTACGATTTCTTACTAAGAAAAATTCTGTTTGGAGAGGGAAAATACCTAAAAGCTTTGTTCATTTAAGCAGACCGGGAGATCTGGTACTCTCAGGTTTCAGAATAGTTGCTATCAAAGGTTATCACACCATTATTTTACAATGCTATGCATCGTGTATATCCTCTAAAGCATTAAATACACCTTTAGTGAAGGGAAGAAAAGCGCTACCCCAGCAACACAGCCAAGAGGGATCAACAGTATCAAAACATTCTCAAAGTTCCTCTCACCTTGTACAAAGCAACTAATCCAAGAACAAAAGCTTTTTGTAATGACTTTCCAATGTGGAATAGTTTTTGACATTGACTTCTCTTTGTCTAGGGTTTCATCTTCACTCCAGAATTAATGCGGATGTTAAAAAACTAGAACATGCTCAGATCAAGTCTTTGTTAAATCTAATCACTTTCAGCTTAAGAAAAACCAAATCCTGAATCTAACATGTTCCAAGTATAGTGCCCTATTCAGAGAACCTTTAGAGTCAGAGGAAGTAGAGTAGGTGAAGAGTAAAATGAAGAAAAAAAAGGAAACAAATTAACCCTGAAATAAAAACCTAGGCTATTTGTGTCTTAAAAATGAAAAAATATTCATTCAAGCCAGTCAAGAAACAGATTTCAAGGCGGGGGGGGGGGGGGGGGAATATACCTACAGCATCTTACAGCACTGTACATAAAGAGAATGACAAATCTGAACTCAGATGTTCCAAGGCAAGACGAAAGAGAGAGAAGTTAGATAAATACAGCTGCTCACTGTTAGAAGGAACAGTGCTTACTGCTTGTTATTAGCAGGCTACTGGGAAAGAAAAACCATAACATTTGGTCAATCTGGCAGTCTATTTTTCAGGCTGGCACTGCCCATTACACTAACCAGTCCAGCTCTCCCTTGAGTGTTCTATGGTGGTATAATATGGACAGCGTAACTGAGGGAACAAGACTGACTCTGTCTTACTAGCAGACCAAGTAAAATGTTTTTGGAGCCAGTTATGTTCTAGTAACAAAGGAGGTAAATCAAGGAGTGAGAGGTCTGTTGGTACGATGTCTTCAAAGTAATGGTATCACAAGCATGTAATATTCTTTCATGCAGACAAATTATATTTCTTTGCAGTTTACTTGAACAATGACTTTTTCTTGTTTACATTTCATTCAGTTATGCTCATCAATTGCCGGTTGATTCTTTTTCCTTCTCTAATAAACAGTCAATAGGTAATATAGTCAAAGTCAGGATTCACAATGATTGAAGATTTTAGGAACATATATATTTCTCATGTTGCTTCCTTTTTTTTTTTAACATCACTCTGTAGATCACCTTCACAAATTCTCATCACTGAGGGCATGTAGTTAATAAGGTGTTATCCTCTCTTTCTCTTCATGAATAAGGACGTAAATTGAAATAATTCCTAATGTCACTCTTTGTCACATTAAAGTTATCAGCTGCAGCTTGGTCCTCCTTCATTGAGAAGACCTTAAAGTCTTTACATACCAGCATTTAGCTCTAAATAGATGCCTCTCTCGATACTTTTTTTCCGTAAGTGATATTCAGCCTTTGCAACAGGTGTCTTCCTTCTCATTTCCAATTGAAACAGAGTTGAAAAGATTACCCAGTGTAAAACTTTCAGTAATAGATTCAGAAGTGTTTGGTGGAGTTTCTCCAGAGTAACCTAAAGGAGATTAGCTCATGTACTGCTAAGGATGTGAAACTGAGAAATGACTTATTAATGTGTGAGGTGTCATGAAAGATAACTATGGCATAAAACACAGTACTTGCTGATAACACTATGTTTACTGGAATCAGCTAGAATTATCTGGACCTGCTTTGATGTGCCTGGTCTGGCCTCATGCTACTCATTTATTTTACTACATTTACTTTAGGAAGGCAGTAAGGACCATGCCTCAGTTTTTCAGTGCATACATTTGAGTCTGAATACTTGAAAGAATGGATCAGGAACACAAAGGTAGATTTTACCTGTAACTTCTAACTTAATTGGAGATGGGACTGTGATGGCCTGAGGTTTTTTTTTTTTGGTCATGCCTTGTTGTAGCCTGATCAATAAACAGATCACTATATTGGTTCAGGAAGGAATTTTTCTTCTGATGACTTTGGGAGGAAGTCTTACAGGAATTTATTTATGATTTTGTCAATCTCATGACACAGGGAGTGTGCTGTACCTTCTAGGGTCATTTGGGAATTTCACTAAACAAGCTCGACTTGTTACGCTCTTCAGCTCTCTTGCAGTGCATCATCATCCCAATAACAAAGCCATGACTATAGGTTTAGTATTCTTACAGCATTTTGGAAATGTTTTTGTCTTATGATGAGTGGCTAAGATAGTTTATGGGCCCATACATTTGCTGAATGGACAAGAAGTGAAGACAGGATCTGAGGATCCATCTCTGTAGTATTAAACTATGTGAGTTTGTTTCATTTCCCACTCATGATTTAGAGTGTACACAACATGATTCTCAGATTCTGAAAGCTAAAAAACATGCTTCTCTTTTTTCATCTTAATGGATCCAGTTCTACCTTACTTTTGCTTGAACTGCTTCAATCCGTCAAGACTGTGGATCACAAGTTGGACAACAAAAGTCAGGTTGCAATAGACACTTAGAACTTAAGGCATAAATACTGGAGTTTAAAGGTGCCATATGAAGTCAGGCAATAAAATCAAGAATTTTGTCCAAGGCAGGAAAGGGAATTCCTTTCTAACCTTAGGAGTAGGTGATTATCAAGAACCAGAGACCATTAAGCTATATGAACTACTCCATTCAGAAAATCCCATGAGATAAAAAGCACTGCTTATGGAGTGAAGGTAGGTTCAAATGTAGAAAAAACAAGGCAGAGCAACAGTTGCCCCTCTTCACTGACTTGCAAGCCAGCTGATGTAATCGCAATGGGAACTAAATGTTCTCTTCTGAACAGCTCCAATTTCCTGCTGCATGGCAAAACTCAAATCCCCTGAAAATTCCATTAAATTTACATTTACCACCACACATGGTATTGCTATACTATTTGCACAGGAAGGGACTGCTGTTTAATCAAACTGGACACTTACCTTAAAAAAAAATTATTTGATGCAGTGTTGCATGGCTGATTAATGCATTAATTTATGCAAAGGTAATATAATTAACGGGTGTCATCATTAATTGTACTTCAAAACTATAGAAAAATATTTACTTTTTTGTTTAAAGATCGAATAGAACTTTGTCTTGTTTTCAAACATTTTCCCTTTTCACCCCTCCATTGTAAAGTTTTGAGTTCACAGTAGTATGTCTGTGGTTGAAGAGTATGGATTGTTTCGCTCTACAAGAACAGAATCTGTATTCTAAAACATGTCCTGCCTTGTGAACCTCTCTGAGACTTTTGAAGTGAAGTACTTGGGGATAACAAGTAATATGAGCTCAGTTTCTTGCAAACTGTTTTGGTCTTGAAATCTAACTGCTTAGTTAAATTTTACAAGTGTATTGCAGGAAGTCAAATGGTTTTAGTCCATGAAGTTTACAAAACTCACTGCCTGTGAGTTCTGAATCATGTTTATGCTTCAGTGAGATGATTTATCTCTTGGTGCTTAACTGAATAGAATATTGTCTTTTATGATTTTGTCCCCTTGACATATAGTTTGTCTATAGTTTTGTCTTCAGAATTATAATAAGAATTTAATGAATTTCACAAGTGTGGATATTCATCTGTTTGCAAATTATGTCTGCATCATCTTTCACATCCTTTTTTCATACAGAATAGGCTTCACTGGTTACTGGGGAAGTATTTATTATTTATGCTATAACTGTAGGCAAACTTATTTTCTTTAAATCTGTTGCACTTCATGAAAACACAACCAAAATCAAAGATTTGTGCGAGCCAGTTTCTTTTTCACTAAACAAAGTTATTGTGTTCTCACATTGGTGTGAGATATCCTGCCATTTCCTTTGCTTTCTTTTCTATATTAAAAAAAAAAACAAAACCAAAACAACAAAACACTCTCAAAAATTTAATGTTTAAGTGCTAGATGTAAGGAAATATGATGTATACATTTCCAACATCAAAGTTTTATTCTGCTTATTTTTATTCTCTCACATGTCTTGATTGGGATAGACATACCCTCAAACTCTGTGTGGTAACACAGACTGCTAGGGTCAAAGGCAGGAGGGACCACAGAATCTCCTTTCGTATGGCCTTGGATAGCTGGATCCACAGCTCAGTTTTCTTTCAGCACAAAACTTTGAGGGGAAGTATTAAGCAGCATATCTCGAACCATATCTTGAATAATTACTTGAAGATTTCCTTGAATAGGTCCTCTCCCCCCAATTTTTTCTCATTACACTGTTTTCCCAATCAAATATATGCAATTAAATACACTGCTGTATATATGAATATGTTATATCCTGCATGAACATATGTATACACTCATATCTTTCAGATATGCCTCCAAGGCTGCATTCTCACTCCTTTACTATTTGGGATACAGGGAAATTTATAGTAATGCTTTGCAAGTTTACATGAAGAGATGTTGGAGTGAAGAGACAATCCAATACTTTTGGTTTGGAACTCAAGATCTCCAGTCTCTTTACTGGATCTTTAAACACAGGAGTTTACATGTGTATAGTTACTACTTGGGATTTACTCTGCTTATTTTCACTTTTTGTTATTTTGTTTGACCACTTCCAATATCTTTAAATATAGTTTTCAATTGCAGAATATCAGACACATGCTAATAAAAATGCTTATTGTTGCTAACAGATGTATTAGCCACAGATAATTTTCTCCTTTGACAGCTATCAAAGCTGTGAATACGTATTCAACTCCCACCCCCCTGAAATGCTCCCTCCGACCAACATTTCCTGAATTACAAAATGAAGGAATTAAAGCCCTGTTAGTCTTTCTTGTAGAATTCACTCGTGTATATTATCTTCTAAATGTGGGGGTATTTTTTGCAGTATAGCTGTACCTTTGCAGAGCTAAATAATTTAATCTCACAGACCCATAACAATTTCTGAGACTCACTTGATTGAATAATACTACTAGTGATCGTATCACCAGAATGGCAACACACACATTATAAACTCAGAGAGAGAGAAACCATTTCATCTCTGTGAGTGATACCTTCCTAGGTAGCTGTTTAGTAAGTAAATAACTCTAATGAATAAGTATACTTGAAAAAATGAAGATATGTTTATATGGATAAATGGATATGGAACTTTTTCTGGTTGGAAGCAGGTTCACTGAATGTTTATTAAATATTCACCAGCATTGCAGGTCCAGAATTTTATTTAACCTTGTGACTACTGTGAAGACACATTTAAACCAAAAATTCTAGGTTTCTCTGTGTGGAATCACTCTGTGCTTAATATTTTTTTTTTTTAATGGATCTCTAACAGCCTTTTTAATATCTCTGGGACTAAGCTGCATCCTTTGGAATAACAAGGTTATACTAGCAAATATGAAGCAGTAAAATTTCCTGGGCTTCCCGGTTCCATTCTGGTTAGGTGAAGTGGGGAAAAACCCTGTCAGGTTCTTCTCAGTATCTTAACACTTTTTTTTTTTTTTTAGTAAAAGTATGAATTAACTAATATACAATTAATTAAAAAATATATGAGTTTAAAATACTATAAAAATAAAGTGTTACTGTTTTACACTCTATGTTTATTTCTATTGGAACAGAGATTTGGGTTAATTATGAATGGTAATATTCATTCCTACACAGGAAGAAGGGCAAAGTACAGGGGCCATTGAACATTATATTTTTCCAATGTTTCCTAATTATAAGAACACCTGTGCTGAATAACTTTCAGCTGATCTATTTGCAAAGTGTTTAATAGTCCTTAAAATTTCTCATTTCTTAACACTAATGGGCCAGTGATGTTTGCACATTAACTTGTGTAAGAAATATATTGGCAGAAACTGCTTAAAATACGTATTTTCCCACATTATACCTAACCAGTGGTTTCTAGCAGGGTGCTTACTTGAGATATATGCCAAGAAGTACATTAAATATTAGCAGATATTGTGGGTCGTTTTTGTTAAGGGTGAAGTGTTTTGTCTTTGGTACAAATAACTCATTCTAGGGAAGAACCCAGGGACTGACCTAATCAGCTCAGGGAAGATATTTGTGTGCCAAAGAGCACATCTTGCACCTCAGTATAGTGGGCAGATTTAAATGTCTTCGATATCAAACACAGTATCTTCATTACTTTTGTTGTTAGAGAAACTGGAAATAATTATTTCTGGATGCTGAGTATTTAAGTGTAACACAAAAATTGATCCTTTTTCTGCCACCCCAATCTTTAACAGTGAGTGATCATTGCAATTCCAGACATAAATGTTTATAGTAGCTCTGGAAGAGTCACGCAGACGAATGCTAGTGGCTATTAATCTTAGTTTGATTGCTCATATCTCTTAAGTTCCTCTAAGTTAAATAGAAAACTAGCTCTAGCAGTTAATCAGGTGAAGTCAGGGAGAGGGAAGGAGTCAGTTTTTGGTTTGGATAACTGCAGTTTATGCTACCAAGTCAAGAAATTATCAGAGGATAACTGTGGAGGTTTTTTGTGGTTGTTATTTTTATTTGGGGTGGGGGGGGGGGGGGGGGGGGGGGGGGGGGACAACAGGGAAGAAGGAGGAGGATAGTTAAGATATCCTGCAGTGCAGACAGATGTTCAGAGCCAAGATTATTGCAGAAATTTCTGCAACCTGCATTTTAGAAAAAGTTATGCATAATGATCCATTCTGAATTTAAGAGATATTATTTTATACTTTCTTTCTTCTTCTCACCCTGGGATCTCCATGACTGCTACTGGAAGCATCTGTGAGCCTCCTTCAGCCATGTAGCTATCTCCCAGGCTATTCCTACCTATAATCTCTTTCCTTCAGTTGTTTAATGAAATGCTGGGTGATCCAGTTTTCTCTGAAAATTGAGTTTGTCTATTTGGATCAGAGTATTCCCATGGGAGGGAAAGGCCCCAAGTAACAGTCTTCATGACTTAGTTATAGGAAGCTATATATGTTCCTTTATCTTTGATATTGGACCATGTTTTGGTCTCAGAAATAAAGTAGGGATGTATTTGTGTAAGAAGATAACAACTATGGAATATAAACCACATATAAAAATGTGTTATCTAAAATAAAACTACATGAGGCCATATTCATGAGATATTTAGAAGATTCTTTACTTTCTTCTGCTTTAAATAAGAACATGTGTGTATCCAGATTCTAAATTAGTATCTCCTAACCTGGAATTCAATGTTGCTAAGTTTCTAACGCATGTTGAACCATAAACAGATTCCTTATGCCTGAAATTTTCCACTGACACCCTTACTATGAAACATAAAACATTAAGATCTTCACTGCACATCAGTAGTGTATTTTAGAGGGCAACAACAAATCTGAACATGTTTTTTAGCACAAAGTTGCATTATATTTATAAAGTAGGGAGAGCTTCTGGGAATACACACTACTTCCGTGTAAATCAACGTAAATCTTCAGTGTAAATGCATTGTAAATGTTGTAATTTCTGGTATCTTGAACAGATATGAATCTGTAAGGACTTTCTTAGTTTAAGTTAGGTAGCATAGTCAAAATGTTGTATATACTTTATATCAATTTAGATTCTATTTGGTATGCATATATATCTGAACGTATCTTATTTTTTGGCTTCTAATTCTTAAAACTGCAGTCTAGGTTCTTGAAGAGATTATATTGTCTTCAACTGTTAGAAGGTCTTACGTGTCAAATGTTATATATTGCTTTCTGCACTGGAATAAGTGACTTTACTTATTCCAAGTACAGACCCATGCTCACTGAAGGGCTCAGACGTTGATTTCTGAGAAAAATCAGTACCCAATTTTGTATCATCAGCAGAATGATTTTTCTAACTTTCTGAATTAATTAACTATATTTCTCAAAAAGCTCATTTAAAATTGTTATTTTATGTCATTGTGGCATAGTAGTAGTTCTTACTGTAGATTGATATGCTTAGTTAAATGAAATGTAGTTTTCCATACATGATTCACAACACGGGAAAACTTTCTTCCATGTATGGTCTTTTGAGCAAGGGATAAAGCCTTAGTCTTTTGAGCAAGGGTCAAAGCCTTAATTTGTTTGTTGTTTACCGAGTCTCCTGCTGTAGTAATTGCTCTTAGAACTGTTATTTGTGTAGAGTGAAATTTAATTTTCTTTTTAAGCTAGCTGTAACCTGTAAGCTTGTGTTCTTTCTAAAACTGTTCAAAGCCTCTGGTCACATACTTTTTCCACTTTACACCAACTTCATGTCAAAATGCCACCTAAACAGATGTTTATATACTCTAGACCTTCAAAAATATGGGTATTTTCTACTAAAACACTCTGATTGCTAGATACAAAACAAATGACAGTATAAGAAAACAGAGTATTGGAAAGGGGGTGATGAATATGTCTCTAGTATGTGTGAGTATGTCCTAAAAGGTACCTGTCAGACTACTGCAGATGTAAGAGCTATAGGAAAACATTTGGCATCATTCAACTTTTTTGGATTTATTCCTCTTGTAGCTAGAGGGAAATACGCACTTCTTAAATAATGATTGGATTTTTTTTGGGTCAATACAGAGAAGAAGAGTTCTGGTTGTCTTTTTTTATATATTTTTTTTTTCTGGATTTTGAGTGTTTACCTTTTGCTAGTTTTCATTTCTTGCTTTGAGCTGGTCCAGTCATATTCCTAGAGCAAATGGGACATTCCTTGAGGTATGACTAATGGGGTAGCTATATGCATTCGGGACATTATCTACTCAGCTAGATATTCCTTTTTGCCTGGAAGATGTTTTTTTACATTTTCTTAAATTACACCACTTTTCACACAGTTCCAGTGAGGGAAAGCTCATGATTGTGCTGAATATACTTCAGACAGGCATTTTTCCCAGGTGAAATTTTAACAGGTGTCTATTTCCACCTTTCACATGCATGTATGCTCAGTTCATGTTGAAGATGACACAGATAGTGCAAGTTTTTTTACCTTAGTTCAGCCTGATTTCTCTTTCAGTTTAACTACTACTACTTGTGGCAATGTGTGGCCTTGTATTTCTGTTGCCAACTTCAATTAAATATAATAGTCCATTTGCTTTCCTTCAGACTGATAGCTGCCTCCAAGGTAATACTGCCCATCATTTCCCATGAAGAATTCCTCCTTCTATAGCCATTCTCTTTTGACATTCTTCACACTTGACTGGTGTTTTTGAACACTGCAAAGTGATATTATACTGTAATTCTTACCTCTTCTCCCAACTACTCATTCTTCTCTTACCTTACCTGTGCCCCACAGACTGTTTTCTTTATTTGTTCTGATATTGAGGAACATTTCAGGCTACATTTTGGATTCTTTGTCATGTTTTTTTCTGGGCTATCTTGGTCATGAAGCCAGCAAAACTGACCTTTCCTCACCAGTTTCATTTTGAATTGGGTACTATGTCCTATTTCACCTATTTTTACTGCTTTGTTAAACATAAACTGTGAGCTTTCCATCCTTCAGGACTGGGGACTAACCACGTGGCTTAGTCCCTGAAATGATGTTCTTTCCTGAAATGGTGTTCTATCTCCCCTTCCTGAAGCTGCTTAAAAACTGCTGATCTTCAGAATTTGTTTGTACTTGCTTCTGGTTTTCATCTTATTTTTGCTTTACCTCTTTGTTTAAAAAAGTATAATTTGCATTTCTCTTTTTTATGCTGAGAATCTCTCTGTCAGGATTCTGGGTTGCAGAATGGCTAAAATTAAAGCTGTAAAATATGGAGGAAATCTAGGAAATGGCAGAGCTTTTCAGTTCTTTTTTTAATAAATGCACACCTCTGACAATTTAACTGGCCAAACCAAAGTACTGGGAAAGATAATACAGTGAGAAACTTAGACATTACATCTGTGCCTCAGGGCAAGATATTTTGGTTGTTCTGGTCTCATCCTTAGTTACAGCTTTGTGTTGTACTGCTACCCTTAGGTGTCTTTTTAAGATTTCCTTTTCCTAATATTTTGTATGTCAGTAGTTCTACTTTGGGGCAGGAAGAGTCATTACTCCTTAGATTAATAATATTAGTGTAGTCCCCGAAGACCTTGGCAAGCATGTTATTTTGGGGCTTTTTTCTTGTTAGTTTTTTTTCATTTTTCTCAGCAAATATCTCTTATTTTTCTTGTTTGGATTCTATTGGAAGTGTTGGTACATTATCCATTGCTCTTTTAGGTGTTATACTATAAACGTAACTCTGTCTCTGTACCATATTTTGGAAAGAAAATATGTAAGTTTATTTGGACTTTCTATATGAAGAGTGATGGAGTTGTCCTTGTATTCTCCAAAAGCACCTATTTCAAACCAGTGTCTTAAAAACACTTGCAATACCATTTTGATTCTGCCTCAAGATGATAATGTATACTTTTTATTTATTTGGATACAGATTCCAGTGGAAAATCTTGAGAGAGAACTTTAACCGTAGCCAATTTCTGTGTTACAGGTTTCCTATCTATTTCTTCCACTCTCTTTCTATCATCAAGCTCTTTTGTGTATTTCTTACACCACCAAGGAAGACACAAACAGAACTACTTTATTGCCTTGTAAGAATCATGTATCGAAGGCAAGAGCTTGATGATGTGGTATCATGGAAGAGTCAGAGCAAAAGTTTTTGACATATCTCTTTATTTGAGCTTCATTTTTTTTTCCTCCATAGAGTAATTTCATACTTGTTTTACAGCAAGATATGTTGAGTGAGAAAAATAGGACTCCTACCTGAAATTTTCTCCATAAAATTCCTAGAGGTGATGATGAAAAGTGTCATCAAATCTTAAACTTCAAAAGAACAGTGTTTTGCACCAGGAGGTTCTAGTCAGCTATTATGCCAAGAAAGGAAACCAGACTGTCTAGAGTCTGTATCATTAAAGTATCATTTAAAATCCTATGTGTTAGTCCTAACACAATAATGAAATAGAGAATAGTGTAGATAATCTTACGTCTCTTCTGCTGCCAGGAATGCTGAGTTGTGGAGCACCAAACTTACCTCCAACCAGCTTGCAGTACATTGTGCAGGCCCCATCTGTAGAAAAGGTTATCCCACTTTGGTCATTTGAGCTATTACCAGATTCTCTTACATGAAAACAGCTCTATTCATCATTTTTACTGTCAAACAGAGAGGATGTTCGCATGAGAATTTCTTGCTGCACTTTTAGATAAAGGCAAGACGATGCAGGAGGTATAAGTGCTGGAACCAAGAGGGAGTTGCCTGCAGGGTCCTCCTCTACAATGAGCAGGCTGAGTTTATCCTGCAGGCAAAGAGTCAAAGAGTTTGTGCAGCACACCACCAGCCTGAAGGCTAAACTGTATGTGCAGTGCAGCACAACACTGCACAGCACAGATCTGGTCCTACTCAGGTTAACTGTTGTATGGATAACTAACTTTTCCATGTACAATGGTCTTCTGGTCACGATCACTACTAACCATTAGTTTAGAAACTGGAAGTAATTGTGTATGTTCACTATCTTTCTTGCTGATAAAAAGGTTGAAGAGCATACTGGTTTGAAAGATAAAATGTGCTTTCAGCCTCTAAGTGGTCCCTTCCAGGTGAGGGTCGAAGCATAGAAAAGATAGAGGGAAAAGTCTCAGTCTCATCCCTTGCCTGTGGTGTTCTTGTTTGGTGAATAAAGGATTCAAGTCATTACAGTGTCAACCTGTCAGCTTCTCTGTGCATGAAGGAAGGATTTCAAAAATAGGATGTGAGCACTTAAGAAGATCAGGTTCTTTTGAAAATCCTAGGCTAAATTCAAATGATTTTGATGGATGTTAACATTTTCTCCCTGCTTTTATGAAGAAAAGAAAAAAATATCCAGCTTTCTTCCTGCATGCATTTCTCTTTTATCTTTTTCTCATTGTTATAAGAAATAAACTTTTTTTTTTTTCCCCAGCCAACAAGTTGTTTAACTGTGTTAACTGAGGGAAATTTACATTCTGAAATATGTCCATCTCAGAACTAGACATGCCTGACCTATTTTGATTTTTTTTTTTTAGAATAACAGCAGGCATTTTTATGGTGCAGTACTGTAATACATCTTTAGACTGAGAGTTAACAGTAGATCATAAATTTATTTCTTAATTACCATTATTCTGTGCTTTTGGTTTAGGAAAGTTTTCAATGCACTGTAACTGTGTTATGACATGACTATTCATAAAACAGGAACATTTACCTTGTTAGGTAGCCCTAGAGCTCAAATACTTTACAGAAAACTGAGAATGGGAAGATTCAGAAAGCCTGAGTGCAGCAGGTGTAACCACTCTGACAAAAATCTAATAAAGGCCAGGGCTTGCCGGAGACCTGATCAACATTGGTTTGGGCCTCACAACCATTAAATGGTGCCTCATGGCAATTACTGGCACCTCTTAATGATTAACCATCAACTCAGGGTCCAGGCCCTTAGCCTGCCTTCAATGTGGGCTTGCCCCAACTAATTAGAATGATGACAATGCATACTCGACTAGGTCATAAGTGGAGATCATAAGTGTACCTTAGAGTTGGACCCTCCCCTTGAATATAAAGGACACCATCCAAGAATACTTCTTTGGTTTGAGTGAGCCTCATCTCCTCTTTGGTGAGTGAAAATGTCTTTTGGATATATCCAAAAGCTCTCACCCTCTTTACGTGAGAGACCCACTTTGGGCACCTTTTTTTGGGAGATTTTCCCTTTATAAGTGAGTTCATCTTTATAGAAAAAATATTTCTAAAAGCTTAAGAATTATTTGTGTAGTAGTATATTCCTGGCTGACATACCAAATTGTAATTTAGTTTTGTTAAAAGGAGTGATGAGTAATTTTGGTTACAATAAATCTCCTTTTTGGGTAGCTACTGCTTTGTGTTTTGTGGGTACCTTTGTGACACTCAGTGAAGGGGAAAAAACATCCTACTTCAACATTTCCAAATATTCTGTTTACTTTTCCCCTTGTGTCTGTTTAAATGGAATAGTTAAAGTGGAAAAGACAATTTGATTTGGACTTTTTTTTTCAAAATCACTTTTCTTAAGGAATAGCTTTGGAGAAAGATTGTGTCACTGTATAGATCTGCACATGTTCCCAGCCATCCTTTGGGGAAAGTTATTGTAGGTTATAGTGCTGCTTCTGAATGAAGATGTGTTTGGCCAAATGCTGCCCTCAGCTATGTCAGTGGAACTGCCAATACATCAAACCCCATGAAATGAGTGATTTTCCAGTGGTATAACTGACAGCAGATTTTGTCCTACACTATTGAAGTACATGGGCAGTTTAAAAAAAACATGAAGTCTTTTGATCTCCTTATAACCTCTTGTAAAAGTACACAGAGTCATCTGACAGAATGAAGCTCTACTGTAGAATATTTGTGTGATCTCAGTTGATACCTTCCTAGCTGATTCTTTAATTGATTATGCTGTGTGCTACATTATTACATTTCACATTGTAAACCTGAGAACATGAACACTCTTAACCTTTAAAGGTATTTTAGTCTAGAATTTTTTCGCCAGACAGGATGTACTGAAGAACTGTAAAAATTAGGGGGGAAATTGGTCCTGACTGGCATATTTTTATGTAAAATGATTAAAATGCCTTTTGCTTTCTTTATCATCTTGACATCTTAAATTTACAGAAATTTGTGAAATTTGTGGATATGTCTACAAAAATTGCTTCTAATATTTGCATCAGGACGGTTAATCACCAACTTCCTTTTCTTTCTATTAGGCTCTCAATAATTATCTTTCAAGAGGTGCATAGGAAGATTAGGGTTGTGCTGAATCTTAAACTCTCAGGTAGACTTTTTGTGCTGGAGCTGTACTACGTAGTCCACAGCAGAGCCATGGTAATCCAAATCCATTCTGGTAATCTAAACTGCTACCAGGAGAAACCCCCTGAGTACTCAAAAAGTTGCCAAAGTCAGCCTTCAAAATCACAGAGCCTGTGGAGAACCTTTCTTACCTGTGAACCACTGCTGGATCTTCTCTCTTCTCGTGTGTTGTTGATACGACTCTGTGGCTCTTTGACAAAAGCCTTAGAGACTTGAGAACATTGACTTTCCTTTTCTTGCATCCATCACTGTTGTAGATTTCCATAATGTGTTTTGATGTGTAACAAAATATTTAATGAGGCTGATATTTAAATTATCATTATTGGTGCCTAAGTAAACATCACTGAGATGAAGCGGGAATTAATGTAGCGCAACTATTGTTTCAGGCTTTCTGCCTGCTTAGTCAATCATATTTGCTTGCATCAGTCTTGTTTCTTGTTTTAAATATTTTCTTTGCATCTGAAGCAGATAGAGGTTCTTCAAAAAACTAAATGAAGCTGCAAGGCTCTTTCACTGTCACTACTCTTTAGCAAATGCTGACCTTACATAAACTCACATCAGTTTCTGTGTTATCGGCAAACCACAAATTGTCGTCAGTTTGGGATTGTTTCATATATTTGGCAAAGTACAAGTTGGAGTCCTCAGAAATGTAGTGGAAAGAAAACAAATGAAAACTTTCCCATGTGAACTCGGCTTCTGATTTCAGCAGGAAATAGGACAGCAGGAGTTAACTTCATGGCACCAGGTTTCTGGCATACAAGTTTTAAAATGTTCTAACAATTTAGAAGCTCAGTGAAGTATATTATTAAGTGTCAATAATAGCTCCTGTAACTATATGAGAAAGTGTTTGGTTTTGTTGTTGTCTTTCAAATGCATTTATATCCTTCTAAAGAAAAAAATATGCCATAAATTTTTTTTGTTGTCACTGATCCATCATCTCAACCCATGAGAATGTGTTTGGGTTTTGTTTCTTTGTTTGTATGTGGGTTGTTTGGGGTTTTTTTCTGGTTCAGAGTTCTGAGGGTTTTTGGGGGAGGGGTGTTCATTGTTTTGTTGGTTTTTTACAGTTAAAGAATTTAATAGGTTTTTCAGGCCAAGAAGTTCCTTAGATTTAAAATTTACTTGTAACTCTCACATGAAGTTCTTCTGGAACAGAAATCTTTGTCCAAGTCATCTACCAAGTATGGTATATTTCCACAGAAATTATTTGCACTGAATTCACCAGCCCTGAAAAGTTATTTTCATGTGAGTACAGTTCCTGCAAAGTAGGACTGGCAAAAATTAGGGCAAATCTAGGGACTCAATCTGTGAATGCATTCAAGCATGCCTAGATCCAGATGAATATATTTTAGAGATGCTTTCACAGCTTGGGTTATTTTCATCAGCACAGATTAGTCTCCAGTTCATGCTTTTAGAAACAAAACCACCCAATTTATTTGGCAAGAAATATTTGGAAGCCATAGGATTTTTTTTATTTTTTTTTAAATAGGGCATCAATGGGAACCTTACCATTTCTAAATAAAAATGTCATATTGACTTTTGGTCCTAATTCTGTCTAGTCCACATTTTCCCTCCCACTCCTCTCATCAATATAACTTGTTTAAAAATCCAGATTTTTTTTAAAGGCCATTGTATAGTAACATGATACAGACTGTGACATGAATAATGAAGGGACTTGATTTCTTTTCTTGGCAATGGCTGTGAAATAATTTTTAATTCTATGTGTGATCAGATAGATTTAATTTCAGGAATTTTTTGAAACTGAGCTCCCAAAAGGCATTATTTCCAGTGAGGATCCATGCAGCTAGAGCTTCAGAAAACCAAATGCAGCCCCAAGTAAAATAGTAAGATCTGATAGAATGGCTCTGAGTGCATCTTAGAAATGAGGATATTCATGATTTGAATGAATCTGAATAGCTTACCATTGGGAAAAACAATTCTGAGATGCAGAATATCAGTTATGTATTGAAAGTGGGCAGGAAAGAACCTGTTTCCAGTGAGAAATCTGCATGTCCTGCCAGCTTTTAAAATTAATTTCTTCTTCCCCTGGAAGTTCTTTATAGTGTCTACAAGCTGTAAATACCCACAGGTCTGTGAGGCACACCTGATTTTTATATGGTTCAAACATGGTGTTTTCTGCTTTGTGGCAATTACTTAGTAAATTTTCAATTTTTATCATTCTCTTTCACTTTCCATACACAAAATCTTTGCATTTGAATGCTATGGGCCCCTCAGGAAATGTTCGTTTGAGGGATCTGGTCCATTTCAGTTACTTTGCTGAATAAGGAAGCCCTTGCTAGGGGACAATTTTCTATCTTAAACAAAATAAAAATCTTAAATAGACTTACATGTGTAGTGTAATGTCTATGCAGTAATTTATATTATCTGAGAAAGTTGTCTGATAGCATAATAATATTTTGCACCATCAAATCTTATAATATCAAGTAGTTTTTCCAGTACATACTTTCTGTGATAATGCAGTAGTAGTAAAAATTTTCATTCACAGGGGGTTTAGCATACTTTTTATATCTGACAAAATTAACTTTAGCTCAATTATTTCAGTAGATATCTCAACATCTGTCAGTTCCACCTCCTGCTTCCAATTTCAGGTGTAGTTTCCCTGGACATGTCTTTATCTGCAGAAAACATACTCAATATGTAAGAATAACACAAAGTCACTTCTATTCCTGCATGGGCTCTCAGTGAGGACAGCACACACACTGCAAACTCCTAGGGGGTGCAAGGATACTTAGTGCACACAGAGACTTAGTCTGATACAATCTGAGTATGTGCAATTCTGCTTTTTAACAGTTTGCAACTCAAGCAGAAATCCATACTGATTTTTCAGAGGAACAATAGGCTGGACTCCTTAACAGCTCCTCTTGGGGAAGAATTCATAACCATACTTTTAAATGGTTAAAGAGAAGGTCTGTAAACATATTCTTTGTCAAAATGTCAGATTTGAGATTTGACATTATAAAAATATAATTTTCAAATAGCTATTCTGACTGGATTTTCCCCAAAAGCAATGGCTTGAGGCAGACATCCACCATAGATAACATCATCTCAAATAGTTGCATTCTGGGAAAGTATTTTTATAAGCAACCAAAAATGGCTTTCTTCAGAGGCAAAAGATGGGCTTTCTGAAAGGGGGGAGGATGAAAAACAAGCTTCCAAAAAAGAAATGACATAACACAGTACAAAGTGTGCTTAATACCCTAATACATGGTTAACAGAACTCTAATAGTTTAGTAAGGATTCATATGTATAATTGCAAATGTTCTTTAATACAAGTAGATGGTTCAGGAAAAAAAAGACACTGCCAAGAAAACAATAAAAAAATCATGTCAGAGTATTCATTTTAATCTTTAATCTGTAAAAATCTCCTGTTATTAAAAATATTTATTGAACTGGTATAAAAAGCAGAATAAAAACTGTCCTCTATCTAGTAGAACCATATTTACTCTGCTAGGCAATACAGGAGTTAACTGTTTGCTGTTCTCATTAACAGTTGCAGAAGGAAATGGTCTTGTACTAACTGGCAGATATTGGCTTAATGAAACTAGGCTGGGCAGGAACAATAAACAGCACGTTAGGTAAGCAGTGAAATTAATTATCTTCATCATAAAATATGCGTCTGATGATGATACAGATTTTGTTCATCTGAAATCATAAGGTGAAAATTAAAAGTGATGGAAGGGGATGTCTCTAAATTTCCTTGGGTTCTTCCCCATTGTCTATTGCAGACTTCTGATTATTTGCAGAGAGAATCACAGAAATGGAAAATACTGCTTCTTTAGGCTTAACAAATGGACTTTTCCATTTAGTTGTATATAGGATAAGCGTGTCTTTTATATTCTAAATATAAGGACGTGAAAGGAAAGACAGTTTGGGTGTCATCAAATTTCTTTGCAAAATAGTATTTAAAATAAAGTATAAGTACTGGATTTGTCCCAGACATATGAAATGGCGTTAATGTTGCTTTGTATATGGTTGATTAAATACAGCAAGGGTTTGGATATGAAAAACAGCTGCACAGTACAGTTAGCTGCCTTGCCATAGTCCAAAACATATCAAGGTATCTACCTTTTCTTTTAAAGTTTGTCTTCTGCTATACGAATGGTGTAGCATTAACTGCAAAAGCCTCTGAGATTTTTACAAAAATATGGTGTCAAGTTAAGACATTATAATTAAGACAGAAAAGCTTGATATATTTCAGTACAAATGGGGAGGCAGATCATGTAGAATTAAAAAAAAAAAAAAAGGGTTCTTTGGACTTGCCTCTCAAGAGAAGTTGTATAAGCTGTATAATGTTATCTAAGGCTAGTAATACTAAACATGCACTGGTATGATGCAAGACGAAGTATAAACATCAGTATGACATAATAAGGAAGAAAAACTTTGGTTCTGTTATTCTTTGTTAAATGGATTTAGGGGAAGATAACAGAAGAGAAATCGGTTGCTGAAGACTGCTTACTTGTCACCCCATATATCACAAATAGTTCCACGGACCTAGATTTAATGGCCAGGAGACTTCACTTCTGTCAGCTGAACACAAGCCCTGCTGACACTGCAGGGTAGGTGAAACCCTTAGCTGTGTGAGCCTGAGCGTTCATGTTTATTCCAGCTGGCTGCAACTGGTAGAAGGCAAACATTACTGCTGCTAATATTCTTAGGACATTGCATGATATGCTTGCTGAGATGAAACACAGGCAGGGACTATTTCACCTCAGTTTTCTCTGAGGGATTGTAAATTACCCTCATGAGATATTCAGTAACACACACAAGATCAGCTGTTTATCAGCCTGTTTCAGATGGGTTAGTGTAATGGTTTCTGCAGAAATTTGCACTCCTTGTAATTTAAAATATGGGTTCTGGAGCACCAATATATGAGATTCAGTGCAGCAGGCTTTAAGGAGGAAAGGAGTTTGTCGGCCAGCAGAGGAAAGATCAGAATCTCTCCCCTTTAAATTGCAAAGTATAGCTAGATTAGAGGATTTATTTCTACTAGCAATCCATCAGGAACTGATGGGATAGGAAGTAAGGAAGAGATGCGGATAGTGGAACAGAAGGAATGGGATTGTTCCTCTGAATTTATCTGTACAGAAGTTGAGAAGACTTCAATGTCTTTCATTCCTTCAGTTTTCTTGTTTGAAATTGTGTGGAGATTTCTTGTGCTGTCTTTCTCAGTCTTGAGCAGCCAGAATAAGAACAAAGTATGATGATTTGCTGCCTCCATCTCACACACACCAACTTTTCTTTTTTACCAAATGCTTATCATCATTTTCTTTTATTATGACTGAGATTATCCCTTGGCATCATACTAATTGCTTTCACTTCTGCACATGAGTAAGAGAGATTTGGTAAGTAGGAAGTGTCAGACGGGTGGGTGTTCCTGGAAGGGATTTCAGTCCTCTGCATAATGGTGACTGGGAGAGATTTTAAGCAGAAGCAAACAGCAGAGGTGAGAATATACTGAGCTCCTAAGGTCATGTGAAAGTCATTGATTTTCAGCCTAATTAGTGCCTCTTATGTAATGGGAGAAAAGCATTGTACAAACAACTGTTTGGCATCAAATGAAAAGATGAGTATGCTGGTAGCATACACCTGGAATAGTAAAATGAAAATTATGATCTTCAAAAGTCTAGTTCAATGCACTACTGTAGTCTCAGCCAAGTCAGCAAAGATGTAGATTAATTCTGCCTTGCCCTTTTTTTTTAACTTTGCTTAGTTTGAGATAGATTGTATTTATTGAATAGGCTAGCACTACACTAAACTACAATAGGTGAATTCCTTAAATGTCGTTTGATTTTCTGAGCTCACATTTAACAAAAGATGCAGAGTAAGAGACTCACAGCTATTTATGTGTAGACCCAGCATTTGTTGAATATTAGAGGTAGAACAGGATATGTAATATCTTTAGAAGTACTGGGCTGGAATTAAGGGAGAAAATAATGAATAATCGTCTGTTTCTCCAGACGTAGGAAAAGAAAAAGAACAGGTGGTATTGGCAGCAACACACACACACACACACAGAGGTCTATGCAGGCAAACTGAAGAAATTCTGAAAGTATGTGCTGGCATGCATGAGAAAGTACTGATACTTAGTGAACACATATTCTAGATACTTCATTTATTTCTGTTGTCCCTTCTATATCCCATATCTAGTTACATAGTTATCTGTTGGACTATAATTGTTGTTCACCAATCCATCATATAAATCATAAACCAAAAACGTAATAGTGTATTTTGTGCAATAATCAGAAATCTGTCCCTTGTATGATGCTGGGGGAACCGGTTTCCTTATGCTGTAATATTTCAGTGGTGTTAAAAAAAAAGGGCATTTACTTGAGTTTCTGAGTTCCTTTATGGGAAAAAGCCCTTTATTCCAGTCTGTAATGTTAGACAGAAAATCATTTTTCTTCTGATATGACTTTGTGTCCAATACGAGATTTCTACTACAGCTGAAGTCATGCCAAAGCACATGCTGCCTGCAGGGGAAAATTCTTATTACTGTCTTGGAGCGGCATTATCTTCCAGAATGGTTCTGCATTTCAGACCTTGCTTAATAAAACAGGTGCTCTAATACAGATTGACTTTCAGTGACAAAGCTGCCTTCAGAACAATGTTCTTAGTTTTACAAACTAATTCTGATCTTTTTCAGGAAGAAGCTTTTTTTTTTATTTTTATTTTTTAATAATTTAGGTGCAATTCCAGGGAAAGCAGCTATTTCTTCATAACAGATATTAATTATCATTATAGATTGTTACTTAATAATGAGAAAGTGTGATGAAAGAGAATACACATCTATATAAAGATGCTGTAAACCCACTGGAATCCAACAAAACAAATTTCAGCATTGAAAGAAGATTACACTTCTCATTTGTAATTTTCCCTTTATGATACCTGCCTGAGTCAAGGGAAGAATTTCTATATTTGCCATTGATGCCTCAAGAAAATATGAATTGTTCCTTTAAAAATTGGCCTCAATCCCCTCCACACTCTTAGTGGAACTCAGTTAAATGTTTTCTGATACGGTAATATTTCACACAAGGATTGAAATAAGTATGTGGGATGTTTTCTCACAATAACTTTTTTTGATAGTATTAGGAAATGGAAAGGACAATATTTTATCAACACATTAGCATACTAGAGCTTCTATATAATGTAAACTACAGAGGTTTTACAAAGACTACTGCACTGTACCAGCTCATACAGGAATGCATCTGTAGCATGAACAGTTCATTAAGCCTGAAGCAAAGAGTTATTTTGTACTAGTACAGAAGGAAAAATCCCAAAGATTTCTCTTACTCAGCTGAAGTTGCCTTTCTCCTTAATTGTGCAGGAATGCATCATGCACAAGTACATAGCACCTCCTCTAAGCAAGGACACCACCACCTACATCATGGTAGACAGGTTGTCAGGTCTAGCACACACCATATGGTGTTAGCATGCAGTAATGACAGGTTAGGTTTCAGTGTTTCAGAAGTGGTGGCATAGGTGACATGGCCTTTTCCAAGTTTGCTTAGCAGTGACTAGCTCGCCCCCAACTCTCTGCTGTTCTGGGCTGTTTGCCCAGAAGTCTTCCCAAGAAATACCAGTCCCTGACAGGAAAAGGAATCATCCTCTGCATGCATCTCTGTGGAGAAAGCAGCAGAGTCAACTGCAAAACTGTGCTTGGTGTTTTTGTCTGCAAACCTTACAAAATGGCGATGTCCCTAAAGTAGAGTGGAAGCATCTGTTGAAATCAGGTGGCTGATCATGCTAACCAGTGATGTATAGAAGGATTGAGAAAGGAAAGAGTAGAAAAGATCAGTAGTATATAAGAGAGAGACATGGTATTTATTTCATCAAAGTGAAATTTTAATTTTTGTGCGACTGTTGATAAATCTGGTGCTGTGTTTAAAAATCCTTGTTGCTATTGATGTTAATTGAATTTATTTTTTTTCTAAAAAAGGCGACTGGCTTCAGATCTAGCCCATGGTGATAGCATGGCTGGGGTGGTTAGGATTCCCATGCTCTCATCAAAACTTGTTTCATATGTTTGCTCTTTGAGACACTTGCTATGTCAGAATAAAGGGAAGATTTTACACAGAAAGCTTAGGTAAATTTAGCATGTAGAGCTATCTCTTGGGTGATGTGGTTTTCATTAGTGTACTGTTTAGAATATAGGTTATGGTATGATAGTTTCAGTTAATTTTTGACAAAAGAGGAGTAAAGAAGAAACCTTCATGTCTGAAAATGTGTTGTAGAGGGAACTGAGTATCCTAATTTGAATCTCCTCTTATCTATGTGCTCGGGGGGGAGGTGGGGGGGAAGGAATAAAAAAGGACACTTGATTTAGGCTTTTCGAGAGAATATACTTGAAATTGCAGTCTTACTTCCATTAACTTTCTCCTTTGAATACAGATAACAGCCAGTACAACATAATTTTGTATTTGTTATATAAAATGTAAAATAACAAAAGTAAATGGCTGAATTAGTACTGAAAGAACTGAATTTATATCAAATGCATCATTATTTTCTGGTCTCCAGAAGTAATTAAAACTGGGAAATAGGATTGCAAATGAGCCTTTTGATGTGACATCAGCAAATCTACTGTAACCAAAGGATGATGGGCTGAACCATGGTTTCACATAATCTGATTGAGAATGTTTTTTTATAGACACAATTGTACAGTGAAACTTACTTTTAAATAAATCATAGTTTTTATGCAGTAGGAAGAATTATTTTACAGAAAGGCATATATTATTTTGCACATGTCAATCAATGATAGCTGAAAAGTGACTCATAAAGCTGGTTTTGCATGAACAGGTATTTTGCTTATTATGCAAGAAGGCCAAAACAAAACATGTAAGTTAGTAGATGAAATTACATCAAGGATTTCTCCTGTTTCATGTAAAGGATCTTCTAGTTACTAACACATACGGGATTTGGAAGCATTGCATTTCTTCTAATCAGCCAGTGCTGAAAGGAGAAGTTCTCTAATATTTTGTGTTGAGGCTTAGAAAAATTATAGATAGAGTCTTAATATACTGCTCTTCCTTTTTGGGGATAGAAAGCAGCTTATTCAAACAATGAAGAATGCTACATCCCAGCTCTTGTTCTGTTGTATGCTTTCTGCCCTGTATCTGCTGGCAAGGAGTGAAAGGTATCAACACTACTGTGAGATGTTTTCTCTTTTGGGGAGGTGGTAGGAATTCTGCACATTGATATTTTAGTGCTTGATGTGTAACTCCATGATCACATAGCTATATTGCACAGAGCCCACAGGGGAGAGTTAAGGTTGTGATTTCAATCCTAAATCTTGCATTTCCTGGCTAGTGAGCAATTAACTTATAAAGTTACTTGCATTTAAATACCTTTGGACTGACTCTAACACTATTAAAACAGAAAGCTCACACATGTTTCAAAAGTTGAAACCCTTGTACATAATATATAAATAGTATTTCATAACATACGTAACAATTTTATGCTTTTATAGGCTGTTATAAAGCTCAAGTTTTTTCCTTTTTAAGTTTTCATCTGTTTATGTTCAGCATGATATGCCATTTAATGAGGAAGCAACAATTTAGCAACATTATTAATGAACAAATTAAATGTCAGTTAGTGCTGATATTATAATGTGGAAAACTGATCTAGAAATAGTCTTCAGAAACATGTTTTCCTTTTTTTTTTTCACTAGCTTGTGCAGAGTTTTGCCTGTTTTGTATTTTGCTTAAAATACAGGTAAATTCTCTTTGTTAAATATGTTTTACTCAGTTATTTTTTAATGAAAAAATATTTCAAAACTCAAATGTCTCTAGTTCTGATATACCTGGGCAAAACCCATCTGTTTGGGTGAGTTGAAATGCAGATGTTTACCACTGCAAAAAATCAGTCTGAGGAAAAAAACATACCATATTTATATTAGGTTGTGCTATGTTGTGGTTTTTTAAGTTCATTCTTCATTATCTGAGATACAGATGTTAGTTTATTACATTCTAAGTATTATGAATGAGAAGCAATAAGAAGAAAGTAATGAATATTAATCTTGTGTCTACACAGATGCTTCTACTTTAACAACTGTCTTTAAAGATGGTAGCTAAAAACAAGCTTATATATTGATAATCACAGTCCAAAGAGATGTATATGGTATTTATTAGGGACCAGATGCACTGGGAATTAATTGTAGCTGGTTTGTGTTGACTATATCATGATCTGGCCATCATTTCAAGTAAACCCTGATAATGTGATAACTTCTTACTGCTCCGTATTTCCAAGTAGTGAAGTGGAATTAATTATATTTCTCAAGTGGTGATAATTAAAAGATGGTAACTCTTATAAAACATTTGGAAAAATTGGTATAGGTTGAAATTGTATGTACAGATGAGTGAAGTGAGCTAAGAGCTGAGCTTGTCACTATGTAATTGATATGTATCTTTGTAATTTCATTTAGTAAATGAAATTTCACTTCATTTGGTGTAATAGTTTAAATGACTATTGCATCATAACTTATAATTTTGATGCCATTGTCAATAAATTATATTTGTGATGAGTTCTATTCACATTGTTAAAAAATATATATTTTCTGATCTGCATTCTGGTGTTATTAGTAACAACAGTCATAGCTGCAGATTGTGGAATGTGCATAGTGTAGAGAAAGTCCTTCAGAAAGAAATGTAAGCCTTGTTGTGATAAAGACAGCTACAGCTATTGCAATAATAGCCAATAAGTTAAGGAGAAACTCGGATAATGAAAGTGTTAATTCACTTCATCCAAGAAGTACTTGACTGTAAGTTGTGTGTTCATTTAACAGCTATGTCTATGCTTTGTGAGTACTCAGACATTGAATCCAACTGCTTTTCTAGCAGAGAAGATAGAAGTTGGCTTTTAGGTTATCAAAGTTAACATCAAGTCCTTCAACAATATGAGTGGCTGGTACGTATTTTAAATGGTTATTAGGGATGTTTTGCTTTTAACAAAGAGAAAGAGAGAAAGGGCTGAATATGAATCAATATTTCTTTCATCTGCTATGAATAGTTATACAGACAGAAATGACATATTTTACTTTCCCTGAGAGCACTTCTCATAAGGAACCTGAACCTGTAAGTCTCTAACATCTAAAATGTCTGCTTTATGAATTTTTGTTTTTTCTTTTTCTAGACAAGTACAATACTACTCATTTACCATTTTAATGATATGTTATTATTTTCACAAAACCACCATTTTTCCTTCTGGATTTTTGTTCCATTTGAGTGGTTGACATAGTGTTTCAAAAAGGTGACCTCCTCTCCTTTAATAACTGTACTTTGGTACATGTGAAAAATACTCAACAAAACTAAGCTGTTCCCTAGGTACATTATTCTGCTTCAGCTTTAGGATAGTTTCATATGTGGTAAACTAACTGGAAGGTACTGTAGTAATGGAAAACAATCCTGTACAAAATACATGCATTTTCTGTCTGTAGTCAAATAAGGGGAATGGTATTTCCTATGACTGTATTGAATTTCTTCAAAGGGTCATGCTTGTGTTTAAACCTTAGAATCAACACCTTCTTAGTTACATATAAAACCACTTCAGATATAACAAGTCCTGACTGAATATGTACTTAGCTTTAAAAACAAAGGCCTGTAAGCCTGTAATTCTTCCTAGATACCAGATGCTTTTATTTTCTATGGAGACCAAAGTTTCCTTTGTTCTTGTAATGGGATCACCTTAAAAAGGGTTTGTTTGTTTGTTTTAGGCAAAAATACAAAACCCTAAGTTTGCAGTGATTTGACCCAGACATCTTTGGGTTTCTTATTATTATGGTATTCCTTAAAATACCTGCACATTGTTTCTTATAAGGAAAACAAGTCCACAGTTTTAAGCTTTATTTTATTCTCATTTGGTGAAAACTTTTTTTTTTTTTAATTTTAAATAAAAGCCTATTTAAATATGAGTTTAAAGCCTGACCAGTGTATGATGTTGAAGAATGATCCTGCTCTTTTGTTCCCTCTGTTTTTCTGCTGTCTTATTTCACCAAGCAGCTACACAAATTCATGTAAGAGCTAGAGATGGTGTGACAGAACCAAAAGACCATCAGAAAAGACAGACTAATCTGCCTTAGACAACCCTGGGATTTATTGTTTAGCATATCAGCTCTGGCTGGGATTCGCAGAACAACTCAAACTGGACAAAAGTTGAGGCTGTTAAGCTATGGTTGTGCTTGTGCTGACACAGGGATCATATGCCAAAATTAAGAACTATTTCAGTGAGCTGATCTGGCTGAAAACCCTCCCAACCAAAAGCTTGCTACACAGAAATACAGGTGAAAGCAGGCAACAGACTGATAAATAGCAGGTCTTCGCAAATCCTGCAAATAGCAAGGAAACAAATCTGAAAAGCACTAGTTTGCTTCAAAGAATAGATGGGCTAGAATTCAAATAAGTTGCCACACATATTTTGTGCTTGGTCATGAATATGGCAGGGAAACTTATGCCTTTCTATGTCAAAATGGGAACTTTCAATGACTTTAAGGAAGAGATTTTCACCTCAGTTTCCTTATGCTTCCATCAGTGTCTCTAGTTGGGGAGAATTTTAAACTTGTTTCTAAACTCAGCAATATGATAGAAACATGCACCTTGATAATTTAAAAAAATTTGTTTGGTTCATGGAAATTTTACAGTATCCCTTTAAATCTGGCTTTTTTTTCTGTGAAAGGTGTCCCTCCCCCAGTTCTCTTCAGATTTCATCATAGAGAATGAACATGTCCTGAGAATTGTGTTAACATCAAGAAATTCTAGTGTCAAGAGTTTTTCCAAGAATATGACATGTTTCTTGCTCGTTATTGTTACAGGTAAAAGCTGGGGGCATTTTCCTGCTGTTTGGGAACCGAAGAGTATCACAGAATGCAGCTCCACTATTTTTACTTTAATAAATGTATATTACATGGAGAGACCCTAAAGCTAGATCAAAATAAAAAATAGTCTGATATATATTGGCTTGCCCGACAATAGACAGATGGTAATTCTTGTTACTTACAAATGGGATTTTGAATGCAGGGAAGGCAACTTCCCTTTTAATTGCACTGTTCTTGTAGCCCACAGAGAAGGCTGCTCTCAGGCACCCAGGCAGGCACAGGTGATTTTTAGCTGAAGACATTTCAACATTAAGAGCTGAGTGCAGATACAACTTACATATGCAGCAAATGTAGTAGTTTGTATAAATTCCTCATTGACAGGGTAAATGGAGAACTGAATACATATATATATTTAAAATCACAGTCTGTCTTGCCTTATACCTTCCTGCTATCTTTCCTCTGCCAAAAGATCACAGTTCTACTTCTTCAGAGAATAATTTGCACCTACCTATATTCTTGTTCCCACTTTAAAAGTTCCTATCATAAAAAACATTGCTTAGTGTGTTACTTAAATGTCCTCCACTGACTAATTGCCAGTAGGTGCAGCTGTAGTAGCAACAAAATTCGTTTATGGTTACATTAACCCTTAATCAGGAAGGTATTTATTGATGGAGCAGCTGAATACAGGTGGGAAAGTAGAACTCCAAAACCTTGTCCACTAGTATTTCTCCACGTCTTTGTTAGCAAAGTTGAGAAAAAAGAGCTAAAAGTGAATCTATAGAGTAATGTAATCAGTTGTTTGCAGTTATCATACAGATTGGCTTCTGATGATACACTATTTGCTTTATTTATGCCCAAAACTCTTGACTTTTTTCTTTTCCTCCAATTTGATGAACAGCAGAGACTTGTAGATAGGAGGAAACATGCCAAATATCACAAACAATGCTGCAAAACCACTTCTAGAAGTGATGAGAGAGAAAGACACTTTTTTTTAATTTAATTTTTTTTTGGTCATTGTTCTGCACATGTAGCATTCTTTACAAAATATCACTAGAAAAATACTTTGAAACCTAAAATACATCAGAAGGTCTGTTTACATTAGGGTTTTAGCTTGGATAAGATACGATATTTTTTTAAGCAAAATTCTTGCTTGTCTTCATTTACTTATGCTTTTGCCCACATCTTGGGGCATTTGAATTGGATTCTTTTTGGATGAAACTAGCCTAGTAGGTGTGTTCCAGGATTCCAGATGTACCCCACCTGTGAGCAAGCATTTAGTCCATGCCATCAGAAAGTAAAATATCCCCAAAACACACGTGTAGATGACATGTTCCCAACACCAATTTTGTTCTGTAAATGTACTCATGCTATGCTGCTTGCAAAGGTAGAATAGCCTCTCTACAGTAAAAAGATACTGTGCAATAACTATATACCACTTTGTTCATGGCCAAGATTTATGCCCATGAAAAATTACATTAATTCATTTTCTAGCTAGGCTACCTCAGCTGCAATCATAATTTTAATTGTATGGTAGACCCATATTGCTGCTTGAGTAAATGGGTCTAGAAGTCCCTGCTGCACTAAGGTATTGCTTAACGTAGCGGTCAAAGACAGGCCTAAAGGTAATGGAAATAAACTTTGGAGCAAATGATATTGCATTGGTCTCTCTTTCCCTTCTAGTTATCTCATTAGCAAAGTTCTGAGTTTATTCAGCTGTGCAAAATGGGAATTTCTGAAGCATGGAAGTACCAAGTTCTGGAAAAAGTTCAAATGAAATATAAGAATATAATTTTAATTTTGGGACAAACTCTTGTGCATGCTTTTATCCACTCTGTGTAGGTCTTTCAGTCTGAGAAAAATAGTTTCTCATACAGTAAACAGAATGACATATAATAGATGGTTCATGTGAATTCCTTGTTTGTTCATTGTAACTCTTACTTGGACTTATGAGTACTTAAAAGGTTGTGTCTACTCACTCAGCAACTTTGTCACTTCAGTATATGGAAATGGAGGCATAATAATGTTGACATACAGTTACTCAGGAATCTATAAAAAGATACTAGAACTAAGTCTCTGTTGGAGCTTGTACTTCCTTATTTCCATAAAGCAGATGTATGCCCTAAGAGAACTGCCCATGCATCCAAGGATAATGGAAATACCTTGACGAAAAGAAAAAGAAAGCTCTGAAAGTAGACTGTGCTTCAGACATTTACTGCAAGGCATTATATTCACAACAAATAGTACAAATAGGTTAATTTGTTTGGTTTGTTTTGTCCTGTAAATCAGCTAACTGCACACCAAGTAGGTAATCTGAGTTGAAGGAGACAAAAATAGTGTTAATTAGATTTTTTAATGGCTATCTCACCCCATCTGAACTTCTCAACAGAGTTTGTTAAAGTTCAAATAAGCAATACATGTGCTTTAAGGTTTACAAACAGTTAGAGTGCTGGATATGGAACCAGTGAAAAAAATGATCCTATCAGTTGGTAATTCATAATTATTTACATTTCTATTTATGCCCAATATTTGTAACCATATAGTTTGCTCAGTTTTAGGGATTCAAATAACTAAGAACTGACATGAGAAAGTGAGTCTAGGAAATGGGTTCAAAGAATTCTTAATTAGTTTTTGTGGGTAATTATTAACGATGAGATTTCAACAGATACAGTAGCAAATGCTTTTTTTTTTTTGAAGAATGAATGGATTAGTGTATCTTGATAATTTGCCTCTGAACTCCTTTTTACTTTCCATGTGGTGCAAAAGGCAATTTAACGCTTTTTGAATAACTGATTTTAAATTAAGCGGCTAACTTCATCCTGATATCTCTTCTAAGAAGATGAAGTTTTCTACTAAGAATCATGCTCTTCTTAGAGCTTAGCACTACAATTATTTGATAGTCTCTAGGGCTTCTAAATTGTTATGCTACAGAAAAAAACCATACAGCTGTTTCTGGGGTATGTTACATGTAGAGCTTTTTCATCTGACTGAAAGGCACACATATAGTCAGAAATGGTGAGTATCCGAAAGTGTTAGGAAAAGAGAGTGTGAGAGAATGTGTTCAAGAGAGCTTCACTTCTCTATATTAGTAAAGTGAGGAGAATTACATCTGTCCTTTAGTTTTGTGGTGAGTGGACTCAAGGTCTCTGGTGCCAGGTTTGGACCACCTTCCTTTCTTCTTTTCTCCTACTTCTCTCTTGCTCTGTCTTTCTACATGCAGACCCCATATGTACGTCAACCACTTACATAGATTCTCACCGAGTCTTTTTAGATTTAAATATGTTGATGAAAAGAGGATCTTAACTGAAAAGCTCTGTTTGAGGCAGCGGGGCAGAGAATAAAAGAATGCTGTTAATTCTGAGATGATTCAAGGGAGGGGTAGATGGTTTCTCTTCCTGGAAGAAATAAATTCCATATGCAATAAAACTAAAGAAATTTAAGTAATCTTAATTTCAGTTGTATTATCTTGTTTTTTAAAATAGAAGTTATGTGTACATGAATAAGCTGGCCCATTTTTTTTTTTTTTTAATAGTTTTGTTATTGGATTGCTGCATGGCATAGAGATGAGCTGTTTGGGTTGGTTTTTTTTCTCTACCTTGACTATTTCTGCCTTCTGGGGACCTGTCTATTATCTTGTTTTTCACTGAAAATGAAAAACATACTTCACAATATTGCTGCTTTCTGAAAGGAGATTTATGCTTTCTACTCCCCATTGCTGACCAAAGAACAGGTCTGAAGCATCTACTTTGCCTTGGACTTTGCTGCAGAGCGCTTTGCTAGGAAAGTGTTGCAGGAGCAAAGGTCTTGCTCACTCATTGCATTATAAAGATGCTGCCAGCTCTGCTAAAACATCTCTGAAAACTGATGGTTCTTGCAGATTTGTATTCCGTGCTTGGTCAGCATTAAGAATGCGAGAGAGGTTTTTCTCATGATGTAGGTGTATAAGCTTTGGCAGTTTTCAGGGATGTCTATTGTGTAAACTAGGACTACAGCCTGTCAGCCTTACCAGCACTAACAGTATGTCTCGTCAGTGTTTATTTCCGTCCCACAGTAATACTCATCTCTGCAGGCATCCACTTGGTCTAGTTTGGTTGCTGTTGGCCAGAAGTATTTCAGTTGCATACATGCACACAAGCTGAAACAGCAGGACAGAAGAAAGCTTATTTCGTTGGGCTAGAGCTAAAAAGCAATGAGCAGAAGCAAAGTCAAAAAAACTTATATTAAAAGAAGATACACATTTTTAACCAGTTGTAGGTAGGATATAGGAAAAGATGGGCTATTCTCTGCTTAGCATTTCAGGACTGTGCTGTATAAGATCAAGACTATAGTCCACACTCCCCTCACTTTAATTCTACTGATTTTTTTATTTCTTATCATCATAAGTGCCCCTAAGTATAATGAATAGATTACTTAATTTTCATATTGACATTATATTATACATGGAATGAAGAACCAATGACATTGTGTTGTGGCACAGATGCCCTTTGTTTCCAGTAAGCAATAAACGAAAATTTAGTTTTCTAAAAGGTTGAAATTTCTGTTTTGAACAAGAAAATACAAAGCCAGTGCCTCCCAAAATTTTTGAGGTACCCTTAAAAGCATCAAAGGTGTACAACTTGCCTGTTTTCCACTCCTTTGTTGAAGAATGCACTGCACAAAATTAATTGGGGATGAAGGCAGTGTTCTCTGATTATGGAGGATTCTGGAAAGATGCTGTGGTTGGGGAGGATTGTATTAATGGATTTTTTCTAATGCTGGACTCTCTGTGCCTCTTTCTTGCATGCAAGGTACTAAAACTGAGCTTGGGAATTTTGTGTATTTATTATTATTTCCATAGAGAAAGTAGAAACAATAATTAAGCTGTGAAATTTGAGGATGGAAATTTATTAATGCTAGGTTTCAGTGAAAAAATCAGAGATCATCCCTCAACTTAAATTTACAATGGTTAATGGAAACTGTTAACTGTAAATGTGACTGCTGTTATTGTACATGAGCTCCATTTACTGTTGTGAAAGATAGATGGAATTGTTTCCTTCTAATGAAAGGAGGAAAAAAAAAATGATTCCACAAATGGCTAGAAAGATATTCTCACTTTTCAGTAAGATGTCATGTTACAGTGACTGGACTTTTTTAGTTGAACATTTTAAATGCCTTAATAAAATGCTTTCATTAGCAACGTTACATTCACTTGCCACATTTTTCATCTTTATTTTGGCTTTATAACTCAGTAGATTTCATTTCTTTCACATTCAGCTGTCAAGAGATTTAATTGAGTGGTATAAGCTTTGTACTCAAGTAATTCATAAACCAGATACTGCATTTAAAATGGGTGTTAACAGTATAATTAGTTGTGTCGATAAGGGATACAAGATTCTCTAACAATGCAATGAGAGTATAACAGGAGTAAACAGAACATTTTACTCTCCTCATTTGTCAGTTTAACAGCTTCATGACTATTGACTAATTTAATCTACGTCATTTCCTTCACCCCTGAAAAAAAAAGCAAAGTAAAACAAATAATTAGAAGATTAATTTAGTTGGTGATCTGTTTGACAGCTGACATGCTGAAAAAGTCAGGCACTTTGCGTACCTGAAGTGCATTTTTCTATCTGTAAAATACTTGCTGTCATGTGATGCTTACTTATCTGTGAATAAAAAATTTGTTACAGCAAATGTATTTCAGAAGATGCATCTTTAAACTACATTGAACATTGGACAGGATTTGTTAGAGCTGAAGCCATTCCAACCATAAAGCCCCATGGTACTTCTTATCTATATTTGCTAAACATTTTTAAGCAGGCTGCTAAAACATAGCTTTGGGGAGATGGATGAAGTATGTTTTTTAAAACATAAAAAATAAACAAGGGTACAGAATACATATACTATATACACACACCCTGTTTCCTGCATTTTCTCATTGCTATCAGAAGCTAAGACGTGATGCATCATTCCACTTTATAATTACTGGCAATTTCTCAAAGAAATCAACACTTGGAAGCGTCTATTTTCTACCTCCTCCCCATTTACAAACAGATTGAATTTTTAAAAGCAATATAGAAGTAATTATTTCCTTTTTTTTGCAAGAAAGCAGTTTAAAATTGCTTTTGGTAAATTTTTTTTTTTTTACAACAATGGAATAACTATTATAGAAACATTGCCTCCAGGAAAGACCAGCAACAGAGGAGGTAAAACACTCCTTTGAGATGTGCCATCATTGGAAAAGCAGTACATGGAAATGCTCAAGAAATTTGCACTATGAATAATTTACTGAGAATCAGATGTGGCATCCAATATCTTAAAAATCCATAAATAACAGCAACCTTCTTCAGCACACCTTGTGAGTTGATGTTTTTTTCTCATAAACAGATTGCTCTAGAGAAAATCACTTTCAGATATTAAAGTTCACATAGATATAACTGGAGGGAATATAAATCTACCTGTGTTTCTCTTAGACCCTTATCCTCAAATCATCTTTCTATTAAAATGAGAAAACCAACTGCCCCCACCAGAAAAAGACTATATTTGGCAGTAATTTAACAGAGAGTAATGTTACACAGGACATTTAATTGTTTAGAGATAGACTATAAGGATATTTTGGGAGAGAGGGAGAAAAACTGACTGACTTTGACATATAACATCTATAAAGAAAGAGAAGACTAATCTGAAAAAGCATAATGGAAAAAGTGGGTGTTGCAATAAAGTTTATTCAGGGGGAAATGGTATTTCCTGTAGTTCAAAATCAGAGGCAATGACTCCTCTACTCAGATTACCAAGGGCAAAAATAAAGGCCTTTTTTTTGTTACTATTTTTGTTCTTAGTCATTGGAGAAATGGAGCACTATCCTACTGTGCAGTGAAGATCTCTCCCAAAGAGGGGTTAATGCAGAAACAATTGTATAAAACTATTCTTTTAAACAGCAAAGCATCTACATCTGCAGTACTTCTCTGAGCCTTCTGTCAAATTGTCCCTTTATCATGCGACTCACAGTCTGCTAATACAAACAGGGGAAGCTAGTGCCCAGTCCCTGGCATTCTCTGGCCTCATACCTCTTCCTGGGACCACCTTACAGATGCTCTGGCAGGTATTTCCGTGGCTTAGATCTGCTGCAGACACTGCGGGTGTTTGTTGGAAGACATCTATCTGGGAAAAATATAAGTCAGTTGAGGGACTTAGTTCTACCCAGAAATCAAATGTGAAAACAGGGGCTGAACTATAAGGCAGCACAGCTGTCACTGTGTGCAGAATAGCACCAAAGGGGTGCAAAGGAGTTGCAAATCCAACATTTTTTGTAGCTGCTCACAGCCTCACCTTAAGTGCCCATAGCTACCTCTAAAATGCCTCAGACTGTGCTAGGGAAGGGTGCTGTATCAGCTGCCGCCATTCAGCATTCACATGTTCTCAATATGAAGAAAATGTTTTGCAGGAAGGCTCCTGTGTTGTTCTGTCGAGGAACTACAATTAGCTCTTTGCTATTCAGAGTACAGAGGGTGAGCTTTTTGCATATTTACTGCCTTACTGTACTTCACAGTATGACTTTGATAATGTGGAATTTTTTTGCATGTATGGAAAAATCTTATCTTCTTGGACATGATAATAACTCCTGAATATGACAGAAAAAGTAAAGAAAGGAAAACTCCTTTCTGTTTTAATTTTCTTTCCCAGTTCCATATTTACACATGAAAAGCACACTGCTGATTTATCATTAAGTTGGAGACTCAAATTAACAAGATACTTGCTGTTTCAGACTGATTGCTGTGATGCAGCAGAAACAAATGTTGTGCTGTAGCCAGTTTCAGACACGCCATAAGAGCACAGTAGGGTTGCTGCAGGGTGTTGGGATGAGATTTTTCGTTATGAGTTGCCTGGCTGGTAATCGAGACTGTGCAGAATTGTGTTCTTGTGACTGAGCAATTGTATACATGGCCTATCCTTCAATGAGGCTTCTCGGCATCGTTTTATCAAAACTCTGGGAAGTCCCAAGAGAACCACTCAGGGAGCCTGTTCCTTATTTTTTGTTGTCAAGTTTACTCATTCTGTCATTCATAGATCTGCTGCCAGATTAAATTTAGTATACTTCCAGCTGTTAGCCTGCAGATTTTCCATGTATTATTCAAAATACAGACTAGATATTTCAGATGTTGTTTATTTCAAATATTTTACTATTTTTTCTTTAAGAATTTGCCAAAGAAATCCCAAATAACAAGAAGTTGTCTGAGCAAGACATGTAAGGAAAAACTAAGAGTAATTCACAAACTGAGAGTCGCCACCATTCACCAGGTAAATACAGAACAAGCAGGTCCTTCAAGCACAGAATGCATCCAAAGACTTTCACTTTAGTGAAATAAGCTTGCTTAAAAAAATCCTTTTACAAATATATGTAGTCCAAATAGACATCTCTAAATTCCAAACTTCCCTAAAACTACAGTCTCTCTCTTTCCTTCATGGCATATTTAGAAGCAAAGTCCTAGAAGTTCTTCAAACAAGATTCTCAGGGTGAAACATACTGTATTAATGGAAGATCAAATTTTTGCTGTTTGCTGTTCCTTTTTGTACCATTGAATGCTGGAGACAGAAAATGAGATATCAGCAACAAAGGAAGGAGATAATATGATTGTTGTTTTAAAGATTCATCTAGGTTAGATTTTCATTTGATACTGATTCTTATTTGATGCTGTATGGGTTTAAATCCCACTGCTTCCCTTACATTGATAAATCTTGAATTCCCTGTCCAGTCTGCAGAGATTAACTATCTGACCCCTATTTTAAGTGCAATATAAGCAAAAAGACATTGTTTTTATTTCTGGTGATTCTACTGAACAGATTATTCTGTTTCACTTCTCCAGGGTGTGCATGCCTTCAGAGCCTCCTGTGATTCCAGTGAATGGCATACCTGATTTTCATCAACTGTGAGAAAGCACTTATGCAGATGGTTAATGATTCCCTGCTTCAGGAGTACCATTCACTGGTGGATGCCCTCCACTAACTTAACTTTAGATTTCACTGGCAGCATGATTTCTACCAAGTTAGCATTTGTATTCTGTAGGAAACTTTCACATTTTATTAAGTCTTAAAGGAAAAGGTGGCTTGGTCCCAGCCTTAGTGGCAGTCTTTAGTTGTATTACAGGTTCAGATAAATTAGAAGAACTTAGTTGCTCAGAGTAAAACTGAGGTTTTCCGTTCTTCTTGTAGCTTGGCTATTACTTTATATTATACCTTTTTATTTTTTACCACTTTGAATATAATTATTTCCTTTTAACTCTCTAAATTCTACTCTATTCTTTCCCCTCTTTTTTTCCATTTGCTATTGAAGCTATCATAAATGCATGCAGAACATCTATTGGGATCTTAACTATTTGTCAAGATTCTGAGCTACTTCTTGTACTACATCCACTGCACTTCTGCTGCATTTTAGTAATGTAGAGGAAGAGAAGATTTATTTTTTTTTAGTAAGAAAATACAAACACCAAACACAAAATACAAATTTATTACAATAAAGAAGAACTACTTCATCAAACAATACTCATTTTACGACTGTTAGATCTGAACTACTCAACTGGTAGCTCCCACCAGCACATTTCCTCTCTCTCTTTTTTTTCCTCAGTTTAGGTAATTTTTCAGTGATTATTGTATTCCAAAATTAGGTAACTTTTCCTTGTAAAATATATTGAAATAAGAGTTGCATACTCTCTGCAAAGGAAACTTTATAGTTAAAACATTTTGACTGTGAGAGCTGCCTTCTGTAGTGTGGTTAAAACTTCAAATATGCCAGCCTCCTTTGTCTGTTCTGCTGTTCTCATCCTAAAAGTTTAGTAGTTTAATACTCACCATTGTTCAGAAATTGTGATGGTGATTCTAACAATTAAAAAAAAAAGAGAGAGAGAAAGAAAAAGTTTGGTGTATTTTTTTTTTTGGTGTATTTTTAAGGAACATGTTAAGTTCCAACAAGGCTATCAAGACAACAGGCTTTTTCTTAGCTTCAGGGTAGAAATGGCAGTTCATATTGTCAGACAAAAGGTAATATGAGCACAGTGTGAGAATAGAACTTCATGGTTTTGGTATTCACCTAAATTGTGCGAAACACAAGTTTTAACCCTACAGCAAAAGCTTTGGGCAACAGGACTTAATAATGGATATTCTATATCCTCTGAGCTTGGGCTGGGCTCATGGTTCTTTCATCAATTAGCCTTTCTTTCCTTCTGAAAAGACTCTGAGAAAATTCAAGGAAAAAACAATGACAGAAAGCACTGTGGATTGAGAAAACAATTTACTATCAGGTTTGAGCTTAAACTTTGCACATACAAGATTTATCTTTGTAGGGTATATTT
Source organism: Todiramphus chloris collaris (assembly GCA_025345505.1). Classification (NCBI taxonomy): domain Eukaryota; kingdom Metazoa; phylum Chordata; class Aves; order Coraciiformes; family Alcedinidae; genus Todiramphus; species Todiramphus chloris. Next base: position 11,057,326 of record JANVCC010000035.1, on the reverse strand, counting down.
AAGCTGATTATCAACAGTGTCCAGAGAAGCAGAGAAAGGGTATTTTGTTATCTTCTTACTTAGGAACTTTAAAATTGCAAAGGAGATAATATATTACATTTTTCATCAGGCAACAATCAAACGTGGTATTGGGAAAACACTTTCAGAAGAGAAATGAATGGACTTTATATTTTAGTCAGTGATCTTAGAGGGTAAGGGAGAAAAAAATCATTGCATATGGCAAAAATCAAACATGAAGAACATTATTTTAAGGATGTAGTGTTAAAGGCGGGTGGCGTGTTGAGAAAATGGAGACTGTTGTGGTAGTCCCAAATCTTCATGTGGATGTGGTCATTAGATTCTAATGCCAACAATTTCAGGCCAAATTACAGGCTGCAAGTCACACTGAAGAGCTATGTGAGGAAGGGCCATTTTCAGTCAGCAGAAACAAGTATGTTTACTGACTCCTGGCATGCAAATTGTGTTTCACTTTCTTTTTATCTCTTAGCAGAAATAAAGCTAGTTTTTACTAACGTGAATTATGAATATTTTGTCATAACAAGTTACTTCATGCCTACTTAGATTTTTTTCCATTTCATGCTTTCTTTTTTCTTTTCTTTTTTTTTTTTTTTTCTCTTTCTGAAGCCTGAATAAAAGAGATGGTACAATTGCAAATGTTAGGTTCCAAACTGTAGAGGTTAAGATTTTAATATTTAAGTCACATTCTAATGGGTTTAAATGTTTCTGTCATGTTCAATATGAGCTGGATCCAGTGATAGAAATGTTCTTCAGATTCTCATTTTATTTTATTGAGATCAAATACTTACATTTCTATACTAAAGTGACAGTTGGAGTGAGGTAAAAGAGCAGGAAAAATAACAAGGCTTTGTACTGTGAATTAAGTGAAATGAAAATACATATTGCTATGCAGCTATAGATAGCAATAGAAATATTGCAGAATTATTTTTCTTGTGGTATTGCTAGGATTCCCCCCTAAAAGAAGCATCCACTGTACACTGTGCTTTCTGAGCAGGGATCAAATTCTAATATTTATGCAGAATTCAAAAATAGCCAGAGGGCCTTGGAATCCCCTTATTTGAGATACCTTATTCATAAAATTAAAAATGGCTGTTTGCCTTAGGGCTTTTGAGAGCTCTTTAAAAAAAAAAGGCAAAAATATTAGAGAGAAATTCCTTTCAAAGGAAGGCATTCATGCTTAATGCTAAACAGATACTCAGCATGCCAGATTTAATGCAAACACTAGTTAGAGTGCCAAAATACAGGAACTGCACAGTATCAATGTCTCTGCATAAAATATTTTAAAAACCCAAAAATACTGTAAGAAGATAAATATTCATTTTAGTCCTTGTGCTGTACGCAATAGGGAGAGAAGGAGATGTGAGCATCAGCATCATTATTTCCACAAGTGTAAGCACTGGACAAGGACCAAGGTATTAAGTAGTTACAGTAGAAGTTATTCAGGCTTCTGGGCTCATTTCTCGTCAGCACAGCGGAGAAGAGGATGAGCAGTGTGCCTGGAGACAGGTAGACTTAAGTATCATTCTAAACTGTCAGCAAGGACTAAACTCTCTCATCTTTTAGCCTTAACATCTGTTGCTAAATGGGAACAAGCTCACATTTATGTATCAGTGCTTTCCTACTAATGCAGCCACAAGCTTTACTGTGCCCCTTTTGCAGCTCATCTTTTTTTATCTTTTGCTTATACAAGCAATGCTCAGCACCTCTGATGTGTAGGATTAAGCCCTTAAAGCTGACAGATTATATTTGTAAAATATAACTTCTGCAAAGCAGGATATTTGATCTGTGGCAAGCTTATCCCATCATCTTTAGTTAATTCACGTATATCCGCATAGGAACTTTCAGATGAATATGACCATAGGGGTTATCTTTGGAGATTTGAGCAACTAATACTACCTCACATGCTCCATATTTCACAACACAGTAGTGATTCAATGAGTTAGTTGTGAGTGACAGTAGGAGTGAGAATTACAGAGTACGTGTTCTACATTTCATCCATAGTGGCAGAAAGTAAAAAGTAGCAAAGAATGAAGAGGAAACTCTTGGCATATTTGCTATGCAATAATGTCAAAGTTGAAATATCACTTTTGATCTCTCTCCATTATTTTTTTGTATTATTAATACTTAACAGTGAGTGACATGCCTAAGCCTTCTGAACTGGAAGTCCACAGATAACTTCATTACAATTAACAGTGTCTTTAGGTTTTATTTACAAAACTTAATGCAATCTTTTTTTGGGGGGTGGAGAGGGAAGCTCCAATCAGGTATACTGTGTAGGCTGTGTTTCATCCCTTGCAGGTAATTTCTAATTAATGCGTTAACTTGAGAAAAAAAGAAAATAGAAACAAAAAATTGTAAAGCTTTACTTACAACGTTAATGCAACTGCTCTTGGCTTCTGTCTGAACTCTGATGAAGTGCTCTCATGGACTCAGGTCAGAGCATATTAGATGGCTACTACCTAACTTTTTATCTGTGTATTAAATTGAGACATAGCAGTGATTTTTTTTTTTAAACAGAAAATCTAAAATAGGGCAAGATTCTAAGCAATTATGACTTAATTTTGAAAATTCTATACTTGTCAAGGTCCCACTATTTTGCAGTCCTGGAGTTAAGTAGATATTAAAGAGGTAGCACTTCATATCAAAGAAGTGCATTATTTGGTCACACAGCTGACAGTTTGGAAAGAATTTACCACTAATCAGACAACTGACAATCACTGTAATAGCATTATCACTGAATGATCTTCAAGTTAATTCACAAACAATTAAAGTTACCAGGGAGGAGAAGGTGGAAAAAATTATTAGATGCAAAGAAGATTGAAGTGCTGCAGGGCAAAGAGGATTTCATTTTATTTATTTTTTTTTAAATGTTGGCATTATATCCCTGATAAATCTCCTAATGGAAAGAGAAAAGATAAAATTAAAATTCTACCTCCCGGGCTTAGTGCAGTTTCTGTTAGTATTTCAGAAGGATTGATTTTACATTTCAATATTTTCTTCATTAAAGTTAGCATCCAAATAAAATCCTCCACAGATGGAATTACCAGTGTATCCCTCAACAGAGTAAACTGTATATTTTTGGCCTAAGGGCAGCCCTAGCTGTTGTTTTTCTTCTTTTTAAAAAGTTGCCCACTGAAGAACTACTCTAGCAGTGAAATTAAAAGCCCAGCAGTAAAAGCTGTAATATCTGAATAAAAATGGTTCCAAAAACATAGTTTATAAAGAAGAACTAAAGTGCACATAACCCTGTGCCCTTTGTTTAAAAAAAAAAAAAAAAAAAAGGAGTTTTTTTCCCTCCTGAAATAGGAAATCCGGTGTAGCTTTTCTGTTTGTAGTTGATAAAACTGATCAGACAGCAATTATTTTCCTAACTGCAGATAGTATTAAATTGAAATTTGATATTTGTGGCATTTTATTAATGAGAAGTTTAAATTTAGTATAATATAGAATTACGCCTATAGTAGGACAATTGTCACTACCTTAACCATGTTTGACACACCACAGGGTCTGTATGCAGGAAGACAACATTGTGTTCTTTTAGCCTAAAAAAATCATTATCTAAAACACTGCTGTTATTAAGCCACTAACCTTGAATATCTGTAGATGACTGATTGAGGTATCCAATTCCATGGTCACGACTAGCATGTTTAAAAGTAACTGTTATATTTGTGTTCCTTATTCCCTACATTTCTAGAAATAGCCTAAGCAAACTGGATGGTATTCAGAAAATAAGTTTCAGCTGAAAATTTACTGGTCAGTAAATTCTATGGGAAAATCTAATACCTCTAGTGTCATTGCAAACATGGTTGGAGCTGGGGTATATTCTGCTGGTTGATATTGCTTTGTGTTTTTCATAGAATTTCCCAAGTGGCTGGAGAATTTAGTCAGAAAATTGTCTTGGAGGGCTTCAAATCCACATCCTAACTTCCACTCCACTGGTGAGACTGAGTAAGAGTGGAGTACTGACTGAGGTCCAGATCTTGCAAAAATGCTGAGTATGTTTAGTTTTACACACTGTTAGAGTCCTAAAGTTTTCACTTCTTATACATATGCTTGTCCCTTTTTGCCATACACAAAATTCATCTTACAGCAAGTAATTTCTCTCTTTTCTGGGATGACCTGTTACTCCCATCTTCTTCCTTCAAATTTGTCCAAGCTCACTCTCTCAAAGTCCTCACCACTATGTCTGCCCTTAATTTACTTTAAATAATCCCCTGGAATCTGACAGGGTTAAATTCAGTTTCTGAAAAGGAAGAAATTAAATCTGTGGCATAATATTAGCAATCACAGATATTCAGAATATCTGTTGTGAAATATAAAAAAGCCTTTAAAGGTGTATGGACAAGCTTCTTCGATATGAATGATCAGAAAAAAAATCTATCAAAACTGTCATTATGATGTTGAAATTATACATGTTTCTTGCAAGGGAATGTATTTTTTTGTATGTATAACATGAATGTCTCATCTTTAGTTTTCCCCTTATGAATAAAAAATGCCTAGAAAGACTATTTTAAAGACAAATTAAGTTCCACATGCATGGTAGGGGTAATTACTTACTGATTTATATTTTACATGCTTCCTGAAGCTCATACTCAGCAGGTGTCTTGTTTGCATTTGAGAAAATGACACAGTGTAAGGACATGTGTAAATCCTGTGTCAACAACAATTATTCGTAACTAGGTCAGGCTATTAAAGATGTCTAAGGAGACTTTCATGTAGCTTGTAATTTTAAACTAACTTATCTTAAAAAAATCCTAATTGTCTGATTCACACGCTGTCACGTGCTGGTCATAAACCAGACTGAGATTTTGTTCATATTCTCGGGAACAGAATTAAGACTCAAAACAGAGTCAAAGTGCCAAGTGTCTTTATTTGCCCGACAAAAGTTTGCAAAGCAGAGAGAGAAAGAGAGAAAGGAATGGAAAGAGGATAAGAGTCAGTTGCGATACCTACCACCATGGATCTGCGGCATCCCGTCAGTCCAATGTGCTTTCAGGTCCAGTGGGAGAACGATCCATTTGATGTTCGTGGCTCCTGCTCTTTTATCAGGGACTGTCCTGCTTATCTGCACCTACCACCAGGCGGTGGCACACATGCCCAACACCGTCTCTGAGGGGCCTCAGGTGGGTTTCAGGGGTCTCCGGACACCTTGGTCTTCCAGGCCCTGGGTCTGGGCTCATGCGTAGGGATGCAGTTGCAGCTTTTCACACTGATAAGGCACCATTTCTGACAAGCTGTGGTCCAGTTCGTGGTTTGGAGCCTGTCCCCACTGATAGGGCCAGGTTGCTTTGTTATCACCTCGGTCAAGCTGTCGTCCAGTTTGTAGTTTTCAGTCTGTTTACACTGATACAGCAATGTTGAGGCATACACTACGCCGCCCTTGTCACCGTCTCTGACACACACATACAAAATTCACAAAATTATTAATTTATGGAAACAGCTAATTTCCCTATTTCAAATCTTGACATTTAGTCTATGTAATTAAAACCTCCTGATCTATTTTGATTAATTCATTAACACATATTACAAGAGGGTTGCAAATACTTCTAATTATTTTGTATATCATATTTAGTAGAAAACACTGTAATTACGTCAGTGTGTCTATTTTATTTTGTATAGGTAACCTTTTCCTCTTTTTAGAATAAATTCTCTCACTATTCCATTTCCTTCACTAACAGAGGTACAGATAGTGGCTGAGGGTTATTTTACAGATTATTCCTGCTTCTGATGGTGAATTTTAGAGAAGTTCCTAGCTCTAGTTTGAGCTGCATTAGACTCAAAGATACATCTATTAACACCTTTTTTTTTTTTAATCATTACAGACATTACTTTTGTCTGTTTGTCATGAGTGTGAGTTTTCACAGTGGAAATAAGCTAACCATCATTTTTTGATATCTCTTAAGGTCTTACCACACTCTCTCTCTCTCTCTCTCTGTCTGCACAGGTGAAGCAGCAATTTTAAGACTTTTACTAACACAGACAATTCCCTTCATAGCATCAAATGTTTGCTTAAACATCAGGATATTCAATATTTCTGCATGCAAAATTGCTTCTCATATCACAGAAACACAGAATGTTAGGGGTTGGAAGGGACTTCTGAAGATCATTGTGTCCAACCCCCCTGCTAAAGCAGGGTAAAACTAGAGCAGATCACAGGGAAAAGCATCCAGCCAGGTCATGAAAGTCTCCAGAGGAGACTTCACAACCTCTCTGGGGAGTCTATTCCAGTGCTCTACAACTTTTACAGTAAAGAAGTTCTTCCTCATGTTGAGGTGGAACTTTCTGTACTCTAGCTTGAATCAATTGCCCCTCATCTTATCACAATGCACAAGTGAAAAGAGGTTGTCCCTGCCTTCTTGACACCCAGAGCTTATGTATTTATAGACATTAATTACATCCTCTCTCAGCCTTCTCCTCTCTAGACTAAAAAGCCCCAGGTCTCTCAGCCTTTCCTCATAAGGCAGGTATTCCAGCCCCTTAATCATCTTCATAGCCCTCCACTGGACTCTCTCAAGTAGATCTCTGTCTCTCTTGAACTGGGGAGCCCAGAACAGAAGGCAATACTCCAGGTGAGGTCTCACTAGGGCAGAGTAGAGGGGGAGGAGAACCTCGCTACACCTGCTGGACACACTCTTCTTAATGCATCCCAGGATACCATTGGCCTTCCTGGCTACAAGGGCACATTGTTGTTCCATGGATAGCTTGCTGTCTATCAGCAAGGTCCTTTTCCACAGAACAATTCTCTAGCAGATTGCCTCCTAACCTGTACTAGTTCGTTGTATTGTTCCTTCCCAGGTACAGGACTCCACACTTTCTATTCTTAAACCTCATTAGGTTCCTCTTTGCTTGGGTCTCCAGTCTGTCCAAATCTTGCTAAATGGTCACACCACCAATCCATCCAGTTTTGTGTCATCAGCAAACTTGCTGAGAAGGCACTCTGTCCCATCATCAGGGTCGTTGATAAAGATGTTGAACAGGACTGAACCCAGCACTGATCCCTGGGGGACTCCACTAGTTAGAGGTCTCCAGATGGACTCTGCACCATTGACCACCACTCTTTGGGCTCTATTGTGTAGCCAGTTCTTAATCCATTCCACTGTCCATTCTTCTATCCCACAATTCCTGAGCTTGCTCACGAGGACGTTATGGGAGATTGTGTCAAAAGCCTTGCTAAGGTCAAGGTAGACTACAACCACTGTTCTCCCCGCATGTATCCATTTAGTTACAACATCACAGAAGGCTATCAGATTAGTCAGGCATGATCTCCCCTTGGTAAATGCATGCTGACTATTCCTGATAATCGTCTTCTCTTCCAAGTGCTTAGAGATGGCCTCTGAAATGAGCCACTCCATCACCTTTCCAGGGATGGAGGTGAGACTGACTGGTCTGTAATTTCCTGGATCTTCCTTCTTGTCCTTTTTGAAGACTGGAGTGATATTGGCTTTCCTTCAGTCCTCGGGCACCCCTTCTGTTTGTCATGATCTTTCAAAAACAATGGAGACATCAACCAGCTCTCTCAACACTCTTGGGTACATCCCATCAGGGCCTGTGATCTTATGTATATTAAATTTGTGTAACCGATCTCTGACCTGCTCTTCACTGACTAGTGGAGAGTCTTCCCTCTTCCAGTCTTCCTCTCTTATATCCAGGGTCTGGAGTTCACAAGGGCTAGTCTTAGGAGTAAAGACTGAAGCAAAGAAGGTATTCAGCAACTCTGCCTTCACTATGTCCTCTGCGTCCTCTGTTAACAGAGCTCCTACCTCGTGCAGCAGTGGCCCCACATTTTCCCTATTCCTCCTTTTACCACTGATGTATTTAAAGAAGTTCTTGTTCTCTTTTACTTCCTTTGCCAGTTTAAGTTCTAAGAAGGCTTTGGCCTTTCTTGTTGACTTCCTAGAAACCCTGACAATGTCCCTAAGTTCTCCCAAGTGACAAGTCCCTTCTTCCACAAACTGTAAATTTCTTTCTCCCACAAGACTTTCTTCAGAAGATCCTTGCTTGTCCATGCAGGTCTTTTACCACCTCTACTTGATTTTTCACTCAAAGGAATGCATCTATCTTGGGCTTGAAGGAAGTGGCATTTAAAAATTGACCATCTCTTTTGGGCTCCCTTTCCTTCCAGAGTCTTAGCCCATGGGATTCCTGCAAGTAGATGAGCAATTAACTGCTGTTTCAGGACTGCAGTGTACATAAGAAACCTGGTAATTAAGATTTCTGTATGCTTGGTTTACCAAAGTATCACAAATGTATTGGTTCCTGTTTAGTATCTCTCACCAACACTTCCTCCCCCTGCCCTTTCACTGTCTGTGTGGCAGAGCTGAGCTCTACTCAGCCTTCCCCCTCAGCACTTGCCAGCTAAGGATGGATCTTTAGTATAAATACAGATTTCCGCTTTGTTACGATCACTCTCTTTTCACCTCTCTTATAGACATTTCTTCTCTTGAAGCCTTTGCTTATGAGTTTCTCTAGTTAGCTTAAAACTTTATATCTATCTAGGAAGTTATCTGTAGCCCAGTATGCCAGTGTAAGGACCTAATATACTGCTCTGTAAGTGCTTGTGCTGTATTAATAAACATGTCATCATGAGTGTTGTTTAATGTAGACTCTTTTTAGTTTTTATATTCTTTCTACTGCATAGGTTTTCTATTAACTACTCTAGTTGTATTTTAGCTTCCTTCTTCATTTATACTTGCAAGAAAAAAGGCATACTAAAAAAGATGCATGTTATGAAAAGAAGAAAACAGAAATATACCTTGGGGACTTTTTGTCATTTAAAATCTGTTAAGATACTTAAAAGCATTATGAGGAGATTAATTTTGAAATAACAAGCTCCTTGCACTGTTTTACCTAGAGAGGCTACAAAAACTGTCTACAAAAGAAAATAAACTGATTACAGAAACTCATTGAATATTGTGTCATGTTCGTATCCCATGTTACTTAGTTCTGGAGATGGAAGGACACAGACACCTCAATCAGTTTTGTTTGCATCTACTAAAAAAAAAAAAAGGACGCTAAACAGCAGATGGGTGAGACACACTTTTTTTAAAATACAGTGAGCAAAAAGTGATGTGTTGAAAGTGTTTCTTGCTTAGTCTGACAGCTGCACTGTGATTTAGAGTCTGATCCTGCATGATGACTTCAAGCAAAACTATGTGGATATCAGTGGGACTAAATTCTCTAAGAACTGTAAGATCTGATGCTCAGCTGTATGGCAAAATTATGTGGTGTTCTGGATGCATTAGTATTAACACTTAAGATATGTACATTTCAGAGCAGCTCTGGGCCTGTATTTGCTAGAAATGGCTTTTCAGAAAATAAGTCTTTGATCTTGTGCTTGTAAGAAAACAATAGATTTTATGGTCTTCAGATAAACAAATACTAGAACGGAAAATGAAGGGGAGAATACATAAACAGATAAAATAAATGCTTGTGTTCATTGCATAATACTTGAGGCATTGCTGCTTCCATCTCTAGGGTCTCAGTCATGGCAGTTTCAGAAGAAAATGGGAGATGTCTGCACTGACATTCTCCATTTTTCCACATTTTTCTTGCCTTCTGTTACTCATTTCAGCAGTGCTGAACAAATTTTAGGATTCTTAATTTCCTAATCTCACCTAATGCCTAACTCTGAAATGTGTGCTAACATTAGTGATGGTTCAAATTTATTATTATCATGATAAAAATGTTGGGTTGTATCCATGCACAAGTTTAAGACTATCAAGTGTTCAGTTTAGGAAAACTCTCATTAGGAAAACAAAATAAACCAGCCAAAAGGGAAAAAATGCACCTGAGTCTTCTTATATATACTGATTTGGTTATTTGTGAATTTGCTTTATTTCCTTTATAGTATATAAAATAATTGTAATATAATCTCAGTCTACAACCATTCCATAGCTCAGTGAAAAAGAAAAGACCTCTCCCTATTATAGCTTCCTCTCTCTCTTTGTTTATGTCTAGGTATGTGATCAGAACATGTCTTTGATCTATAGTGATCAGCTCAAGAACAAACTTGAATTCCATTTAAAGAAAAAAGATTGAAGTCCATGGGCTTCTATTCCTTGGTTCAGGATCTACTTTTTTCCTAAGTTCTTTGGTGCAATTTTTGGCCTGAGTTTCTGAGTAAATCTACTCACTTTGGGTTTATTTGTATTCCTTACACAGGTAATTTACTTATATATGTCTTCATTGGACACAATTAAACTTTTCCAACTAATTGAAAAAACAAGGATTATAGAATAGTTTGGGTTGGAAGGGACTTTAAAGGTCATCTACAACCCCACTGCAGTGAAGAGAGACATCTTGAACTAAACTAACTTGCTCAGAGCTCCACTCAACCTGACCTGGAATGTTTCCAGGAATGGGGCATTTACTACCTCTCTGAGCAACCTGTTTCAGTTGAGGTCTCCACCTGTTTCAGTGAGTCTTCACCACCCTCATTTTAAAAAATTTCTTCCTTATATCTAGTCTATATCTCTCTGCTTTTATTGTAAAGTCATTAGCCCTTGTCCTGTCATAACAGGCCCTGCTAAAACGATTGTCCCTATCTTTCTTAGAGGTCCGTTTTAGGCAAATCGTTGTTTATATATTTGGGTGAAAACCAGTTTGTCTCTTTTGCATGAAGCTAACTCATAGAAGCACATCTTGCAATATCCAGGATGAATTATTGAGTAAACTAAAGAAGACCAAGGAGAGAATGATGTTCATCTCCTGGGACAGTTAGAGAGACTGGCATCTTATGTAGATTTTGTTACTATTAGTGGGTACTCCATCTTAAAGAAACAATAAAAAACCCTTGAAGTATAACAAAGGTACAGGAAAAATATTTGAGATTGATTTCTTTACTCATGCAAACATTTATTTCTCATCTTCCTTTTTTCTGTCACAAATAAGAAGGAAAGATAATGGAAAGGTAGAAAAGGGAGGTACATGGACTACAAAAGAAGAAGCAATTTTAAAATAAGATTTTAAAATAGTATAGAAAACAGTCATCAAATGATGGATTTTAGTAAAGAAATCTGTGGTGGACTGAGGGCTCAGCCAGCAGTGTGGGCAAATAAAGGCTATTTCAAGAACATGGGATAAAGGACTGTAAAATAATTTTTACATGGAGGTAAGGGTGTTCCTTTGTTAACTATACATATTTTATTAGCATATGACAGGCCTGAATGGATAAAAGAACCAAACAACACTGCACTTAAAGACATCTACTGTAATTACAGCATGATTTGTCAATATTTATAGGAAATTAAAGTATATACAAAGATCTAAGGATGATACAAACTGAAGTATGCTCAAAAGGACACATCTTCAATTCCATATGCCTACTGCCAGTGTTCTCAAACACAGAGATGCGCACACACTCACAGAGAAATCAATTTATACATTGTTCTTATAAAATGAGTTAAACTTAGCAACTATGGTGCTTATTCCACTGCTATAGAAGAGCCAGAAACGATGTCAACATGTAGTTTTTGACATGGATATTAATTTACTTTCCAGACATTTTCCATTTACCTTTCCATCCAAGAGATGTACTGTGATTTGCAAATAACAATGCTTCTGTCTTCAGAGTGTGACATCTGAAACAGCGTATGTATGTAACTATGATTAAAATGGTATGCTGCTTTAGTTCTTATATTCTTCAATTACTTTTTCAAAGCCACAATTTAAAAGTTTTGCAAAAGTAACTACTTTTTGCCTCTTTTTGCACTTGTCTGAGAAGATTTCTTTACAGTCATTGCTTTTGAATAATAAGCTGTATACATCCACTGAAAGAGAAGAGCCTTTAGAAACAAAAATTTACATTGCACTCCATGTATGTAAGGATGTTACAGAAGATCATTATGTAAGGGCGATGCACATTCTCATGGAACCTAAGTGAATTAATTAAATAGATCAGTTCTGGCATATACCAAAAACAAGTATTTTTTTATCATAAATGACAGCACACATTAAATTGTCCAAAAACATGCTTTATATAATACAGCAGTATAAAATACAGGAGTATTACATTCATCCATGGGACACTAGTGGAGCAGAGCAGCTTATTTTGGTTTTTATATTTAGCCACTTTCTTTCCAATGACAAAGTATTTATGACCACAGAGGATGGAAAATATGAGACTATACTTTAGAATATTGTGTACCACATATAATTGAAGACTGTGACATGTGTGACATATAAAAAAAATGTGCAATACAGCAATGGGAAAATAATATTAGGTGACAAAAAAATATACATATAATTTAGCCAAAGACACATGGGAAAAGTTGCATATGTCCTTAATGACTAGCTTGAGGTTGATTACATGTTTCCTGGGAAAATCCCTCATCAATATTAGATTCTAGGATGCAACTGCAAAATTTAATGTGAAAATGGCTCTTTTTGTGTCTGCAAGGTATTTATTACCCTAGTTTCTCTACTTCTGTTGCTATTGTGAATCACATATATATCTCCTAAATTGTCTATTTGTTGTTCATGCTCTTGAATTTTCTTTGGGGGCATTAGACATGGAATGGACCTAAAGTTGTGGGCCATAACGTTGATTAATAGAAATATACATCCTCTGATCTTGCATAAATTATAGTTACCTGGGTCTATTGTAGTGAAACATTTTCCCCAAAGAAAAGGACTTTTTTTTCTGAGTTGATTAATAATGTGCATGAGCTATTAAAACAAAACTGGTCAGAAATCTTTAACAGTAATAAAAAAAATATTGTGATTCAAAAAATGAAAATCAAGACAGAATAATATCCTTTTTCACACCTATTAGGCACAGCTAGAATAGTAGTTGAAACAAAAGCCTATGAATGGCCTACTAGTTATAGATCAACATATTTCTGTGTTGAAAAATAAAAAAGCCCTGCAATAGTACTGACAGAAGTTTACCTTTCCTCTACACATAGTTATTTAAATAACTGAGTTCTGATGTGGGCCAAGGATTCCCTCCATCTTCCTATCCTATACTTTGGTCCACAGCTTTCTTCCATCAGCAATTAGCTGAGATGGTTTAGAGATCTTTTTCAGGGTTTATCTTCACTTTACATTCCATTGGCTTTCATAAAAAGAAAGAAAAAGGAGGTGTTGAATGGAGGGAATCAAACTGAAAAATTGATGATCTATGAATAGGACTTTTCCTTACTGAGTTCAGTAACTGGAGACTATAGCTATCTTCAGTTCCTTTGATTTTACCTACTGGTCCCCATTTAATCATCTTTCCTCCTCAACTTTCATTATCTCCACTCTTCCATCTTAAGAAAGTCATATTTGGAATAACTGAAATAGAAGAAATACAAGACTCTGTAATTCTTTAAATATTCTTTCTTACTATTACAGTATATTTTTATCCTGAATGTTTTTGCCAAGTTATTCTTATGATTGCCTGACAGTTTCTGTGATCTTACACATAACTTAGCAGTTTAAAGTCTCTTAACTTCATTGTAATTTATACCATACCTCAGTGTGAATGACTAAATGAAAAGCTTATTTACAAAGCTAAATTCATTTTTTACCTTTGCCTGACTTCATATTGTGTATATGAGACTGGCTCTTGCCGAGTGTGTCCATGATACATCTAGAAGAGCTCAGCATCTGAGATTCTGCGATTTGGAAATCTTTGGCAATGATCACATTTTTAAAATGAAAATATTTTTTGTTAACCATGCGAACTGAATGAATGATAAAAATTGCTATATATGGTGTATAGTCTAATATTTTTCTGAAAGGGACACAGGAAAATCAGTATTGTTACAGATATTGCTCTAATCTTCCTTTAAGGGTTCAAAACCCTTTCCTTTCTATCTGTGTGTATGTGTGTTTTTGTGTTTGCACATCAGAGAGGAGAAAGACAGAGCAAAAGCTTAAATGAATCACCCAGTATCCAATTTGTCATAGTGACTGTAAGCGGATAGTAGATAACATGAAATGTGGTAAAACTTCCCCCATATACTGTGGTAGTTTCTTTGAATCTGGAGTCTAGAGTTGTAATTTGTATTGCTATATTTAACAAACCTTGCAACACCTTTCTTCTGTGAATGTCTCTGAAAATTTTCTGAACCTACTTATGTTTCAGGCCTCTGTAATTTCCTGTGGAGATCAGAAAGTTCTGTAATATATATTTGCAATGTGAAAAGTATTCCTATTTGGTTTAAACCCAGTGCCTAATAATTTATTTGGCTACACTTTACCTCTTCTGGTATGAAAAATTATGAATAATTATTCCCTTAAGCTCTGCATGTGGTTCTTGATTTTGTTTTCTGTCCATCATCATTATTGAAGATACAAAAGCACAGTAGATTTCAAAGAGTACCAGTGCTCCTCTTTTGCTCGTTGTTCTTTTTTAGTTTTCACTAGTATCCATTTCTTGTTCACCAAAAGAGCACATCATACTTTGAAAGAAACATTCAAGATCTCTGTCTTGCATCCAGCATCCTCCCTTCTTTCTGTCCTCAACAATGACCTTTCTGAATGTAATCAGTTCTGTAGCCTTAGTTTCTTCACTGCCAATTCCTCTTCAGCCCCTTTGGGTTGGCTTCCTGCAATATCCATAAACACTCTTACTGACATTAGCAATCTCAGTTTCCTCAAAGCTCTGTAGCCTCTTTTGCATACTCATCCTTCCGAATCTGCTGTACTTAGTTGATGATAGCCTCCTATTTTCATGAATTAATGCTGTCCTACTTCTTTAGTTCGTGCTTCTTTATTGTTCTACTCTGTTGCTGTCTTAGCATCTTGTGAATTTCTGCCTCTGCCTTCAAACTCATTCTAATCCTATCAACAGATGCTGTAAAATCCTAAGACTCTTTCCTTTCTATGCCACAACATCTTGGCAGGTCTTCTAGAAAAAAAAGACTTCTATGTAAAGAATCTTATCTCCATGGATCTTATCCATAATATTTCCCCTGAATCATCTGCTTCATTTGGCCTTGTCCATTTCCTCTTCAAAACACTTCATAGGCCTATGCTTAGCCTACATCACAATCTCACTGTAAACTACTTAGTAGATGACCTCTGCACATTCCTATGAAACTCTGTGATAAAACCCAATGCTATGCTACATGCACAGTAGTATTAAAAATGTTTAATGCATGACTTGTATTGATGATTTATCTTAAGTACCGGTTCCTTATTTGCAAAAGTGCATGTTTTCCTTAGGCTAATAGCTTAAATGTTAATATTTACTTCTAGATTGCTTTTTTGGTGAGTCTAACAGATACTTATGGCTAGTCATGTAGAATAAATATCCCAGTAAAGCAGCACAAAATTCATGTGTATAGCAAAAGCATGTTTGTCAGTTTGCTGATGGGTAAAACAATGTTTTTCAGCAGAATTTCAGATACATAGAGAAATGTATGCATGAGGTCTTTTAGTCATAAAAATATCATCCTAAAGTGCAGAATTTAGTACGAAGTTCATCAGTAAACACAGAATTATTTTCCCCCTTGAAATATAAAAAACTATTCAAAAAAGTAAACAGCTTCCTTGGGTAACTTGGGATTTAAATGAAAGTTTTATCAAAGGGTTGGCAGAATAAAAGTATCTGCTCAGAGACCTCAGGAAATTACTTTTTTCTATGGTTGTGATTAAATATTTCATGGTAGTACATGCTTATTTATTTGTGCTTTCCATGTCAAGATAAAAAACTCAAACAAACAAGCCCCTCTTTTTATAGTAAATGCACTTATTTTGAATATGGTCCCCATCAAAACCAGAAGATCTGGCCTAGTCAGACTGCTGAGTCTGCAGGGTGAATGTTGTCTCATGCTGAAAATGAACACGCAGGGAAATTCCTCACTGAACTGATTTGTTAATTTAACAGCTGAAGAAATACATCGTAGACCACAAGCAATTTGTTGTACTGAAAAGTGAGAGGAAGCACATCTAACTTTAGAGCTTCACTTTGGTAGAGAATCAGTGGTAGGTGACACAAGCTGCTGTCTTGTCTATTTTTAAAATTAACAATATTTGTATAAGTTTAAAAATCTTACTTTTTCTGGAATAGATGTTGTAAGATTTTTCGTCCTCATGAACATTTTTGATTATCAGATTTTCTGTAATTAAACATTGATAAACAGAACAGTTTGCCACAGGCCTAAGTCTTTCCTGACAGTCACTGTGTGACTCTCATTGGTGGCATACCTTCTTTTCACATTCTTTTTCCACTCCTGCTTTACAAGCCTGTGTTGTTTTCTTTCTCTCCACCCACCATAGTACTCCCACAAACTAGAAAAAAAAAAAAAAAAATCCAGTATCTTGTGTTGTTTCTTTAATCCAAGGTTTTTTACTTGGTTCATGAAACATTTTATTTGTTTGGATTGAGATCTATTTCCTCCTCAGATGTAAAATGAAAGTGTATGCATCTCCAATCCATCCTTCTAGAAAGTCCTGTTTGATTCATAGAATCATAGAATATAAGGGGTTGGAAGGGACCTCTAGAGATCATCGAGTCCAACCCACCTTCCAAAGCAGGATCACTTAGGCCATGTTACCCAGGAATGCATTCAGATGGGTTTTGAAAGTCTCTAGAGAAGGTGGACCCACAATCTCTCTGGGCAGCATGTTCCAGTACTCCATCACTCTCACAGTGAAGAAGTTCCTCCTCACATTGAGGTGGAGCCTTCTAAGCTCAAGTTTATACCCAGTTTCTTGTCCTATTTCTGGGCACTACAGAAAAGAGATTGGCCCCTTCCATTTGACACCCACCATTCAGATATTTATAGACATTAATAAGATCCCTTCTCAGTCTTCTCTCAAGACTAAACAGCCCCAGTTCCCTCAGTCTTTCTTCATAGGGGAGATGCTCAAATCTCTTAATCCTCCTTATAGATCTCCATTGGACTCTTTGCAGTAGTTCCCTGTCTCTCTTAAACTGGGGAGCCCAAAACTGGACACAGTATTCCAGGTGTAGTCTAACTAGGGCGGAGTAGAGGGGGAGGAGAACCTCCCTACACCTCCTGGACTTAGTTTTCCTAATGCATCCCAGGATGCCATTGGCCTTTCTGGCCACAAGGGCACATTGCTGTCCCATGGATAACTTGCTGTCCACTGGGATTCCAAGGTCTTTCTCTGGGGTGCTGCTCTCCAGCAGGCCAACCCCTAACCTGTACTGGCACGAGTCTTAATCATTTTTGAGCATCTCAGAGAAGATCTCTCCTAGCTTTGTGTTCAAATAGCAAACTCATTGCTGAGAAGTAGACACTTTTCCTGCTGTTCCAAGCAGCTAATTTTGTATAAGCTGTAGCAGAACTTATCCTGGCAAAGGATCTGTTTGATAAGCTTGTATTACAAGAAATAGATCTTTACACTTTTTCTTTGATATCAGAAATATTAGCAACTCATTATTATTTGTTTTAAATGTCTGCTCCTTAACACTCTTTAGATTGGAGATTTTTTTTTTTTTCCATATTCCTGAGGCATAACATAGCAAAAATATTTGCATCTTTAAAAAAACTGGAAATCAAACCTTCATTCGTCTGGTGGATAAAGGCCATGGTAAAATCTGTTCAAATACCATGAAAAAATGAGCTCAAAATATCAAGTTTTCTTCAATTTTCTAAAAGATAGAAATCTTAATCCTTATATTATTGCTGGTTGTTGTCATTTTTGGTATGATTGTGAACCTAACACATAATTAACCTCTATGTTGTACAGCTATATGCTTGAAGACAAACTGTCTCAAAGATTTTTAAATACATCATCTGATGCAAATGACATGCAAATAATTTTATGCCTTTTATGAAGCTACATGAAATAATTTCTTTTCATAACTCTGCTTGAATGGGGACCAGCTCTAGCTATTTGTTAGGGTAGGTGGAATTGCTAATTACAGTTTCTCTCTGTTAACTTCCTAAATCCTGAATAAAATACTAAAGGAAAGCAATTAATTACTCTTGTGAATGTAACAGGAAACAATTATTGCTGCTTCAGATTTACAAATTTGCAGTTTTTTGGCATGTGCAGCTTCCTGGAAGTTTAAAGGCATTCTCTGTATATGAGAGAATAAGTATATGAGCAAGGGGTTTCTCCAAGTGTTTGAGATTTGGAAGAATTAAGAAGTTAGGTCTGAATTCTAATCTTGTACCACTCACTATGGACTTAAGTAGAGCTCTTCATGTTCACAGAGATTGACTCATGTGATGTGATGACTGATTCAGTCATAGGTTGTAGAAATAGTGTAGAAGTTGGTGGAAGAAAGAGAAATTTTGCCTTTGAGACTTGCATAAATGTTATTAATTTTCAGCAAATGAATTTGCCCTTCATCCACTGGAATTCACATGAATTTCTACAGTATTATTCATATATCACTATTTCTCTTTTAACTTCAGTTTTTGGGACCTTCCTAAGTATTTCTGAATTTTTTTTTTGATTTTTTCCAGACAGTTAAATCTTTGAAGCTTGTAATTAAAGAAAACAAATGTAATGTACTGGAATATTAAATCTCAAAATAATGATAAAAAACAAAACTATGCAAAATGCTATTAAGCAATATATTTTAAAAAATGACATCTTTTCCTTGTTCTTCTTTATGTTAATGTTCATAGAAGCAAAGTAATGAATTAGTGGACATTAAAGGTGAACAAGCCTTTAAAAGTCAAAGCTAAGCAGAAAAAATAGATAATATATAGTTGTTTTACTGAAGTTAATAAACCCCACATTCTGAAACAAATACCCTCAAGCCATTTGTTTAAACAAGCATTAAGTTTAGCAGTACCACACCATAACATGATACTCCAAATTAAACTTTTGCATCTCAAGTGACCTTTACAGCAGTTTTACAGTTCATAAATTCTTTACAATAGTGCTCTGTGGAGTAGTTTTAATAAATCTTGATTGTGCTGTAAATGTTATAGCACATACTTGAAATGGCATTTCCAGTCTTAACAAACACAAGTGTGGAATGATTCCCCTATTCCATATGGAGAATTTTGCTTCAGTATTCATGAAATACTGGATAATATTCCAATAATGAGAGGGAAAATGACACAAGTAAGTCAGTCCTACTGGAGAAGAAAAATGTGACTAATAAACATATCTATCAAAGTGGATGGAAAATATACCAGCTCCTCATACACCAATAGGAAAATATTCTTCGGTTTGCAGAGCTTCTGAAGTACTCCAGGATAGCTGGATAAAGACAGCATTATGTTTTCCATTTTCTGTTTTAAGACCTGATTTTTTTGGCAAAGTATCAGAACTGTAAACAGTGAAGTCTGTTTCATTTTCCCCAGTACACTGGGATAAGTGCCCTTAGTCTTGTCTGCTTAATCTCATTTATCTGTTTAAATGATTTTTTAAATTTTTTTTTTCCTGAAAAATCCATAATCAATTAGATAAATACTATACAAAAAGCACTCTGGTAATATGTTAAAGCACCTGTTTTTATCTTTTTTTTTTTTTTTTTTTTTTGGTGCAACTGTTCATCCTTTAGCACAACTATTTACTTATTGACTCCTTAATGCCTTTTCACATGCTGTAGTTACATTTGATGAAGACATCATCACCCTTAAGCCACTATTTTGAGACAATCATGAGATTCTCTGTCTTAACAACTTCTCTTTCTTTAAAGATTTATTTATGACTATGTTTTCTAATTCTTGTTCATATAATTTAGTTTCTTTTTTTTTTACTTTTTCCATTGCTCATAATTTTCACTATTTTCTCGATCTTGGCCTTTTTACATTCACTGTATCTTTTCTTCCTTTTTTCTCACATATGAGAACATGAATAAACTCTGTCCTTTTTCCCTCATACAGTCTGTTAAAGCTGTTTCTACTCAGATAAATTTAAGCATTTAAAACAAGAAGTTTTCAAAGTTTACTTTCTCTGTAGATGTTGCTATTGCAAATAAGCCAAGCTTGAAAAAACCCCCACATTTCCATGAATGTTAAATTATGGATTTTGAAGTCAGAACTCTAAGCCTTTATTCTTTTTAAGGATCTTATTCATAAAAAATGCACAAGGTAATGATGAATTAGTTAAAAGATAACTACCACCATGTATGTTCAGTTCTTTCCCTAAAATAAGCAAAACCTACAAGGTCTGCAAACCTGCCTCTGCTGCTTGAGGGATACAGAATGTGACTTTGTGAAAGTTCTATAAATTTGATCTATTAATTAATCTGATCTATTAATTTGCTCATAAATAACGAACAACATATATGGTGGTTTTGAATGATGTAAATGTGGTATATTGGATAGGCAGATACTATTACACTGAAATCATAAATGTTAATGGTATAAATAAGACAGAAAATCCATAAGAGAAAAATTATTATAAGTTGTCCTGTAAAAAAATTTATAATGTGGTATTAATGATTCTGTGTTACAGAGCCATTATTAGTATTAGAGATATTGCCTTTTAGCAGTTGTTAAATGTTGATCTGAAAAGACAATTTAATAATGATTCCAAACCCGATATATTCCTCCTGAGGATGGAATTATGCAGATCAAGGTGTCTGAGTGATTTAAAGATGATGGGGGTTAATAGTTTTTATAATTGATAGAACCTGTGAGGAGTAGTTAAAGCAAACAGTCAACTCTTGCAACATACGGTATCTATAAATTACACCATGGCATTAGGAATGGGAGTTGATTTAGTATATTGTTTTGATGATTTTGTCTATAATTACTGAATGTGATATTTTTTCCATCTGCTTTAACACTTTACAGTTACCTTGTAAACATAAACACATCTGAAAGGATTGTGAACACAAACAGCAGAACATGATGTTTAGCAAAGATTATCTAATCAATACATCCTTGTTTATTTGAGACTCTCAGGGGGAATCTTTGATATTTGAAAGTTTCTGGTGCCACATTTTTGCCCTTATGTTATGTTGAGTAGCATTTTTAAGTGTATCATCCTTAGAATTAACTGTATTAAATGTGATACTGTAGTAAATGCCAAGGTGTTGGTCTTAAGCATCTGATTTATACTTTCTGAGATAAAGATTGTTTTGGATTTGAAATTAGATGAAACTTCTAAACTCTTGCAACCTTTACTGGGTTTATTATTTAGATGACGGTGGTTCAGAGAAACCTCAAGTGAGACTGCATTCTGAACGTGCTAAGAAATATAGGAAAAAGTACTGGAAATTACTTCCATCCTGAAACAGGTGAGGCAGAAGTGGGAATGGAGGAATGAGGAACCAAATATTATTGCATGAACAGTAAGTAAAACTTGAGCTTTCTGTTTAATCAAGGCAAAAACTACCAAGTAGAGATTAACTCTAACAACACTACTGTGATCAAGCTTGTTGGCCAACACCATTCCAGGGTCTAGACTCTGAGGTGTGTAGCCTTGTGCAAATTAGCAGTTCCCTTTTATATATTGTTAAAATATTTAAAAATTATGCAATCCTTTTCTTTCAACACTGAGTATTGCTGATTATAAATTAGAGAATCTTATCAGCATGTTGATGCTTGCTCTATTTCCCTGCTTCACCCACTTCTCTTCATGAGCATTTTCCCCTCCCTTCTCTCTTTTCCTGTCATCTTTTTGCTTTCTTTCTCTGCAGACTCCATGTTCTGTAATCGCTCCATCACCACACTCTTTCAGTTAGTTGCTAGAAACTGTAAGGATTGATGTGTAATGGTTGATAGAACTTAAGTGTAGGAAATTGTGAGGCAACTGTAGAGTGTTCTTAAGAATTGTCTCTTTCACAGGAACTGAAGTGTTTACGTATTGCTACTCCTAAAACTAGAAAACCCACAAAGCCTCAATTGTCATTAAGCCCTTTGAGTTGTTTAGATTTCCATAGAAGAAATAAGACTGGACCACCCTTCTTGCTTAGCCAAAGCAACTTCTGTACATAAATCTGACAGACTCTGAAACAGAAGTTATTCATCAGAGAATGTTAAATTATGGACTTGAAGAAAAACAGATTCTAAATTAGGAAAACTTTCTGCCAGCTTGCAATATATAATGCAAAATCAAAACAATTCATAAGCCTGATGGTACATTTTTTACTCTGTGCAATATCCTAGCTGATGATAAAAAGTGTGGTATGTGCTAGCCAGCCAGAAGCTTAGTAACATTTTGAGAATGCTACATTCTGTTATAAACCTACTCAGTGGAAGACAGGATTGAGAATAAGATATCTGGGACAAAACCACTCCAAAAATGACACTTTTATTTGCAGAAAAGTGCCTTACTAGATTTTCTACTAAGAAAATGTCCAGATTTTATAACCCTTTTAAGACACATTCCTACTAAGAAATAAATTCCACTTGCAATAGAAACCTTAGCTTTCCAATACAAACTTTAATACTCAGTGGTAGTATCAAAAATATGAATAATTTCAAGAGCCATCATTAACAAGCATAGGTCTCTGAAATACATTTCCTGACAGAAATAATCAAAATACTTGATTTGTTTTGAAATATCTCTTTTCGGTGAAAATGCACTGAGATTGTGTTGGAAAGCAGTGCCAGTTTCCTGTAATTTCTTTGACAGTAAGACATGCTCCAAAGGAGAGCTTGGCTATAGTAGAAATCAAATGAGGAATTCTTGCTACTTATGGTTATGAACCATTTCTAAAATTATGTTTTAATTAGGAACACCCATTAAAATGTATATTTCGCAAGGTTAATGTTGCCAGCATTGTTCTTTGTGAATACCTTTCACACAGAAAAGCAAAATTCAAGTAATACTAGAGTAGTTCTCTGTGAGAAATCATGCTGACTGAATGCTACCCACAGATTGGATAAAATCCAGTTAAAGTCCTCTTCTCATTTGTAACCATCACTCCTGGAACATACATTCCAAAACACATGCAAAGATCTATAGCAAATCTAGATCACCTTGAATACGTATTAACTTTAAATACAAGCTATCCTAAGCCTGAGTGACGGTCTGTTTTTACTACCTAATAATGCAGAACTTGAAATGTGCAGGGTGGCAGTTTTCACTTAGCTAATAATAGAAAATTATTCTACTTTGTACTGAAAAATGTTTTGGAACAGGTCATTGTATGAATTTACTCATCTTCCTGGTTACAGAAATTAGTTGAATCTCCTACCACGGAGAAGTAGCTCAGGGAAGTGTTATCTAAGTGTTGACATAGAATTGTGTCCAAACACTATGAAAATAGCTTTCTGAAAAATAGTGAGAATGACAACAAAAAAGAGAAAGAAGAGTACAGTGCCAGTCCAGTTTTCTATGTATTGCTTCTGCTTTCTAAAAAAGATCCAGCATCATGACCTTCGTTAAGACACTATTTGGGTTTATTTTAAATACTTTTGGCTCTCCAAATCTAGGAGAGCTCTGTCATATTTATGCTAAGATATTCCCTTGGGTTATTTCAGTGGCCTTGAGAATTTAGCTGATTCAAAGTCCTGCACAGCACAAGACTTAGGCAAGAATACATCATTGCCTTGAATAGAAGAGGTGAACATCCAGCACTAATTTGTGCTGGTTTTGATTCCTTCTGTATTACTTGTTGCGTGTGTGTTTCAGTGACCATTTATCTATTCCCATCCAAAGGAACTGGAGACTAGAAGATATGGTAACCCCAAAGTCATAAAAATTTGTCCAAAGAGGATGAGGAGTTACGATAGATTATTACATTGAATAAATTTATTAAAAAAAAAAAAAAAAAAAGAAAAAAGTTTGATAGGAAAAAAAGTGGGGAAGGATAGTTTGATACTGTTTTTCTTCTAAAAAAGTAAAGTGAAATTCAAAGCAAAACAAGAATGACTTCCCACTACTTCTTAGAGGTACTTAAATACATAGCCTACAAAATGATAATTTGTGCAAACCAAAGTTCCCAATTGTTTCAAAGTTTCTCTTATGAGTAGTATTTTAGACCTCAGTGCTGCTTAAGAAGATGATTCAGCCCTGCAAATAAATCTAAATTGTTATTCAATTTACACTTTTGTATTCCAAAACATACCCTGTGATAGAGCACTGATGTGAATGCATAATGCTGTATAATGGATAAAGGAAATGTTAGTAAAAAACAAACAAGCAAACAAACCAAAAAGCAGTAAATAAGAAGGATACAATGAAAACAGAAACAACAACAAAAAAAGAAAATAAAAATGGTGAAAGAAGAAAATGAATTTTAAATAAATCCTTTCTGACTTCTGCTTCTCAGTGGAATATGGTTAGTAGAAGTTTCTCTCATGTGAGGAATAGTGTGCACTGGAAAGCTAGGTCCTGGCTCCTACTTTCTTAACTTAAGAAATGAACACCCATGAGCAGCAACAGAGAAGTCAATTACCTATGAGTAATTTCATTTGTGTATAGATGTTCTGCTAGAGGCTGAGGTTACATAACTGTAGGAAATCTGTCCAGGTTTGACACACATTCCAAAATACATGCTATATCCCTCACTGTGTCATAAAATTTGCAAAAGCACACTGGAGCTGAACATAAATATTCTATTGCTGTGTTTTAACTGGGCAATCCGTATTCATTGTGACAAGGGGATAATGCAGCTTTCCGTGCATGAAAACTGTTCCCAATTCCATTTCAAGTCTTCTTTTCCCTTCTACTGCAAGAGATTTCAAAACCTAAGTTCCTCCAAGCACAGTTTCCATTCGGAGCTCAGTTTCTGGGAACTGAATGTAGACTTGTGCTTAGTTCTCTTGCAATTTTTTAGCACTGAAAAGCTCTGCTGAAAAAGCTTCTATCATGTTAAACATGATAATGGTTTTCAAATATATAAAAAATTGCTGCAGAGAAGAAAGAATAAACTTCTTTCCATATCTGGAATGTGTGTGACAAGAAATAAATTAAAGCAAGATAGATTAACGTTGAAATACTGTGGAAAATTTTCTATCTTTAAGGACCATATTGCTCTGGGAGACTGTGGAAGCACCATGTCTCCATGTTAGACAGTATCTATCAAGCATGGACAAGGTGCACTTGATTTTGGCTTGAGGAAAGAAATAGAGTAGATAATCTCCTAATGTTCCTGCTAGCTGTGTTTTCTATTGTTCTTGGTGACTAGACATTAGAAAGAAATCATGTGTGATTTATTTGTGTGCCAATGGATACACTGGTTTCTTTCCATTTCAGTGATTAATTGTTCTAATGCAAAGTTCCCAAAACTTTGTACTATAGCTGGTGAGACTTTTGCACAACTAAGATGTTGTTAAAATCTGACATCCAAACCTACTGTGAAACAGCTTTTAAGCAAAATGTTTATAATAATTATTTTTGCAAAATTATCGAGCGCAATTAAAAAATAATTTGTGTGTGTGTATATGTGCAATAAATCCCTCAATAGCATGTCACATTCTAGTTTGTGTTTCCCTTCTGATTTGAAAAACCAGAAAAAGTTAATTATTCATGAACACTACTATCACTGTAGATAACAACATCATAAGAGACTGATGATAACAGACATGTTCAAGTACGGTAAAATGCTATAGCTCATTTGTGACTGATTAGACAAGCCTGTTGACTCGAGATGGGATGAGAATAGGATGTGCTATTTTTCTATGTAGGATTGTGTAACAGTGTTGCTCCTTCTGTAATGTTTTAGAAAAAAAAACCTTAGAGTCCTTTTTTTTTGATAAAAGAAAGCTCATTTTCTCACTAATCACTTGTAGAACTAGCATAACATCATAGCTCCTATGAAAGTAACCTACATTTAACTGGATAATTAATTTGCAAAAGGGAGGATCTGGTCCAACAAGCAAATTAAAAAAAGAGGGAAACCTGAGTAATTCAGGAAAGGAGGGAAGGAGGGAAATGAGTGATAGTTCAAATTTGCAAGGCAAATTCCTGGCAAATGGTAGCTGAAGGTCACAGTAACCTTGCAAAATAATACATACAAAAATTTATATTATCAGATGATAGTTATTGCAATGTTTCCCTGGTGCAACAGACTCTGAAATAGTGGGAATGTTCTGCTTACTTTTCTGAAAAATGTTTTTATTAACAATTCAAGACAAACTCATACTTAGGTTCTGTTAAGCCCAAATTCTCAACTTCACTTTTTCTTGTTGTTTTGGTTTTTTAATCTTCCAGACTTCCGCATCCAGTACAAAATAAGTATTTTATTACTATTCATTTATTCCTTAATCCTAGAATTAAGAAATTAAGGTGTAGAAGCACATTGATCTTAAATGTAATTGCAGCACTTAATGAAAGAATGTGTAGCTCTGAAAAAACTTCCATTTTCCAGCAAAAGAAACTCCTGGAAGGTTACAGTTGACTTCAGAGATGCCAAGATGCCAAGCACTATTTCTATTGCTCATTCATATATCAGAAAGAACGTATTAATGCCTGTGAGATGCTCACATTGATACAGTCATAGGTTGTAAGAACTTGTGACATAGTGACAAATTGGATCTCTTACTACTTAAAATCTAAGAATCCAGAGCATACAACTTGTTCTGTGACAAAAGGTTGTTGTTCTGAAGATTTGTCAGGATGTTACCAAAGAGTAAGCCTAAAAATTGTGGTACTGAAGTAATTATAGGGCTTGAAACGTGACACATTTCTAATGAATGTAAACAATGGAAAAAATATAATAACATGAAATAATTAAAATTTTCAGTTTGACAGTATTGGGTTTTTTCCCCTCTGGAAAAAATAAAAATAAAGGGTTAATTTAAAATTTAGAATGCATTAATTTATTTACATCAACAATACTACATAAAAGTGATGTAATTAAAATATGAGCCTGTAAAATTGCTCTGGCTAAAAGCAATAATAATTTCAAAACATTTTCAGTGCTTCCTATGTTTTTATTCCCCCATTTCTTTGGGTAGAAAAATAACCTGTCTTCTTAAAAAGGCTTATAGATTTAGTTTACAACAGTTAAAGACAAAATAGCTATATATTTCTGATACAGGATATTATAAAAAGTGTTCTATAAAAAAATTTCTGAGAAGTGGGCTTTAGGCTTTTTGAATTGACTTTTACTCACCATTGGGTATGGGGACACCAAAATATGTACGTGCAGAAACTTCAGAGGTGCTTTAGGATGGTAGCACAGGAAGGCAATTCTCACAAGTAAGCTTCGAAATAAGCAACATGTAGACACTGGTTTGTTTTGGGGTATAACCTAAGGTTTTCGGTTAGCAGATTACAGGTATTCTTTTCCCAACATCATTGTGATAAACTAATCACTTCACTGTGTCCTGCAGTACAGATTGATGGCTGTATGCCTGGCACGCTATGTGTCAAACATAACTGTCCTCGGCTTTGAAAAACAGAGCACTGAAGCACTGGAGAAAGTAGATCTGCTTATATGAGGAACTGCAAGGGATAATTATTTCTTCATCTTGCTGAGTACTTCTGAAGAGCAATATAATGCTTCCCTTTGAGAGACAAAAGATCAACTGTTGTTCAGCTTGTACCAGAACTGTTTAGAGTAGAGGAGACTTAACTGGGGAACCAGACTATATCCAGTGTATTTGAACTGGTGTCACATTGATGAACTGCTTCTAGCAGTGAAAACACTTCAAGTTTATAGTTACTACCAAGGCTCTTGCTTATACTTGCTCACTGATAAATCTTGTGTACCTCATTGGGGGTGCAGTGTGTAAGAGGTGGCACCTGTAGGGAGGAGTGGACAGAACGGGTAACACTAAACTGACCAGTAAGGTATTCCATCCCATATACATGATATTCGGTATAAAATAGAAGGATCACAAGGGTCAACCCCTCTTCTTCCTTTCTTCAATGGCAGGCATCCAAGGAGGACTCTCTCAGTTCTGTCTTTGATCCCAATCCATGCAATCCTAAATTCACTTCCAGAATCCAGTTTCTGAAGCCTGTTCCCATCTGTCACTGAGTTCAGTCTGTAACTTCTCCAGTGACTGCTCCACAACATCAGCAGTGGTAGTGACTCAATTACTGTGATGGGAATTTGGTTTGATATATTTTTTTAATGTATTTCATTTTACTTTTATTAGTTTTGTTAAAGCTGTTTTAGTTTTATTTTACAATCCATAAATCTCTCTCCCTTATTGTCTTTCTCTTCCCCCTCCAGGAAAGGATGGAGGTGAATAGAGAGCATCTGGCATTTTTCTAGTGGCAGGCCCAACTCAAGTCCTTGACATCAATTTTAAATATACTTTTCTGTCCATACATAGTAACTTTTAATCCTATACAAAAATATCATCTTAAATTACAATTCTTAGTTTTATCCAGCTGTAGAGAGAATTATGAGAAAAATAAATCAACGTCTGGTAATGTGCTATAAATCTTGGGGGATTTCTGGTTGACTTAAGAGTATCCTTGTAAAATAATGCTCTGATTGCACAGAAGAATGTCAGCCTGGGTAAATTATCTAGGTAAAAGTGGCTGATAGATGTTATGATAGTTATTCTTGAGGTAACCTTGAAAGCTGTGCTAAGAACAGGCCACAGTCCCAGTCCTTCTATTTCTTGATCTTGTTTTTTAAAGGAAAGCACTGGAGGGTAGATTTTGACTGCAACATGTAGTATAAGATATTGATAAGTTATACTTATCTAGTGTAACCATAGGCCTGTCAGACAGAATTGTTGCTTCAGACAGTATGGTAAAAACAGTAGAGCTTTGTACAGTACTTGACATTTGCAAGTTAAAAAGTATCAGAACACTGTATTAATAGGTGTGAAATGGGATGGACAGTAGCGTAATATCTGTTGGTGTTAGACAAAAACAGGCAGCTTACCATGAAGATCAAAAATGCAAGCTTTCGCAGTCCAGCTGTGTGATGAGGAGGAATCAGATCTTGTCTCTCCCTACCTCTGCAGTATCTATCATACTGTGGGTTTATTCCCCAAACACAGTTTAAGCCAGCCTGTTTTTCTAAACCATTAAATATATATATGATGGGAGGAAAAATAAATCCTTAGTGTTTCTACTCGACTATCATTATTAAGTCAGAAACTCTTTTGTTAATCTTAAATAATCTTGCCTACAGAGATGAAATCTTTCTCCTTCTTACCATTTTCCATACAAATATGCTGTTTGAAGCAATTCCACAGTAATTCTGAGAGTTTTCTTTGTGCATCAGATTCTTCAGTCAGATAAGAAATTACAGATTAATGTCAACAAATATTTTTACACATTTCAGTAAGAAGATATATAAAACCCTCTTGTTCTGATCATGAATAGATACCCCTTTCTTTATATGTCTATACAAAGAAAACAGAAATGTTTTACCTATGACCATTGTAGTACTACAGTATGCAGGTAAGAAGATGGAGGTTTTCGTGGTTCTTGGTCCTGCCTCCCAATCTTATTGTTTCTATCAAGCACTGAAAAGTGAAGATAAAGCAGTGGAAAAAAGATGACAAATGCTACAAAAGAAAATGTGACATTTGCTCATTGCACAAAGGATATTTTTGGTATTTACATCAATAGAAACAGAGTAATAGGTGTGCCCAAAATAAGATCTATCCGACTGTGGTACACTGAGATAGGATCAAACAGGTATAGAAAATCATGACCTATTGTTTATAACCCATGATTTACTAAAATCAAAACCATCAATGACAAAATGTCATTGTCCACAGAAAGTATTTTCTGTACCAGAGAAGTGTTTGGGTTTTTTTTTTACCTAGAATCCAAATTAAAGATATTTTTATACACTGTAAAAATATATTTATTTACTCACTCTCTGGCTCTGTTCACTGAACAGTCATCTCTTGTATACCTAATTAGATATCTTCTCCCTATTTATATACTATCTAAACTTTTTGTTTCAGCTTTACTTAAAAACATATCTTCCAAATAATTTGCTCTTTTTTCCTGAGTTTTGTTACCGCTTCATGCCACACTGTTATACCCGATGAAGCATCAGTCCATTTCTCTTTGAACCACAAAGCCAGGTACTCTAAGAGAAACAAATTATTTTATGATCAGCTCTTAGGAAATCTGAAAAGCTATTACCACATAAATTTTCAGATGTTTTCAAATTCAAAAATTCAGTTAAGGAAATGTAGAATATATCCATTTGTCTGAATACTTATAGGAATAGAAACTGCTTTAACTACACTATATTTTCCTGTTGTTGATATTATTATTATTATTATTGTTAGGTTTGCTTTCCCAGGCATATTTTGGACGTTTCATTTAATTTTTGGATGTTCATTATGGCTAGTTTGAGATTAGGAACTAATCAAGTTTATACCTTATATTTTCTTCAGTGAAATACCAGTTATCTTATTCTAATATTTGTTAAATGTTCTTTTCTCTGGTGTACATCATTATTTCCTGGTTGGAACTGGATTTATTAAATATTTGAATCCAGAGAGCTTTTACAGATGCCTTTTTTGTTTGTTTTCAGAAAGACTAGAGTACAAACAGTATTAAATACTTCAATCTTTTTTTAGTCCTTTTGAATTTTCTCTCCTTTACTGTTAAGTACCAAGCCTATGTTTTGATTTTCTCTTTCTGCATTTAAGGAACCGTATCTTGTCTCCTTTCATGTTCCTGTGCTTTTCTGATCTTATCCCTTGAGGGACTGAGATGTTCCTTTATATTCATGTTTAGACCTGCAATCTTCTTTTTACTTTTTGTTTGGTTCTTTTTGAATTTTCAGGTCACTGGAGAAATTCTGATGCCTCCACAATAGTTTCGTACTATTCTACCACTCCTTGCTTCACTTGTGTATAACCTACCACTATGCATTAAATATTTTCTCTTGCAGGAACTCCCAGCAGTGCTGCACCCCGTTGCCCTTTAAGTTTTTTTCTCTTCCCAGAAGACTGTCTCCTATACTCCTGGAACAGATTAAGTTTGCCTTTCCCCTCAGCCATCACTTTCCTGCTCTTTTACCTTCATATTAATAATACTGCCCACAGCTTTTCTGTAATCTTTCACCATTTCAGTTATGGAGTGTACCTTTTTGCTTACATGTTCTATCATTTTTGTTAGTTGAAACAAGATCTAAACCAGAAGCTTCCTTTTCTCTCCATAAGAAAATATTCTGTGGACTGACTGTGTCATCCTTCTTTGCTCTTTAGGTATATCTGAATAATTACAATGTCCTTTTACAACAAAGGCTTTCATTCTATGAATATTGAATTATTCCTCCAAAAAATACCTAACCATCTTGTCTTCTAGCCTGTGTGGAACACATGAATTCATCTCTGTGTGTATTTTCTTTTCTATTGTTAAACAGGAAATCTAACAAATCTCTTTCTCTTCCATGAACTTTCAGAAAAGTATACGCCTTTCATACATGGTACATATTTCTCTCCTGTTCTCATGCCTGCCATTGTTAAGGAGATTGCATCTCTGTAACAGTTATCTACCCCTGTGGTTTAGCTCAAAACATTCTAAGATGCCATTTTCACTAGGTTTGGGCTGTGTTTTAACAAAGTAATTCTTCCTACACATTCCCATCTTGGGAATGCTCTGTAGTAACATACCAAAGGTTGGTCTCCTACTTGACCCTCATAACTGTCTTGCAGATGATTCTCTTCTGCCTAAATTTAGGTAGAACAGTAGGCTTTTGTGTTTGGTTTTTTCCCCTCTCTTCACCTCTGAGATTTTGTCACTTATCCAAATCAAATTTATTTTAAAATTTACTTCCCTGTGTGATGTCTAGGGATGTGATTCTTACCCTGTATTCTTACCCTGTATTCAGCACTGGTGAGGCCTCACCTCGAGTACTGTGTACAGTTCTCGGCCCCTCACTTCAAGAAGGATATCGAGGTGCTGGAGCGGGTCCAGAGGAGAGCAACGAGGCTGGGGAAGGGACTAGAAGGAAAGTCTTATGAGGAGAGGCTGAAGGAGCTGGGGTTGTTTAGCTTGGAGGAGACTCAGAGGGGACCTTGTCGCTCTCTACAACTACCTGAAGGGAGCTTGTAGTCAGGTGGGGGTAAGGTTCTTCTCCCGGGCAACTAGGGGCAGGATGAGAGGTCATGGCCTGAAGCTGTGCCTGCGGAGGTTTAGGTTGGATATCAGCAAGCACTTCCTGACAGAGAAGGTGATCAGATACTGAAATGGACTGCCCGGGGAGGTGGTGGGGTCACCATCCCTGGATGTGTTTAAAGAAAGTCTGGATGTGGCACTTAGTGCCATGGTCTAGCCAATATGGTGGTGTTAGGTCATAGACTGGACTTAATGATCTTGGAGGTCTTTTCCAGCCTTAGTAATTCTGTGATTCTGTGATGTCCTTCCTCTTCCTTTTTACATGGACCTCAAATCTTTTTTTCCTGCTATGCCAGATGTCACAACACGTATTTTCACTCCTTAGTCTTCTGAAATGTTCATCTAAGCATCTTCCGCCTCTGTGATCTCTATCACACTGTACTGCTATCTCCCATTCCACCACTGTGCTATCAGATGCTTGCATTCTCTTTTATAGCACATTAGATTCAATATGGCAGTAACATTAGGCTATTCTAAATAAGTAACATGATGAAATAAAACAGGGGATAGAGACACCCTGTTTGTTTTTCTGAAAGAGTCTTTATTGTGGGTACAAGCAGGAGAATATTCCTGAAATGTGTTGTATGAACAGGTAGCCAAGGTCAAGACCTTCCAGAAGACCTTTAGGTAATGATTTTTCTTTCAACTGATCTTAGATACCAGAACACGCAAGAAGCGATCTAAGGAGAGTGTTCCTATTTTAGACTGTTCCAGATGTGAGCATCTTCTCTTTCAAGAAGAGGTAATAATAGAAAACTAAAAATAGAATGAGTCAGAATAGAATTAGAATATAACCTTGACTTTCTTTCCTCTTAGCACCTCAGGGAATCACATGCTGGTTGTACAGATTGCTTAATATATATTACATTCGTTTATTTTGAGCCCTTATTGGGAAGCAGAAATCATTGTATGTCTTTGCTATTGCAGGGACAGGCAGTTGACTCCCACACTGGAAGCACTGGAATAAGCAGAACCTCAGGAGAAAAAAATACCTCTGGGGCATGGTAATTATATGATTTGTAATATGCCTTTCTAGTCTATATTCAATTCCTTCTTATTGCAGTATTTGGCCATTGGTTTCCTATAGTGATGTACTAGGTGAAGTATAACAGACAAATCTGGGCCAAGTATACCGTATTTTTAAAATGCATAAATATGCAGCTATACAATTTCACCAGTTTCCTGTGGTTTTTTGCTGAGTATGCCACATCAATGTATTTTAAGTAGTAAAGAATAAGGGTTTCTCTTACTTCTAATGTACAGTGGCATATTTGATTAGGTATTGTATTTGACAATGTTAACATTACTGAGGTTATGTGTTATACAGACTGTTAAAGTTGTGTCAGCAAACTCGGTCCTTCCTATTTCACAAGCCCTGGTTTTTTTTTTTCAGATGTGTAATGCAATTGCAGCACTTTGCAAATCCAGGATAAAAATTCTTTTATATTCTTGCCACCAAACTCTCATTTATTTTAAGTAAAGTAAAATATTCATTTAGTTTTTTAAAGCTTTTATATTAACCATATAGAGATAGAGTATGCTTGCTCTGTTTGATGCTTTTATAATTTTCCATAAGCCAGTAAAAAAAGGCAAAACAAGAAAAAGGTTCAAACAAATAATTAAAAAAGAAACCCCAAACAAATATTTTAACAGTTGCCATTATTTCCATATTTATCATGCATTATCTCTTTCCAATTGGATGAGTTTTCACACTGATCTTTCTAATATGTAATGGTATAGCTATTCATGCTATTTTTGAAGGTATCATTTGACCCATACAGGAACCAACCATTTTTAGGGCAATTCAGAAGTTGTCACAACTGTCTAAAAGTGTATTGTGCATTTAAAGTTGAGTAAGTATATTCAAGAGTGAGACCCTGGAAACATCCATTCAGACTGAGGCCCCACACTTTAGTCACACACTTAAGACTCCTGCAAGAGAGTGCTGACTGTATAATTTATTCCTGATTATACCTAGTGCCATGACAGTAGCAGAGCAATCACACTGAGCAGCATGTAGGGCAGATTTTACTTCTGTTTCTTTCCCTGAGTGTTACCTGCTCACAGAGAAACCTGCTGCTCCCTGAGAGTAGCAGTATCTTGTTCCTAATTACTAGTAATTCCTTAGCTCCTTGTGCTTGTTTCAATCCGGATGCAGACGTTAATACCATTGTTAGAAGTACTATAAAATCTCTGCTGTAATTCCTCTTTAATTAGCATCCTATTATCTTAAATTGCTTCAACGTTCCCCCCCCCCAAATCTCCTCCATTCTTTCAGTAATACCCTTTTTGTAAAATTGCCTAAAGTATTTCACCAATGGTTGGATCTGCTACAGTTTTTTACTTTGTCTTTTAATAGCTTATTCAAAAGCAGAGAAAAGCACAGTGGGTTCTTGGTAGAGTGCAGTAATATCAGTGTTAGTGCTCTCAGGGTTTTTCTTTCTCTGGAGCATAATGGTTGAACTAAGTCTTGTGGTGAAGAGAAAACCTACTGGGCTAATGGCAATAAACTTGCAAACAGTGAGAGAGCTGTTCACTCAAGTTCCATGTGTGAATAGGTCTGTGCAGCTCTAATTAGGACCCTCATTCTGAATAGATAATTAAATATCAGATTGGTTATCCAAGTGAAGGATGTGAGGTGAAAATATACCTTTCACATTTAAAGGAAAATACAAAGTTCTGCATTTCAGCTGGCTGACTAGTGTTATGGTGAACTCCACCTGGGATACATTTCAATGTGCCTGTGTGAGTCAGAAAGAGAGACAGCTGAAATGTAGCCCACTGTCTGCAATGAGACTCTCATGGCAATGATGCAGCCACTAAATAAGCTAAAGATGACGTTTTGCCTTTAGGAAAGGTATTCCTTAGCCTTTAGAAAAAATAGCACTATCATGTGTCAATAACAATAAAAGTACCATCATTTCAACTGGTCGATTGCCTATTTTGACACCTCTCCCTCGCATCCTTACACTCAGTTATTTCATGGATGGCTTAGAGAAAGCTGCAATATGAGACATACATATTTGTGCTTTGAGAACTGTTTCTCAGATGAATGGGTAAGTTTAATTTTAGGAATCTAATCACCTAAAGCAGCTACCTTGGACTCACATATTTTATGAGGTTTTAAAAAGCTGTGAAATACCTTCAGCTAAAATGACCAATTTCTTTGAAGTTTCACTGCTTCCCAAGGCTAAACCCCAGTTCATTTTTCAACTCTTCACATTAATATTTCATAATTTTGAAGTGTTTAAAGATCTTTTCAGGCATTTTGTTTGTAATACTGCTTTCTGACAATGCTCATATTGACATAGCAACATACAGTTCAGACAAGCAATGTAGAATTTAGGGCGAGGGATCTCCGGAAAAAAAAAAAAAATCAAACTAGATGGTTATTTTGGAAATTTTAGAAGTATGCAGTAGCAAGTAATTCTTACTATTCTCCAAAACAAGATTTAATATGCTCTTTTCTTTGGAAGACACAAAGTTATTTGTGTTCTGTGCCAGAGAAAGGTTAATTGATGGTCCTAGGTTTGCTTAAAAGCAGGAAGGAGAATGGAATTTCATAAGTGCCAAGAAATGATTGGTAAGGACAGAGGAAAACCTGAAACAGTTCAGTGCCTCAGGCTGTACATTTTCTTAGATGTGCTGATGTGTCCTTACTTCTGTTCTTCCCACTTGTCTGTATGAAAAGAAAACATTATATTTCTACGGAGCCTTCCAGCCATTTTCTTCCATTCATTGAAGACAATTAAATTACAGTAAATTTAATGTGGTATTTTTAACTTCTACATCAGCACATAGGCTATATGAGACAAGGCATAACTATTAGCACTAAATTTTCAAAATCTAGATTTCATTAATTTCAAGAACAGAAAAAGTTATGATAATCTAACCTGGCCCAGTTTCATTGCATTGGTAATCTCATTTCCAATTTCATACAGTAATTAATTTTAAAGGGTGACTGACGGTGTAAAAAGTCCCCTCCTGAAATGATGATTGCCTACATTGTAATCCTTTTCAACTTCTTTGTGCCACCAGTCAGAACAATATATAAATGGTATGGTGACAATCGGAATATGTACTTCGAATTAAAAAAATTTCATGCCCTTATGAACTGTGTCTTAGGAATCACTGATGTTTTTCAAAACCTGCACTGTTTAAACTTGAAATATCATCTATGTTTTATATTCAGATTTATTTACTCAAAATGAGGAATTTGGTGCTGATATTTGTGGAAATTGAGGTTTACACAATGACAAAAGAAAGACAGCACACTTAAAGGCATTCCCGTGAAAAGTAGAAGCAGCTGGTAAAGCAGTTTCCTGAAGTAAATAGCATCCTGAAAGTCTCAGTGGTACTACAAGTTCACTGGGTGTTGGTGTAAATTAGATGAAAGTCTAAAATACCAGAACAAAGAGAACAATATGTTTTTGCACATTTTAATGAAAAATAAAATACATTTATTTTAGAAGCCACCCTTAAAAGTTATTAACCCATACCTGGAAGACTATGGCACCAAAGGAAAGTGAAACAAAAATAAAGATTGTATGGGTAGAATGATTTATCTTGATGCTCACAAACACTATAATTTGTCATTTTTGATACTGTTTTTCTTCATTACTGGGTGTGGCGGATCATATCATGGACTCCCCAGTTAAGGTGCAAGAGAGACGCTTTATTAGAACTGTGAGCCACATATATAGACAGCTATGTTTACCATCCAAACTTAACCAATGAGAGCACCCAGCCGTGCTCTCATTAACAACACAGGCAAACACAAAAGTTCTCAGCTACTTTACAGCTATCTTCAAAACAACAGTCCAAAGGCAGATGTTCACAGGACATTCCCGGGCTGTTTAGACTAACACTCTCACTGCTGCTGAAAGTTATACTCCCATCCTAACACTCCCTCACTTTCCCACCAGCCTGGCCCTGGCAAAACACTCCACAACTGGGAGATAAACTCTGGGGACTTTTCAGTGGAACCTGCTTTATAAGCTACATACATATTGTATCATACTAGATCAGTAGTGAAACTTTTTTTTGACACATAAACATATAATTAAATATTCCTCATAATAACACCAAAGCCAATAAATGGATGTGACTTTTAAAGACTTCTGTACATATTCTACTGTATGCTAAGATCAATGAACAAATATTTTCAGTAGTATATTCCCTCTCTGAACAGGAGTCCCTGTAAGCATTAAGTACAGATTCATTTTCCTGTACGATAAAAAAAGTAATGAAGTATGTGATATTATTTAAATACTCTAAGGGAGAAATTATGCTATAAGTCTTATCCTCTTTTGTAAGCTGTTCACCTCAAACTTCAAATGTTTTTATTCCTACAGCTAATTCTTTCTAATGAACCACAATTACTAATGATTTTATTACTTCATAGCATACATTTCATTAAAATGTTTACTTCATCAATCACATGCCACATAACTAATCAAATGTAATGAACCAACTTAATAATGATTTAATTCCTTTGAAACAAGGTATTACATGAAGAATGATCCTTTAATATAGGCTGGAATGGGACCTTCTGACTCTTGACCATAGTTCTCAGAAGTACCTCAGTTTCTCATTAAGATCTGTGGAGCTTCACCTTACAGGTGAGGATCAACAGCTGAGATATGTATTGAAGAGCTACTCAATATCCAAAAATAATTAAAAAAAATCCTGACTTACCATTGTCACCCTTGTCACTAGTAGTCTCTGGGGCATGTTTTTATAATTTATCCTATTACATTTTTAATAATTTAATATTTAAGATGGCCTAGGTTGTTCTGCAAACATTTTTGAATTATGGAAAATACCCCCTAAATTTGTGCAATCTGCAGACATCTTTGGCACATTTACTTTTTTTGTATCAAGAACATTTGATGTAAACAGTAGAAAATGTGATAAGGTCTCATCACCAAGAAAATGGAAGAACAAAGCTGCACAACAGTAGGTAGGGAAAGCCTAGTAACACTGCACCTACCGCAATCCCTCCTTACCCCATGGGCTGGGGTGACACGCCTCCAGAGGAGTCATGACAAAAGCCCTCTGGATCACTTTTTGGACTGAGAGGGTTAGCAACCTACAGAGGTATGGGGCTTACTATAGGATGCAGAAAAAAGAACATCTTGGGATTGTAGAAGACCTATTACGGGACGTTTAGGGGAACACCAAAGGCAGGAAAAAGTAGGAATCAAGGTGGTTTGGGAGGGAATGGACATGAGAGGGAAAAAGAAAGGGGAGAGAAGAGGATGAAAGTGGTTGATTGCATGTAAACAGCTAGTCGATATACTTGTCCATCTGTGCTCTACACTGATCCCTCCAGTCTGTTCTTCATTCTCATTTAATGCAATTTCAAGCTGTTTTTCTGAGTGAAGGGTCTCTATTCTGTGTGTCTGTGTGTGTATGGAGGTCTAAGTGCTAACACTGGAGTGGGGCTGCTGGTCATAGGGGCCTGGGGTGCCAGCACCTGGAGATACCAGAGTTCATGCATATTGTGTGAGTAGGTACACCAGTGTGGAATCACAGCCAATATCAAGCTAGACTAACCAGCAAATAGAGGAGGTTTGGGAGCCACTGCAGCCACCATAAACCTGGGCCATATAATGGAGAGACCCAAGGGTCTATGAGTCCACTACTGGAGGGACCGGGAGGATGAGGCCAGCAACTGGAGAGGCTGTTGTCCCTGGAGGATATCTACTGGTAAGGTCGTGAGTCTGGACCAGCTACTGAGGAGACCTGTCTGCATATATCTCTGTGCATAAGGTGACTAAGGGACTCAGGGGCCAGCTACAGGGTCTGTTGGGTGTCCAAGGCCAAGTGATGGAATGGTCCATAGTCTGTGTAGGTGTGTAGGTCTGAATAACAGCAGCTGGAAGGGGCCTGCATCCTCTGGGGCATCACATGTCCAGGTGTCTACAACTAGGAGGACTGGAGATCCAGGGACAAGGGAAGATTGTTTAAGGTCAGCTACTGGAGGGATCCATATTGTATATATGTATATTTATATATACTTCCCACTAATGGGTTTTCACCATCATCCAGAAAAGTTAAGAGGATTGGCGCTGCTTGTTCTTGACCAAGTGCTGAGTGTATCTGTCTGTGGTGACCTCTGTGGCTGGCTGTGCATATTCACGTTTTTTTATGGTTGGACTCAGTGATCTTAAAGTCCTTTTTCAACCTAAATTATTCTATGATTCCATGGGTGCATATGTATTTATATTGGGATGTGTTTGTCTATTGGGAATACCTGCTTAGCCTTGCCACTTGCTAGATCTGAGGAGGTGAGGCTGTGGCAGTCTTGCCTCTATTGGGCTATTGGATTTGGCAAGTCCTTACATATGTGATTGATTTTTGAGGGAAAATAAGAGAACTTTCTCTGCTCTTTATGCTTTATAGCTCCCACAATTCCATGTTCTTAGTTTTCCTACTTTTGTACCTGCTATCTACTTCAGCTAAATAGTATCCTCTGTAGTTCTTTTCAGAAAACCAGAGGGAATAACTTTATGTATGTGGCACTCAAACCAAGTGTTAGGTTAATCAGGTGTAGATGTTGTGCTATGTCTACTAACTGAAATGATGACCTTCATTTCACCTATACTAAATTTAATTTAGAATAAATGAATGTTCACTCTGCAGTAACTCTGTACTGAGCCCCAAGCAGTTAACGTCAACTGATGCCTTTGAAAGAAAGGTTAAAACTAGAGACTCAAACAGCAACGCAGACAATTTTCTGTATGTTGTCTATTTTTAATGTGTCTCCAGTGCACTAGTTGTCCAAGAACCACTGAGATTCTGCAGTTATTTCAGGAGTTAACCAGATTACTAAATAAGGATTATATAACTATGCTTTAGTCTTATGAAGAAGGCAAACCTGAATGAAATATGGATTTCTTAAAAATTAAAAGGATGTAATAGGGCTAGTTTAGTTGTTTCCTGTTAAATACTGGAAACAAGGACTAGCAAGAATGGTTTCATCTCATTGTGTTTAAGCCTAATCACACAGAGGACACATTCCCCTCCTTTCCTGCCTTACTTAAAATAAGTGACACTAAATCAGACAAATGCAGTCTCTGTGGTTCAGCAGGCAATAATTGAACCCTTACGGTTCAGAAGTGCTCTTAGAAGTGCTCTTGTGTCTATTTGCTCTGGGCCGTACTACATTTGAGAATTCATTTTTTTTACAATTTAAAAAAAAAACAAACAATGACTTACATTACAAGCTAGCCATGTAATTTGAAATTACATACAATGGATGCTAAATGGAATATGATTAAATATGAAAAACATAAGTTCATCTGAGGAGTAGTAATAGTGACTAAAGCTGAAGTGGAAACCCAGGAGGCATAAACTGAAAACCACGGTGTGTACTTGCAAGTCTGGCCACCATGAGATGAAAATTGTCCAAGAAATATTTTTGGACATGTGAGACAATGCCCTGAGTATATCTGAGTAAAATAATAACAACAACAACAACAAAAAACCCATGCACATGCTCCTCTATACCTAACAATTCTCACTTCCTTCTCTACGCAATTCAGCAGAGTGAGTTTTATCTACCTGCTGTTCCAGACAATCTTTGTTTTTCTTCTCTGTTCCTTTATCAAAATACTTTCATATTTTCTCCTTTTCAGTCTTTGTGTGTAAATGTGTAGTGTTATTTCTAATATTGTCTCTGTAATTCCACTGAA
Organism: Todiramphus chloris collaris; assembly: GCA_025345505.1. Lineage (NCBI taxonomy): Eukaryota > Metazoa > Chordata > Aves > Coraciiformes > Alcedinidae > Todiramphus > Todiramphus chloris. Next base: position 11,016,782 of record JANVCC010000035.1, on the reverse strand, counting down.
GAAAAGGAAAATTAATATCTAAGAGTAGTTGAATTCTTATATACAGATATTGCCAATCCATGAAAAAGGTAAACAAATGTAATTTTATTACTGGTTTGCACAAAGGTTTTAGTATAGTTACAGTCAATTTTTGTCATTAGCACATTCAGAACATTTTACATCTAACCAGTTATATTTGTTTCTTTGATATTAAAAGTTAACCAGATAAACAATCTATGTCAAAATAGAATGATGTATAATAGAAAAAATCGTTACTAGAATTACAGACTAATTGACTTGCAGAGCTGTTATGATGTAATGGACTGGATTTTTTCTCCTTCATCTCTCAGAGAGAACAAAGTAATGCAAATTCCTATTTTATATAGCCTGCTGAGAAGGTCTGAGGCAAATGCTTTATTTGCCGTTTTCCAGTCAGGATACATCAACCCTGATTTGTCAGATTTTTGCTAGAATATCTGAGCACGTCATTATGCATATGATGTTCAGGATCTAATAAGGCTCATTCAGTGCTTTAGAGAGCAATTATTCACTTCTTGATTGGCACGTAACTGTCTTGAGCTGAAAATCTGAAGCAACTTTAGATGATTTCCCAAACTTACACAATTAAATTTAGCTCTGCTGTGGTTCCATGAAACGTGTATAATTTGTGTATGTGCAAATGAGTGTTTTGGATACACTTATCCAAACAATGTAGTCTATATCTAGGCTCCTTTGATATGCAACAGCCTTATCCCTGGTAGACAGCAGAACTATTCCTTCGCTACTTCTCCGCTGTGTGCTTCTTCACACAGACTAGCTTTCCATGTAATTGACACAACTCCTTTTTTTGCAAGAGAGTCTGGGATGCGGACTCTGCTTCTGAAGAACTCCACAAAATAAAATATTAGCCTCACAAGAAAAAGCCATCAAGACCTCATTGCTAGCCAGTATTGAATGCCAGAGCACAACTTCCTGTCTTTCAAACGGCATGACAAATGGGTAGCATTGGACACATTTCTTCTGTGACCACCTTTCTCATTCGAAAGCTAACATTAGGAAAGACAGATTGTTCACTTCTGCTCATACTCTAACATTGTACACCTATATTGCATTTCTTAGCTTTAATTATTAGGAAGAGTTTATGGAATGATCAAGCCAGTTAGAGAAGCCGAGTAAAAGATTTCATGTACGTTGTATAAAACCAAGGCATCAAATCACTTTAAAAAGTAAGTAAGCACATTGTTTTTGGTCTACTGTAATGAATCCAACTGAGACATTGTTCACTAGGAACCCAGAGTTACACTGCAGAAGATACTGTCAAAATTCACATGAAAAAACCCCAAGCTAACGTAGCATAATTCTTACTGGTTCTGGTGTTGATCAGAAATCCTATCTGGAAAACTGGCCTCTGTTATATGTTATTTATTTCCTTGGTAGTTTACAGTCCAAGAAAGGATTTATGTTTTTCTACAGAGGCAATGCTTGTAACAAAAATGATGAATACTGTTAGACAATCTCTGTTACGTGAAGCCATGCCATGAAAAGATGGTATGGTCCTAATTTAAAGGGAGAAAATGGACAGAGTACATTAAGAGCTCAGGGGAAATCTGAAAGTAGCTGAAGAGGGTTTGTGTGTTGATCTTAATCTACCTAAGATTAAAACATAAATTGTTTTACAGTGACTGTGCAGTCTAAATTCCTGATAGCTTTACAGAATTATTTCTTTTGTTGCCTAGTGATCTTTACTATCTTGTCATCTTTTACCATTGAAGAATTCCAGTCATATCACTGTAATCCTCCCCACCCTTCTTTAGATACCTTGCTCAGGATTATTGCCCGTGAATTATTTCTCTGGGGAATAAAGCAGCAGCATCTGTCTTGACATGAAGGACACATCATACATACTATGGACTTCCCTGAGAAATAATTTTCAGACTCAAATTCACACTAAATATCCTTGTTGCTGGAAGATAAATCAGGCATTTATTCTTTGGATCAGTGTAATGGCCAGTTCACTATCTCCTCTTGATAAAAGTAAAATTGCTTTTGTTCTTTTAAGGATATATTTGCTGGTAGCTCTTCCTCTTTCTCACTATAGACATTTCTGTCATTCATTTCCAATTATCTCTAATTTGCAGTCACTGATCTGATGTTCTGTCTCATTATGTTCTTTTTTCTCTCTTCTCAAGGTCCTGAGGGCACCACCAGCCCTCAACAGTCCTGACCATCCTCCCTGGGACCACACACTGCCCATGGCCGCAAACCCCTTTTCAGCACCCCCTGGGGCCATCAGTCCCTGCCCCAGAGATGCCATAGAAATGCCTCCTGAACAGAGCTATGTTCTGAATGGAGGATAACTTGTCTCCTGGGTGGACCACTTTCAGTGTATCTTATTGCCTATTTTCAGCTGTGCCTTTGCCCTCCTTCCTTTTTGTTCCTGACCTGGCTCCCTAGGTGTATTCTGGCCATCTTCAGCAAATATCATTGACAGAGGTGACCAAAGCCAGGGGGAAATTAAATGTTTCATTTTCAGCAAGAGCTTAGGAGATACCGTCTTCACTACCTTTTTTCCTAAGTGTTTATAAAAGCATTTATGCTTCTATGATGATCTTTTATTTTCTTAAGAAAAGAACTACATAATAACCTACCAACTCTCTTTTTTACTGATCTTAGGTATTTTGAACCACTAGTATTATACCTGTATTTGTCTGTCTCTTATTAGGGGTCAGTAGTAATATGTTCAGCAGGAGTCACTCGGCTTGAATGCCCACTCACCTATCTCTGGCCCCATTATCACATAGCCCTCATTTAGACTCTATTATCTCGGAGAAATGTGTTCAATATGTATTGTAGTTCTGACAAGACAGACCAAAATTTACTCTTTCCCTTAAATGTTGAAGTCCTTTTCCTTTGACTGTTGATATGATTTCTCAACTAGTTAGTTGTAATTAAGCTCTTTGTCATAAGGGGTGTCATTTACAGTCTCATTTTCACACATCTTCTTAGCCATTTCTTGCTATCTAAAGAATGACAAAATAATTTTTTATTGTTGTTTTTAACACGATTCATTTAGTTGTCCATATTTTCATTAAGATATAATCTAATGGAGTTTAGAAAGCATGTTTAGCCTAGAGGGAAACAGATAAAACTTATTAAAGCTCCAACTACACACATGATTAAAAAGAGGTTTCCCACCATGTAAGTATATATTTGTATAATAACAGAAAGAAAAAGCAAACTGCCAAAACTTGCAATTCAAGGAAAGAAAAGGAAAAAGTACTGTAGAAGAACTAGCTGAATGAATTACTGCATTAATAAGGCTATTAGAATGAAAGCAGAGATAGAAAACAAGTTGCATCTTACAGTTTTAGATAGGATACATAAACCTGGTGTGGTATAGGAAGATAAAAAGGTCTTCTACATAAGTAGAAAAGGATTAAGGGAAAGAACACTTATCTTTATATGGTGAAGAACAGGGTACAAACTAAATATTTAAGAAATAAAATTACAGGTTTTTTTGCCTTGAATCTAAATGTGGGTGGTAATTCTTCAAAGGGAAGGGATAGAGTGCTATTACACCAAGATGGAAATAAAACTTGTTTAAGTATAGTTTTTCAGTATAATTTTATTTTGTCCTTCCACCATTGACAGTAAGGCTTTTTTTCTGTGGAGAGGTCTGTGGTGAGATCGGGTGTTCAGAATGCCACTATTTATGAAAGAAGTTTGAGAATATAAGTTTGAGATTTGATTTTTATTTTGTGCTAGTTAAGTATTTAAAGGCTGCAGATCACTTCTGTATCTTTTGTTTCTCAGGGAATGCAATGGAAAAAAGCATTACTTTTTTTTTTAAGTAAGTGAAAATAGAAAAATAGGTTTATATTTCCTCCATATGCCTCAACTTGGACACTGACAGGACCATGGATAAACCTACATAAACTAGAATGAATACATTATGATGCCTTAAAATGACCATCTTAATAACTTCATGTGTAATTTAACCAAGGTAGGCACGTCTCAACTCCAACAAAATAATATATATGTTTTTTTTATGTTAGGCACAATGTACAATTAGAGGACTGTACACTGCGAAACAGACTGGATTCAGTGGTCTGGAACAATCAGATAATTTCTAGTGCTTTGAAATCTGAGTCTGTTGTCTATATCACCTTTTTTATTAATCCAAAATCTGGAAGTTAGTCTGCCTAGATCTGACCTCAGCTAGCCAAACAAAACCTAGTAATAATCAGTACATACATATGTTAACACTTCAATTTAGAGACATAGAAAATCACAAAACATTCTTTCCGCCTACCAACAATCAAGTTATCGAGGATCTTCAATGTGCATAATGGCAGAAAATGATGTCACTAGGATAAATATAGTATTTTGCTGTAACTACAGGAAACAATCATGTGAAAGACAATATGTAATGATTTTCCAGGCTAAATAGTACCTTTTTATCTCTCCTCCATTGCCACCATGCAGGGAAAATTACTGAATGTAGAAAATGTGCCTTGGTCTGTGATGCAGTCTGCACAAGAATATCTGTATTGGTGGGGCCTTGCCTCTCTATAGGATTTCATATACAACTTGGTACTTCACACTTTAGAGTGAACTCTTATGGGACACTGAAGTCAATTTAATCATGACTTTCTGTCAGAAATTGAATGTGGATCACATAAGAGTATGCTTTCACAGCAAAGTCGTTCAGGAAGACCTCTTTGTCTGTAGAAAACTTCAAATATATGAGTAGTTTACAGACAGAAAAGAAAAAGGTCATAATTCCCTCATATGTTGCAGTTGTACATTATGAGAAAGAAAGTCTGCTCAGTGTGATTGTATCACCTAACTCTCAAATAATCAAGAATAATTCCTCAGAATGGAGTCACTCCTTACAAAGTTGAAGCTTAAAACCCTGGTTTATAAATCCCCTTTACCTCATAACATTTTTAATCTTATTCTTGTCATCTTCACTGATGTAAAGGAAGTAAAGTCAGTTAATTAGGGTAGTAAAGGAAAGAAGATGTGAAGAGTATTGTAGTGGTTTTGGTACCACACTTTTCCACCAGTGTCTAATAGCTGTAGTAGATGACTTACATATGCCAGAAACAAGCAGAGGTTTGCTAGCATTAGTTTCATCTTGATGTGGTTCAGTGTCAACTCCTTCTCCTTTTTCTTTAACCTTCCCCTCTCAGATGTCTTTCTTCTGCTGGTTATCTAACAGAAAATCTAACACTGCATCATATTGTCTCCATTTTCTAACAGTAATGAACAGTTTTATGAAATACCCATAAGTTCGGAAATAGACACCAGACATCTGCTGTAACTTTAATTCAGTTGTGTTTATGGGTTAGAGTAGCAACTAGTGCATTAAATAAAAGATTTAATGTTATGAAAATAACCTAATTGTAAAGGCTGTAAGTTATAAAAAAGAAAAAAAATTGGATATGCATATCCAATGCTAGTATTGTTACAGCATTAAATGCATATGATTTATGGTAGTTATAGTAGTACTGGTTAATCACATGACCTTTTGATAATTAGATTAATTAATTCTCTTTGCACAAATTGTTGTAGTCATTTGTCTACTTTTGCAATGTTACTATTTTGTTAAACATAAGGAATAGCTTTATAAAGCTATTGGTCTATAAAGTCCATCAAGAACAAAACTTTCCCAAGAAAAATTAAGCATTTCATGAAGCACCTCTCTATTCTATAGACTATATAGACTATATATTCTAGTTTAGTCACTCCTTTCAGACTTGTCCCTTCTGTGTCTAGGGTCAGACTTACTGCTTATAACAGCATTATATAACCTGTGTTCATTGTTTTTATGGATTTCTCTAAACAAGAAAGGAATTGCTGTGTGACACCAACTCTGACAATTCATGGCATCAGCACCTGAGCATAGAAGAAGACCTATCCCAAAGGAAGAAAAAATGGGAGCTATTCAGCTTTCTTGAATCATAGGTGCATTTGAAAAGTTCTGGGGTTTGATTGTTTGGAATTCTCTTGGTGTATGTAATGATTTCCTGGTCTCCAGCAGCTCACAAATATGCTATGATGCCATCATTCCCAGACCTAATTTGGAGGTCAGGGACAATTTTCAAATTATCATTGACACAAAGAAACCATCATTCTGAGTGAGTCATTGAACAGTTGACATAAAATCCTTGATATTTTTCATTGCATATGCATCTCTTGGCAAATAAATAGTGAATTTTAACAAATTACTTTTTCAATAAGTAATAATGAATATAATGCATTTCATTTTTGACCAGCTTTATGATGACACCCTATCATATGTATTTTACTGTAAATATTTAATAACTAGTAATTTGATTCCATTTCTTAGAGCTCCCATATCTTTCATACCGTGCTTTAAAGGATGTATCTTTGGGTTCATTAAACAAGGAAAACTGGTGTGATCATGAAAACTGCGAACAGAAAGAGTTTATGTGGAGAAGAACATAGCCTGCAGATTACATAAATCAGGAGTTTATTTGGTGAGACGAAGAATATAATGTGCCACTAGCCAGCTTAGCCTGTTCTAATTTTTTCTTATTTGAATTTTTCTTAAACAGCAAAATTATGTTTAACTATGTCTCAACTAAGTTAGGATAATATTCTCTTTTCTGTTTCAGGTTTTGCATAAAAAGTGGAAAAACTTATGAGCCAAGAAAGGTTTTACATTCCAAACAACCAAAGACAGAGTAGCATTAGATCTAGAAAGTGTTGTTTTGGTGTTTGGTTCTTTTATTATTATTATTTGATGTTTGAAGATATAGATGCAAAGATATTGAGCTTGTGATTTAATATTTGTATTATTTGGTTGAAATTAGAAAACAAGTGCTGCAGGTACCACAGTCAAGATATGGAATGTGAGGATTTTCAGCACGACTTAATATATATATTTTAAAAATCACTGGCTTTTAATGGGATTTTCCCTCTTAATTTCATGAAAACTTCTAAAATTCCCACTCAGGAAATATATATTTCCACACAGTATATTTTTTTCTGAAGATTAAGAATATTTTCCTTAGTTGTCTCTTTATAATCCTAGAGTCACAAACCAAAAGAATGACTGCTTTATTTTGGGCAGACTTCCCTCAGATTTTGGTAAGCATTCTGTGTTTATATTGTATCTAGCATAGACTGTTGTACTATACTTCTATATGAAGTGTGATACACATATATTTGAAGTCAAATACACATATCTTTTGTTTCTATGACCTAAACTATCTTTAACAGGAACTGATATTTCTGTTTTCTGCAGGCTAAAAACAATGAATTACTGAAAGTGAGAATGCAGAGGTTATGCCCCAGAAATTATGTGGTATATGTGGATGTCCCTGGGCCAGCTTTAAATTGTCCTCTGTACAGGCTAATTCACACTGAATAAGGGAAAACTTCTGCACTGGTATTATTAGAAACTTAATTTTCAGTCCTGAAGGATATCAGGGACTGTATAATCTATGCATGAAATCCTTGAACTATTCAATTCTATTAGAAATATGCCATTTATTTTAGATTAACTGGAATTCTCTGTGCATATTAAACTTCAATATATTTATGTAATGCATTGGTACTACTTTGTGACACTGTAGTGGAAGTAATCTAGTAACTTTAGTTGTGGTATTGCAATAACATAGTTATACTGCTTTTGGCATCTATGCTTGCCTAGATATCTCTGCAAAGCATTGTAATGTGTATTAGATCAGTCTACTGCAAAAGAGAGATGACAGCTGCATGAAGACTGCATTGCATCCTGAATTTGTGAATTTATAGTATGGTGAACTGGGACAGAAAAGAGAAAGTATATAGTTTAAAATGTTTTAATAGACATTTGAATCAGTTTTGAAGTGTCACAATGAAACTGAACTTTGGATTTAGAAATATAAATTAAAAATATCACACATTTCCTTGAACTAAATTTTCAAAACCAATGTGTGAATACTTGGGACCTGTACAAAGACTTTGCATGACTAAGCTACTTCAGTCAAGAATGAAGTCATGTTTACATCCCCTGCAAAGATTTGGTTAAATGAATGAACCCTTAAACAAGATTTAAAAAAATCTAGAGTAAAATATATATTTTGAGAAACTCAAAAGTATAATGGTAGTGGAAATAGGAGGAAAAAAACCCCATGAAACTCTGTCAGTATAATACCTGAATTAGGTCTTCTACCTATAAAATTCCCTGTCTATGCTAACTTTACAGGGTACTTAGATGTCTTTTTCCTGTCAAAGTGAGTAATTCAGATCTTAGTTACACAGCAAGATCTTAGTTACACAGTAACTTCAATTGGCTAAGTGCGGGCACATCCCTGTAAAACTGGAGTTCAAGTGACGAGAAGCAAAACTAGTATGCATCTAATCATTGCATGCATCCTCAAACACAATTACCATCCTTTCAAGTAACAGGGGAACAGAGCAGAGCCCTTCTGATGAAGTCTGGTGGTTTTTTTCTTAAGAGAACATGCATGACATGCTAACAACCAATATAATAATTCCCCAAAGATTACCTTACTCACCTGCATCTCGTCTGTGTGAAAGTCTGGGGATCACCAAGCTCTATTTTTTTCAGTTCTTGCTATCAAGCAGGCAAATCTAAATTTTATTTGTACGCTTATTATGTATAGACTTTATTGTCAATTGGATTCATGTGATGGTATCTTTTAACTACTTACTTGTTGATCTCACTTGTTTACTTGGTTCATAAATTGCAGCTATAAAGCTGAAAAACTCCAAGAAGAGAAGAAAAACTCATTATCCAATATTTTACATCAGACAAAGTTATCACTTCAGTGCTATATGTGCATACCAGTATTATTTCCTTGCAATTTTTTTTTTTTTTTCAGTATCAGTGATTCAATGTTTAGAAGCAGATATTATTATACTGTTAAGACTAAGGCTTGGGCTTCCCAGAATTTAACATACATTTGTATATGATTTTAATTAGTAATTAAAGTATGTTACAACTGAACATGATTGTTCAATATGAGCCTGGTCTGATGTATACAAGCATCTGAAATTTGTACTAGGCAGGTAATAGCTTCTATAATTTCTACCAAACCTGTAATGTGGGATAAAATTAATTTTTTCAACAGAAGCAGATATTTATACATGTTCTGGCATTCCTACCAAGAATTAATATAATACTTTATCCTCTTCAATACTGACTGTAGCTTTGTTGCAAACAGGGTTCTGTTAGTGAAGGAACTGAGTGATTGTCTCTGTCAAATTGCACAGTAAACCAGTGTTTCTGAGTCAGGAATGAAATACTGCTGAAACAGCCTTCAGAACTAACTTGGCACTGTTTGATTGCATTAAGCCGTACATGAAGTATATCTTCGAAAGTCTTATACAGAATGATTGCAAAGGATGCAGTCCCTAAGAAAAGCTAATGATGCCAAAGAAAAAGAGATGGCTCAACTATGATGCACTCATATTCTTGAATTCAAGTGATTTATGAATTAGAATAAGTGACTGTACAATATGCAGTATCAAATCTAGATTAGTAAGAAGTCTTAAGATGAAAAGAAAGTTTAAAACAATGTACAAAAAAATGTATAGAGTATTTTCTTGGGTGAATAGTTTTACTACAGATGCATTCAATATACAATCAGCTTGGTAGATTTCCATATGTATATATATATTTTTTTTTTAACTAAGGAAACATGAAAATAAGAGTGAATGTAAATATATGATCTTGGATTTATTTTATGATGCAGTCTGTACTATTTTGTCGTGATATAGTAAAGCTTTTGAATTCACGTAGTGTTCAAACAACATTTGAATTAAAAAAGGTATCTAGAAAGCAATATGAAACAATAGTCTAATTCTTCAGCCATTGTCTCATCAAATACATAGTGACTGATAGAGAACTACCACATGAGATGGTACATTGTTGATTAGCCAAAAATTAGTAAATTCAGTTCAAAAAAGAGCAATGTTTGAGGCACTTATATATCTTCATAAATTATATACTTCCACAAGAAGAACCATGTGTTGGCCCTGCAACAAGTTACGTGGTTTTCATCTTTAAAAATATCTGAATAAACATAATTTAAAATAATTCTTGATTATCCAAACAGGATGGCACTTCTGCCTATCACACAAGCTCCAATTTTTTCTACAGACAGTAAATTTAATAGTCACTAGGTTTAAGGTAAAATATTACGCAGCACTTAGTGAAAACCAGGTCAAAGTGAAGCTAATTTATTTTTAAATTGCTTTGATAGAATACTTTTATAATTTCTTCTGCGTAAAGAATCAGATGCATATACTAATTTCTGGAGAAGGAGTTTAGCATTCACTTATATGTGTCTGAATAAAAATATCTAGTCAGATAGAGACCTGTGAAAAATTCACCCACTTAGGACATACTGATTGGAGGAGAGCTGGGAAATACTTTTAGTGAAAATGAAGTTCATAGGATCACTAAGAAGAAATTTTATTTTTCAAAATGAAAGTGAATGTTGATTTTTGAGAACGTTGAAGGGCAGGTTCTGTTCTACAGAAAAAAATGTGGCTGGCTAATCTAAAGTTACTCTGCAGTATGTTATTAAACAAGGTTGTCAATTTTACATTTTGATCATGTAACATGATATAGGTTATTTGATTAACATAACATCATGCAAATGTTTATTGTGCTGTAAAAAATTCTGGCCTTACAACCACCAATTTTCTCACCATTAAAACATGCTGCTTACCTACATACATGATTAATGAACTGAAATTAGTACTATTTGTTTCAAATGTAGTCTATTTTTCAAAAGTTCCTTGGTATGTAGACAATTCAACAGGGCCAAAATGTTTGATTTTTGTTAGCTGAAAAAATGTTTACTGTGAAAGAGATTAGAGCTGAGAGATTGTATGCCTGTTCTGTGAGTTACATGATTAAATATACTACAACTTACAAGTGAATTAAATGATACTGCATAGAATTTTTTTCCAATATTAAACACAATTGCATGTACTCAAAGGTGACAGAACTAAACTTAGATACAAGAGATATAGAAATGGATATAGTACAGAAGTTACTATTCTTCAAGAATTCTGTGAAAGAAGAAAAATAATCAAAAAGAGCCTACAATGAGGAATAGGATGTTTGCTGAAATGTCTGCATTTGAAGGATGTTATGAAAATGGAAGTAATTTTTCAAACATGTTCAGCATCACTGCAGTGCTGAAAGAAACTACAGAAATTCTCTTGTGATCAACACAATAAAAAAAAAAAACTTGGAGTAGAAGGGGAAATTAAAGAAATTATCTTTTGTATTATTATGTTTTCAATGTGCTAGGAAAAAAAAAAGTCTGTTCTGATAAATCCAGCCTGTGCCCCCTAGAAATCATTGTTTTGCAGAGGGGAGTATTCAATTTACTTTACAGGTAAGTTTGACTGAATGTGGTTTAAATTGACTATTCCTTTTTTGGTGGCCAGAAATCAAGAGTAAAATTATGAATGGCTGATTTTTTCAGATTGCTGTCTGAATAGGAAAAATAAAACAGGCAGACTGTTTTCAAATTGACCTACGTTTTCAAATTGACCTACAAATGTTATCTTCCTTCAAGATCTAAAGACAGACTGGAGAATGGGGCTTACTGCCTCAATGGCATTAGTATCTGCTAATCTTTTCTGGAAGCACTCAGGTTTACTGATGGAAAAGCTACAGAGCATGCACCTAACAAAGTTGCATCTAAAAATTAAAATATAATCTCATTGACGCCTACAGATAATGCAGATAAGTGGATAGAGAGCTGAGTTTCAATATCATTTACCTCAATTTTTATCTGTATGCAAAAGCCATTTAATGAGACCTATGTACTGTTTTCACCTAATGAATATATTTCAGCTACTTTAAGGGAACTCAGACTGAGCGTGTAAAAAGCACATCCATTTATTCTATTATTACAATAATCCCTTGTATTTATAGTATACATTCTGTTTTTCCTTCTGAGGAGCATGTAACATACAGAAATGCTAATGATTTCATTATAAACTAACTCCAGTAATATAATCCTTGTATTCACATTCCCTTGCATGTGAAGTGAAATTTCACTCGAGGTAACTGAAGTGAAAATTTTGGCTATCTCTAAGTAACTCCACTCAGAAGCACATGAGATACCCAAGTTAACTTGTATACCCAAAACCATTTTGTTACATTAGAGGAATATTCAGGTTAGATGAACAGTCAATGCTGTGATATTTGGAGTTGTTTTCAGCTAGCTTGGGCACTGCATTGCACATATAAACTATACCTGGCGTGACTGAGGAACCCATATCATGATGTCAAGTGCTTTCCTTTAGTATGGTTTGACTATATTTAATCTTAACCCATCTGAGAGATCTTTTTAGGAAACTAATAGCCTGGACTTTGGTAGATTTTTATGAATTATCACTCAACTACTGGAGTCATTGGCCTTTCTGGGCAAATCTTTAGGAGAAAGTAGGAAGCAATCTGTGACTTAGTTTAATAGTATATTTATGAGACTGATCTTCCTCTAATTTTGACATTTTTGCTACTGCCCCAACTTTGTATTTAGCTACATTTACATTCCCCAGAGAATATGGTTATTGTATTTCTGTGCTTAAAATTCAGAGACTGGCAAAGGAAATTTATATGAGAATAAGTACTATGGAATAAATCAAGGCTTTGTTACTTATGGTAATGGTAAATCACAATTCCTTATTTAACCCAGACAAAGATATGAGGCTATAAAAGCCATTAAATAGTTCTTATTGGCAGTAATACATTTCCTGCATCAATAGAGTTGCACATAAGAAGTCTGAGACAGGCGGAAATATTTATTATTTATGGCTAAAGATTCTACAGATCATACATTCTTTTATAAATACTTGTATAACTTTAGAAATACTGTTCAAGAAAACCATACAATAAGATTTCAGTATCTATAGACTCAGATATCTGATATGGCAGCTTATTCATATAGTCTTTTTGTACTGACAGTCCTCAAATACTTTCCAAAACATAACCCTGCAGCCTAAGATATTGACATTGATAGGTGACATTTAAGACATGAAAAGTATTCACTGTCCATATTGGCAGTGAAAAGTAAAGGCCTTCCAGGTCCAGTTTACATACTCTCAAGTTTGAAATCAATGACCTATAGGAAATTAAATGAAAATTATAGGGAAAAGAAAGTAAAAACTAAACAAAGAAAAAATTACCGGTGAAGCACAGTTTAGTCTAATTCACACAAAGCAAAGAGAGTTGAACCTTATCTAGTGGGCAGCATATGAACAGCAATCAACAAACCTTTACTGAAAGACTTTAATTCCAAAGGTGTGGACAAATATAACACAATACCTGCAAAATTTGAGAAATTTTTTCTCTTCTAAATGAATTGGAATTTAAACAATAATACATGTGTGAAATGAAAGACACTTTTAAGGAATGTAAGGACACGTGTAAATAATTGTCATGTCTATTCATGGGCATATAAACCAAGTTGTTCTGTCAAAATGGCAATAAAGTATCTTTCATTCCATAGCACGGTATGTTCATTTCCATTTATTTCAAACTGAAAGTTAGTATGTGCACCGACACCTTAATGTGCATTCTGTCACCCGCTGTTCTTCTTGGTTGATTAAAGCTAATTTATAGTTCTGTCTTTCATAACTCTCAACAAAGTATGGACTTATCAATAAGAAATGAAAATACCATTTTTCCATGCATGTCGTATAGAAAATATGAGCTAAAATCTCATATACCACCAGGTTTACTTACTGAATTATATCTGGTTTGTGGCACTCAACACAAGAGAACTCTGCAGTCATTTGTAAAGCTTACAGTATCAAAGATAGACTCCTTCAGGGAAAGTTATGTTCAGAAATCAGAATGAAAAAACCAAATATGTGGAGACACAGTATTAACATATTAAAATGGCAACATCTCAGAAGTCAGACCATAAACAACATCAAGTGTACAATCTACCACTGAAATATACTGTTTGTCTCTTATCTGGAGATAACAAATGAAGAGTGCATAGTATAGTGTGTGTTTGTGTATGTACATGCATGTATATATAGGTATATATGCATATAAATATGTATGCATTCACAGGAGAGAACCAAGAAGGTAATAAGTTTCCAGAAGTAATTATATGGGAATCCTGCTGGAGAAGAGGAGGCTGAGAGGAGACCTTATTGCTCTTTACAACTACCTGAAAGGATGTTGTAGTGAGGTGGGTGTTGGTCTCTTCTCCTAGGTGACTAGTGATAGGACAAGAGGAAATGGACTTAAGTTGCTCCAGGGGAGGTTTAGGTTGGATATTAGGAAAAATTTTTTTACTGAGTGTTTGGGCATTGGAACAGGCTGCCCAGGGAGGAGGTGGATTCACCATCCCTGGAGGTGTTTAAAAAACATCTAGATGTGGCACTTCAGGACATGGTTTAGTGTTCCTGATAATATTTAGTAGATGGTTAGACTTAATGATCTTAAAGGTCATTTCAATCGTAATGATTCTATTCTATTCCATTCTATTCTATTTTTAACATGTAGCTCAAACTGCTCAGTTTTCCAGGGAACTTTCTTTCTGTGATTGTTAGCCTGTTTCTATGCACGTTTTCTCTCCTCCCCTCCTCCTCAACTGCTAAAGAAATTGAAATATTCAACTTCCTTCCCCACAAATCCTCCTGAAACAAGTCAATGAGCAATGGCAAGCAAATTTTCTGAGAGTGATCACAAGCTCACTTTCGACAACCTGGTTTGGTTGTGCTTGAAGTCACCTTGTAACCTCTGCCTAGGTCAGAGCAGCTTCCCTGTTGGCTAACAACTAATGCTAACAGTTTGGTGTGCAGCACCCATGCTGTGGGTGCATGTGTGTGATCTCAAGGGGCGCTTCCTTCCACCCTGCGCATTAATGGGTTGTAGGGAGCAGCACAGGTACTCACAAAGCCTAAGCACCCATGTTTCCAGCTGGAGGTGTGTGGAAACATGGAAACCTGCACTCCCAGGAGAGAGTGCTTGCAACTGTGTGATTGAACTTTTAAAAATTAGTTCTAGCAGGGTGTTTAGAAAGGTATAGGTGTTTATTAACATTTTATAAGTGTGTAGAGTTGTCATTTATTTATGGTTTGCTGCTCATATTGATCCTGACTGTATAGTTCACTGATTATGAGTTAATTAGTGTCATTTGTAAATCAATAAATTGCTTCGATCCTAACTTAAAATATGCGAAGTGAGAAGCTGTTCCCTGAGATTATTCCAGCTCTGACTTTTTGGACAATGAGTATATAAGTGAGCCAAAGACTCTCTGAAGTCTGTAAGAGTTATTGCTAGCCTATTTTATGCAAGAAGGATTCAGATTTTGCAGTGAGCAATGACAGTACTCTACCCTAAAAGTACATACACGAGCCAAAGTATTATATATTTCTATAAAAGATAAAAATACTCTCTAAAATACCATTCTATTGCTGCCTATTGTCAGTGGAATAGAATTCTCTCTCCCTTTTTCCCCAAATACTATCCAGAACATTATTATCTAACCTGCATATTTGCCTGAAAAATCAGATACTAAATCTTGTAATTGCTCCTATGTATACAATAATAAATATGATTGCCTTCAGTAGCAATCCAACTGGAACTTCGGAATGTTATTAATCTCAGTCCAATTAATTGGTAAGAATTATTCCAAGAAAGTGTTCCTAACCCTGTTTCTTGGAAATTAAGCCTTTGTGGCACACACCTGCAAACTTTTTTCTAGGCAGGATAGTCTTACATCAGTTCATATACAGTCTGGCTTCTCTAGGTTTTGATAAAGTATGTAGCTAACTTCAGGTGGTCTCTATTACTCATTGGAGGTATCTCTTCTCCACTGAGTAGGATAAATGATGTTTGATGTCCAATAGCAGGGAATTATCAAGAGACTGCCAGGACTGATAACACCTAAACCAGGAAGGCACATACAGGGCAGAAGGGAGGATCACCTCTTTACTGATCTTCAGAAACAATATTCCCTTTCGAAAGTCTAATTTATGGTGAAAGCTACATGCCATTTCTACTAGAAATTATTTCACTATACAGGTTTTATATCATACTTTGGATAACATGTTCATACTTTGGATAACATGTTGTTCTGTTGTTTGCTAAAATGTTACTGTTTTGTTTTCCCAGAAAGAAACTATAAAAAAATATTTATTTTTCGCATTTATTATTCTTTTTATGTAGTTCAAAAATACATTTGAGATCAAAATCTGTATAAGGTATTAGTGCTGTCTTTATAGAAAGTTCAAAGTGGGGCAAACCATGCTGTATGGAATTTACAAACTTTATCTTTAAAAAGGGCTGTTGTTACCATATTAGTAATTAGTGATAAAAAATTACGGCTTGGTTAAGAGTTAACAGCGGGTAACCTGATTAAGACATGTTGTGGAAATACTTTTCCGCAGGAGCAGCAAAGGGCTGGGTTGTAAGAGTCCTAGTTCAGACTGTGAATTCCTTTTTTCTTCCAGGAGAATGCAGTTTGAGGGAGTTCATCAACTGCTGGAGAATTATTTCCTACTTTGCAGATGGCAGATCAAGTTGCACTGACCTAAGCAGTGGGAATAGACACGTCTGCCCACCAGTCACTGGTCTAAGGAAAGGAGGATGGTGGATTCAGTAGAACTGGTGTGAATAGAGGTTGTACAGGGGAGATAGAAATACCTTTTTTCTTTTACGTACAAAAGCCACTGTCTTGCTCTCCAGGATTTACATGAAGAAAAGTTAAATATTTTAAGCATATTTGGATCAATTGGGTGGGAATGATAAACCTACCTTTTAAAAAGATTTTCTGATTTGAAACAGAAAATTTCATGCTAGGCAAGCTCAGTCCTTTTTCATCTCTGTATGCTGAGTTGAATTCGACAAGTGGTTTAATGTAGAAAGAGACAGCATTTTCTAGCTTTGTCTCTAGAGTCTAGTAATCCAAGTGGAAGAAATCTGGGTTAAGTGCTGTAGAGTTTCTTCTGGATATTGATCTCGATGAATCAAAATGATATTTTTTGATGCAAAAATTCCCATTTTATACAATATCTGTCTGAAACCAAGTAACTTCCTTTTCTTACATGGATGTTTATCAGAGTTTCTTTAGACTGCAGCTTTTCCTTTTGAATTAACACTATTTCAAAAAGTTCCCCTTTTCTTTTAATCTGTAGCTAACTTTCTTTGGATTACTCTTAAAAATCTTGTTTCATAAGGTGAAAAATAGAAGAGACAAATTACGCATCCTAATACAAAATCTCTACATAGAGGAACAGAGGACATTGGTTTACACAACCTTAACTTTTATGAGAAGTTCTTTATCTTTTATCTTATCACTTTTAGCAGCAAAACTTTTCTTCATTAGGTAGCTATGAAAGACACCCTCAGCACCAGAACTGAACACGGTCTTGAAATAATTTTTTACATGATAGTTTATGAGAGACAATTCAGTTGAGGACAGTGTGGAATAATTACTAATTAAATAATTGTTGGACCGGGGATGGCTGCCCCAAAATGAAGGCCTTTTGTGTTTCTGCTAGCACAATTGCTCTAAAGGCCCATACTAAGCTGGAAGAATATTCTACAGGATTCCTTACAGGACAACCCGTACTGGTGAAAATGCCTCAGATTGGGACAGTACCAATGCTTCTAACCACACCCAAAAATCCCTATACACGGGAAGGTAAAGATTGTTCAGAAAAAATACACCAGCTTAGCACCCAGTGGATCTAACCCTCTTTTTAACCCTGTCAGTCAAATAAGACCAAGCATATGCTCTCCTTTTGTGTGTTTACAGGAACCCTAACTGAATTGCACCTGGACAGACAGATTGAGCTCTGCTGACCTCGAGTGCATCCAGGGGATCCTCTCACTTGTCTTGGCTGTAGTATTATTTCTTATGTGTGTAATAATTTGGAAACCCAAATTTAAAAAAAAAAAAAAAAAAGAGAGATGCACCAGCGAGATAAATTCGTAACATTATGGAACATCTTGGCAATGCAACTCCCATTTATCTGTAATTAAAAGGACCCAACATGGCCATGGTCTTAAGCTTATGTTAGGCACAATGTAGTTATGGGAACACCAAAGGTAGCTTTAAATTTGGCTACTGTGGTTATGCACAGATCTGAGGTATTTTTAAGACGTAAGTGGACCTGGAACCAATGGTACCCACTCCTAAAAGCCAAAATCAGAGAGGAAATTCAAATAGGGTGCAGAATGATCAATGGATCAACCCATGAAAAGGTTAGGCAAATAATAACAGCTGATGATTTTTCAAACCTAATAGCCACCAAACACTGTGTCCTGGATGAGTGGGATTGTTGGCACAACTTTACTTTGGTGCAAAATAAAATAGGGGTGTTGTTCAAGTTACAGATCGACACAATTGAACCTGACACAACTACAGAAAGATAGGACTCAGTTCCCCTCAGTCTAGCAGGAGTTAATAAGAAGAACAGATCAAAAACTGTGCTGTGACGGTCTTTGTACTACAAATTTGTGGAAAAGAAGTCTTAGAACATAGATTCCTCCCACTGTGGTAAGGAAGTGATAGAGCTACAGATAAGACAGGATAGTCTTTACTGTAAGCTATTCTCATATAGTCTGAAGAGCTCTTCTTAATGTCCACTTCTATCGTCTCTCCAGTGTTCACACCTGTCACCACATTGCCTAAATACCTAGTTTCCTTAAATCATTCTGAAATGCTTCATAAAACTGAAAACTGGAATGATCTGATAGAATTTTCAGTTTTTGCAGAATTTGCTGGTGCCTCATTGATCAACATTTTCTATGTCATTAAGAAATACATTGAATAAGTACTAGTACTTCTTTTCAGAAGATTACTTCCTTCCTCTTAGAACAATTGGCCTTTTTCTTTCTGTACCACAGCTAAAAATCAGATGAGTTTGATTTGAGGATTTTATTGGGAGTTAAACCAGAGTAAAATTTCATACAAGGGAAAGGAATCTGGCAGATGGGGGATATTTCATATTAAATATGCAGAATAGCTAATAAGTTGTCCACATTCTTACAGATTTGCTTCTAAATCTTTACCATTGGGATGTTTTTGATTTAGCTCAAAATATTGCTTTGCTTTGAGGCAGTGACAGATAATTAGATCTGACCTAGATAATACTGACAAATATTTCTTTCTATGCATGACTGGGTCATGTGAATGTTCTGATTCTCTTTATTGTAAAGAGGGGTAATTGTATTATTCTAAATTGCTGAGAAAATTGAGGGAACTGAAGGTTTTGTGAGTGAGTAGTCTAGAATGCTTTTTTGAGATCTTAGAAATTACTTCCAATGGGGATAGCTTGCTCCACTTCAAATTTGCTTTACAACATCTATTTAAATGGATTGATATTTTCAGTAAAAGAAGCACCTCCTTCTTCTGGTCTTCAGATTGTTATGAATAAAGATTCCATCCATTAACTAGTAACAGTTATGTTTATTACATGGGGTTAATAAAAGGCAAGTAAACAGCGCCGGGTGCGCAGGAAGTCTTCGCTCTACCAACATGCACACAGGACACAACCACAGATCCTCTTTTACACTTGTTATCCTAATACATATTCATAGTTATTCCAGTAAAAGGGAGGGTTATTGTAATTAGTTTTTTGGAAGGGGCGTTCCCGCTTTAGCGCATGTGTTCCTTGTCCCGGTGGTCTCTCTGGTGGTCGTCCACAATGAAGGTTTTAGTCTTCCTTACCGGTTCCATCCTTCACCCGACCTCCACCTCATCTCCTTGTCCGTCTGGGTCCGGGCCACAAATGTTGTGGCCAGACAAATGATGAGCATGTTTGACCAATCACCACCCATCATGTGGAAATTTTGTTTCATTCCTGCTTCTGTTGGTTCAGTACTTTTCCACAGCTTATCTACATTAGTGACTCTCCTGGCATGTCTCACCACACCACCGACAGGAATTTTAACACCATATATCACAAGATTCAACACAAGCCTAATCAAATTTAGGTTCACCACTTTTAGCACCAAAAACCACCAACAAAATTATGTAAACTCCCCCATTTTGTTGAAACTGCCTGTAAATAATGCAAGAGTGTTTCTCTGAGGGTTATTTCTTCACATTTTTGATAAATCTGTAGCAGATTATGAATCTTCAGTAATAAATATCACTGATGAGACATAGAGAATACATTCTTAAAAATTTCTAATATAGTATAAATACCACAACAAATAGTCTATAAGCAATTTGAATGCCTATAAAAGACTGGCTATTGTTTGCCTCAAACCTTGTGTGGTGATAAGGTCTGGAAAGACCCGTCTGGAAGCGAGAGGTGTTGATTACTTTTAATGTCTCTGTGCTCCTTGCAGATATGCTTTAACAAAAGGAAGAGATAGGTTCTGCATAGGTGGGACTCTGTCTTTTCTTTAGTGAAGTGCTCCTGCTGACTGTGCCATGGGGGAGGTGGATGGCAGGCGCCACACTACTTCTAGCTCATGGAGCTCATGCAAACCAATACCACTTCCTGTGGAAGTTGGGAATGCCACCCAGATACCTCAAGGGTATAAAAGGGACAGAAAAATATTGATTGGTGTGCACCCACCACCGAAGAACTGAAGACTGGGATTGATCGAGTGAGACATCGCTGGATCCATGGGTGGTGATAACCTTTTCTCTTTATCTTACTATCTCTCTTATTCACTCCCTCACCCCTCCTCTCTTTTCCTTTTCTCTAATAACTCTTTCTTCCTCTTCCTCAAAATTTAGTCGCGCCGTAAAATAATCGCCTACAAAGATTAACTCTTTTATCCATACTGTTTGTTGATTGTTCTATTAGGGAGAACTAATGAACTGTTTTGTTATTGTTCCTCGGAGTCATTGTTGTGACTCTGCCACCCCAGCTGCCCTGCCGTGCAGCAACAGCCTCTTTCAGGGGATCACAAAGATTCACCTCCCTCCTTGTCCACTGAGTGGGATGAGACATTCTTAATTGGCATCATGGACAGGATCTCCTGAATTAAGAGGGCAAGAGGAACGTAGAGGGGATATTGGCTGAGTCGAGAAGGGAGGACGTTTAATCGGCAGAGCCCGAGTCCTCCGGTGGACAGTCATGGCTACCTGGGCTCAGCAGGACCTTGACTGCTCCCCCTTGTTAGAGGTGTTGAAAAGCTATAAAGCGTGCCCGATGTCGACAGGACAAGGTTGGGCTGAGCTGAGCTGGCAATCTCCCTTAGTTGTTGATAAAGGACTTGGCAAAGGAAAGTAGGCTGAGACCTGGAAAAGGAAAGGCTGTAGTTTGTGCCATTTTAGGGGCAGCGCTGATGGCAGCGCAGAAAGATAAATGTGTAGTGGAGCAAACGGAGCGAGATTCGAATAAGGCATTAGAGGAGTTGGCTAAGAATTTGCAAGCTGAGCTGGAGGCTGAGAAGGAAAAGCGATTGCGGGCTGAGGCTGAGTTGGCTGCTGAGAGGGAAAAGCGGCTGCGAGTGGAGTTAGCAGCAAACTGTCTGCAGGGACAGTTGCATGGTGCTTTCGTTAGGGAGCTAGAGTTGCATCTAGAACTGGCTGAGTTGCACCGGGAAGACCTTGAGAGTGAGTGTGGATACAGTAATATGGCCAAGGAGCAGGAGTTAGTGGCTCAGGAAGTGGCTTGTTGTTACCCCTGGGCTGAAATGGAGGAAGCTAAGCTCAAGCATGGGGATAATACTGCTCCCCAACTTCGACTGCTCATTAAAACTGAGTTCCTGTATGATGGGAACAATGAGGATGGGCCAGAAGTTGTGACTAAAGAAATACCCTATAGTGCAACTGAGCTAGCAAAATTACAAGAAAAATATAGCCGGCTCCCTAGCGAGTCTGAGACCGAGTATGTGTGGTGAATCTGGTAGTTCAGCCTGGGATTGTTAGTATTTTGGAGAAAGCATATTCCCAATTTTTACATCATTGCACGTCCATTATATGATCTTATGCTCAAAAGGACTATTTGGGACTGGACTCCTATCCATAAGGAGGCCCTAAGGCTACTGGTCTTTGAAGCTGGAGTTTATCAGGCTTTCGGACCCATCCATCCCCCTGACCCCTTGCACATTGAGTGGGGTTTTGCCACTCATGGGTTAACTATGCACATGTGGCAGCGGGAACCAGAGGGACCAACTCACCCTATAGGTTTTATCTCTCGAAGCAGAGAAACAATATTCTTCCTGGGAGAAAAGCCTTTTTGTTGTTAACCTTGCACTACAAGAGGCGGAGAGGATCACTAGCAAGCAGCCAGTCATCTTAAGGGGACCATTTAAAGTCCTAAAGCCGGTGCTTACTGGAACTCCCCCTCCTCAGGGAATAGCACAGCGGGAGACAGTTAGGAAATGGTACGCCCAGCTGGATCACTACTACCACCTACCTCAGGTAGAAGAGTCTTACGTGAGTATCACTCACATGAACCACACCCCATTTTAAAGGGACAAAATAAGGTTCAGGAGGCTTAATGTTTTCCAATGAAAACAAAACATGTTTTTTGATTAAAATTTAAAATTAATTTGATTGGAATGTATTCCAGAGTATAGTTTGCCACTTGCTTCTTTAGGGCTTTTGTGTTCAATTTATGTCTATACTCCCTTCCTCCTGAGCCCCCTACTAATTGCAACCTTTCCTAATCCTGCAAAGCTGTGACATCCAGGACTCCACTTATAGAAATAGGAGTGTCTTCCTGAACTGACTTCAGTGAAGATATGCCAATTTACGCCAGCTGTTTCTTTGGCCCTGTACCTTTTTATTTGGATAAAAACTGTTGATTTTCTGTATCCCTCCTCACAACTTGTTTCCAAATAAGCATCCCACACTCCAAGGGCCATCTGCTGTTTGTTCTGAGCTAATGAGTGTGCTTTAGTGCTAATGTCCTTGGGAGGAGGTGTCATGCTGTCACTTTGTAAAACAGGGCTCCCGTTTTCTTACAAACTCAATTTTCTAACCCCTATGAATTAACAAGTTTAAATAATTTTCTCCCCACCATGGTCACAGATGTGAATCATAAGTGCACAAAGGATGTTATACAGAACTAGAGTACAGACTGGTGATCCAGGCTTAATGACCCCTGTTCAAACAGGGACACAGACGTGTTAAGCAGGGAGGACATCTGTTTAATGCTTAGGCTTAAGAGTGCACTGAAAATGTAAGCTCTTTTTTCTGTGACTGGTTATAAGGAACTAGTACATTCTTCCTAGGAGTGAGCAAACCATATTCATAGAAATATTTGTAATAAGCCCCATGTAAGCATTGTAAATGTCTTCTGCAATTTTAAATACAAAGTTTTCCCAAATAGTGTTAGAAAATTATTTCTGGTTGATTTTTCATACATATATACTTCCTACTTACCTCAGGTATGCGTCTTGGCTTTGTAGACAGTCATTCTAGAACAGAAAGTCATCTCTAAGAAGCTCACAGGTTATCTGGTACATTAAGTCTATATTTAGTCACTATCCTCTGAAAGCTGCTAGAATGATAATAATGTGTCGTCTTCTTTCCTACTGGTAGTCAAAAGCAAAATAACCACCAGTGCTGTCCAGCAGAGCATTAGTAGGCTGTGCCTCCAACTACTGAACAGATAACACCCATTTTTCAAAGAGATCATCTGACCACCAGTTTAATCATAGTTTAAGGCTAGATTTAGTCAAGTATTTCTGAGATAAAGTTATGATCCATGGTTAATTTTTTGAAAATAAATATTTCTTGAGTCAGAGTTAGGATCGTAGCTGGAAACCAACAGTTTGTAGGTTGCTATTCAATGGCACAATAAATCCCCTAGGCTTTGTGGGATAAAAGTTAACAAACCCTGTGGTCACAAAGTCTACAGTGCTAGGCACATTTTACCATGTAAAATCTGCTTCTCTTAATGGGATAGCTAAATTTTGACTTGTCAGGCTTCATTCCGGATAAAAGACTGACTCTCTAGCTGGGATGAAGCCAGCATTGTATCTTAAAGTTCATGAAAACTTCATATTGTGTTATGGACAATTTGATAAATAAGCCCATACCTGGTCCAGAGCAAATATATGTCTTTGGGCAAACTGTGCATAGGCTTGGTATGAGCAGCAATGTGATGTCCAGCTGAAACCCACAGTTTCAGTACCTCTAGTACAGGGCAAAGGAAAGGTAAAAGGGTATTTTGCCTTGAAAGCCAGGTAGAGGGAACTCTGCCTCCTGCTATCCTACTAGTTTTGCTATTAGATTGCTTCTCATTTAGGAGTGGGAACCATAAAAAGTCCCTGTTATTCTTTTCCTTCCTTCTTCTTGATCTTATGGAAGGTATTTTTCCTTTCCAGTTTAAGTAATCTCAACCTCTCATACCCATAGCTCTTACCCTGATGACTAGCAGCTCATAAGTTTCAGCTGAGGATGTTGCTTTTTTCAGTAGATCATGCAGCTAATGGAGTTCTCCTTCATGTTAGGGGAAGGAATGAATCTTGAATGACATGATACCATTTTTTATTTCAATGCCACATGCCTGTATTGTGAGCTATGTTGATTCTACCTAGCAAACTGTAATGTAAAAAACTGAATGCTGTCAACATTTTTCAGATTGTACTCCCCAGAAGGATTCAAGACTATAAGAAGCTTTGGAAAGAAATGCAATTAATGATTCACTGTTACGTAAGCTACTTATCTCGAGAATAATTTGTTTTGATATTTCTGTTACTGCCAGATTTTCTGCTAGTAATTGAATAAAAGATACAGATGAGGAGAAGCACTTTTAAGTTGTCTTAATTACTGCAAAACAAATTCTACCCTTTTGAAGATATATATTATAAAAAGTGAACATTTTAATGTGACTACCACAAGGTCAATTAAATTAGTTGATGATGTTCTGTGGCATTTTTTCTTTTATATTAATTTATTTTAAGGCACTCTGCTTCTTGCTGCAAAAGAAGGAGCAACTGCTTGCAAGAGCACAAAGCTACTACTCGCTACATATTCATACTGCTTAACTTAGGATTATACCCTTATTGTGTTCAGTCCACTTACTCTAAAGCCTTTCAAATTTTCTGGGAGGTCAATACAAGAATAGCAAAGATGATCATAAAGATTTATGTACCACTTAATTATTATTATTATAAATAACAACCTGTCAGTATGAAAAGGGCAATAATTAGGTGTAATATAAGATATAATTATGTTTTTTTTATTATTGCTAAAGTAACACAAGGGGTAGTCAAGTCCAGTTGTATATTAGTAGAATTTTTCTTAATCGTTCAGTCAGTAATAGGTCTCACACAGCCAGGTAACCATGACAACCAGGTCATGCTTTTTCTTAGTTAGTTGGTTAAAACAAAACCTGATTTAGCTCTGTATCTCAGATGAAAAGAATAAAAAAAAAACCCATGCATTCTCTCTTTCTGGTAAACTTTCAAATGTAAGCTTGCAGTGAACCATTGTTTAATTTCACGCATTAAAAATGCATCTGAACTTTACAACAGTAGGAGCTGCATCTTAGAAAAAATCATACAGTATCTTAAAATGTATCCTTTCTTCTGTTTTAAGTCATTTTGCATGTGGGTTAATAAAAATTCACATTTAATTTTCAATGTTTCAAGTATTCATATACATTACATAGCAAGTCATTGACTATCAGGGAAAAAGTCTATACATTATCTTTTTTTAACATACTGTTACATGAAAAGAAAAGATATTTACTGGAATCAGACTGATACAGTGCATCAAAATCCAATTAAGATTTGAACTTAAAATTAACATGCTCTTCTTTAAAACAAGTAACAAATGATAAAATACAAGTAAAAAGAATTTGGTAAGAAACAGCAAAATCTCTGAAAAGTGTGATATTAACTTGTATGAGGACTATGCAGAATTTCACACATTGAACATGAGTAAGGGAGAATAAAGTACACCTTAAAGAGTAAAGTACATCTATAAATGGGTAGAGAATTCAATATCAAGAGAGAATTATATTTGTTGCCTTAATGCTTAGAGAAGTACGAGGCTCAAATTAGGAAAAGAGTACATCTAATTTTTTTTTTTTACAAAATTGTGTGAACTGAATGAAGCAATGAGAATGACATGCCTTTTCTTCATTTGGTAGCAGCCCTTCACACAACTTTTGTGTTTCTTTGATGTTTTTGTTGTGTGGACTTTTTTTTTTCATAGAAGAAACATTAAAACTGAAATTTCAGTTTCCAAACATTTTGATCTTATTTCAGAACTAATACTAGAATAAAATATTTTACTTGAAAAAACAGCAAGCTTGCAGACAAAAATGGGATCCATCAAAGGAGATGATAAAATATCCAGTTAACTCTACAAAAACAGAATTTTTCCCAAATTACTTATTAAAAATGAAGAAAACCACTACTGCTTTGTATTTTGCCTTCAAAGACATTCTATGAGATATAGTTCCAGAATCACTCATGTGAAACCAACAGTAATCTTCTTGTACCTCTTAGTCCAGTGAAATCACTTTTTTCTTGAATTTTGAGCCTTCCATGTTTTTCTTTAGTATGGATTTGGAAGTTGATAGACTACAATAAAGATCAAGTAGAATGTGCTGATACTGCTTGTGCACTAAGATATTATGATTCACTTGAAAAACATAATTTATTGACCCTAGTAAATTCTGATGAGTTACAAGGAACAGTTTTTTGATAAAATGGTGAGTGGCATCTGTGAGCCAACTGATGCTAAAGGATGTCCTTAGGCTTCCTCCCCATTATTAATCTCCAAGGTCTTAGAGGAAACACTGGTGAATGTAGTACATTAAAACCATATTAGAGAGAGGTGGCTAAAGATTAGATACTGAGATTAAATCTTTTATAAATTTCACCTGATGTAAACAAGACTGCCTCTCAGATAAAGGAAAGTGTCTCCCCACGTCTTTAGTTATTTAAAATTATAAAACTAGATTACAAGCTATTTTGGAAACAGCTCTATAGCTAACAACCTACATGGAATAAACTGAAATATTATTTACCTCCATTGGGAATGTCTCCAAATATTTGGTGAAAACCAGCATAGGATAGAAATGAAATATTAATTTCTGAGATCAGAATACTTCAGAGGTTTTTTTTCTGTTAATAAACACTGACTTCTTATTCTCCTCCCAATACATCTTTATTCAGAGGAAGAAAGTTATCACAAATTTAGGTATGTAAACTCCTCTAGTTATGTACAATTGGTATTTCCCAGTAAAGATGAAGGGCAATGCTAAGTGAATGTGTATGTTTAACACAGTGTGTGCTTGCAATGCCATATGCAGCCTGTAAAGAAACACCTCAACCAGTGTGGTTCCTGATAACAATTTTGTTACAGCTCCACAGAGTTCAATATGTGCTGTTTCACAGGTATGTGGCTAAAGTACCCTGTCTAGGCTAGCTTGAGCATGCTCATGTCATTTGCAATTGTATTTGTGTATTGCAGATGTGTAAACAAGAGGACACAAGTGCTGAAAGAAGAGCAGGATATGATTTCTTGGCTTTGAGAGCTCAGAAGGCAGACTCAGTGACAAGGTATTTTCTCTATGATTTGCTCAGGTATCTGAGGGAAGACAAGACAGTATATTGGATATGAACAGTTTCAGACACCAGAATTTGTTTGGGTTTTTTTGGGGTTTTTTTGGTTTTTTTTTTTAATTAAATTCCATCAGGTAAGATCCATTTATTCTGTGAAACAGAGGTCAGTTAGGTTTCCAAGTATATATATACATACACATATATATACAATTATATACATTATATAATACATATATTATGTATAAGACAGTCAAGGTTCCATGTATATCATGTCAAGAACATCTGTTTTAAGATACTAATCATTATAATAAAGTTTACATAATATACACATATCATGCAATACAGATATACATAAATAACATCAGTAAAATTTGTACAACCTCTTGCTGTCCTAAAAGGTCCATTGCAAAAATACATATATTTTATACATATATAGATATGAAGCAATAGTAAAACTGTAACAAATCTAAACACACAATATACTGGATATTAAGAACTCAGCACAAAGTAATGAATATTTGCTGAATATTGTTTGATGACCTATATTCTCAACTCACTTACTTTGCAGATAAATGATTCATCCCCATGCATTGTACCTTTGGAGTAAGTCAAGTTAAATTAGGAAGGCTACTGAATTCAGAAGTATTTCTAAGTAGAGAAAACATGCTATGTGGGTTCAGGCAATGTATGTTTGGGGTAGAAGGAATAAAGAACCTGTATCTTGTAGAATTTGCTAAGGCTTCAATACCACAGATAGCCCTGCTAAGAGATGAATTTCCAAGTTCATGACCTATGTTGCTAGTAGCATTTCGCTATGTGAAGAGGCCTTAATAAAATCCAGGTTATAGCTGTGCATTTGCAGTGTACGCTAAGAAATCGTAGTGTACAGAGAAATGTAGCAAAGTGACTAGAACAACAGAAAGGCTACATGATCTTCCACTTTTACATTCCTCTTTCAGTGACATGAAGTTGCTAAGCAATGTAGACACTTAAAAGTGTGCTTTGTAAGAGTATTTCATACTGCTACCTATAATATGTACAGCTGTGGGAAAGGCATTAATAGTAATGAATAATTACTAGTAATGTTAATGTTTGTATCTGAATCTCTAACCCTAACAGTAGTGAAAGTGTTATAATTAAACACCTACTTCTGCTTCATAATGTAGCTTTTGATCAGAATTAGGTCATCAGAGTTATTTGAAGTCTGGATTTATGCATTGCATTTTTACTTCATTGTTGAATGAATCAAAAATCTGTTATGTAATAACCCTTTGAAATCTCTGAAAGATAGAGAAAGAAACTTATTACATACTTGCCATTCTTAATGGTATTAGAAATCAAAGGATACTTAAAAGAAACTTTAATAACAGAGTAATTAAGAACAGTTAGCATTAGTGGCAGTCAAACTTCATAAGTATTGTTCTTTGAGCTTTGATTAGGATGCAGTACCTGAATGCGTGTCTCGTGAGACATAGCTTGCTTTCCAGGGTGTTTCCAGACTTTTTGGAATTTGACGGCGACAGTCATACTTCATGTTATTTAAACAATTCTCTTATTAACTGTTTCACATCTCTGTTCAGAGCTGTTATTGTAATCATTCTAGTTCTCACCAGAACACAGAAGTGCAAAGGCAGATAAAATTGTTATGCCTATAAGAGGTAATAGATTTTTCTTCAACTCAACCATATCCTCCTATGAGAATTCTGTAGAGCCATCTTAGGCATTTTCTGTATACTGCTCTTCAACTGGACAGCAAGGGAGTACGTACTTTACAACAAAAAATTCACAAATTATTTCAGCTCTTAGAAGACAATTTACTTACTACTGCAAAACAATCTACACAGAAAAAGGTATTCTATTAAGAGTAATACACAGATTTAGTCAAAGGCAGCATGACTATGCCAAGACTTCCTAGCATCCTACTATCTCTGCAGCTGGAACCACACAGTCTGCTTACCACAGCACCATCTTCTACTCTTCTAATGACAAAAAGTAGAAATCTCTAGGCATTAACAGAGCAATACTGACAACAGCCAGTGGCAGGTGTGGGCAGAAAAGGCTCACAGCTTTTTCAATTTGTATGTAGCCACAACTGTTCCTTCTCACTCAAGCCCTGCAATACCCCAGCTGCAGAGTCTTAGGCTCCTTCCTCTGTCAATGTTCAGCTGCTCTTGCTTTTTCCTCTCCTCGAAGTTAATGATCTAAATGAGACAGCATGTTTCTTTGTGTCGTAACAGTGCATCCTTGCCTGTCACTTATTTCCAGGAAGCATAAGGTTACAGAAATTATTTGGGGTATTTTATTTTTTATTCAGACTTCAAGCCAAATTATGTTCAGTTCACCACTTATGAGCTATTGTTAAGTCATAGAGACAAGCTAAGGCTAGGCATTCCTTAAGCCTTCAGTCCTATATTTGTCTGTTGCTAGATTTCTCTCCTTAGGGTCTCAACAGCTTTTGTTGTTTTTTTTTTTTTTTTGCTTTTTTCCTTGAATCAAGAATGTCATGCTATGTTTTTGAATAGCCAGGAGATTGATATATGGTTTTCCTCGCCGTGAGTCATGACATAACTGATTGAGCGATTTTTGTCCTTTTTCTCATGACTTGTTTTTAACTAATTCTTTCTAATTGCTTATATTTACTTCTTTAATTCTGATTAACATCCCTTCACAATCAAACTCTTAATAATATTATATAATGCATATTCTAATCCCAAATGTATACATGCTCTTCTCCTGTTACTTTACTGTCTTTCATTCATCTTGGAATGCAAGTGCTAAAAGGTAATGTTTCTGTCTTCCTTTACATGCCTTCTGTATAAATAATGCATCAAATTATGTGCCTTTGGAGAAAAACAGTGTCTAAGAAACACACTGATAAGAAGGCATTTCACAAAATCTACTTCAAGTAAAGGAAGAAATTTATCACCGTATATAACTCCAGAGGTGAACTGAAAATAATTTTCTTCCTGTACATCAGAGAACAGAGTTTGGCTAACAATTAAAGCACAGAATGAAAGGAAATGCTCATGCAAATTGCTGCTACTGGTGATACTCACTGCATTTATGGAAAGTCTTAATCTTTTGGCTCTGTGTTGCATAGGTCAAACATATCTCCTGTCAGAAAAGTTGCTGCAAAACCTTAGCTTAGCTGCAATCCATCTCTGTGGACTGAAGTGCACTGTAAATAAAAGGCCCTTGTGTAAGTAGATAGATAAGATGCAAGCAATTATAAAAGTAAAAATGCAGGAACAGGTAACAAAGTCCTTGTGCTTTGCAGTAACAACATGACCTTTTATGAAATCCAAATAGTTTCCTCTGTCCATCTCTCTACTGCTCATCACTCTGCCTTCCCACACCAGAGTGTCTTTCTCAATGTCTTCGATATCATTTGTATTTGCAGCTTCTTTCATGTCGTTTATAAGTAGTGCTAAGGCCACAGGTAAATTTCATCCTAAGACTTGTTTACCCCTCTCTAATGTCCTTCTTCCTTTTACACTCATGAATTGTCTAAATCATAACACAACACTCCATAGAATAGAATTATTGCACTATAATAGTGTTATAAGGAGGTAACCAAAAATGAAGGAAATATGATAGAAATTAATTTAGTAGGAAAGCAAAAAATAAAAGTTACTGTCCTTTAAAATTGAGCATGGGTTTAGGGATTTTCCTTTACCCCTCCTCAAGGAGGAGGAGAAATAGCATTTACCCAATACATGCTGCTTAAGCCTTGTTTTTGTCTTATTTCTCATTAATTTTTATTTGAAGTAACGTAATTTGGTTTGTTATCCTGACATAGATTTACTGTATCAACCTTTGTCCTTTGATTTTGTATTCAGGAGAATAGGTTCTTTTTTCTTCAGCTGAATCTTTGGACAACAATCAATAAATCAGACAATTGTTAAGAAAAGCCCAATATCTTGGAATGTGCAGAACACCTAACATTTTAGAAATAAGTTTGGAATTCATCCTAACACTTTAAATTCCTACTCTTTCTGTAGCTGTTTAGTTGTAGGCTTCTACATAAATTAGGATAAGCATCTTTGTTCATACTCATTTTGGCAGAGCTGGTTAGCATGTGATATCTGCCCAGATTTTGCTTTGTCGTGCTTTTGCTATCTGCACTTTATCATAATTTTTTAATTTACAGTTAAAAAGGGTACAGCCTAGATTCCATTTATGCTGTTTTGGTTTTTTTTTTTTTTTGCATTTTCCAAAAGAGGCGGAAGGCAGAGGTATTACTAGATGCAAAGACTCTGATTTCAGATCCTATTTCAACTAATAATTTCAGACCGAGACATCACATAGCTATCTAAAAAGGAAATTAATTGAAAGTAAACAAACAAACAAACAAAACCCCATCACTCACTCGAGTATTCCTCTATGTAACATTCATATACAATTTGAATTTATTGTTTTAATTTCCTCTTGAATTTGGTCTTAACCAGCAATTAAAATTACCTTTTTCTGAAAGCAGAAACTAGTCCAGATGTCAGCTTCCTAGCTATCTCCAGTGTCTGAGCTAACTTTACCTATTTATTTTCCCTGTTATAATATACATTTTCAAATACTACTGCTAAATCTTATTTAGTTACCTTGCTGCTTCTTTACTTTAAAGCAAGTAAGCAACTGCAGATAACAGTGTGATGTAGCAGTACACACAGTAGTTGAGGAATCGGGAGTAGCTCCTGCAGGCTCCATGTGATTAATTTGTCTTCCTTGTCTCTCTGACAGCTCACTGTGACCTGTGTTGGTATACACTGTCTCAAGGGAAAAAAAAAAAAAAATTGTGCACCCCATAGTCCCTCCTCTACTAGTAAGTGTATTCATTGGAATTGGTCATGGCACCATTGAAATACCGAAGCTTAAGATAAAGTTAGTCTTTGTCTCCTGGTAGACCTATAAGGCAGAAAAAACTATGACTTACCTAAATGCAGAGAATGATCCAAGTTTCAGGCATATCAAGATTCTACAAATACTGTTTAACAGAAAATTCCATTCTTTCACATTGTCTATATTTCAGGTTATTCATTACATTTGCCCTGTATTTCCCTTATGTTTCCTAGATTTATAATAGAAATTAAAATTTTTACTTCATGTTTCAAAGCATGCCAGGAAAGTCCTCTGTGAGGAAAAAAAATAGATTTGCCATGTTCCACACTTATTTTAGCAGATGCAGCAGTAGCCTATATTTCTTTTTCCAATCTTTTTTTTTTTTCTCTCTTTTCATGTTACACTTCCTTTCAGCTACGAATTGATAGTTGTGATAGTTGTAATAATTTTAAAAGACCATAACTGATACAGTTCTGCTAATAAGGAAGAGTGACAGTACAAAGCTCACTGACATGTTCCTCATCTGCCTAGTTACTGATGAATGAGAATCAAAACAGGTTTGTCTTACTGCAAATCACATAACTTTCAAGGATCATTTGTAATAGTGTTGCCTGAAGAAAAATTAAGGGCTTTTTCTATATAAAACTGTTATTTAACTGAATTTCATTTTATTTTGGGACTTGCTGGACTTTCATCATTTCCTTATTGATCCTTAGTGTAAGTTTCTCTAACTTAAGATGTGAAAGGAAGCTGAAAGTGTCTTTTTAGCCCAGAGTTACATTTTGCTTTGCACACTCACATGAAATGTCCTTTATCTTTTCTTCCTGCTTCATTGATCTGGGCAGAGAAATACTACTCTCAACTGAGCAAAATAGGTTCTGAGGATTTCTCTGTTATGTCAAGTGAATTCCTTAATCACCTGCCTACTTGATACTCAACAGTTTCTTTCAAGAATATTTTTGAAATGTTCCATTTTTGCTGGAGATATGAAATTCTTGGAGGAATTCAATTGTTGTGGTTCAGCTGCACTCTAAAGCTTTGGACATTTTGGAAGTACAAGGGAATTTCAGACAATTTCTTAGATTAACACGTTGAAGTTATCTTCAACCAAGTACTGAGTGTTTTCTTTTTTTACTTTCAGGGCACCCCATATTTTAACTCTGGAGCAGTTTTGTATTACTGTTAAGATACAGGCTTGCTGCCATCTCCGTCCCAGAACTAGAGATTTCTTCTGATACTCATACACAAGGATTTTTGTCCTTTTACGTGGCTTCTCACGCAGGGATAAATGTTAAGCCCACAAATATCTAGCAGGCTCATTATAATAAATGTTGTCAGATATCTCAGATATTTAGAGCACTCTTACATCTCCTTTTAAAGGTGAGATTGTTCTTGCCTGACACACTTGATCTGCAGGATTCTCTGTCGCTGATTGTTTTATAATCCCTTTATATCTTGATATATAGAGAAGCACCTAGAGGCATGATTTTGAATTTATTTTATTCTATTAATTAGGAAAATTACAGTGTTTTATTATCTGAGGATATATATTTTCTTTTTATGTATGATTGTACTGCTAAAAAAAAAGCCACATAGAATGCTAGATAAATGGAACTGGAAGTTTTACATGAATGGTGCACTATGAAGAACCCTGCTTTGGGCTGCCTTTCCCTGATGTCTTGATGCATTAAGAGGAAAGTCATGTCCTGAGTTAACTGACTTTTTTTTAAACCTTTTGTTATCAGGTGTAAATTTATTTGAAAGTGATTTTGTGAAGGAGAGAACTGTTTCTAGGTTTTCCTGGAAGTGGTGCATCAGAATGTATCCAAAAGCTTTCCTTCTCTAGCTAGAACAGTATGGAAAGCTCTTAGAAAGCAAACCCAAATATGTCATCTGCATTAAAGAGATCAAGTGTCAAGATTTAGAAATTGATAGCTGAGTGTCATTTCAATGTGTTTAAGTCATTTTAGTGGAGGAACCTGTTTACCTTGATAGCTTCAAATCTTGCGGAAAAGTTTTCACTCTTTCTTTCTCATCAGTTAAAACATAATGGCATATGTTTACTCCAGGCTGATGCCTGAAGTAAATGGAATCTTACATGAAATGCATTTCTGTTAGTTCATCTTACTCAAATGCAATATAAAAATATTTACACTCATATTTACCATTTTGCAAGCAACCTGAAATTCATATCTCTCCAAATGTATTTGGAGAAATCTTTGATAATGTCATATACCTTCTAGATGCAATTAATCTCTTACATTGAATCCCTGGGCTGTTAAAAAAGCTAGCAGTAATCAATTATTTGTAATTAAGCTACAAGATCTTACATATAGTTTATATGAGAAGTCATTATTTTGTTAAGGATGTTATGATCCTTCTTGAAGGATAGGTAAAGAATTAAAATATGATAGCGTCATGTTTCACTTGCTGAATTTTAATAAGCTGTTGAAACATGTCCAGCCTTTAAATCTTAGTGAAGAAAGTACCCATATTTGGAGTAGTTTGTCAGAACACATTTAATTAAGTCATATGCTTAATCCCTGCTCTGAAGAGAAATGTTTTTAAACACCTTTTCAGTTCTTTATAATGTATCACTCTACTTTTATATTCATAGAAGCATCCTGAAATGCCACTCAATTTTGCTACCATTTTTTAATCATTCTTTAGCTACAAGGCCTCCTTGGGACAGGCAGTGCTATTAGATGAGGTAAACCCCATACAAACATGGATATTCTGCTGCTAAAGGTAGCATGTTTTTTAAAACAGGCAGAAGTTCTCCATGCTTCAGAGACTTTTCAGTAATTCTGCTTGGAAGGACACCAATACCAGGTAGACTTGTTATCTCTAGCCATGCCAACTACACAGATGCACAAATCCTTTGTTTGCAGGAGGGTTATACATCTGGCTTAGCCCTGTGGGAACTCCAGGTCCAGGCTACTTCTATGCTCAACCTAATAAGCCTGGCTGCTGAAGTACTCAGGCGCAGAGCAAGACCTCCACAGAGGTTTCAGAGCAACCACATTGAGTCTAGCAAGGAAAGTGCTGAGCCAGTGTTAACAAGCTCAGCTGACCCTGAACTAACTCATTATGGAGAACTGGAAAGTTTCTGCAGTGACCTCCATCCCTTTACCATTTGGGGTCAGGAGTATTTCAGCTCACTGAATAATGAAGAGCTGAATACATGCATGAAGGCTGATTCTCTGTTATATTTTCCTTTTAATACCCTAGGTCATATTTTAGATTTCTTTATAGAAGTCCTAATGCCTGAGATTACCTTTTTAATTACCATAAATGAGCAGACATTACTTATTTTTTCTTTTCCTCCCCGCACCCCTCCCCCCTGCCCTGAGAAGCAATTTCTTTTGTTGATTTGTTTTTGTTATAGTCCAGCAAGTTCAAATAGTGCTATGGAGCCCAATGCAGCAAACATGAAAACACTACATTTTCCGTTTAAAAGTGGTAGTCTAAATTAAAAATGTGGGTATTCATCCCTCACCGAGCTTTACATCCATTAGATTTATTCATGTTAAATGAATTTCCTGCCACTGGTCCCAAACTAGTATTTTCAGAATAACATGAAATTGGTTTCCAAGACCTGAGTTCAAACCTTCACTTGTAAATATGATGCCATAATACAATTAATATAATATAATTCCTCTGCTAAGGATCTAATCTGATTTGAAATAAAATGTCTTTTACAAAATAGTCAGATTGCTTAACTACTTCCTGGCTAAATCAGCATACATACACTGTTGCTCTAATAGGTAGTTTCATAGGTACTAGGGCAGGTCTTGATCAGCTTTTGACACAAAATAGCAGAGCAAAGAGTAAAGGGAAATAGAGCTTTTACTGAAGGAAAGAAAATAACAGAGGAGAATAATGGCTTCTGTCTCTACAAATTATTGGTAGCATGGGTTTGCTGCAGCTAGGCTTTTGCAGCTCTCACAACACATCACCTTTACCTCAGCAGCTTTAAGCGTCAGCTTACCCCAGCATCACTTCACATCAGACTCTATCTTCCTGTACCATGCATTTCCCTTACAAAATCTCCTACCGGGCTTTGGTTTCAGAATCTAACAGCTTCACAGAAGACTTAGTACTGATTTGCACCAATTCAATTTCTTACTTTCTTATGCCAACCTATGAAAAACTTGTTTGCATTCTTTCCCTGCCCCTCAGAGGTACTGGCAACCAGATATAAACATATATAAGAAGAATAAATAGTGCATTTCCCTTCCCTTCATTATTCTTCATCCTTTTCAGTTTTGGAGCAGATTTTTAAATATACTTTTTAGTGACATACCAGCACTTCAGAAGGTATATTTTTTTGTCATTTTGGATCAGATGATTTATCCTACTTTCCTCAATATATTTACATTTTTGAAATTGCATTAATATTGGTATATACATGTGTAGGAACATTTTTAAAGCTGGTTTACCTGTTATGTAAATGACAATGTTGAAAATTCTATTACTGGGTCAGAAAAACATTGTTACCATGAGCCTTCCAAAGAATAGGTATCCATATGTTTTCAAAAGGTAACTTAAAACCACCGTACTGTAAGTACTAGTAAAATTACTCTCAAAAAGGCTAAGATTTTTCATCATGGCTATAACTTCAGTCTTTGACCTGACATGAGGCAGATACTTTTGTTCTTTAGACATTCTTCCTATAACTGGTAAATGCTGGACTTATATCTGGGTATCCATACCCATTTATAGTTCAAATCAGACCTCAAATTATCTATTTTAAAAAAAAATCTATAAATAAAATTATGACAAAGTCTTAGAAGCCCAAGTTTGAGATGTTCAATTCAGTAATCACAGTCTCCATGCTACTGTATGCTAAGACTGTATTTAAAAAAAGCAAACAAAACAACCCTCACCAAAAAAACCAAAACCTTTTCCTTTTCTGTTAAAGGGAATGCCACAAGGGTATGTGAAACTTTTAATTGAGTTTTGAAATACTGCCTTTGATTCTTTTAAGTGCTGTTGCCAGTAGGTCACTGTCTGATTAAACCTCTTTAACAATTTCCTGAACAGGGACTGGAAATTAGTATGTGAAATAAGATTTTTTTTCTTTTCTTTTTTTTTTTTTTTTTTAAAGCATATATTTATAGCTATGGTTCTTTAGATGTAAAAAAAACCCCAAACAACAGAACCAGAAAAAAAAAGTATTCAGAGAATTACAAGAAAATATGTAGACCAAAATAAATTTTTTAGAACATGTTAGGTCAAATATGGTATGAGTTGTTTTATTATAATAAATGTTTTGATAGACTTACAAAGATGGTAATGTAATTTTTTATAAGATATATTGTCTTTTCTCATGTTACATATTTTCATTCACTGCTCTCACTCATTGCATGCCAGAGGCATCTGCCACCTTAACCTCTGCCAATAGACCTTGTTATAAAACAGTACCTGGGGAAGATAGAGATGTGGGTGAACCAGGGCTACATGAGAAGCATCAATACCTGCTGGGAGGGCTGCTTTGAAACACAGGCTTTGTTTGAAAGCTGCATTCCCCTGAGGGACAATAAGATGCAGGATCTCTTTATATAATTGGCTTTTCCCTTCAGTGCAGTGATGGGTACATATAAATATCAAAATTTCATTTTTTTTTAAGTACTTAGGGGGTGGTTATTTTCTCCTTTGTCCTATTAAAAAAAAAACAACAAAGAACAAAACAAAAAAAAACCAAACCCCAACCTGTTCCATACTAAGAGCCACTGCTTTTCTGTGAATTGTTTAATTACAGTAGAATTTCTGAAGGTGTTCAACAAGCAGTCTTATCTCTGTTACCATTGAAGTCAGTGCTGAACTTACTTTGGACATCTATGAGAACAATAATAAACCATTGTTTAGTGATTTTAAAAACCGCTGTTCTCTTACAATCTTAAGAAACTCCAAGCTCCTGTGAATAAGGGGTATAAGGAATACAGGTATTAAGCTTGATAGTCTGTTCTCTCTTTCTGTTCACATTTGTATAGGCCAACACTGTGAAAAATACAAATATTTCTTCCCCATTGCAACAATGAAGTTTAAGTACAATAACAATTTTTAGTTTTTCTCACTAGTCTAATATGAAGCTGGCTTTCCCTGCAAAAGAGAAAACACAAAATGAGAAAGATCAGTTGAGGACAGAAAGCCAGAATTAGGCCCAGTGAAAGAATGTGTAGAGCACAAGAATGGGATTTAGGCATGGTTATCTTCGTATGAACAATATGACAGAAAATAATTCAATCTACATCAATAAATGACAATTTTGTAAACTAAGCCATCCCATTAAGTAAGTAACTCTTCTTTATGAGCATAAATATTACCCTCTGTTGTCATGATGGAGAACTCGGGGTGGGTATGAAAGAGACCATTTGAATATTACAGTTCATTTCAGTGCCAATCCAGTATTCTTATACTGTAATAACCAAACTGAAACTACACTATTTTAAAAGTTTTACATGGAATTTTGGAAATTAAATCAGTTTTGATATTTTAGACCTCTGTGCTTGTATCCCAGAAAGGAAACCATATCCTGGGCTGTATCAAAAGATGTGTGGCCTGCGGAGATTTAGACTAGATAAAAGGAAGAAATTTTTTACACTGAGGGTGGTGAAACACTGGAACAGGTTGCCCAGAGAGGTGGTAGAAGCCCCATCCCTGGAAACATTCAAGGTCATGTTGGACGGGGCTCTGAGGAATATTCTCTTGATGTTACTGTGAATATTTAGTGCAGTTGAATGTAATTATGAGTCAGCAAATAGAAACCAAAGTTTTCAAATGAGTGAATATATAACCAAATAATTTGCCCAGAGGTGAGTTTTAGTCAATGTAAACATTATATATTTTTCTTTGTTACAGGCACATACAAGTTTCCAGGAGACACGGAATGTCACAGGGAATACTGGCAAAAGTAAGAAATAGCTATACAGGTATGAACTGAGAGTAATTCCAGTAATCTGGTAAAAATAAAAGTAAATGTAAAAGATGTCATTATGAAATATTTTAGCTTTTCTATCTCTTGTAATTCTAGTAGATATTTAATAAATAAATTTGTATTTATTAATACTGGTTATTTCTTTTCAAGTTACATGTGTACATGATCAAAAAAAGAGGGGGGAAAAAAAAAAATCACTCAAGATCAAATTAGCACATATACTTGTAGCATTTGAGCTATTTCTTTTAATACCCAGCCCAGCCCCTCCAGTCTCCTCTGTCAAGCAAATTTAGGACCAATTTTGCTCTTATGTGCAAGTCTGTGGAATCTGTGCTGCCTTCCTTAGCAGCATAAATGCAGAATGATTTAGATAATACTTGTTGGATTAGTGATAAGTTGCAGAATTAGAAAAATTAAACTGTTTATAACAGAAATTAAAGCCAAGAGAGCATACATAACAAAATGATTCCGAGAGAAAAAAAAAAAAAAGAAAAAAGAAAAAAAAAAAAAGGAGGAATTATCTCACAGTAGCCAGAGAATACATTACATATTTGCAGCGACCAGTAATATTGTAAAGGTCTCCTTTACAACAGTGGAGGATGGGTTGTCAGAAGCAGAGCTTTTCATCTGAGTTATCTTGCGGTTTTCAATGCTTTCAGTCTTCAGGGACCTTGAGAATGCCAGTGGAGGTTCAGACCCCAATAAAGTGAATTCTAGTCTAGGTATCCAGAGATAGCAAAACTGCTCTTTTTAGTGAGCTCCTGTACATATTTCAGAACTCCACAGGCGCATTCCTCTCTCTCATAATGATCAGATCTCATCAGGACGATGACTCAGGCTTTTCATTAGTTTGCCCCCAGCTCAAGATGAAAACGAATTTAATTCACAGCTCTTCCCTAATACAAAAAAAAAAAAAAAATCTATCTTATTTTCCCTTGTATATTTTGACAACAGTAATCATACCAGTTATATAGGTATGTAAACATATATGTACACAAATATATGTAATTACTGAAACAGTTACTTGGTTATATTTTTTTACTGAGTGAAAGAAAATCAAGGCAACAACTGAATAGAAGAATGAGTGTTAAAATGGTATTTTGGACAAATAAATTGAAAAGAAACAGACCCAGAAGAATAGAAGAGAGTGGGAAGTGTCAAGTTCCCAGGAGGAAAAAAAAATCCAATTTCCTGTTTATGACAATATACCTTTCTAAATACTCTTAGACAATGGCCAATATACCTGTTACACATGGGAAGGAATAATTCCTTACAGAAATGTGTATCCTGAGGACTGACAAGCAGGTCTGTGGAAGAGGCCATGGGGGTACTGTTAAGCCAGCAGCACATGGACTGCAGAGAGGGCCACCAGCCTCATGAGTTGTAGTAGCGGGAGACAGCCAGTACATTGAAGGAAGGAATTATCCCCCTCTATGAATCATATGAATCTATGAATTATTGCATTCAGTTTTGTGCTCTGCTGTATGTGTGGTGCATGATGGGAGAACAAGAGGCAATGACCAAAAAAGGTGAACAAGAGAGTATTAGACTGGATATAAGGAAAAACTTTTCCACTGTAAGGACAGTCTAGAAGAGGTACAGTGTGCCCAAAGAGGATGTGCAACTCCCACCCCTGGAGGTTTTTGAGGCCTGACTTGATAAGGCCTTGAGCAACTGGGTCTGATCCCACCACCCGAGCAGGCAGTCAGACAATGCAGTCAGACAATACAGTCCCTTGAGTTCCTTTCCAACATGAGTTCTCCTACAGTCCTGCATGAACTCCTGTTGCTCGAAGCCTTCAGATTTAATCTGTAACCTATACTATTTAAATTCGATTAACAGGACATGATCTGAACTATCAGCTTAAATTGGTATTCGATATTGAAGGAAATTTTGGTGCTTTATTAAATATCCAGTCAAAAGAAAACTGCACTGTTCTGTTAGGTCAATAACTTCAGTGGATCAATAAATCCCACTGGGTCAAATTCACAACTAAACTTATTCTATTGATTTTGGAGATTTACCACTGGAAATAATATATCAAGTCTATTCTCTCACTATTCACTGGTTCATAGGGAGTGCATTCAGTCCATAACTGAAAAAGTGAATAAATTGCTTGTAGAAGAGTTTCTTCCATATCCCAGGCAGTTGGTGCTGGGTATGAGACATAAAATACGGCTATATAGCTAACATGTGTTTTCATTTTACATAAATAACTGTGATAGTTTTCCTAATTTTCATAAATCTCTAATTCGTTCATAGTTGTACTAAAGCGTTAACTTCAATAA
The DNA here is from genome assembly GCA_025345505.1 of Todiramphus chloris collaris. Lineage (NCBI taxonomy): Eukaryota > Metazoa > Chordata > Aves > Coraciiformes > Alcedinidae > Todiramphus > Todiramphus chloris. Next base: position 10,975,273 of record JANVCC010000035.1, on the reverse strand, counting down.
TACTTTTGAAGAAATTAATGATAGAATTTCCAAGAATAAGTATGGAATCCTTTTCAATGACCAATGAATATCACAAGTAGATATTACAGTTCAATTTATAATTTAGGCTGTGCTTTTTAGTTAAATTATTGCATTACATAGGAAATTAGTCACATAAATCACCATATGAATTGTGAAGCATGAACCTGGTGCAAAACTCATTTATATTTACATTTAAAATACAGCTATATTTCCTGTGTCATAAGTTATTTAATCTATAGATCCCAATGGTGGAAATCACCTCTGTGTAGAAAATACGAGCAAACCCACTTAAATATAGGTTTTCCTGGACTTAAATTCAATGCAAGATTGTGAAGTACTCCACACAGTACTTCAGCAACCCGGAGTCATTTTTCCTCAGGAAAGAAGACTGGAATAATTTTTCTTTGCTCATGACTCAAAATATTACATACTATGGATTATTTTCTGACTCTGTCCTAGCCATTTTCTGTTTTACAATCTAAAGACAGGTAGATTTATACTTCTGATTTTATTTAGATCAATTCAATATGTATTCAACAGAGCTCTTCTTTCAGTCTCAACACTCCAAAACCCTTCAGAGATGCATCCTGCATCTGTGAGATTGCGAGTTTAAAGAAATTGGCTGAAAACAGTGTGTGCTTATATCTGTTTCTTTCAAAACCTAGAAGAAGAAAATAGTCTTGACAGATAGAATAAACTATTGTAGAACATTTTCTCCAATGAAACAGTTTACATTCAAAAGTACTTGCAGTCTATCAGGACTTGAAGTGCAATATGTTTATCGCAGCTTCTACCTTCTTTTGAGAAGATATTTATTTCTAGGTTTGTATTATTAATAATAATATTAACAATAAATTAGCAATAACATTATAATGTTATTATATTAATTAATAATAGTAGTTATTAATATTAAGCAATAAGTTACATGATGACCAACTTGAGTATTTTCAGGGTGTACACAAAGCACATAACTAGTGCTTCAGTATTTTCTGGCAAAACAATAAGAAAATCTTTCTTCCTAACTATTCACAATTCTACACACATTAAAAAGACGTCTGAATTCAAGACATCAAATTGTTTAAGTACTTTGTATACTTAATATAGGATAAATGTAGTTCTGTCTTACCTTGTTTACCAATCATATTTCATTTATGATAAATATGGTTCCAACACACAGAAATTACTTTAATTCACATTGAATTACTTGAATTCACAGGGCACTTCCAAAACATCTTAACCAGTATAACCAGCTTCATGATGTTGAGAATGATTTTATCTATGATGTTGTCAGAATTTAGGGTCAGGGCCATCTACTAGACCCATAGCAGATGTTCTCTGTTAACCTCTCTCCCTCCCCAAAGGGGAAGAGAAGGGGAATAAAGGAGGGAGACCTATGGATTGGGAAAGAAAACTAAAACAACTTTAACAAAAATAATAATAAAATGGAATACATAGAAATATATACAAAACCAGTATCAAACTCAAACACTCTGATGGCAACTATGTTACTATCACCACTGATTCTGTGGAGCAGGCACTGGGGAAGTCCCAGACAGAACTCAGCAGCAGATGAGAACCAGATTCAGGAGCTGGATTCTGGAACTGGATTTGGAAAAACATGGACTGGATTCAAAGACAGAGTCTTCCTTGGATGCCAGCCATTGAATAAAAGAACTTGACCCTCCTGATCCCTCAGCTTTATACTGAATATTCTCTGCAGAGGGATCTAGACAGACTAGATCAATGGACCAAGATCAGTTGTATGATTTTCAATAAGGCCAAATGTCGGGTCCTGCAGTTTGGCCAAAACAACCCATGGCAATGCTACAGGCCTGGGGAGGAGTGGCTAGAAAGCTGCTCAGCAGAGAGGGACCTGGAGGTGTTGATTGACAGCTGGTTGAACATGAGCCAGCAGTGTGCACAGATGGCCAAGAAGGCCAGAGGCATCCTGGCCTGGATCAGGAACAGTGCAGACATTAGGACCAGGGAAATGATTTTACCCCTGTACTTGGCATTTGTGTGGACTCTGTTCAGTTTTGGGCCTCTCACTACTAGACAGACATTGAGGTGCTGGAGTATGTCCAAAGAAGGGCAACAAAGCTGGTAAAGGGCTTTGAGAAGAGGTCTTGCAAGAAGCAGCTGAGAGAAGTGGGGTTGTTTAGCCTGGAGAAGAGGAGGCTAAGGAGAGACCTCACTCACTAGAAGTACCTGAAAGGAGGTTGTACAGAGATGGGGATCAGTCTGTTCAAGCAGGTAACAAGTGATAGGAGAAGAGGAAATGGCCTCAAGTTGCACCAGGAGAAGTTTAGATTGGATATTAGAAAGAATTTATTTACTGAAAGGGTTATTGAGCATTGGAACAGATTGCCCAGGGGAGTGGTGGAGTCCCCATCCCTGAAGTAGTGTACATGTCATGCTTAGGGATATGGTTTAGTCAAGGACCTGTCAGTGTTAGCTTAATGATTGGACTCAATTATCTTAAAGGTCTTTTCCAATCTAGGCAATTCTGTGATCCTGAATATGATGTATATGGGCTGGAATACCTTGTTAGTCAGTTTAGGGTCACCTGTCCTGTCCGCTTCTTCTCACAGATGACACCTCTTATACGTTGCACCCCAATGTGGTGCACAAAATTTAGCTGTGACCTTGGTCTGCATCATCAATCCTTGGTAGTATCTAAACACTGAGTGTTATCACTGCTAGAAGCAGACACTGTCTGTGAAAAATATGCTGTTAACTTCAGAAAGTGCAGTTAGTTAGAAGAACTGAGCTGAAAAGTAAAATCACTGAACAGAATTAGTTCTTTTCTAACTCAAACCAGGACAGAGGTACAGTAGTTATTCTGAAACCTTACAGTAGTGGAGAATAATCATATGGCCACATGAGAAAACTCATGTGAATTCACCTCTCTTGTTGTCTTCTAGACATGTGCAGGAAAAAGAATACTAATATTTGACAAAACTCAATAGAACATTAAAAGTAGTGTGGCATGTAGCCCACCAGACAATTACATAGGGGAAATATTCAGTGTGTGGGCAGACATAACAGAGCATGGCAAAGAGGTCACATCAAGAAGTGATTTCTACATGTCTCCTCTCCTGAGTGATTTTGAAGGTAAGTCCTCTAGAGAAAATTGAAGACTTATGTTAAAGACTCATGAGATTAAACAATCTTTGATTCCTTCAGGTCCATCACTTTGAATTTAATAGGCAATATCTTGCAATATAGTTGTTTCTGTATTTCAGTGCAATAAGCAGTTTGTCATGAAAGTGTAAGACCACCAATAAATTATACAGAATGAGATGAAGTATTTGTAAAAACACTAGGCCTCCAGTGATTAAATCATAATATGAAATTCTGACACTATAACATGCGACATTTTGTTAAATCTCAAAGTGGTACTCAGCAGTGGTAATAATGCATGGCTCACTGCTCAACTGTCACATCATGAAGCACAATAAAAAGCTGGTACTATTCTATGTCATCTGTGCTTTTCCATACCTTTACCCTGGAAAAGTACAATTTAGTTACTTTTCTTAAGACTGCTGTGTTTATTTGTTTTAAGATTTGATTATCACTAAAGGGAATCTTTTCTACCAAATGCTCTTATGCCGTAATAATGAAGAGCTTACGCGAACTCTCTGTGTAAAGCCATAAAGATATGCATTATGGATAATCAGGTATGTGAATGCAAATTTAATAATCTAGAAAGTAGAGCTCTACTGATACTCAAATATAAAGATTGTTTTGAAAGAAAAAACTTATGCTGGTTTTGTTATAAAGTATGATTGATCTGCTTTATTTTCTGACATTATTAATTGCATTACTCCATTTTTTATAAAATAAATCATAATAAACTAATCCAAAAAGGAAGTCAAGGAAACTGCAGATATATTGTTTGGTTACTTCCACTAAAATTCTAATTCTTCTTGTCTTTTCCAAAGCTTGCCTATATTATCATGTATTGTAATTAGTCTGAATAGAAAAGATAGTACCTACCACATGCACCTTCTTTTGTTCTTTTAGGATTACAGTTAATAGCATTCAGCCAAATTCTTTCAGCTTTGAACTAACTAACTTAAAGCCTAACTTGTCCTGGATGCAGTGTTGTTACTGATGTGCAGGGATTACTGTATGTTCTCAGAAGAGGAATGGCTCAGGATCCTCTGATAACCCTCTGACTCAGGGCTACAGCATGCCAGAAGTTCAACAGGGTAAAAAGATTTAGCTTCTGAAACTGTGAGTTGTGTATGAACACTCAAATTTAGGTGCCTTGGTAGTGCAAAAGTAGATATCTAGATGGAAATGATAACTAGGTATTGAATGTGAATTTCTGTGACTCTGATTCAAGTTCTTTTCATTCACTAAAGCTGATTCTCTAGTTCTGACCCTAAATTTTTTATGCAGTTGCCACAATAGCATCACTGTTTCATTGTACTTCATGGAAGACTGTAGCATTTGAAGTATGGTAGTCATATATCAAAAAACCAATTTTTAACAAGAGTTTCAGTAAATGTCACCTGAGCTGATTTTTCTTCATGTATTCTGAATACGAAACAATTGGGAACTGTGAAGAATTTGCTAATACTGTTGAATTTTTAATAATAATCACTGTAGCAAACACCAATTTCACATTTCCTTTTCTTCCTTTAGGAAACCATTATGTAAGAAAAACTGAAGGTGACAGTAAGTAACAAGAGTATACTATTTTAAAGCCACACAGCACTTGAAATTTTATGTCACACTGTGGTGATTTATATTAAAAGGTAAAAAAAAAAAAAGAGAATAACTTTATATGTGCGTTCAGAACTTTCCACATAATCTTTTCTCTATGTACATAGCTTGTATAATCAGAACATTTTTAAAATTTGTTTTTCATGTTGAGCTGTATCTAAGAGGATTATAAAGTACTAATATGTTTCAGAAGTCATTTTAAAGGAAGAGTCTATGGTTCCCTACAAGTGCAATTTTCTGCAGAAACTTGCAATATTTAATTTTACCAGTAAGTTTCTTAATAGTGTTCTTATGTTTTTCAGGCTTCCTGTTAGTCTGACACCAAAAAATATGTAATTTCACTGCTCTATTGTTACCTGAAAGAAAAGCTGACAAGGAGATTTATTTTGAAATTGGTGTTTGACAAATGAACAAGACAAATGTTTAGTTATGATGAAGAGGAAATATAAAATAATCTTGAATGTAAAGTGATATTAGATATATTTGATACATTGCAACTGTATTTATTCTTTCCTATGAATCCGATTTTGTGATGTTTTTCTAATGCACTTCAAAAATAAGTTCGAAATCTGCTCACTCAGAAGTGTCTTCAATTTTTATGTATTATCTTTTCATGTTTCCTTTCCTGGTATCCCTCTCATATTCAAGTACCCTGTTTTTTGATAGCCAGACATGCCAGATACCATACTAATCAGCGAATATTGTAGCTGACTTCAGATTAATGATTATCTTTCATCTCAATTTCTATTTATAATTCAGACTATTCTTCTGAATTCAAAATTACACATTTTAAATTTATTAAGCATTCTTACTCTATGGTGCATTAAAACTTGCTCGGACTGCTCTGATGAAATACAAAGTAGAAAATGAGGCTGTGATGCAGCAGCTCACATAGCTAAATGCTTTCAAGGGGTCTTAGACCATAGAATTACCTATGGATTGATTTTATATTACTTTGGAATTTGTTTCATTGTCATTACCAGACACTTCAAAGAGATTTAATTGCATATTTTCACATCTGATATATTTTCAGAGCTATTTGCAGCACCAGTATTTGTCCTGTCAAAAATAAAATATGAGCTATGAATATCATTTTATTACTGCTGGTTGTCAAGAAAATCAATGGTACATGACTCCTTTTGACTTCAGAAAAAGTGAAAAAGGCTTTTTCTTTTTCACCATATCCTCTATTTAAGTAGTATGAATAATGTTTGCATCTGAAATGATTATCTAAGAAGAAAAGCATATGAAATCTATCAGAATTATTTGGTTTTGTGATAGCAGCAGTAACTGCAGTGACATTTTAAGTGTGAAAGACTCATTCTCATTTCCTGCCTTTACTCCAAAGAAAAGGAATGAATAAGAAGGAATTGACCTTAAAAGTCTTGTTTGCAACTAGGAGAATTCTGAGGCTGTGTTTGGCGGAAAGGAAGAAGAGGGGGAGGAGCAGGGATTTTTTTAAATTAGCATGCCTTGTTATTTTCCTAAGGCCTTAAAAAGAATAAGTTTTCTAATGATTCTATTAGCCACTCTGTTAGCATAAAGAGTCAATATTAGTTCTAGTAGGTAACAGAAGTATTCAGGTAACTCTCAGGTCCACTTTCATGATATTCGCTCTCTCCAGAAACGCTATTTGAAGGCATTTCTCTCTCCGTTTCATTCTTTCCCTCTTACTGTCCCTGTTCTACAATGTGCTAAGGGACAAATTAGGCTGACAAACCAAATTTTCAGTAGCTATATGAGCTAAACAGGGAACTGATTCAGAACAAACCCAAAACCAATGAATCAACCAAAAATAATCCCTGATCTCATCCATTAATCCTCTGCACAGAGAGCAGTGTAAGCACACCTGAAGAAGAGACCCAGCCAGGGCTGGAGCTGGAGTACAGCAACCAGCAGCAAGAGTTTCTGCTCCAGAGCAGTTTGTGTCCATGAGCAGTTTCTCATTTTTTAAGCTGATATTGGTGGCAGACCGGTTTTGTCACTGAAGTGGGGATGAATGGGAGGGAGGAAATAGTTGTCTGAGACAAAACAATGCTCCAGCTTTTCCATGAGTTCCACCTTCCTACAAGCTACAAAACATAAATCCCAGTGTTATTCAACAGGAATCTGATAGATGTACATTTCCCCACAATGACAGACACTGTAAAAAAGTAGTGGTACTGTAATCTTGAGAAATCTGGGAAGACTGCTTTAAGCCAGGCTTTATTTTTTTCCCAGGGCTGGTTCTCAGGATTAAATAGGTGATTTAAATTCTCTGAAATTATGCTCCGCAATCTTCAGAACATTGTGTTCCTGTATTTTCAAATGTTGGTAGGATTATATCTACTTACATATTTAACATTTTAAGGGCTGGATGTTGACTATGCAAGCATCTGTCCACACATGTATTCAGAATAATTCTCTGCTCTAACATATGCTGCATTAGTAGCCTTTCAGATAATTTAAATAGCTGGATTTACAGGTGGACAGCCAGTTGTCAGATATTTTCCTAAATGTAGCCATCTTCAGTTTTTAATAAACATTACTCAATTTTTTTAAGGATGTTGGAAGTAGAGCTCTGCAAACCTTCCAAGTATATGTGATGCAGGGCAGTAACATACAGAATTCAAAATAGATCAAAGAACATTAATTTTGGTTTCAGAAGACCATTATGAATCACATCAGAGAAAAGGGATTCCTCTTCCCTGCCCTCAGTTTGTTGTCAGACTGTAGCTCCAGTTCAAATGTGTGGATTCCATTCGTAGTTGTGTGTTGCAAATGAAGCACATAAGGACTGCATGGTAACGGAGATGGATGTTGCTGAGAATTACAAGTGGTGAGCCCCACTTCATACCAGGTGTGCTTGGATCCTAACAGGTTGAAACTATTCAAGGTCTACAGAGGTCACATGGATCAAACCATATGACATACTCCACTCAAGCACATCAGAGGTGAGCTAAATAAAAATGCAGAGTAGTTAAATATTGAGCATTGTAGTCCACAGTAATAGCAGGTGGTCATCATAGTATTTACAGAAAATATGATCATTTTGTGAACACAAGTGCAGAAAACTAATCCCAAACCCATAATGAGTAAGTGTCAGCTAAAAGGCAGAAAAACATAAAATAGATTTTCTATATACTCAGCTCTGGACACAAGTTACCTTGCTCCTTATTGGAGAAAGCTTAGTCGCTACCAAAGGGAGGAAGGAGAGTTATATGTCTCATTGAAGCGAAGTGTGTGTAGCAGACAACTCCTAGTTTAATATGGATATATTTACAGACATATGGAAGAGGGAAAAAGCCTTATTTAGTGTAACTAAGAGGTATCTCCTAATTATGGAGGGAAGACAATGGGAAAAAATGCAACCAGTGTAAATGTAAAAAATATGAAACATTGAGTTCAGTGTAATTTTAGGTGATGTGATAAAAAACTGAAGGCATGGAAAGCCTATAAATTCAGGACATGGCACAATTTAATCAAGTATTTTGGCTCCTCAGTATATTCCTAACTATGCCTAAATGATAACAGGGCAAGTCGTGGTGCGAGCCTTGCAAACCAGCTGCATAGGTGGGGGTTATGCAGAGTCCTCTTACAATACCCTTTTTTTCCTGTTCTCTCCCCTGCCATCCTTCCAAAAGTAAAGGTTGTCATTCTGAATACATACTCATAACCTGTAGTGCAAAGAACAATAGCTTTGATTTTTTTTTCCTTTCACTATTTCTTAAAGCAGTCTTCTGAAACCTTTATTTATTTATGAAAGTCTGAATTATTATTGTATAATATTGAAATAATCAAGCAGGAGATTGTACCTGTGGCAATAATAGGAGGCTAATGAGACAGTTTAAGAGATGTAATTTGCTCTTTGAAGTTCACCCTATCAATGGTAAAAGAAGCTCTAAGAACACATTAAGTGTAATATGATGTTCAGAAGTCTCTTGCTGCTTCAGTACACAGGAAAAAATCTGTCTCAGGTTTGTCTTCTTTTATGTAACGGATGCTGTAGCAACTACAGATATGTTTGGATGTTTAAAAAAGTCTAAAAGTTTATATCATACATGAGACACTAATTTTTGAGATTCCGTTAATTCTTTAAGAATTGTTGTAAGTCAGTGCCTAGCCCCTGACAGTAGTCAGTGCCAGATGCTTTAGGGTAAGATGCAGGAGTGCCTGACTTGAACAACTGCAGAATAAAATGCTTAGAAGAAATTTTTTTTTTTTTTTTTTTCCCCAGAAATTTGACTGCCAACCCTTTGCTTATCCTCTAGGGCATTACCTCCTTATCAGCTGTAACAACAAAAGGCTATCATTGTGTACAGGACATACTTATCTGAGCAACAGCTGTTTTTTCAGGCCAAAGGGTTACATTTTTATCCAATGGAAGCACTGAGCCTTGAGCTGTCTTTGTAAGATAAAGAATTATCAAAAGACAGACTGTTTGACTTGGAGAATTTTTAGAAAATCTGGAATTTACTAATCATTGTGATCTAAAGCACACTGCATGTAATGTACTAAGGATGTGCCAGAAGGCATATTTCTTCATCCAAGAGCATTTTATGGCCGAGCTGCTGTGAAAATCAGCTTCAAGGTTAGAAATCTCAAAGTGCTTTTGTGCAGCAGTTAGTGCTGGCTGATACATTATTGTTAGTTTTGGTTTTCATACCTGAACACTTACAATTATTCTAGAAGGTCCTTCTTTCTGTTAGTAAGTACAGGATATTTATAACATGCTGTGAGGCATGCTTCATCCATTTCTGAATCTTTTCCTAAACTTCTGAGCTATGCATTGCACTGGGATAGTGAGTTCAATACCTATGTTACATGGCAAATACAGTATTTTGCACGCATTAACTTCCAGTAATAAACACCATTGTAAGGATAGAATATTGTAGTTAGTAGTGTAAACGTCTTATTCTTCCACAGCTGTGGAACATATACTGCCTAAACCTGGAGATGTGTTTTCTGATGATTTATTAATTACCATTTGAATTTCTTACAGCACACCCCTAGGAGAAATTGAGGCACCAAAATAAAATTTCCATCTAATTTCTTGAAAGAGCAGGTCCTTGACAGAAATCTATTCCAGCATTTTTTGTGCTAGAGGTAAATGCAAAGGAATAATTTAATGTCAAGTTATAATGCCCTATGGCATCCATGGTTTCACATTCAGCAGACATACTGTGTAAGACTTTCTCACCTTACATCTCTTTCCTTCTTCAGTTTCCCAGGTGGTTTCAGATTCCTGCCAAAAGACACATCCTGGCTAGGCTCCTATCCCTCTTTTAAGTCTAATCATACCCAGAGAAGGAGCTGTGCTCACAAAGGCAGAAGTGGGATGTACTTCTGACAATGGGGAAAGAGAAGTGGAAAATGAAACTGGCTTCATGGCATTAGTCTACAGTTTTATCCAATGAAGATGACTGCAGGTTCTACTGCTCCTGGTCTGCCCATCCTCTCCCAGGTGCCAACACAGCTGCTTATGCAGTGAACCAAGTAAAGGAGATGATCCAGAGCCCTGGATCTATACCTAAATAAAATGTCTGTCTCTCTGTTCCCCTTAAAGAGACTAATCCAAGTTACTATGTGGCCATACAAACATATAGACTGGCACAATATGAGACAAGTTTGTCACTGGCATTGGCAAAGTGACCCAGGAAAGAGTGCAGTCTCCTAGCAAAGAATGGCTCTTACAGCCTGAGCTTCATATGAATGAGTATTCTTTCCCATGGGTAGTATTGCTAACTTCAGAAGGCTTCAGTAAGACCAGCCACATGAGTAAGCAATTTACAGCGTAGCCCTTGGCTTCTCTGCAGGATCTTATCCTCAATTACACCCCTTATCCCTGGTAACCCAGCAGTTTCTCTCGTTTCCTCTCAGACTTCTATCTGTGCACTGCTGCCAATCTGTTACTCATTTACATTAGCATAATGAGTAGGGTTGGTGGTTTGTTTTTTTTTTTTTTCATTACTATTTTTGTAGAAAGTATTTATAACATAGTTAAAGGATTTAGTCCCATGATGTGCTGGGTCTCAGCAGCTCACTAATTTCATTTGGAGTGGAGTCTGCTGAGAATCTCGCAGGGCACTCAGCCTCTTAAAGGATTAGACCTTTTTGGAATACCATCCATTTGTGTCAATATTTTATCAGTAATACAGGGATTATACATTAGATTGTGCCCTAGTCTGATTAACTGCTGTACTGGAAAAGGATATTGCATCTTTATGTCCTTAATAATCTAGAATACAATTTTATTTACATAGTATTAAACCATACAAAATAAACATGGACACTCAAAATGCAAAGCATTAATACTATCTGGTTATCCTATAGTCATGCAGAAGATATGATATACAGACTCCTTAAAAGGTCTGCTGGGGTGTCTGACAGGGTGGACAGGAGGGTACAGATTAGAGATTCCTCTCAGGAAAAGAGGACATGTACCTAGCATTTGAGCTATTCTGGTGCCCTGTCAGATACTGTGGGTAAGTCAAAAAGTTAAATGGTGAGAATAGCAGGAGGAACATAATTACTGTTTATGCTTGTTGCACTGTTTTGTGATGGGAGCTGGAAAGGATCATTCCTTTTCTTAAGTCTGTGTTGTCAAGTAGAGAAGCAGAGAGAGAAAGATGTGCAGCTTCAGGCTAGCTCTTTGAAAGGGCAGAAGCACAGAGATATGCTATAGAATAATTTGTGTCATTGGTTTCTTGCATACTAGAATAATATCCACATTTGATGTGACATGAAATCACAGTCAATCTTTTTCCATCCCTCAAGTTTCTTCCACTTTTGTTGATGTCAGTATCTCATTCCTAGATTTTTATTCTTCCTGTCCTTCTGTCCTCCTTGATATTTCTCCCTCTTCTTCTTACAGATCAGTACAGTAAAAAGCAGTCCCTTCAGCTATGGGTACTATGTTTACTAAATTCCTTCCCAGGTCACCCCCTGGCCTTGCAGTGCTTCCTTCTTCACCCCCTGTGCCCCGGTACATATTCTTGTCACCACACATTTTGTCTGAGAGGCTGCCTGGCTTTCATTTTTACCCCTTCTTCAAAATCCTTTGCCACAAGGTATTGGAGATGTGTCAGAGCTGTTACTGATATGTGGTGACCCTTCTCAGACTGCTCAGCCGACTGCAATGTTGAAGCAGTTGAACTTCTGATAAATGCTTTTGAATGTGCCCTAAGAAATGATCTTGATGATCTTGCTTCACACATGTTTGAAAGCCAAGGCAACTACCAAGAAGTACTGCTGATGTCAATTCAGATGATGAAGTTAGTCTAAATCAGACACATAATTCTTCATCTTTGCTGAAGCAAGTTGTCACAGAACAACAGACCTGGCGAGAACCTCTGTGCTGCATTGTGAATCAACCCAGCCATGCAGGGGAGGCAGTGAGCAGCAAGGCAGAACAAAGGGTATGAATTTCAGCTCATAGAGTGACTCCAGAAGTAAGAAACTTGGTTTTGGTTCACAAGAAGAGACAAAAAAGAGATTTCTGACTCATTTTGAGAAACTGAGTGTAGAGCAATGACACATGCTGGCAGCACTGAATACTGGCATGGATGTGCCTTCAGTCAATATTTTACCCTGATTATAAAAAGGTAGGAGCATTTTGTATCTGTCAGAAAAGTAAAATATTACAATATACTTTGGTAGGAAAAAAATAATGCTTAGTGCAGAGCAGAAAAATATAGATAGCAGAGAACTGGTGGATGTAGCCATCCCTGAATGCTAATCCATCTTAAATCACAGAATGTAGAATAAACTGTGTATTTAATTTAGATTTCACATTATTTACTGTTACTTTGTTGAGCAGTGCAAATAATAGAGCAACTTCCTCAACAGACAATACAATTTCATTTATAATGATTGAGAATTTTATTCATAATCGTATTTTCTTGTATGATTTATTTCTACCTGCACTAATGCCAGTTTATGATGCTGTTTAAACTTAGGGACCCTGGCAATGCAGGGTGAATAGTTGGACTTGATGATCTTAAAGGTCTCTTCCAAACAGACGATTCTATGATTCTGTGATTCTATAATCACAATGTCATTTTCATTACCTATTTTGGAGTGTTTGCATCTTAAACATATGTATGTTTTTACATGTAATGTGTACATAGGATAAACTGTAAAATAGGTTTTTGATGTACAAGGGAGCACTGCATTATGCCATTGTTGGGAGGTATTTTCAAGATTATATGATGTATTGATATCATCTGGGCAAACAGATTTTCAAGATGGAACTCAATGAAAACCACTTTAATATCAGAATTTTTTTCTGAAGACAAATACAGAAAATTGAATGCTATGTAGTGTGCACTATTTAAAGATAAGAAAGGTACCCAGATTTAATATTGTTGCTCACAAAAAAAAAATCCACCATATTCACTGTAGGATTTGTGAGTACCCAGCCATGTTAAAACTTCTTTTCCTTTGAATGTGAAAATGTTGAAACAGCAGAAACTACTGATAAATACTTTTGAATATGCCCTAAAAGATGATGAAGACTTGCTGATCTTGCTTCACACATGTTTGAAAGCCAAGGCATCTATCAAGACGTACTGCTGATATCAATTCAGATGATGAAGTTAGTCAAAATGAGGCACATAATTCTTCATCTTTGCTGAAGCAAGTTCTCACAGAACTGCACCCTAACTTTGGAATTTCTATATTACATGCAAACACACACGCACACACACACACACGACTCTCCCCACCCCAGTATTTCCTGTCTGGGTTGCAGGAATTGCTGGAACATGAGGTAGATGGGAGGCACAAGGGAACACTGGAGAGCACAATGCAAAGGGAATGTAGGAAGGTAAGACAACTGATAATGAGAGAGGAATAAGATGTGTAAGGAGAAATGCAGTCTTTTATTAGAGTAATTGACAGGGCTCAGGGGAAAACAATCTTTCAAACAGGCAATATCATCTTCAGATCTGTAAAGAGTCAGAAATTTCAAAAGAGATACTGAAGAAATTGCTCTCAATTAACACAGCTATGTTAATCAGTTGGCCAAATATGGGAAAGGGTAGTGAACATTTTTCTGAGGGATAGGGATTTCCTTAAGTGTACTAGTTAATAATAAAATCAAAAATTATTATTCAAAATTGGTTTGGTGATCTGTCCACCTTTTCTTTAAAGAATACCCACTAAGGGCTCAAGTCTGTAATGTATGTTTACTTTGTGAGATAGGTGAAAAATAGGTTTGGAAACAAATCTTTCCCATCCCTTTGCAGCATGAGAATTTTTTCCCAAGCTTACTTCCTTGTCATTCAAATTGTGGTATTTTACAGATGTGAAAAAATCTGCTCAGTTTCCTGAATACCTAGGAAAATATTCTTATGGTCATTTTTGAGGCTAGAAAGACCTCTACATGTTTCCATGTTTTGCTCACAAGAAACTAACAGTGTTTTTCAGCAAGCATTTTACCTTACATTTCTCTTGGGCTTTTCCAAATGTTTCTAAGTGGGGTACATTTTCTCCCTTCCTTTGAGAAACTTTCCAAAAACAAAATGGCAGAATGAGGAATAGAGTCAACCTTTCTGCCCTTCTTCTCATCCAATGTCTTTTAACAAAATACAAATTTTAAAAATTACATACATAAGTTATACCATCTGTCATACAGACATACGATTATTTCCAGAACTTTAACAGGGTTAATTGTGCCACAATGTATGTGCATTCTAGATAAGGACACAGAGATACATTGTTCTGCCAATTAAGACACTGAAAAAAACCCTAAGACAAAGTCACATTTGATTACCTTCCACTTATTAATACATTTACAATCGACAGAGTTCTTATGGCTAAGTGGAATGGAATTCCATCCATTTTTCCAAAAGAAAATTTCTTACTTATGCAAATACTAGTTTGTTTGGTTTTTTTTTTTTTCTTTTGCCAGGATGAAAGAAAGACCTTTTAATACTGTGAAAATATTTTATTCAACATTTTGGAAAAAGTTGATCAAAGTTGATTCTAAGCTTTAGAGAGTTCTGTGCCATCTCTGTATGATGGCCTCACTACTGAACTCTTGGCTTATCTGATCTCTGAGCATTCTTGATATCCATATGGATTTTCTGATTTCTTTCTCTGGTTTCAGTGACGAAATTCATCCTGGACCTAAGCAATTTTCCTCACAAAGGCTTGTTAAAACTAATAGTTCTAATATTAACAAATTGGCACGTCTGATACAAAAGTTTTGTCAAAACATTTCACAAGACCTGGTTGTCATTTCATTCATGATTCAGATATGTTGCTATGGTAATAATTCCTTGTGTCCCTTCAACTTAGCTGTCAGCTTAAAGTGCCCTTGTCATGCCTCCATACTGTCCTTGCTTATGAAGAACAATGAGATTTGCACCTCTTTTTGTCATACACTGAATTCAGCTAAAAGAGCCACATAGTCAGTATGCTGTTTCTGGTCTCTGGTTTGTTTATGAGAATCTGCCAAGTCTCTTTGTAAAACAGTAAATTGCACACAATTCAAATATACATGAAAGTAATGTATTATTTGTTTTTATTGGACTGCAAGTTCCCTCTGCATCAGCCTTGCAGTGAGATTACTCTGAGATAACTTCCTGCGTGCCCCTTTTGCTCACCAGCTCTGGGCCAACTCAGCTGACTACAGGCAAGAAAAGTCATTTTAATTCCAAAATGCAAACATTTTTCATAATGTCATCCAATGCCAAAAAAAATAATTTTTTTGCAGAGATTGGGCAACTGCTCCATTTTCAATCTCTATTACCTTAGCCATTCATTTGAAATAGGCCTATTATGGCAGGTCATATTACAATGTCAACTATTTTAAACTCACTATAATGAAGACTCAACATCATTTTTTTGGAAAAGAAGTGTTTGCAGTAATACTTGCTAGATACTTTATGCTGTCCATGATCGTTACTCCTTAATAAACTACTCATTAGTGCTTTGTCAATCTGCTGGTTTAGGAGTATGACATAATGTGTTAGATGTAAGCTTTAGATGTGATGGATCATTAGATGTTTTGGATGTAATGCAATAGAAAACTATTCTAATTTTTAAGAGTAAAAAGGATTATTCACTATTTCAAATGTATAAGATAGATAATTGGTAATTTAAAAAAGTGTTGTAGCTCCCTCCTGCAACCTTGTAGTCAAATCATACCTTTAGGTGTAACTGTAATTGCTTTTCACACATGTTAAAAATGAAGCCTAAATAGAAAAAAAAAGAGATTTAAAATAGAGAAATTGTGCCCTTGTGTGAATGACATTTATTTCCATTTTATTATTTCTTACAATCCATAACAGGAAATGCAAAATGCTCCCAGCTGTCGAGCCTTGATTGAGTTCAGAAACACTGTCATAGTGAAGTAAATCAGTAGAAGTTTTTGTTAGCTGATACACATTGATTGTTCCTAGTGCAAATTAAAGCAGCTTCTGATAGTCACTTTCCTAGTAATCTAAAATCTATTAATGAATTGGTAATTTATTTATTTTTATTTTTAATATTCAGGATTCTAGAAATTGTGACAGAAACTTCTCTAACTTCTTTAAAATAGATTATCTGTGAATATGCTGGAAAAAGATGCCCCCAAAAGCTTTCAATCATTGCACTGCAAGAGAAACACTTACATGCAAACAGGGTTCCTCTGTCTTGAAAGAGGCAGAAAACAGGATAATATCATTCAGTACTGTAAACTCTTCTGTGTCCTCTGAGCCTTTAAAAAGGAGAAGAGACATTAATGGCTGGAGATAGTTTTAACCTTAAACTTGTTTCGTTTGCTCATGTGGGGGCCACATAAGAATGAATTGCAGTTTCAAGACAGTGAATTTCTTACCTCTGGATTTATGCATAGCAAAGATCTGGCAAAGAGCAAATGGACAGAGTTTCTTTTTCTAGAACACTTCAATCAATGTAATGAGTAGCTTTATACTCAGACCTAAACAAGTTTGGGTCTTTTTTTCTCCTCTCTCTGGATTCGTCTCTGAATCTACACATGCTGCATATTTAACAATAGAGTAATTATTAAGTTTCAGCAAAATTCAGAGTTTCTCAGTATTTGTAGCTCATGATTCTGTGGCTCAGACAGCTGTAAGAAACATCAGAGCTGAAAAACTGCTTGCTACTCTGAAAAAGAAAAAAAAAAAGAAATTACATGGATTTATTTTCAGTGGGACAAGCCATCTGCACTTTCCACAGTAGCTTTCCAACCTGAATGTGGGCAGTAAATAAGCACATTGCAAATATCGACCGACACATGCAGTGAGTAATTACAGCATCAAGGTATCACTGATCTAAGTGGTAAAAGTTATTGTAGTTAACCTACAGGGCAAAAAGAGCTTTGCCTTTCCATTAACACTGGTTGGTACATTACCCGGTTGCATTTAGGAACATGACCTCAGTTAGATCTGGGATCTGTCCCATTTGTTGCAGTTCAGCTAAGATATAGTGTTCTTTCTGCCAGATTGACCTATTCAGCACCTTTTTTGTTATCTGAGGTCTCTCACCTCAGCAGGGACCTTACTATGGTCTGAGCTCACCATGAGGCTGTTTTTCTCCTTGGTCATTTTGATCACAGGAGACACTGGAACTCAGCTACAAGGGATAACATTTTCCTACTTATTTGTCCTTTGAAACAGCATATTGGAATAACTGTCCTTCTTCTGTTTATTCTCTTGCTTTCCATTGCTTTCTTTTAACACTCTATTTATTCAACCAACAACTTTTCTGTAATTATCAATTTGATTTTCTATTATTCATCTGTGGGGGGTTTTTTGCTTACTTTTGAAGATACTAGAATTTCTAGGTACAGGCACACAACAATTTTGTTTCTTAGCTCTACTTGTTCTTATCATCTGATTCCTTCTTTTCTATCATATGCCTTGAGAGGTAGTCAATGCGTTGCTTTGTTTTTCTCCTCTTTAGTGGACAATAATAACTTGATGTTCCAGAAATGTGTCTTAATTTCCAAGTAGATTGGTAACTGTTGCCTTTAGTTTTCTTCTTTAGCAAAGACTGCTCTTATCTTTCTGTTTCCGCGATCATCACTGCTGCTGCTAAATGAGATGAAAAATGCATATGGAGTATGAAAGCAGGATTATAATTCTGTTTGGGGTTCTAGTTTCATATATATTTGCTTTTTTCAGTTAAAAATTCCATATGTCTCACAGATTGGAAAATTTAAGAAAATAATCCTGGATTACACTGACCAAATTCCGCTGAATAGATTACAGAGAGATGATGTTAATAATACCTTTAAAAGGTGATATAGATATAAAAGATTAATGAATATTTTGCTATTGCCATATACCTTTGCAGGAAAATGCAAAATATTGGAAGGTGGAATAATTTCTTTTGGCAGACATTTGGCCCTTATTACTATATAAAGTACACAAAAGTTAAAAATGAGCTTTCTCCTGTGGTTCACATTATATTAGATATGGAAACTAGACTCTTGGGCAACACTTTTGAATGTCTCAGACTCCACTCTACTACCATGTTTATTCCGACCTTTACAGAGTAGATGTATTAGGGGCCCTATAAGAAATATGCGAACAGTCTTTTTATCAGGGCCTGTTGAGACAGGATGAGAGGTAATGGTTTTAAACTTAAGAAGAGTATATTTATACTCGATATAAGAATTTTTTTTACATTAAGGGAGGTGAAACACTGGAACAGGTCGCCCAGAGAGATGGTAGATATCCCATCCCTGGAAATGTTCAACATCAGGTTGGATGGGGGTCTGAGCAACCTGATCTAGTTCAGGATGTCCCTGCTCAGTAATGGGGGTTGGACTAGATGACCTTTAAAGGTTCCTGCCAACCCAAACCAGATCATGATTCTATGATTCTATGCTGATAGTCAAAGAAGAATGAAAATGTTATTTCTTGAAATTATTTTTTTCACTGTTGTTCATTTTGAACATGCAGTATATAAAAGTTACATGCAATTATATTCACACTATCCTTGTCCTGGGATAAATAGTTCTCTTTCACAGTGATGTGCTACAACTCATTTGGCTTCTGCAATCTTCTTTTTTTGCCTAAACATCAAAGATAACTATAGCATATGTGCTTGTTTAGTCAGCTACAGAATCATAAATACTTGCTTCTACTCTCTTCAGCTACAGGAACTTTTCTTAGTTATTCTGGTTTTGCCTGGGATAGAGTTAATTCTCTTCACAGTAGCTAGTTATAGGGCTATGTTTTGGATTTGTGCTGAAAACAAGGTTGATAATACAGGGATTTTTTCATTATAGCTAGGAAGTGCTGACAAAGAGTCAAGGCCTTTTCTGCTCCTCACACCACCCTGCCAATGAAGAGGCTGGGGGTGCACAAGGAGATATGAGGGGACACAGCTGGGACAGCTGACCCCAACTGACCAAAGAGACATCCCATACCATATGACATCATGCTCAGCAATTAAAGCTGGGGGAAGAAGAAGAAAGGGGGATATTGTTTGGAGTTACAGTGTTTATATTCTAAAGTAACTGCTATGCATGATGGAGACCTGTTTCCTGGAGATGGCTGAGCAGAAGTCTGCTGCTTGGAAGTGATATAAGTAAGAGACTTTTTGCAAACAGTCCTTGGTAGTAACTATAAATGTCAAGGGTTATCAATTCCAGAAGCAGACACTGTCTGCAAAAATATGCTGTTAACTTCAGAAAGTGCAGTTAGAGGAGACTGAGCTGAAAAATAAAATAACTGAATAGTTCTGTTCTAGCTCAGTCCAAGAGAGCAATACACCATCTCTCCGGTCCTGAGTGACCACCATAACAGATGGAGCCCAAAGCCATAGACTAAATGAACTCAGTGGATGTTTTGTGGACATTTGTGGACATTTTGCAGACATTTTACAGGATTTGTGCATAAACCCAGGGGAAGGTTGGTGGGGAGGCTGCTACTAGGAGACTGGCTGGGTATCAGTCGGTTGTTCCATCTCTTGTCTTTCTTGCTTTTTATTTCTCTCTGAGTTTTCCTTTTCATGACATTTAAAAAGTATTATTACTATTTTATTTCAGCTATTAAACAGTTCTTATCTCAACCCAGGAGCTTTCTTAATTTTACCCTTCCAGTTCCCTTCCCCACCATCCCACTAGTAGAGGGAGTTAGCAATCGGCTTTGTAGTGTTTAGTTGCCAGCTGGGGTTAAATGACAACAGTTTGGTAAACTGTAAAAAAATAAATTTCTATTTATTATTTTATAATTAATCATTCTCTTTTTGTTAATTTAAACATTTTTTCCAGTAAGGCTTGTGTATGTATTTGCAAGGTTTTTTTTTTTTTTAATAACTTTTGCAGAAAACTGGAAGGCACAATAACAGTATGTCATTTGAAGGTCTCTGAAAGTAAATTTGACAACCTAGTGCTACCTATACACTTAACTTCAGATACTAGCACACATTCGTAATTAGTTATGGAGTTAATTTAATTTTTGGTGATGTATTTCAGTAGATTATTCTAAAATAGTTATTGAAAACAGCACAACTATGTGAAAGGATGTTGTAGTGAGGTGGGCGTTGGTCTCTTCTCCCAGGTGAGTAGTTATAGGACAAGAGGAAATGGGCTTAAGTTGCTCCAGGGGAGATTTAGGTTGGATATTAGGAAAAAGTTTTTTACTGAGAGAGTGGTTGGGCATTGGAACAGGCTGCCCAGGGAGGTGGTATAATCACCATCCCTGAAGGTGTTTAAAAATCATTTAGATGTAGAATTTCAGGACATGGTTTAGTGTTCCTGATAATATTTAGTAGATGGTTGGACTTGATGATTTTGAAGGTTGTTTCCAACCTTAATTGTTCTATGATTTTAAAGTGAGTTACTACAAATGGGTTTTGGAAATTTCATATGCAGTGGCCAGGTCCATTATGTGCAGACAGCCACGGTGAATATGCACACAGATGGCCAATTTGAGATCTAGAACCTCATCCAAAGACCTTGGAAGTCAACAGGAATATTTGAACTGACGTCAATGGATGTTGGACTGAGCATCAAGCCAACTGAGGTAGAGACAAAGCTATCCTTCCTAGAGCACAAATACTTTACTGCAGGAGTAGAATAAGCATTATTAAACTACTTACACAAGACTGTTCAAAAGTTTTGAAGCAGCTGTTTCTTAACCAAGTAAGTTCCAGATAAACTGTGCACATCCAACTAAATGGTGAAATACAAGATAAATACTTCTCTGTAATAGGAAATGTATCTTAACATTTTGACTCAGTATTAGAAAATGTTAAACACAGAGGTGACTTGTCACATAACAGCCTAAAAAGTTAAATCACAGATGTAGATTTTCCTGGCAGAAGAGAGCAGGCTTCACTTAACTGTCTGTCCTGCATTCGAAGTTCATAAGAATGAATGTGGGTTTTTGCACATTTTCACCACATATTTTCCAAATAAAAGTTCTTACACAGATATATAATTATGCATATGCATTTGTAACTACCAAGGAGTTGAATATTAAAATGTGCTACAACTAAATTAGAATTAAATTAAAATAAATGTCACAATTTTATATCTTTTGCAAAACAACCCATACCAAACCAAGTGTCCGTCTTTTGCAGAATTATATTTTACCTTATGTGTGAAATTCCAAATCTGTTCTTCCAAACACTGACCTAGTGAAATACTTAAGAATTACTATCAGTCGAAATAACAGAAGCAGGTATGTAGTTATTCTTTCCTGTCACATCAGATGATTAGGTATGCCTCTGCAGTTATAAAGCGGTACTTTTTAGTTTTGTCTCTGAAGCTTTAGAATGGTACTTACAAGTACCATTGAAATGAAGAAAGAAAATGAAATATACTCATGGAATATACTCATTAAGTGTCTCACAATATCCCTTGCTCCCTTTCCTGTAGGCTGTAAAAAGTTTTTATGAGGAAAATGTTAAGCCTGACAGTCAATTAGTTATACTAAAGATTGTAAAAGTCATTCTTCCTGAGTAAGAAGTATAGAAGTTCTAAGGGGTTTGAGGTTTGTTTGTTTTGAATATTAACATGATTTTTTGATGACAAAAAAACCCCAAAAGACAGAGACTGGACAGCTCACTTTTCTCTCTGTCACAGACTCACTGCAGCGTTGTAGCTGCTACACATTGTTGCATGCCAACTAAAGCTGACATAGGGCTGTGATAATGTCATGTCAGCCTAGTTAAACAAAAGACAGGAAAATATAAATGAGAAGGAATTATGCAAGGAAGTAAGAAGACATATGGGACAGACTAAGAGGAGGAACATACGCTTTATTCAGTGCTGAAGGTCAGAGTCCTGAGCTGAGGGTTCAGCTCAAGGCAATGTAAGCAAGTACAATGCAATAGACCAAAGATTGAGAATCTAAAGATTTGTTTTCACTACAAAAGATGGTGTCTCAAATAAATTAGTCAGTTGGAAATTAAAAATAAACAAGATTTTGAGAGTACTGAGTTTGTAGCTACTCTGAATTAGTGTTCCTAGAATTTTTAAATGATCAAGTCATGTTAAAATAACAGTTAACTGTTCATAGCTTTCTCTAAACTTTTGAGTTTGACTTCTTTTATGGTTGATTTCTGCCTGAAGGTGAATTTAGCCATTCATGGAGGGAAAGTTACTTAGCATGTATGAAGTGGCAGACCACTCTAGACATTATGAATAATAGACATATGAGATAGTGATTTTCATGTTAATGTTATATCTGACCTACATGCTTTCTTTCCACAAAATTGTCAGAATTCTCTGGGTCATGATCTAGTCATCACACACTTTCTTAAAATATTCTGGCTTTGTGGATTCTGCAGATTCAAAGACAGACTGCAGTTTTCTTCGGCACCAAAGCTATACTGATCAGCAAGGCTCTCAAGTGCTGTTAAAAATCAAAATATGTTTGTATTGAACTTTGAGCATGGGATTGCATTTAGCCTCTAATGATAAAGGGCTAGGCATCTTCTATTTGCAGCTTCCCAACACATCATCATATGTAGACTCCAGTGAGAACTTCTCTACACAGATTCTTATACTTAGTTATTCTGCAATCAGAAAACCCTCATCTCTAATGAACATGGCTCATTTACATTAAAAACACATTTTATTCTCTGATTATCATCTATCTCCCAATTCTGAGTTAACCATTAATTCTGAACAGAAACCTAAAAGAGATGTTCTCCGGTTTCATTTAAATTGGGGGAGGGAAGAAGGGAATGCTTTCTGTAGATCACAGTGCCATTCACAGTGCTTTAAATATGGGGTGAGAGGATAAGACAACAGAACACAGTCTGTTGGAGGGCTTGTTCTATCTGATCTGCTGTAACTGAAGTTCCCATGATGTCCATTAATGCAACACATTTCCTAGGAAAGTGGCATTAGAAAGCAGGGATGGGGACAGAATAGATGGACAGAGCAGTTCTGGGAATTATTATTAGGCCAAGAAGATAGTCATTCTTCTGATGTATCTTCTTTAATTACAGTAAAGTTTCTGCCTCCTTGATTCATGCTGTCTCTCAAGAGTAGCACGCAGAATTGAATGTATGCAAGCATTTCTAGAAAAGACCAGCTATCTCCACAGCTTTATCTAAATGTTTCCTTCAAATAAAGTCCTCACTAAGTATAGTTAAGGAAGGTCAAGTTGCCTTATATATGTGGTTTATACCTGTTAATTGTACTTTGTTTCACCAACTGTAATGCTGTTCCAGTTGATGTGTATACCATCAAAAGGCTAGATTGAAGAACTTCACTCTGATTCACAGTACCTTTAATTAGTGGCACTAATCTCAAAGTAAGACCCTGTTCAGCATAGTAGATGGTGATATAATCTAATAGTGATGTTTCAATCTGAAGTACATGGTCACATAGCAAAGCCAAATTAAGGGCATAGATCCCTCTGGAAATATGTAGTTCACTCAGTGCTGTGAATTAGGCAAGAGTTTGCTGTGACTGCCTAATTAACACCACATCATGAAACATGTGTGCAGCACTTTAGCAATAAGTCTTCCTTCTGAGATTCTAGGGAACATAATTCCCTAAAGCTACAAGAATTTTTCTTGAGAAAATAAACAGTAACTACTCTGACAGAGAACAAAATCAGTTGTTCAATTTAAATAAATCAAATTATTTTTAACCCTGTTTTTTACGTTCTAACTTTTTAGGAATATCCATATCCATAAGAGGGTGTTTATATATTCAGACTATTAAGCTTTCAAAGCCCTCAAATGTCTGGTTCATAAATTACCAACAAAACAGCATCAAAGAAAAGGGGAAAAAGCAGCAAGTCTTTGGAAGAAATGCTTTATATTTTGAATTTGAAAATATACTCCCAAATCAAGTATTTTTTATCACCACAAAAAAATTATCCCTGTGTTTATTTCATGCACTAAATTATCAGTTCTGTCAGCAGAATAGGATGCAAATGAAGGAATAGAATAATGGAGTCCAGAGGCCAGGAACAAGAACTATGAAGTATATTTAAAATATACATATATTACTTGAAATAGTGTAAGATGAATTGTGTAGGTATTCCCAGGTTTATTTTTGTACTAAGGAAGTGAATACCGACAAGATATTTCTTACATCTAAAGCACAGAAACCAGTTTAATCACAGGGCTATAAATCTTCTATGACTGTGCTGCATTTTAAGATTATACTACAGTATGATTCAGTATACCTCAGAGTATTTTAGTAGTGTACATCAGCATCATTGATTAGACATGCTTTTCTCAAAGTAGGCTGAAGGATGTCTGTTCTTCTGTATTGATGTAGTGCCTTCACATGTGTGTAAAGTAAGTAACAGATGATCATTTAGATACACAGTGAAGCTGCAATGCAAATATTTATATAGACTGATGGAAGAGTGTCAAATAGTAAGTTAAAGACTGTTTTTTTTCCTTAGGTCAACTGGAAGTCTATTAAAGATGAATCTATTTATATAAAACCAGCAAGTACTGATGGCAGTACAGAATAGACTGGTATCTGCTGTAAAAATATTTTATTATACATTAGTACTGAGCAATTAACATGAGTATGTTTTACTGCAATTACCCCAGTCCCACACCAGCTCTGTTCATCCATCATGCGAGTATAAAATCTAAATTGGATTAATCCAGCTAAAGTCAGAGAAGTCCAGGATGTATGAAGGTGTCAACTATACAGTTTATAGTGGAATGAGACAGAAACATAAAAGTAGTTTTATAGACACTCTTTCATGCAGAAAGATTTATTAAAATGTTAAAACAACATTTGACTACATGGTGGATCAAATTCTTGCAGGTATGGAGACTGAGTGACAGAAATGCACTTGCTTTAGTATATGACTAACTTAACTCTATTACCTTGAAGCAGAAAGAGAATATTAAGTATCTTGTTAAAGTAGCTAAGGTATCAGGCAGAAGTCAAAGGAAATAGTGGCAATGATGTGAGGGAGATGGCATAAGGTTGTAAATCTGTAAGGGCTGGAAGGAGGAAAGAAAACATAAAAGCATCCTGAATTGAATAACGAAAAAGAGTAAATCTATTATGTCACCTACACATCCTTCCCCCCTCAATAATATGTATGTAGAACCTGGAATATGTAAAGTGGTTTTTGGGCAATGACAGACTACAGCACTCTATATTAAAGGTGTTTTGGTGTGGGTTTGGTTTTTTTTTTGTTCCAGTTGAGTTCCCCTGACAATTCAGAGGGTGCAGCAGGTTCGCAGTGCAGGGAGCTGCATAGTCCCAACAGCACTATCTGCAGCATGAATGCTCCAAGCTGATTTATTTGAAGCTGCTCTAGGAAATCCACCTTCCTTCTCTTTCCTACCCAAATCCAAAAGCAAACCAACTAGCTTATTCCATTGGAGAATGCTCATACAGAGTTGCACACAGTGAGTGTGGTGAAGGAAATTGAATTTTTTTTTTTTTTTTTTAGCTTTGTTTTGTCTTGTAAACCTTGACATCAGGAATAGTCATGCTTTTTGACAGAGAAATCTGCATCTGTGGGCTTTGATGACAAAAGGCTGAACCTTTAGCATATTCTTTCAACTTTTCTTTGTTCCACCTTTCATTCCTCCCCTCTTTTAACTGTCTGTGTCAGTATGGTACAGACATTTTCTATTTTATCTCTGCAAGTTCAGATATACTGAAAGAAACTTATAATAGCTGCTTATTTTTGTCAAGAAAATTCCCCAGTCCCATACTTCATGTTAATGCAAAAGCAAGAATTGATCAGCAGCGCCAGTTTGTCAGCACTGATGCATTTTGTCTGAAGCAGATAAGGTGTTCAGCAAAACCAGCAAAACCACAAGCAGATTTATTTTTTTTTCCTGTAAAAACAGCTGATTTACCAATACACAGGCTGATGCTCCAACTTTTCAGGGTAAAGGCCCACTACCTTTAACACATATTAACAGGATTGCAGAGGGTGATACAGTTTATGAGTGTGAGATAATTCTGTGTTGCCATACAGCCCCATGGCACTGGTACCCTGGAAGGTCTGCATACATGGTGTGAGCCCCACCGTGGCTGTCTGCTCCCAGGCAGGACATGACATCTCCACGCACCCTGCAGACTTCTAAGGGCTTCATGGTGAGGTCATTTTGTTGCTTGGCTTTAGGGAATAGAATGGGTTAAAAAAACCAGTCCAGTACATTTCTTGTAGCCACGTATAGCATCAATCAGAACACGTTCTGAGTGCTTTTAAGAGTGTTTATTTATAACAAGAGCTGGATATGAGTTTTCCGTTGGAAATTCCCAACAGAAAATGTAGCTTCTGGAAAACTTATTTCTCTGAGAAGCTTTTTATAATGCCAAAAAATATATTATGCTTTAAAAAATCATCATATACTTAATTTTAATTTTCATTTGAGCCAAAGCAGAGAATTTAATTTAGTACAAAGACTTCAAACAACAGGCTGCACTTTCTTATGGTACATGGATTTTCTTACAAGGTAAGTAACCCCTCTAGTCCCATCCTTCATACAGGGCAGCATCCCTGCAGTGCTTCATCTTCCGTAATGTCACTTATAGTGCAAAGTTTGATGTGCATATTGTCTCAGAGGGTAAGGAGGGGTGCAGGCGGTCTGGCTTTACAGAAACTATTGCACATTAGGTTCACCACAGGAAAATGAAGTTTCATTTCTTAAGTGATTCACATCACAATGCTTCAGGCCATTCCAACAAATCAGAATGAAACATTATAGTTTTAGGAATGCCAAAATACTCATTTTCAAAACTGCAGTGAATCATTTGGATCATATGGGACACTATAATATGAAACTTTTTTTTTTTATCTGCAAAACTTCAAAATAAACTTGCACTAATTCAGGGTATAAATGAAATGGTTATCACTGGAATTTGCTTTGGGTTTAAAATAGATTTTTACTTTTTTTTTTTTTTTTTAAATTCACTTTCAATTGTGGTCATTTATTACTATTAATTTACAAAATATTTAATTTCAAGAACGGTTTATCCTGTTAAACTGTCATGTGAATAAACTGACCTTCCATGTGAGGGGAATGAAAATAACCTTTAAAGTATGTTTGAAATTATTCTGGTTATGAGACAAGATTTTTCAACATCTCTTTGTGAGCTTGTTTTAGTCCCATGTTTCCAAAAGAAAAAAACAAAGGAAAGCAGAAAACATATTACTTAATGGATTATAGAGAAAAAAAGATTTTAAACACATCGTGATTCTTCATCATTGTAATTACCATAAAAATATAGGTCATACACAAATACAGAATGCAAGATTGCTTGTTCCTGGTTCATTTGACGGGGTTTGGATATTTTATTTATTTATTTATCCATAAAATATATGGACATTTAGAGAAATTAGAAAGGATTAGATTCATCAAAGGAAACAAGTTTTTGAAAAGGAAATGAAATGTCACAATAATGAATCAAAATTAATAGTGTGGAAATTAATTTGGGGCATATGGCTAAAACTATGACTATTTCTGTGTTCATGTTTGTTTCTCTTGTAATCTTACTGTAGTGCCTACTTATTCCATTTATGTTATATAAATATATTCACTTTTAAACTTATTTTAAATCCTATCTTACATTTTAAAACATAGCTTCCAGGTTTACATTAAATGAATGTATTTAATGTACTGTGAATTTTTTTTGTCTTGTATTATTCAGCATAATAAGGATTCTATTTTACATATAGATCCCTAGCAACCAACAAGGCAAAGTATATACAAGATTACTTTTTTGATGAGCTTGCAAACACCAGGATATTAGTGAATAAATTGGCTAGCAAAAACATATTTTACAAGAGTTAAAATCATCTGTGAAAAAGTTTAAATAATATGTTAAAATTATTTCAAAGACTAAATTCCAGACTAAATTTTCTAGAGATTATCTCAGCTACTTAGAGAGTCTCGAGGAGGAGGAAAGGGGAAGCAAGGTGGAGAAGAGGTACAGAGGCCGCATACTGTTCCTGATGTTATAGAGGAGAAATTTAATTAAAATACACTTGCTGTATGTAGTCTGCCAGAATTTAATTATATGAAGTGGCAGATTCTTATGGATGAGTATGGCTATTCTCCTTTCTTTTAACTGGGTAAAGGATAATAATTCAAACCTGTCTGTTGTCCTTTCAAGTTCAGAGCCTCACCATTTGTCACAGCCAGGTTTAGTAAAGGTGCTGTGTCACAGCACATAGCATTGAGGGAGCTTCATTTAGACTCTCTGTTTTAAAGAGCTTCTCAGTTCTTAAAGTACAGACAGGCTAAACTAATGTCCACATTTTGAAAGAGAATGAATAAAAAGGCTTTTTGACTATTCTGAACAGGTCATCAGTAGCTTCCAGGAAAGAAATCTAAGGATTAATTAATTATTTGACTTTTCTCTTCATAATAGCACACACTTTTCTTACTTGTATCTTCTATTCCCTGAGGGTCTGACACATCTGCTTTTTTAGATCAGTCAGCACAAGACTAATAGTGATTGGAACCTTTTGGTGTTAAAGGCTGCGCTTGGCTAAGTTCAGCGTGGCAAGTGATAGATAACCAATGGACGTGATAAACTCCAATTTGGCTGATACAACAGATGCTGAGTTAAAAACTTCCAAAGCACAAAGATAAGGAGCAGACAAGGACTGGATAGAACTTTCTAGCATAGTTCACAATCTTCTCTTTCTCAGTGATTTTCCTATCCAAATCCTATTGGCATCAAAACCAGGAATGAAAATCTCTATAGTATGATCCACTGCCAGGTTATTTTTATCTAGTGTCTCAGGAGACCAGAAAAATTAAGTCATGTATAATAGAAGGGAATAGAAGGAAAAGAGCTACCAAAAATACCTTTAATAGCTCAGTAAAGGGTATTATTTTACATTTAAATTTACAGGGCATAATGCAGAATATGATAATATATTTCTTACACTGTCAAATAACTGACCTTTTAATAGTTTATATACCTTTGAAAGTAACTAATAGCAATTTAAATAGCTAACATACCTGGTACAAACTGCAGAAGGGAAAAATACATTTTAGTAATGGTAATGCATTAGTAAAGTAAATATGAATTGTCAGGTCATTGCATAAGCAATGTTAATGAGGGAGTGTACATGTTGCTGTTCTACTGTCCTTAGGTGCAGTCCAAACATTTTTTGCAGTAGTGTATCAACTGTAACTCCACCCCAGAACATCTAGAAAAATCACAAGTGATGACAAGTAATAACTGCTTTGTTTATCCTCTTTTTAGTGCCTGCTGGGGACAAGTATGATAATAAGAAAGTAACACCTCACCACTTCAGCCATCTTGCTATACTACTGTAAGATATTTATAAAAGAAATATCTACTTAAGAAAACTATATATATATTTTTATATATATATATTTTTTTTTTTTTTCTTTTTCATTTTAAGGCCTTTAAGATTAAAACAGTTAATCAAGTTTTCATATGGTTACCAGTGCCAGGTAAGGTTCAAGTGTCATATTCTTGCCAGCTCCCACCCCCTACCTGTATACTAGATTAGACTTACAAACTTCTCTGTACAGTGATGCAAAGAGATGGTGTGTGTTTACTTTTATAAAATATAGCTATAGTATTTTCCATCCCACACATAACTGAAGTCTCCTTTAAGTGACAGTTACTCATTTCAAGAATCTAAACTCTACTGGCATGTGCTGAGTTCTTTTGCTAATCAACTGTCCTTTGCTTAGTAATCCATGACTACTCACCGCAATACTGCTCTTAATCCATGACTACTCACCGCAATACTGCTCTCACCAGCCAGTGCGACCCAAGGGATAGATTTTGTCATTTGGCTTTTACAGTTCTGTCCTGTTTCACTCACCAACTAATATGTTTAGATTTAAATTTACTTCTTGATTTAAGATGTTCTGAGACTGTGAAAATCTTGCATTAGTCTAATCTGGTCTCTACAGATCCTTTGATGAGATGAACAGATAATGAAGTGGAAATGGAATAATACACTTCCAATTAAATCTTGATATAAGCTCATTTGTCTAGAAAAAAAAAAAAATCCTTTCTAAAGCATATTATTTAGTGACATGCTTTTTCTGTATGGTAGCATTATCCTAACAGAGAGTATTCCTTATGTGGTTATTACTTTTGTTCAATTATTTCTCTAGAGGCAAAAATCCACCAGCTTTAGGAAAGGTACTTTGTGAAATCTCACAGTAATCCTCATATGAAGTAAAGAACAGTGCTGTCATCACTAGCAAAAACAAGGTAAATCCCAAATTTGGAAAATAAAATGCAGTGCAAAAGGAGACGTTAATCCATGCCCAAAGTAGGGTCTTCACTTCATAGACAAGTCCCAAAAAGTCCAGTTGGAAAGATGATGCTCTGTGGAGAGGTTAAACCATTTTGTTGGCTGTGGAAGGGTCCAGCCATCAAGGCACGTTAAGAATGTAAGAAAATTCATCCTTTTCATGTCTTTTCCTGTTTTTGTACAAAATCTCTCCTTTAATCTCCAGAAAACAAAGAAACAAATAAAACAGGCTAACTACTTTGCCTGTGGTGTTCTGCACAGAAGTTTCTCCAGAGGCAAAATGGAGTGGTGGATTTATTGGGAGGGATGTGCTCAGGGGCTACAGCATCCCACTAGTCGTAACCATTGCAGTGCTTGTGTTCTGAGCACGCAAGAGGGGCACTGAAGCTTTATTTTAGATTGCAGTAATATCAAACCAGACCTACCAACTTTATATCAAGGAAGTGTTGGTACCAAGCTCTAGAAAAATGAAAAATCAGGCTTTCATATTCTTATTGTTAAAAACACTTGTTTTGTTAGAACCAGTATGTTAGTCTTAACTAGGCTTTGTAGCCTAATCATCTCAGTAGTGTTAGAACCAGTTTATGGTAGTTCAGGATCTGCCTTAGTAGAACAGGTTTCTAAATTTTGTAGCCTGATATAGACTTGCAGATTATACCAGGTAGGCAATTAGAATTGCTAGAATCCTTGCTTTTCCTTGATCACACATAAAGGTTCTTCTCAATCATCTCCAAAAAACTGTGTATGAAATCAAAGAAGCAACTATTATTCATCAAGTTCTTGGAAAGCACTGGCTAGACATTTATTATTGCATCTCCATGATTTCATTCAGAAAAGATACAGGACTATGTAAAGTTTAATGTGAAAAGCCTAACTATGCACTTCAGGATTATGACAGAAAGGTATTACACCAGTTGCTGACATGCAAGAGACACACATGTTAATTATAAACACCTTTTCCCCACTGGAGCAGGGATAAGGTTTGGTCCTGCAATGCCTTGTATGACAAAGATGCCTAAATATGAGGCTATGGGCAGCTCTAGGAGTCTATCACTTTTGTACTTCCATGTTCACTGTGATTTGAAAATGCCATTGGAAGCCTTCTTATTAAGGACAGATTGCTGGGAAAACATAATTTTCAGGAGAAAAGCCCAAATGTTTATTATAGGATGACTTATGTGCAAGGTTTTGATCATCCATTGATTACCTTAACAGAAATCAGACCTTTGAATAATGCTAAGTGAATATTTTTAGCATCTAATAGTTATGCAAGGTTGAGAGGTGCTAGCAAAGATCTCTCCTAGCCAGTCTGAGATGTGAGTTGAATCATTCAACCAGGAGTTGAAATTGCTAGCTGCTTCTCCAAAGGGTAAAACTTATTAGGTATTCCCTTCTTCCACACCCTTTATGGAAACATTCTTGTCAGATTTGAACATATATGGATGGCACACTCAGACATCACCTCAGCCTGGTACGTGATTATGTTAAACATATTAAACTATTCTGATACACTCACAGAAAGGCAAATAGAATGATCACTATGCTGAGGACCACAATTAAGGAGAGCATCCTGAAGGACATTAGAGTTCATTTTGCATTGTAGGTCCTGAATGGAGAGGCTAATATGGAGCTTTGTGGATCAGATACAGAAACTGCATTCAGAATATAGCTGCTGGTATCAGTCATTCTGTGCAAGCAGCACTGTTAGCAAGTTTTTAATAGAGGATGGCAAGCTGAATGCTGTACACGAAAGTAAATTGTTTATGCCAGTACAGATGGGCAAAACTCATAATAATGGAGGGGACAGTCTGAATAAAGATAAAGTAGAATTTGACCCACAGTAATAAATGATGGACAAAAGTGTACAAATATGAATAGATGATGCCATTTGAAAGGTTTTATTTAATTCATTACAATACTTACTCATGCTTTTTAATATTCAAAATAGTATCTTAATTTATAGCTTAGTCTATGTTAATAAAAACAGAATCCTTAAACAGTTCTTTTATTTTCTCACAAGAAAACCTTCATATGCCTTTATTATCGGAGATAGGAAATTTCATTTCCTGAGCTAGTCAGAAATCACTGTTGAATTCTCTACAGCTGATAACTTGAAACCATTCTTTTCATTGCAAGAAGCTTCTTCATGTCTGAGATTTTTTTTGCCTGTCTTCACTTGTCTCTTGCAATTATGGTGATTTTTTTGATAGAAGATCCTCTTTGTTTCCTGGACATACTTGGTACAATGCTCTCACAGATTAGCTTTTGTAAAAGTGTATTTAAAATTTCAGTTTCCACAGAAAAGAAACACAGAACTCCCATCTATGCATTTTATGAAAATATTCTCCCTTCTCCCCTTCATAAGGAAAAAGAGACTTTGACTGAGTTTTTCAGATTTTTGTTTTTATATTCCAGGGTCTGTGTTTGCAAAATACAATAAGTTATCCCTGTATATTAAAAAAAATCTAATAAAACTGCCTCATCTTTGTCAATATATTGATACTTCTCCCTGTGCTTTGAATATTTCAAATGCCTTACAGAATGTAATGAGAGAATTATCTCCTGAAATACATTATTTCTCCTGCTATAGAGGAAAGCATTCAAATATTAGACAGATGCAAGCAAGAAAAGAGTTTTGAAAAAGTAGTAATAAACAAGCAGTTAGAATAATGGAAATTATTTTTTCTGCAACAGAGATAAACCAGAATACAAACATTTCTCAGAATGTTAATTCTTTGTGTGCTATCTTCCAGGAAAAACATATATGTATATTGTCTCTCATTAGTCACTGAACACTAAAGCTTAATGAGAGTTTAAAACAATACATATTTTGAAAGTGACTATTTGGTACTTAGGACTGAAAATATAAGGCAAGTTGGAAATACTAATACTATTTTAACTACTGGGATAATCAACACTTCTGGGTCTTATCTCTTGAAGGTGTTTCATAGAAAGGAATAGTTTTATGGAGACCATGCATCTTCTACTTCATATACAGTTGGGATTGATGATCTTAAGGGTCTTTTCCAACCTATGATTCTATAATGAGATTCTATATGCTCCTGTCTCTGGAGTTTCATTTTCTCTTCATTTTAGCCTCCTCAAAGGATGAGAAAATCAGTGTAAGGTCTCTGTCTTATAGTTTGAGTTCTTTAATTAGTTGAATACTAAATAAAATTTTATTGATAACCACAGTTGAAAAAAAAAACCCAACAAAAAAATAACCAATTTATCAAGAGTCTTCCCTATTTTTATGATTATTGGTGAAACTTGTCCTAGGAAATCTTATGGAATTTAACCTCAACAGACAATGGAAGATAGTACCTGTTTTTCACAAACTTATAAGAACTGGACATGACTTTGTTACCAAATCCTTAAACACCCATAAAGTAAGGTTCCAGCACAATCTTGGATAGTTAAAGACTTGCAGAGGGACCTGGACAGATTGGATCAATGGACAGAGGTCAACTGGATGAGGTTTAACAAGGCCAAGTGCTGGGTTCTGCACTTTGGTCACAACAAACCCAGGCAAAGCTATGGGCTTGGAGTGGCTGGAAGGCTGCCTGTCAGAAAAGGATCTGGGGGTGCTGGTAGGCAGCTGGCTGAACATGAGCCAGCAGTGTGCCCAGGTGTCCCAAGGCCAACAACATCCTGGTCTGTATGAAAAATATTGTGTCCAGGAAGAGTAGGGAAGTGATCATGTCCCCATAGTTAGCACTGGTGATCAATTATGATCCCATTAGAAAATAAAGAGATTAAGTAAAAGGTAATGAATGTAGGTATAGCAGCAAATAGATCTGGGAAAGCCTTTTGAAAGAGAACTTTCTATTATTTTCATGTAGAGGAGGGGTAAGACAATGATCAATATAGATGACAGGAAGAATGGTTTGTATATTTCCTGCTTCACTGCAGCAATAACATAATTATATTAAAATAATAACAACAGCATAATTATCGCACAGTCATTTTCCATAGTTGTCTGAAAATGTCATTACCACCTATAGCTATAGACATGTCTTCATTTGTTGTTGTCCTTCCACCCAGGGATCACTCAAACCATAAATAACCTGCTGACACGTTAAATCTTTTGAATTTTTTTTTTTTTTGTGGAAATACAATTACATGTCAGCATTTAGACATTTTTCAAATTATTTCAGTGTTGATTTTCCCCTCAGGTTTTTGTTCTAGTCTTCCATCGGTATGAAACAATCTAAGATGCCTTTTTGTCTCTTAAGGCACTGAAAGTCTCAGTCCCTTGGTTCTTGTTTTCATGCTTCGTATGTTTCAAGTTACATTCTAAGCTAAGAAAATCTGAAGGTAATTTACTTACTGCATTCAATGGTGCAGTTTGTGGTATCCTCAAAATCTTGCTTTATGCAGAAAAGTAACACTTACATAAAGCCAAAAATTCATTAGCATATATGACATCATAATAACCTAATCCAGGAATAGTTACTACTTCAGATCTGATTACTACAGAATAAAAAGAAAATAAAGAGATTAATATCTCTACAAAGAAGTAGTAACAGTAATACAGTTACATTTTTTATATGCACATTTCCTAGTATCTAACTCATTTCTTTGTGTTATGCTCCCTTTTCCACTACTCCTTTGGGTCTTGAGTTTGATGGCATCAGCTTAATGTGTCTGTGTGCGTGTCTGTATGCGTGTGTGTGTAGCAGCAAGCTTTCATCATCTGGAATTCTTTGCTGGGGGAAATATGATGTTGATAGCTTCTTCCCCCTTACTTCAGGATCTGACTGGGGCTGTTTTTATGTATCTGCTAGCATACTACTACATTTTGCTGTTTCTTCTTTGGTCTTCAACTTCACTTTGTCTGATTTTATGACTTGCATTTTCTTTTACATATATTAGATTCTGTTCCTTAGATCTCCTTGTTGTTCTATCCATAAAACCTGTTTGCCTATCTCCATCTTTGCATTTCTTTAGCTATTTCGGAATTGTTTATAGCCATGAGGTCTGAAGTCCCAGACTATGCTGAAGGCAGCATGCGTATTTTCAGGGAGATGAAGAGTCTTCAACAAATATTTTCCCTGGACCAAAGCATCTCTCACTCCACCTTATATTTTCTAAGACTAACCTTATAGATTTGATTGGCTTTTCCTGGAACAGCTCAGAAATCCCACGTGAAAATTTCAAAATAAAAAACTCACCTTCCAATAAGGTATAGTCAGAAACTATATTCTTCACCATAAGCTATTCCCACACAGTTCCTTTGATAGTTATGTATTAAGAGATTTCTAGTTTCTTCTGTGAAAGCCTGGCCTGCCAAAGCTTTTCATAATACCATCATTTTGTAGAACATATTTCATATTTTTTTATTCCAACCAGGTTTCTTGTCCCCATTTTTAATTAAAAACAACCTACTTAAAGGTACATGAAAACTCTTAATTCTGAAGGGCTGGCCATCCACACAACACTTGACCCTAGTTGGGTCAAAATAAGCTAGGCATAGCCGTAACATGAATAATGTTTTTCACAATACTGTCATACTAATGGGTGAAATGAACGGTGTGAAAAACAGAGAAAAGGATTATTATCAACAAAAGATTTGGATGCATACAGAGAGAGAATAGATTAACAAACCTGTAGTCAATCTCTGCTGACATATAACTTTGATAAATTTAAAAACGAGCATTGTTTCTTAGATATAATAAATTTCTCATAGCAAATGTCATGCTTATACTATAATTATTCAAGTGCGTTTTAAGTATGGGAGACAGAATTGCAGAAGCATTCTTTACTCTAACATTGTTTACTGATTGAGACCCATGTCAATTCCATTTTCACCACCACTACTACTATTCACCTATCTAGGAAACAATCATTTAACTAAATGGTGTTGACCACCTCATCTGTAATAGATGTAACAGTGAGTGCTGCAATAATTACTACTCTGTGAAAATGGGCTTTATGGCCTGCATTACGAAGTAGAACAATTCAAAACTTGTTCTTTCTTTTTAATATATTCCACAGAAAATAACTCACATAGCTTAGTTCTAGATGATAATTTTTTCAGTGTCATGCAAAAATTTGTTTTCATTACACAGTTTATATGAGTAGTAGCTTTAAGAATCTTTTTTTTTTCCTCTGCAAATGAAGAAATGGAAGCAGCTTTATTACAGATCTTGGCAGGATGAATTCTGATTTATCTTCTGAAATATAAATATACATGACTTCCACCTTGTAAGATAAGGTAGATCAGATATTCTAAAGATGTCAATTAGAAGAAACTATTTGAGCTTCTAATGGATGTTTGCTATACTCTATTAATTTGCCTCATTCTGAGCTTGTCATTTGATGTTCCTAATCAACACAGACTTTGTTTCCACTTGAAATTGTATGCAGATACATTTGTTAATAAAATCTAGTTTCATAGGTAAGCATTCATGCTAATTGAATAAATCTTCAGTAACAAAGCACTAGAAGTATTAAGTAATTCTATAGTAAGCTCTCTCTCAGTTGTCATGTATCTTACCTTGGAACAACAGATACTGGCCTCTATCAGGAGCCTGCTACTAAACTAAACATAATACAGAATGTCAACTCTTACAGTGCAACATTTTTCTTTTACAGTTCGAAATAGATATCATCAGGCTTTCATTAACTTCCATATTTTTTGTATTGAAAGCTAAGAATAGTTCAACCCATCTGTTTTCCAGCACTGAAGAAAAGCAGCAAGAAAACCAGAGAGAACTATTCTACAGTAAGCAGCTCTTTTAAAGACATCCTCCTGTGTCGTGGGAGGGGTGTGATTCATGCCAGCTGTAGTTAAACTAAGAATTAAATAATGACCATTATAGGAAGACCTTGTCTCTCACATTCATTGAAGAGAGAGGGTGAAATAATCACTGGTTGGCAATGTACAGCTGTGGCATTGAGCCCATATGTATAAAGATGAAAGTCTGATTCCAAATGAGATATTTGGGTTTCATTGCATGTGATAAATACTGCATATGGAGCTTTCAATTCATTTTCTCCTTTAAAGATTAGCCTTACTTTGAAGAGAAATTTTTCTTATCCCCTTACATAAATAGTTCTACTAAACTGGAAATAAAAGGATCAATATTTAACCCTATAGCTTCTCCTTTCTTATAAACTGTATTTTTAACTACTGTGAAATTACAGCTTTCTTTTAACTTATCTCAGTGAGAAAATTGGAAAATTATATACAAAGCAAAGAAAAACTGTAATTTCTTGATTGCTTCCATAAAGACCAGTGGAGGCAGTGAGATGAGTGTTTGCA
The DNA here is from genome assembly GCA_025345505.1 of Todiramphus chloris collaris. NCBI lineage: Eukaryota > Metazoa > Chordata > Aves > Coraciiformes > Alcedinidae > Todiramphus > Todiramphus chloris. Next base: position 10,937,593 of record JANVCC010000035.1, on the reverse strand, counting down.
AGATATTTTTAATTGTTAATCATATATAGGACATACTCTTTACTTCTATCCTGTTTATGATATGACAGAGAAACCTGTCTTCTGTTAATCCAGGACTTGAAGTGACAGTATTTTCTTATGGCAAAAATGCAATGCATTCTCCTTTCAGATTTTCCAAGTTGGCTGAACAGGAAATGAAGTCACATTCTCAAGTGAGCAAACTGTAAGCACAACAACTGCCTTTTAAAAAGTATTATATTCCCATTTATAAAACATGTCAGCATTTTCACTTTTTGAACAAACATTTTGTAAAAACATCTTATGAATGTGTAAACTTTCCTCTAGGGATAAGTGGAGCTAGGTAATTTCTTTTGTAATAATGAATGTCATTGTATAGAATACAGAGGAGAGAACAGAAGGGGATTTGTAATAGTAAGAAGAAACCAAAATATACCTATTATTCCATGAAACAAGGGTATTTCATGTTAGAACCATTAAAAGTCTGAAATCTTATTATACCAAGTAGTTAATTTAATTAATGTTTCTGAGAAAAGCTTCCAGGAAAAACAAATACAGAGCTTAGTGAATAAGAAAATGTTTTCCAAGTGTTTATGTATTAATCCATTTTTGCCATTATGTGATAATTAGTGATCATTCTCCTTAAATAAAATCATACTAACAGTATGATTTTTTAAATTTTTTTTTTATGTTTCCTCTGTTTTTTTTATGAACATCTGATCAGAATTCAGACTACCTTTTATCTAGACCTGCTACTTGATCATCTGTGCCTGAGTATTGTTGAGTGGATTACATGTGTAGTCCAGACTGTAGTCCAGACATCCAAGATCAACAACTAGATGTCATTTCTTTGTATCTCCTGAAAAAACAGGATTTCTGAGACCTCTAAATCCATTTGAGATCTCTAAATCTATTCAAAGGCCCAGAAGCTACGACCCTCCCAAAACCTGTCCCCTCTGCAGATGTACACAAGAAAACCATGGAACAATACATCATACAGCATAAAAAACTGGTGTCAGCCTTCACTTCACTTTGTTGCCTTCCTGAATTTTGTGTACCTTGTGCTTACACAATGCCCAGGCTCCCTGCAAAACCAGGCAATTATCATTCAACATTGAATTTGCACATGTTCATTGAAAGTTTTTCTGTTTTAACATCCATTTTTCTTGTTTACTTTCCTAGCATTATGCCTTTTCGCTTAGCACTCTCCTGGCAGATGATCCTGCATCTGCAGATGACTGTTAACACAACTCACGCTCCTTTCACAGTGAAAGCATTTCTATTGATCTATCCTTTCATTAAGGATAGGAAGGACAAGAAGTAGAAGAAAAAAAAAAAACCTCTTAAAAACTGTTATTCTGCTCTGATACATAACCACATTATGGCTTGTATGGTGCATGAGACACCCCCTCAACAGTATCTGCAGATGCTTTCTGTCAGCAGGGAGGATTGCTATTGATGGAGCTCCTGCAGCTTTGTGGTTTGTCTCTCCGTTATTGTGGAGTTACTAAGCAAGACTTAAATCCAGAGAAGGCGTACTGCATGTTGAAATTAAGATGCAGAGCCAGGATGGCACAGAGAGAGGTTAGAGACTGAATTCTATAACTCCTATACCAGCCCTAGTAAACCAGGCTGTTGGATTATTCCTTCCCACCGACAGTAAAGCTTCTCACAGAAAACAAATTAATGTCTTTTTAAACCTGAGTCCTTTAGGGGTAATACAGGTACAAGCCAAGCACTGACAATCTTTCTTAGTTTTGTTCTGTTTTTATCATATAATATCACATTCTGAAATTCTGCTATTATAGTAAATTCAATAGAACACTCTAAGAAATGCTATTTTGGTTGAATAACTGAAAAAGTAAAGTCATGAAGCACTTGACTGAAGAAGCTTCTGAAAGTGCCAACCACTTTTAAAAATTGTTACAGAAGTAGGAAAGTAGGCATACTAGAAAAATTTAAAAGTTACATAGAACTGCTGGGAGAGTGTTATAGTGTAAAATAGAGACAGGTCAATGAAAAATTTAAATAAATTCCGCTCTAATATTATATGACTGACAAAACATCCCACATAATTAATTGAATTGCAATCATGTCAATGATGATATTGCTGATAATGACTGTGGTGAAAGGTATATTGTATGTAGAAACAGATAACATACATTAATGGATTTTAAAAGTTGCCATATGTTACAATATTACTTAACTACTCTCCTTTGAAACTTCCATATTAACTAAATACTTCTCACGTGTGAATGTCAGGACACCAATTTTATTTAGATAACATAAGCATTACTTAACTTTAAGACATAAATTTTTAAGTTTGGGGTTGTTTTTCTCTTTACTTGTTCTTTTTACACAGATTAAGTTCAAAAATGACAGCATTAGTTTGTAAAAGTTACTATATATTGTTTTAAATATGTAGAAAAAGTTAATGGTTTTAGTTGAAAATTGTTTATCCAATTGGTCACAAATAATTTTAGTCTCTTGAAACTGCTGAACAAATTTAGGTTTCTTTCCCCATTCTTGTGAGAAATCAGAAAATTTTATTAAGGTATTTGGCATTGGGAATTTTATTAAAATTAAGAAGATCATTGTGGATTTTACAATGCAAGTTCACATGTCTATTACTTCATTGCATTTCATAGCAAATTAGGCCATCTTTTTAATTTCTTTTTAATTTTATTCCCCTATATAAAAGAATATATAGTACTGTATGAATATCTTACCTGTACATTCATCATTTTTTGTATTCTTTTAGCAAAGAAACTGAAAGGTCGGTTGTTTTGCCTTTCTCTTTTAATATACTGTATCTCCATTTGGCTGCTATCTACAAGGTATTGAATTCATTGGGTTTGGATTTTTTTGCATGTTAGAATGGGTTAAATGGGATATATATAAGTGATCAAATGAGAGCTCCTAATTACTTTTTGCTCTTTTTAATCTTCCTGTCAAAATAGCAGTTTGTTTTCTTTTTAACTTCTTTTCTAATACTTTAAAATTACTTGCCTCTTTTGTTGCTTTTATTCTCAGTCACTGTCACTGGGTTTTGTTCTATTCTGGTTCTACCTTTGTCATCTTCCTTTTCAAGTTTCTCCATGTTCCAGTGTGTGAGTGAATCACTCTAACTTTGTCCCTGGAAGAAACATTGTAGGGAGGACTGTGAAAAACAAGTTATCAGTCTTTGTAATGACCTAGTTGCTTTCCTCTTTTCTGTTGAAAGGGTATAAGAGAGTGCTTTTATTTGGTTGGATAACTTGGCTTAAGGACATTATTTAGTAGCCAAATAAGGGTTTTTCTCATTTTCCCCTGCATTTTATTGAGGATATTGTTCTGAAGAAGTTTTGAGATCAAATTTATTCTATTAAAATGTACTCTAGTCTGTGCTTAGGGAGGATATAAGTACAATTACACCAGATCAGTGCATTTTTAGTTCACATTCTATCAGAACAGTGGTCCCTGTTTTTAAGTATATTGGCCATGTCTTTCCAGTTGCATTATTTTATATTGTTCCTTTATAGTACAGTCTGGAAGTCTATAGCCTTGTTTTTTGTTTTTTGTTTTTTTTTTTTCTTTAGAGACGTGAACATTCATTGATACATGGCTATTGCATATGTGCAAGACTGTTCAAATAATGAACTTCCAGATTTATACTGATTATACAGATAAGTGTCTGCGTTTAGTAACTTTCTTTGAACATAATTCTTCTCAGTGAAGGAGATAACTTGGAAATGCTATGAAGGCAAATAAAACTTCAGTTAATAGACTGGTGATATTTGTTTTGTAAGATTTCATATACTTTCAACATAGAGGAGTGGGAATGCTTTATATTGTTTGTTATAATCCACACAGTAGCATATGATATGACATTATTATAGTATTAAAAAAAAAAAAAAAGTGCATCTATTTACCTCTAAAGTAAGAGTATAATCATAGGAATGAAGAATTTTTTCCAATATCTATGTCCCTAGCTTTTATATAGCACATGGGTTTGGGTTAGAACAAATACTCTCTACCATAAATAAAATTTACCAGAAGGTACCAAAACCTCATACACCTATGCAAAAAAACCTAATGGAAAAGATATTTTGTCTATAGCTTTCTAGCAGTTATTATCTGTGCTATGGTTTGGGTTCTCTGTAAGAAATATATTAAACAAGCCCCATCCACATAAAATCTGGATTTCTAACAAATTTTAAAGCTGAACATTTGTACTCCAAGTCACTACTACTGAAAATTTGAATCTTAGGAAACTGTAATTCTATTCATTGTAGAATAATGCCTTTCTTTTCTTTTTCTGAACACGTAGGGTTTGATTTATGGATGTCAAGTTATAATGTTCATAAGGAAATAATGTGAATACCTTTGTTTGATAAACAAGATTTGCCTAAAAAAGTTACATCTATCCAACTTGTTCTCTTCAGAAATCCTGCTGGAAAACAGCTGATATAAAATCCTAAAATACTAGAAAAAAATCTGCTTCAGGTCCCCATTTATGCACATTGGGTGAAAGCCAGTACTAAAGGCAATGGTGCTATTATTAGAGAGCTGGACTTGGCTCAGATGTCTGTTCTGTTTATGCATGTGAAAGCCCATTAAACTTATGCTGCTTGCAATGATGTAAATGGAGGCCAAAATATTGTTCTTTTCATGGAACTTAATTTGAACTTCATGTAAAAGTTGTCTATTGTATCAATTGTATCATCCTATTCAGACAAGACATCCTAGGTCTATGTTAGTACATCTGAGCAAGAAATCTTTTAACTGCTTAAGTAATGTATTAATGTCCTTAGTTTGCAGCTGGATAGATTCATGCACAGAGCATAATGATTGGGTTAAAATTGCAAATGTGCCAAAGTTATAACATACTCCTTCTTTACAGTGTAAGAGACAGAATTACAGAAAGAATTTATAGGAAAATGACAGGCTGATGAAAAAAACATACTGTTAGCAACACCTGTAATTTCAGTTTACTTGAGAAAAAAAGATTGCAAGAATGACAGTCATATAACATAGTTTTATGTTCATTAAGAGAGGTGAGGATCAAACCTTAGGCAGGAATCTGGCAGTGCAGACCATAGTAAAACTTTAGATCCTGGAGCTGCTCACTTGCAGAACAGTTGAAATGCTGGATTATTGGTTGAAGAAGAAATCAAGTTGATGACACTCTGTTTTAGAAATGATAATGGAAACTGTGTGATTACAATAACACATAAAGAAAAGCAAAATGGTAAATTCTACCACTTCTACATAGTGGTATATGATAGGGAGAAAATCCAGAACTTCTTTGTTTAATTTACACTCATTGTACAAATTTTCATTACACATTAAATAAGAATGTATTACTCCTGCCTGCAGTGTCTACCAAATTTCTGTTTTATCTGAGCAGGTTAGACTTAAGTGACACGATAAAGAAAGCATCTTGAAGCTTGCTTATTTGAAATAAGACTAGGCAGTCTGTAAAGTCTGAATACAAAAGACAAATAGAATTATATTTACATATGTAAACTCAAGAAAGATGACAGGTATCTGTGGTGTAATTTCTTTTGGTGGGAAGTGCTTCTCTGCCATTATATGTTTTTGCTATAAATGGACTTCTGCAAAAAGTCTTTCATGACTTGTTGGAAGTAAATCCGTGTTTCATTCCTGAAGCTGGAACTGGTAAGATATAGATTGTTGTGGCAGAAGTCCCTAAAAGAACACATCTTCCTATAATGTAGACAAGACTGATAACCTCTGCTGACTTGCTGGTGGGAGCATCTGCTCTCACATCAGGGGCTCCTCATTACCTGTCCCTGCACACACCAGTAATGATTTTCAGAGGAAAAGAAGCTGAGGACAAAAGCATGAAATGAAGCCATTAAGAACAGATAGTGGTAATAACAGTAGATTTCAAGGAGATTAGAAAGACGATCCTCATTTATAAATGAGCTGATTTTCACTAGAAGTGATATTGGTAGAGAAGATACTTTAGGTTCTTTTAATCTCTAACTGAAGTTTTCCCTTTCTTCTTATTCCCTCTCCCCTATTCAGAAATACCCTTCGGTGAAAGCAAATACTTTTGCTTGGGAAAGTCCAAACATCATTGAATACTGTAAATAATGATGTTCATGTTTCTTGGGAATAAGCGCAAGACTAATTCTTGTCTGACAAAATACTGCAGTGCCTCCCAGGAATCCTAGTTTCCTCATACTCCTGTTCTCTGCTGTAGTCTCACCACAGAAACCAGCATGCAGCACAGAAGCTCTGGCAGATGCAGATAATGTGAGTTGTGATAAAAGAAGTTTCAATTTTCTCTTCAATACTTTTAGGCTAACAAATTGCTTTCCAGAGCAATATTCAGCTAACACATTTGTTTCACATGGTAGTTCACTGAACAGTGAGGGACTTCAACACATTTGCAAATGTTTTGTTGAGTCAGAGCAACATCCATATCTTCTAAGAGCACTCTGAGAATTCTTCCTTCTAATTTAAATTTTTATATATAGTAGTATTTTCACAAAAATATTGGAAGACTGACATTCATGACATTTTCCTAGTTTAAACTGTTTCTGTAGATTGCTACTCACTCTGCATCTATACTGTGAGATATTCTCCTCTACTAACCTACTGTAAGTGTTGAAATGCTGATCCTTTGTGAAAAAGATTTCCATCTGGCAATAGTGGTTATTTGCTCTTTTCAAAGAATTATATCTCTCTATATAATATATATTAACCTATATGATCTCTAACATTTTTTAATGTTTTTATTGGTCTTTAATAATAAGATATACCTGTTAGGTATAATAGGTCTTTACAGGGCAAATTGTCATGGTCTAGTCTCTGAGTACGTACAGTATCACAGCTGCAAGTATAACTTGGTAAAACAAAGCACTGGTTACTTTTTTCTATTTAACTTATCTCTTCTAATGGGGTAGAAAGAAGCTGAAAAATTGAGTAATGTATTCAAATCAGCTTAAAATTTGAATAATCTATTGTTAAATTGGATATTTAGAGGAGATCTATCTGAGGGTCCTGAGGGATCTGGTGGATGAAGTAATTTTCAATCATAGCTAAAAAGTCATTGCAGTTTGATGAAGTTTCCATTGATGGGAAGAGAGGAGACATAACCTGCATTTTTGAAAAAGTAAAAACTGAAGAGGTGGGAAACTACAGACCAGTCAATCTCACCACTGTGCCCAGCAAGATTATGGTGCAGATCCTCCCTAAGGCTCTGCTAAGGCATATGGAAAATAAGGAGGTTATTGGTGGCAAACCAGTGTGGCTTCACCAAGGGCAAATTGTGCTGGAAAAATTTGGTGGCCTAATACAATAGAGTTACAGTGTTGGTGGATAAGGGAAAAGCAACTAATGTCATCTACCTGGACTTGTGGGGGGAGTTGTCTGGATGGTTTCACTCAAGGAGTTTCAGTCAATGGCTGGATGTCCAAGTGGACACCAGTGACAAATGGTGTTCCTCAGGCATTGATTGGTACTGGGACTGGGGTTGTTTAGCATCATTGGTGACACGAACATCAGGATTGTGCGTGCTCTCAGCAAGTTTGATGACAACACCAAGCTGTGTGGTGTGGCCACACAATGCAGGGAAGATAAGGACATTTTGCAGTCCATTTACTTCTTTTTTTGTGATTGCACAGGTCTGAGGAATTGCTTGCTGTAACATTTCTGTGTAAACAAAAATATATCTGTAACTTTTACAAGACACATCAATAAGTAAGAAATAGTTTTTGTAGAGATTCAATGTATGCAAAATCCCTCAGCTCCACAAACTGCATTTGGAAAGTGAAAAAGCACAGCTACTGAGTCACTATGGGATACAGTACTATTGTTAGTTGCTGCAAATTGCAGTACACATAAAATGTTGCCAACAGTGGCCAAATATAATTTTACTCTCTAATACATACAGGTCTTTATATCTCTTCCTAAATAAATTCTCTGGGTGAGTTCATCAGAAGAAAACAATATTGCCCAGTAGGGGAGTTAGAAGGAGGCTGAATGGGTCCATAAGGTTGCATAAATGTTATTCTTATCATGTTGCCAACTTTAGGGCTGCTTTAGTAGCAGCCCAGGTGGTTTTCTCACTTGCTTTCAGTTATGCTGAAGTCTAAACTATACTGTGTTGTCCCATACCCAGAAGCAGGAAAGAATGGGGCAAAAGGATCACTATGTCACATGAAAGTTCTCCCAAAGAAGTATGTTTCTTTTGAAACATATTTCTTAGTGCTTTACTAATGAGTGCAAAATTACTGCAGTGCATGGGAGTATCTACCTATATAGTAGGTGTTCTAGTGCACCTAGTGCTGATATTTCAGAAAAATGCCAAATTTACAGCACCACTTGATAATGGTATCATTAATCTGCCTGCAAATGCTGGTTGTTTTGCATAATGTATGTACTGACGAGGTGTAAACCCAGCACGTGGAAAACTGTAACAGGAAAACTTAGATAGTACAAGTAGAGAATGAAGGGGAAGGTTTGGATGAGGGAAGCACCAGAAGTGACACACAACAGACAGATATCTCAGCACAGCCTTCATCACTGGCACCCACATTAGCATGTCATCAAGTTCCCAGCCCATCTACGATCAGTGTCATAGGATAGATGGGCATGGAGACACAGAACAGTGAATGAAACCTGATGATTCGCAGAGGTGGGACACAATGGAGTCATAGGTCACTGTCAGATCCGGAAAGGCATACCTGAAACCTGCACATGGCTGCCAGCCTGGGGAAGTGAGGAGGAACTGTCAATTGGATCCCCTTGTCCTCCAGGGCACTGCAAAGGACCAAACAGCCAGACACAAATGTTGCAGAACCCAATGGCTATCTGGACACTTGACACCCACCCCTGTCAGGGTGCCCAACAGTTGGACAGACTTATTGAACAACACACTGTTCTGATGCTTGTGACTGCGAGACTGAAAAAGAAATGAAAAAGATCTGTTTTATTCTAGTTTTACTTTTAAAAAAAAACATCTTCCCCTCTTATAAGTTCCCACACTGATATTTTCTGCATTGCTGATCTAATGTTGGAGCAACAAGTGCACCATGAACAAATGGTTGTTTTTCCTGTATTTATCTCTTTTACAGGTTGTTTTACCTGTATTTATCTCGGGTTTTTTTTTTTTTTTTGGGGTTTTTTTTTTTTTTTTGTTTTTTTTTTTTTTCTGAGAAATAAGCTATAACTATAACCAGAAACTCCATGTGGTGACAATCGCGGTCATGTTCTGGTTCACGCAGTCTGGATCCTTGGCATTAGAAGTAAAGTTACCAGCTCCAGCTGCTCCCCAGTCATAGTCTGTGGCCATAATGGGATAATATTTAACTGGAAGCATGTCTTGTTTACTGGGAAAAAACACATGAGAAAATATTTTTATTTTTCCTGGGACTTGTAGCACTTTCTCTCAGCTTGTGTGTATACAGTCAGTTTTATTTTAAGAAGTCTAAATGTGACTAACTGAATGAATACTGTGTTCAGTTTTGGTTCCTGCTATACAAAAAAGATGTGGACATGCTAGAAAGGATCCAGAGAAGGGCCATGAGTATGATCAGAGGACTAGGAGACCTGATACACAGGGAAAGGCTGAGAAACTGGGTTTGCTCAGCCTTAAGAAGAGAAGGCTTAGGGGAGACCTTATTACTGTGTACCAGTACATAAAAGGTGGCTACCAAGAAGATGGAGACTCCCTTTTTTTACAAGGAATCACATGGAAAAGACAAGGGGTAATGGGTACAAGTTACTTCTGGGGATATTCCAATTGGACTCCAGAAAATATTTTTCCTGATGAGAACAATTAGACATTGGAATAATCTCCCAAGGGAAACGTCAGATTCCCCTACACTGGACAGTTTTAAGACTCAGTTTGACAGGGTTCTGGGACACCTCATTTAAACTATATAGATATTTATTTTTTTTTTAACCTTAAAAGGTTGGACTAGATGATCCTTGAAGTCCTTTCTAACCTGGTAGTCTATGGTTCTATGATTCTACAAATATTTTTTCAGAAGCTACTTAGTTTACATAAATTTCTGTGATATATTTGTGATTTTTTTACATTGTTTTCTACTCATACACAAAACCAATGGCACATCTGAATTCTTTCCACTAAAATTTAATAATTATCTAGACTTCAACAGGCATTTCAGTATTTCACATTCAGATTAAGCCAAACATCAGTCACCTATAAAGTACTTATTTATTTTTAGAAAACAAACTATCCATTACTTGTTATTTATAATTAAACTATCATGGCCTAGTATTTTCTAGGCATTCTGGAAATTATCCCTCCAGCCAGTTTCAAGCCTCCATCCCTTGGTTCAAACCCATGATTTTTATCTTTCGGCTTTGAATGAAACATTCAGGAAGTGTTTATTGTTCATGTTAATCCATGCTGTAGCTGACTTTGCTGTTTCTATCATCAAACCCTGTTAACAAATAATGCCATTGTCTGAAAAAAATAAAAAAAAGATAAAGCTTCTCTTGTTATCTCATGTCCCTCTGTAATAAATGGCAATAAAGTCATTATACCATGCAAAGCTATGAATCAGTTTAACAAGCAAGTTCTATTGAAGTTGCTGATTATATTTGTTGTAAGGGCACCGGTCATCTGTTTTGTCTGTAAACAAGTGTATAACTCCAGCTATTGTGACTGTAAACGAATTCCATGCCTCCACTTTCACTATTCTTTTTCTGAAATAAAAAGAGAGGATTTTCATTTTTGATACATCTGAAACATAGAAAAATACATAGAAAAATATCGTATTTTTTTGTAAAGTGGTAAGATTCAGGATAATGAATAGTATGATATAAACTTCACTGTCAGAACTTTAGGTTACAAAACTGGTGTGGAGGAGAATGCAAGAATGTCACAGCATGGAAAAGTTAGATGTTGAGATTTTGTAATAAGCCCTCTGTTTCTCTTCTGCTGAGCTCCCTGACTTTTTCTGCACAGACAGAACCACAGAAAAGCCTAGTATTAAATGTCTGCCCGATTTTGCTTGCTATGTCCTTTCACCATGGATCCCTCTCCATGCAGTGAACATATGGTTTCCTTCTTGTGAATCCTTGGCAGTGCACCACATAGGCTGCCAAACAGTGTATGCAATGTCTGATTCTGTATGGTCAAATTCCACACCCAAATTCTATATTCCTACAGCAGCTCTTCTGGATGCCTGAACAGCTATTGTTCACACATAGGTATATCACAGGCACTCTGCTGGTCCATGTATGAGCAAAGTGACTATCACATCACATTGTATCTAAATGCTCACTGCTGAGTTTTTGTCAAAGTGTATGCACATGATTCCTCTCTCTATGTCTTGATGCTAATATTTTGGCAATAAATATGGAAGTATAATATAAATGTACATATAAATATATAACCATATGTATGAAAATGTATGTATGTGTTGCTTCCTGAAAGCTGCGTGGAGAAGTCAGTGTAAAGGCTTTGAGTGTGCTCCATCCCAGCTATGGTAACAGACTACGTGTGCTGGATGTCACAAACAGGGGAAATCCATGCCCCCTACCTGTGCACTGTTAGTATCAACCTTCTGCTGATACACAGTGGTGATTCATGGGAATTAGATTGTACTTCTGAGTCCTAGAATTGCTGTCAAGTTGCGGACTCACCCATGTAAGATAAGAGTCTCAAATAGGAGTAATGTAGGTTACTGGTTTTCCCAAGTTTATTCTATGTATTGTGACTTTTCTCTGTTTATACAATAGATTTTCAAGGTAAAAATCATTGGCTAGTATTCACGTCTGTGAAGTATTTTATATCTGGACTAGACTGATACATGAATAATGATTGAATTCTGTTCTTCTTGGTGCTGACAAAATGTACAAAAGGGTTGCACATAGAGAAACTACAGAGAATAAAAAGGGAAAGGGAGCTTTAGAAAATTATAACATGAGTGCACTTTAACATTAATATAAAGTAATTCCATAGTGGTTGCTTAGCAAATGCTGGATTTTATGGGATTTACAGCAGAAGTGGTTCTTAAAGACAGATGTGAAGAAAGGTGAACAAACATAATGATTTTAAAGCTTGAACATAAAGCCAGGTGTTGGAGAAATTGATTGTGGAGAAATAGGTATGTGGGAATTCTTGGCTGATATGGCTGAAATTCTTAGAATACTGTTGGTACCTTTGGGAAGGATAATATCTTAGTGACAGTGTAAGAAGTGCACTTTGCTATTTCTGTACTTATAGAAACAGTTGCAGTCAAAGTATTTTGTTAATGGTTTATAAATTAAACTCTGTTTAGCAAAATTAGTTTTGACAAGTTTTTCTTCCTAAAAACATTACACTGAAGAAAAGGCCCATTTTGAAACTCTGCCTGTTACAGACCTGTCAGCAAGGCTATTAATGGAAACAACACCTTTCTGATGAGGCAACATTTTATTTTTAACATACTGAAAACCACTGAAATCTTAATGAATGAAAACAAACTGTCTGACTTTTCATTTGGATTGGGAGTATGATTTTTGTTTTATTGGTTAACTGGTTTTGCTGACTATACTAATAGAATTACCATTACAATTACAGGAAATCTATAGTTGTGTGTGTATATATATATATTTTCCTTCTCAGATACTGGAGAAATTTTGATAGTATGAGTGCCTTTTAACTACATAGAAGGACATAGTGCTGGCTACAAATGCATGATCCAGCTCTAACTATGTTAACTCTGTCTGTGATATGACATCCACATTTGCAGAGGCTAATAGGAACTGCTACTCAGAACAGCTAGTGAGGGTGATCTGAATGCCTAATTAACAGAACTGTAATGTTGGGGTTTTTTGTAGCAGAAGTTAGTTTTTGCAGTTAACTCTATACACCACTGCACTGGGTCATGCAGATGTAGCTGTTGATTATGTTACAATCTTGACAATACAGAAGACGTACAGAGAAAAAGTCTGAATGGTGTGCTATCTGGTTTCCTTTCACAGCCCCAGGTAGCAACAGAATTTTTTTACCTGCTTCCCCTTGTCGGTTCAGTTTCTCTCAGTTAGACTTGTACCGTCTTGGGCAGGAATGATAGATGTAACAATGCTGCAAAATGGAGTAACACAGGCTGACTCTGCTTAGGAATCAGAACGAATTTGAACACAATCCTGAAAGGACCACCTGAGTGATAGCACTTAGGGGCTCACTTGTCAGCACACTGCCTGATGTACCTAAAGAGCCAACTGCAGTCACTCAGAAGGGAGCTGCGCTGTGTCATGTGGACATGTCACCTTGGGCTGGCAGAGCAGTGTGGAGGGCTTTTGTACTGTGCTCTGCCATCTAATGTAGACATCCACTGCGTGCCTTGTGCAATGGTACAGCTCTGAACACAGTGTCACCACTTTGATAATAATGCATGTTGTTATTATTCCTTCTCTGCTATGAATATGGTTCAGTTTTCTTTCTTTTTGATGGGAAAGAAAGCAGATGTGCTTGAGAGACTCTATAAACTTGACAAGGCAGTTAAAAAAAGGAAAACACAAGCAAAATAGGAAAGCAGATGAAAGAATGCACAGAGGGGAGTAGGGATTTTTGCAGCTTAACATCTAGTTTCAGATCAAGCTACTGCTTGTCACCATGTTCCTTCCTGCACTATTAAACACACAAGAGTAACATCACATTTTCAGTCTGTTCTTAAGGGGTTTGAGTCATGCAGCATTTGAAATCAGGTGGTCAAACTCAGTGCCTTGTGTAGAAAACATCCCAGTGCTCCAGTCATTTTTTCTATTAAGGCATTTTCAAATTAAATACATTTGAACAAAATCTGATGCAACTTTGTGAAATGTCAGCACATAGAGGAGCTGACAGCTATAGGGTTATCATCTAGGGAGCACTCATTGATAACTTTCCCTTGATTTGATGCTAAAGAAATTAGCCCATCTCATAAAATGTATTTGTTACTTGAATTATTTAGACTAAATCCAACTAACTGATGCTAGTTGAGTTACTATAGAGTGCTAGGCTGAGTAGGAGTATCCATGAGGGAGAAGAACACATAAAGACATTGTCCAGATGCTTTTTATTAAGTGATTTACATATAAGAGAAGGAAAAGGAGATAAAATTAAATATTGATGTTGTCTTGACTGATCTGCAACCCTAGCAGGGGAACTCATGTTTTATGTTCCCAAGTAATGTTTTGGGAAGGAGGCAGGAGTAGCTTCACTCTTCACACTGGTGATTGTGCAATATGAAAACTATATATTGTGCTGTATCCTACAGAGCTGACATGCGAAAAACACGTGTCTTGTAGAGCCACAGGAGCCCCACTGTCAGCAAGATAAGCATGAGCTGATAAAGATTCAGAGAAATATAACTCAGCCTAGCTCTGAGTGTGGTTATTTTGATTTTTCCTATTTCTCATAAATGATCCTATTTTATATTCCAAATACCTGCCCACTATAATTTAATTTGAAGAGAAGGATTTTTTTTTTTTTTTTCTTCTTCTGTCTTATTAGAAAGATTTAGGAAGTTAGAGATATTGCCTTTTGGAGATTGCACTTAATCAAAGGTCTCTTGCTTGTATAAAGAAGAAAGATGTTTCATTTTTCTTTTATAGTTTTTGCAGATTAACTAAGTCAATCAGATGTTATGTGAGCATATGATCCAGCACACAGGGTGACTGTGGAGTAAGGCAATAAATATGCTTCATCAGGAAAACCGCAAAAGTACCACACTAGGATGTTTCCTTGATCTGCAGTATACCTCTGTATCAGGAAAATATGAGGAAGTGTTCACTTCCTGGCTACCCCAGAGAGATACAGATAGACCAGAAAAGCAAGATGAAGAACTTAACGTACTATGTACACCCCAGTGTCTGCTACAACACACAAGGTTTAGTTGTCAAGTAACTGAACTGTGTGGCATGCCTGTTCCTTGTGCTCCTGATTGTCTTGGTTTGGGACCTGCCTGGACCATGCTGCAGCTTCCTTGAAGGTCCTTTCTAGAGCGCTGGTTACATGGGAGTGAGGAGGGGGCAGGATGGTTGGCTCGTAGGGTCAGGTGGAAGCAGCTGAAAAGCACTCTAGATGATTTAGACCTAGGGTGTGTTGGTATGAAGGCACAAGTCCATATAGGTGGAATAGTACAGCGTGTTGACACAGAAAGATGTGTTATGTCACTTACAGGAGAAGAAAAGTCTCCTAAGTTCATGGGCATGCCAGGTTCCAGTAACTATGTTTCTTGAGACAGCAATTCTAAAATAATCAATGAATCATTCTCACTTAATCATATAAATATGTTTTAATTCTTATATCCATTGCAGTCCCCTTCTGATGACAGTTTTACCAGGTATTTCACCTGTGTGTGTGCCCTTGGCACTAGTTTCACACAGGCTGTGGAAGTGACTTAACATGCTTACTAGAGGCTTCATCTCTCATCTTCTTGCTATAAGCCAGCTTTTCATGTTACAGAGCCAGCTGTGCTACACTTTACATCACCATCCTTACAGCAGGACCAGGGCAACTTACAGCTCCATGAAAGCTACCATAAATTGTTTTGCACTAGTCAAAAGCACTAACTGTGCTGGATATCAAATATTTGTCCCACAGTGTTCTCCAAGTTCTTTCTTTTCCATGTTCGGTTTTTTTGTTTTGGTTTGTTTTTTGGTTTGTTTTTTTTTTTTTTTTTGCTTTACATCTTGGTTTTAGTGACAGATCTCTGCTGTCAATTCTCTTCAGTGATTATTTTGTTAGTTTTCCAGAATAAGACAGTAGAGAGGAATATACATTTAAGTATGTGACTGCCATTCATTATTTCTTTCATTTTGAATTTTGAAATTGGGGGTGGGAATTACATCTTTTTTGAAAAGGTTATTAAAATTAACTTTTGTGTATATTCTAAGTGTTTTTACAAATGTAGTCTTGAAGTAAAATGCCAAATATCCTCTACAATTGTAAATTAATAAATAGTGGTTGTATATATGTGCTTTAATTTGAATAAGTAAAAGGTTTCTTATTTGCAATTAGTACAATGCATCCATTCTGCTTCAAAAGTTATTTTAAAAAGCCAATGTATAGTGATGCAAAAAAAAAAAAAAACCAACAAAAAACTTGACTGAAAGTATTAAGAAAAGGTTGCTTATGATAATTAATCAAATGTCTCTGTATGTGAAACAGATCTTCCCTGTAACAAGTATCTAATTTTTTTAAAAATTGCTTTAAGATAGATAGCAGTGCATTTAACAAAACCCAAAAACATCATGAAAGAAATCAATTTTAAAAAGTTAATAATAACTAGTCTCTTCTTCCAGCATTTATTTAGTGTAAAGGGTATTTGTCTGTACATTTAACAAAACCTTACGTAAAAATTTGAAAAAAGCGATCTGTAAATTCATAGCTTCAGCCAGCCTATTCTGTGTCTTGTGTACACAAGTACTTGTTCTGCAGAAGCATGAAGCTCTGAAAACAAGTGTTGCATGACCAGAATACATTTGAAGAAAGCTGATCTTTGTGTTGTGCCAGATATATTGGTGGGTAAGAGATAAGCATCCCAAGTGTGACTGTAGTAGAGGCACTTTTTTAAAGTTATGCTTTATCTGCAGTACATTTCCACAAGTAAAAAAGTATGTATCTAGTAAAGCTCAGCTCTCTTTATTAAAATACTTCTTACAGTATAAGCCCACCTTAGATACAAGTAAACCAAAGTAATATGATTTTACAAATACAAATTTATATGTCCTGGTCCTGTCTCTTATACTATTCAAATCACCATCATTTTGAAGCACAGATACATTAGGCTAAAATGCGTGTCATTTTCTTAATGCTGAATTTTGAAGTTTATAATCATAAATGTTTCTATTTTATATGAGGGTGGAATAGAAGAAATAAGCTCCATTTCTTTAAGTGTAACATCTATCAATTCCTGATCAAAGATCCAGCTCCTTAACACTATCTCTCTAGTTGAGTAAAATTACTTTCAAAGATACTGTTAAATGCATGTAGTAATCTTCAGATTTGCCATTAAGCAACATTTCATAATGTTAAAAGGATTCAAATAATAACAGTAGAAGATGAAGTTTTCTTTCTGGGTAATGCTCAGACTAACTGTAATAATGTTTCTACAGAATTATATATTTATTTATATGAATAAAGCAATAATAATATAAAAATATAATATATAACTATATAAATATGCTTTTAACCGGTATCTAATTATTCTTTTTAACAGAGAGGATTGCATGGGGGAAATCAAGTCTATTTGATAAATGTATGTGGGTTTTTTTCATAATATAACCAATTCATTTTTTTCAGTGTTACACCTGCTTATATTGATGTCATTGAAGCAATATTAATTGAACAATGTGCATGATCTTGACAGTGGTTAAGATTCAGTGACAGAGCCCATTGCCTATGCTGCTGACTAACAACGACTTACTGTTTCTTTGCATTGTCCAGCACTCTGCATCCATCTGCTTTTTGTACATTTGCTATGCAAATCGTTCAGTGTGTCTGTGTAGTTGTGACACACTGAACACTTAATACTAACTAGCATTAGTATTAAGGAACATCTCAGAAAAACTTTCAATGCCTGACAACAGTGTGTAGGAGAGTAACAGAATGTAAGCAGTCTGAGAGAATGTTATTCAAATAACCCATTCTGAGTGAAAAGCTCTTTATTTTCAGTTTTGGCAAAGCTGGAGAGGTGTTAGTAACCAGTATTTATGGTAGAAAAATGAACTGCAATCAAACACCAGAATACCATAGCACTAGGCTTTATACAGACACATGATAAATACTGCCCCAGTCTTGAGGACTTTATAGTGAATTAACATTCTCTCTTCCCTACATCACTGAACAAGAATCTATTTGCAAAGGTCTTTCTACAGTAGAGTTTGTTAGCTTAAAGATAGGTCTTTCCCTAAAGTAAAAAGATTTATATTTTATAACCCTCTTAGTGCTCTTAATGGCACTTACTATATTCTCTTGCAGAGAATATAGTCCTTCGGGCAAAATGTAGAAACTTTTATTTTAGTTTTGCTATCTCCCTTCATTTTATTTTGTAACTCTTTGTTCTCTCATGTCTTGATTTTAGTGGTCAGGATGTCCTATAACTACATACACACCAAGGAAGAAACTGGTTTATTCTTTAAATTATCATGTTATGTTTGCTATTATAAAAATAGATGAATATAAAATTTCAATACTAAAAAAACTCCACAAAACCCCAATGCCATGGTTGTGCTTCTGCATCTGTACTTTTTTTTTTTTTTAATAAGCTGCTTGGGTTCATATGCACAAAGAGTAACATATTGTGGCTTTCAAGAGGATACACTGAGCAGAGCCATCTAGCTCAGTTCCCAGAAAACAGAGGGGAGGGAGTTAACATTTACAAAGTGTTTCCTAGAAGCCAAGGCACCTGACATAAAGGAGAGGTGCGTAGTGGATACCTAGCCATGTCAGAAACGCAAACCTCACTGGACCTACCTTACTTCCATATCACAGGAGAATGGGTTGTTCCAGCATGAACAGATTGTTCATGAACAGAGGCATAAACTGACTTTTAAAAGTCCTACTTGTATTTAGAATTTTTACACTTAAAATGTGTTTAGTGCTCTTCCGTGTTCAAGATGGTGATGTGACATGGTATTCTTCTTTAAAGAGTGATATAGTGCTTAGGTAAAACTGGAATTCAAAGGCCATCATCATTTACTTAATTTCCTGATACACTACCCTGGTCTTTGCCTACAGTACCCTGGTTTTTTGCCTGATTTTAAACCTTAAATGAATAGGGAGGGCTGTGTGATATCTTGTACATAAAAGGCAAATATTTGCTGTTAACATCTAAAAATTTGAGTTGCTGACCTCAGCAGGATGATTAAGCTCCTTTCTCTGGCTTCCCAAGCTAAAAAAAAAGACAATTCCTGTTGCATTGTTTTCTACACAGCTTTGGGGAGCATAAAAAAAAAAACAAATAAGAATCTAATTTGTTATTCTGATATGGGAAAACTTCCTTGAAGGAAAGGGCTCTACATTTCAGCCCATGTTCCTCAAATCACTTAAATAAAATGTGTTGACTAAAATATACAAACAGTGAGGGATGCTTTACTGGTAAAATATCTTCCCGATTGGATTAGGTATTTCTACTCTCAGACTCTATTAATCTGAATTCTTTGTTATATTGTTATGGTGAAACAGACAATTATGATTTCTCCACCCTAAACAAGTGTAATAATCACAGATTTTGGATGGATATTCTGGTCAGTAAGGCCAATGGAGGCACATTTTTCCACTGCTTCCTGTAAGGGAAGTGATGCATTTTTCTGCTATTTTTCTGCTATTTTATCTATCAGAAGTGAAATATCGTAAAATATGAGGCTCACTTGGATCCAAAAGAAGACCTAAGTAGTGACTGAAACACCATGAGGCATTATTTATTTTGCTATGTAAGCCAATAAGTGTGTACTGTTGGCATTACATACCAAAACCAACATGCATTTTGTAGGTTATTTTTACATCTAGATGGAAATCTCACAGTTAGGATTTTAAGGGAGAATTAGGTAAAAAAAAAGAATTTCTGTATGGACCCACTTTGGGGCTTGTCAGGCAAAAAGTTGAAGGTTTTGGGTAAACAAGCATTCTGTTCTAGCAGCTTGCTTGGGTCTAGAAGCCAAGGGAGACAGAGCCAAGACATCTGTCTCTTGATGACTGAACTAAACAGAATGGCACTCCCTGTACAGCCAAAAGGATTGGTATAGTTTATACTGTACCATATACTGTAGCAGGGTAAAGCAATTGCTCTCTAAAAAAGTCTTTGTGAAACAATAGATTTAAGCTTTTAGCTTTAAGCTAACATACGAAACAGTAGATACTTGTCAAAATCTAAAGCACAACATCTGCATACTTGACAGTGTAGCAGGCAGTCTGGAAAAGTTATTTAATTGTTCACTTCATTATCTCCATTTATACCTGATACAAAACCAGTTACTCGCAGAGATTATATTTGATCATAGAAACCACTATTGTGCCCATCCTGGACATATTATTGTATCTATATGAAGAAATTATGGCAAACTCGATGTGTCTTTGTGGGAAAAAAAATAAGAGAAATTATAGCAATTTTCCTGAAAAAATAATATTTTTTCACACTCACTATTGTCTTCAGCTCAGCACTAAAGCATTTTTTTGTAAGGGAAACAAGTAAGTGATAGTTTAAAAGTACAGGAATTCTTACTCTAGCAGAAAACACAAAACAGAATTAATATTCTTATTTTACATGCTTGTCTGGCTAATGTTTTGTAAATAATTAAAGACTAAGCATAACTTATATTTTTTCTGAAAATGAACATTGATGATCAACATTTCAAAACCACCAGTAATTTTTAATATGTGTTGTTTTCCCTATGGGAGTTCTATACATACAAGTTTTATTTGTTACTGGCTTCTATTCTCCCACTTACTAGTTTCTCAGAGAACAATATGGAGCAATTGACCAGCTATGAAATGTACCACAAAGAGTTCATATACTGTTAAAAATAAGTTGTTTGGTTTTTTTTTTCATACATTGCTAAATGCTTTACAGTTGAGGATAATTATACATGTAGTCATAGGAAAAGAGAAACAACTCTCAACAAATACTTAAATGAGTAATTTAAACACACTTGAACTTGATTAATCTAACAAAGACATCAAACTTCTCAGGATCTGCAGCCTGTTAAATATCAGAATATCTCTTCAAGTGTACTTGCTGATGATACATAAAGTGAGATTAAACCCATAAAATAAAAAACATTTTACAGCAGATTAATTACTTCTGTGCATCACAGATATTTTTGGGTTAAATTTTTTCCTGGATCTCAGTATTGCCAAGTACATGAAAAATCAGCTGAGTGAAAATAAGTTGAAAGAAATAGTGAGCAGTAATCAAAAGCTTGTTTGGTCTCAAATACCTGATTCTTTTAATGCAGGTGTATGTATCAATTTCATCAATAGCACTAGAATAATGTTGGTGCCAGAAAAAAACCAAATTAAATAAAGTAAAAAGTTATGTAGCCTGTAAACTCATAATTAAAAAAAAAAAAAAAATAACCATCAAAAGCTAAAAACAAAGGAAAAGAGCTGGAAAAAAAAAAGCTAAAATAAGACTAACACGCTAACACACTGCATTGTATGACTCTAGAAGATAAAACAGCGTGTTATGTAATTTTAAGAAAAAATTACATTATGGTTAAATTTTGCTGTCCTATTATGGCATATGCATTTTCACTATGCAGGAAGTTCAGAGAAGGACTGATTGTATGTGTATATGACAGAGGTGTTTACTGTTGATGAAAGATTACAGAGTTAAATATGTGTATCTATGGTAGGTAATAATTAGAGAACAGAAGGTAAAGGAATAAATCTGACCTAAAAGGTATAAAAAGCAAAAGAGCAAATACTTACATTATAATGTAAGAACAATAATATTAAATACAAATGAATAATAAAATGTGAACTGACAGTTAAAATCTCATTTTCACAATAATAACACTTAAATGGAATAAAGTATTACTCCTTTGAAAAGTAAAATAATGTTAATGTAAAAGAAGTAAAAACTTGTTTTCCCTAAAACCACTGACATGGCTGGCTTGACAAGGATTGTGCATTCACTTCAGTTTTTCACTGATAGCAGGATGTTCTAGAGGTATATCTTAGTTTCTGTAACAAGGATTTGCACTGCAGCCACTAGTAATTGCTGTGTCTGTAATAGCTGCTAATAAAATTCTGGGTTTAGCCAAGATAAGCCTAGTGAAGCCAATGGACTGGCTCTAAATGTACATTCGTGAAAATTACACTTAGTCCTCAGGTACTTCTGCTCTTGTGTCTGCTTCAGAAAATTCCATAGTGAGGCCAAATGGTGCCTTATAGCTGAAAAACCCCATAAAATCCCAAAGGTTCCTGGAACAGTAAGTTCACTGTCAAAATTTTCATGTGAGGCATCCAGCATATGGATAACAGCATGAGGCTTTTGGCAACAGCTTCGAGCAAGACACATTATGCTGGGTTAACGCTTGCTTGTTAACAAGTATACATGTCTCATGGAAGACATTTTTCTGCCCTGGCACATGACAGTTTGCTTATGACTGTAATTAGTGAGAAACAATGTTCACTACCTGGTTATTGTTCTCTCTAATGTTTACACTTTGATCATATTTCATCCTACCTAGTGTTGGTGTGGGATGTTTTGTCTATATAATACTCCTTTCCTCCAGTATTCCATTTCATTACTAATATGAATCTAAAGTCTCACTCTGTGTTTATGTGAACAGGGTGGCAGAAGCAAGAAATACACAGGACAAGATCAGTGTTACTACAAATCACTGAAGGCAGCATGCAGGCTTCAGTGTGAAGAAATCAGAGCAAGATTTTTGTCGCAAGGACATAAGCTCTGTAATGCCAAGCAACACTGTGACTTAGCCATGCTGCTTGCAGATACTTTAAGTGAACCTAAAACAGCCTCTCAGGGTGAGTCTGCACCCCAGACAATAAATTAATTAATTTGGAGTAGTATGTTTTTGTCAGTAGTACCTGAGTTTGTCTGCTTTTCAATTTTATTCAAATTAGTTCTGAGTTATATCCACTGCAGTGCTGAACAGATTTTCCTTAGACAAAAAACTTTATTTGTATTTTCCAATGTCAGTAGAAACCTTTGTTATTCACTGTCCATAATTCAGTGAATAAAAGGTGGACAAAAGAAAACATGCAGTACTTTGAAGAAAGGTGTCTTGCTACTTGCTAGGTGTCTGAATCTGTGCGATGCAAGCAGACCTCAAACGTGATGAGCAATAGCCTTCAGGAATGGAGAAGTCATCCTGCACTGTACTCAACTCAGGGCTAGGCAATATTTAATTCAGTCAACGCCATTACAGACCTCTTAGAGTGCATTATGAGAAATGAGAAGTTGCTTTGTAAGGGCAAAGTTATACTTACAGAACACATTTATTTTTTAGCAATCAAGAGTATTTTTATACTCTGAACTGTAAAAGTTTGTTCACTGTCAATCTCCTTGACTGTTGAAACAGGTATTTTGTAATACTAAGACTGTGTCTTCTGCAAAACACAATGCTGAGTAATATTTACCCAGGGCTGGATGGTAGTCCTGCTTCTTTGCATTACTGTTATTGCAGTGGTGCAAAGAGGAATTATTCCCATATTATTTACTTCTGGGGCTATAATTGGAAATATGCCCCCTACACGAGTTAGATCAAGGAATTTAATGATGTTTCTTCCACATGTATCAGAACAGGTTTTGATAATACATAACAAAATGAAAAAAATAACTGGTTTTCTTCAGATCTCTTCTCTAGGTTTAAAACAAGGTACTAAGCCAAAACAAAGACAACCTAGTTTAAGTCCATAAAAGAAAAAGTGTTTTGTTAATCATCTGTTATAAATGAAACACCAAGGGTATTTACACTCAGAAAGTCAGGCCAAGATCTCATCTCTTTCTTGTTTGTTTCATATTAAACACTAATTAAATACTTTGTTATTATTTATGAGAGAGTATTCCCCACAGAACACTTCTTCCATACCTCATTATGCTGGTTATCCACCTCAATAATTTGACCTGTGGAGTAAAACTTACAGTTTCCTTAAGTCTTCTTTTCCAACAACCTAAATGGAGGACAAGCAAGCAGACCCCTGATTCCTTTCCTTTCTCATAGGTTTAAATTTTTGGTAATGATAATAAACATTAAATATTGTGATCTTATATCATGCAAAAGCCTAGTAGTTCTTGAGATCTTGTGCCTTTAAGAAAAACAAAAGCAATCAAACAAATACAAGAGACATTATTGCATTTAGGTATTTTGGAAGTTAGAAAGACTTTCTATTTTAAGGGTTAGACAATGAATATGAAAACTGTCCAGTCTTTGGTTTTGCTAGAACATTTTTGTTTGACCTTGGACAAGTTGCTTGCCATTTATGTACTTTAATTCCTAATAGCTAAACCAATGATAACAGTTCTTCCTTTCTTTCACCCTTTGAATGCTTACCTATTTAGATCACAGTGATCTGCAGCTGAGGAATGTCATTTGCTATTTACAGAGTGCTTCACTAATGGAGTATTAGTCACTTCTAAATTTTTTCAGTTTTTGCTTGCTAGTTCTCCAAGTGCCAGGCTGCTTTCCACAGAAACCTTGCCACCCATTACAACTGTGAAGTGCAGATTACTTTCTGCAAACTCATTCCTACAAAAGCTATCTGCCTTTGTGTGGGACGACTTCAAAGCCAGACAGAGCTCCCTTTACAAATGACTTTTGTTGCCTGTTTGGTGCAATCACCACAAGGACAAATGGAACTCATGGAGATCCCAAACCTATACCCGAGGCAGCTATACCTTTTGAAGTGTGCTTAAAACTAAACACAGGGGACATCTGAGATTTATCCAGGGAGAGCTCAGTATGGAAGGATAGTTATTTTAGCACTGACCTTGCCATGGGAATAGTACCATGCCCCAGTGCAAACACTGCCATAGGATCTTCCAGATATTAAGAGTCTGTTTTTTAAATCCAAGATTCTGCCTAAAAGCTGTAGAAAAACTCCATATTTGCTCGTTTTTGTTCTTTAAAAAAAAAATAAATTAAAATCTTCATATTGTATGTAAAAGATCCATGTTACCATCCTGTTAAAGTACATACCGTGAAACATTCACACATCCTAGAAAAAGCCCAGAACTTTTCTATATTTTCTTCTCTTTCTCTTTATCCAGGCGTGCCTCCCGCGGCGGGTTCTCCATCAGCTTCTTCAGCACCAGCGGGAACATGTCCTGTTTTTGGAGGTTTTAATAGCACTGGAGAACATTTTTGCTCTTGGATAGCTGAGTGGGTTTTCAAAAAGTTCCTCAAGGTGAGACACAGAATGACAATACTGGTGATTCACAGGGAAAACAGAGTTGATTTACAAATATAACTCAAGTTTTAACGTTAAGAAATGTCTTATTTATAGATCGGTTTTAAGCAAAGATGAAGCACTGTGTGAATTTATCTTCCTTTTAAATGTTTCATCAAAGAAAATTTAAAGAGCACCTGTCATGATATTTGGTTTCTTTGGTTTTTCTTAATTGAAATGAAGCTACATTCCTTTTGTTTACAACCTGCTCATTAATACATACTGGTAAATAAAATAATTAAAAACTACCAGTGGAAAAATGGCCTTAGGCTTTGCCTGCAGTATATGTAATGGTAACTACTGAGTGTTAAGGCACAAACCCAAAAGTGAAGTTTTTAAAATATATATTTTTAGATGGATTCATCAGTGAAATAGAGTAGCACTCTAACCCTGGAATCTTAAAATTGAATATAACATGCAAATGTTAAGGTCTTCTGGCTCTTAATGTCTAAAAATTCCTGGGGTAATTTATGTCATTTTTATCAGCTCTCAGTATAAGGTCATATTTGGCAGCACTGTCATGAGTGAGAGGCCTGAGAATTGTGGCACCAGCTTTTCCTTTTCTTACATCCTGTCCCTTTTATAGCAGCTTGGCTTAGAGACAGAAGGAAAACCGAGTCTCTTTAAAGGGAATTAATGACTGTTCTTCCATGAGGGCAATTCTGAGGAGCAAAATGTCATATTATCTTATGTAAATATGTACAGGTCACTCAAGACTGTAAAACTACATCTGTGGTTTAACAGACATATTTTAATTTAACCATTTACATTAAGCAAGACATCACTAATTTTTCTTGTCACCAACATCTTATTAAGCATTGTACAAAAATTATCAATTAATCCTTACAATGTCTCTTTGTAGATACTTAAGTTTGAACACACTCACTGTGCAAAGCCCAATTACCTAAATATCCTAGAATCATAGAATCATTTAAGTTGTAAAAGACCTTTAAGATCAAGTCCAACTATTAGCCTAACTCTGCTAAGTCCACTGCCAGACCATGTCCCAAAGCACCGTATCTACAGGACTTTTAAACATATCCAGGGATGCTGATTCAACCACTTCCCTGGGCAGCCCATGTCAGTGCCTGATAACCCTTTCACTGAAGAAATTTTTCCTAATATACAAACTAAATCTCCCTTGGTGCCACTTGAGGCCATTTCCTCTTGTTCATAAATGAACATCTATGTGTAATAAAAAGTAATGTTTGTTTCTGTTGCAATCACTCATTACTTGGGAGAACAGACTGACACCCACCTCTCCACAACTTCCCTTCAAGTATGTCCTGCTTGATATGGTGAATTTTAATATTTTGATTTGAATTACCCTGAGCATTACAAAAATGCATTTCATTAATGCAACTTTTTCACTCAAGAATTAGGTAAATTGAAATGAAGGCTGCATGCAGTCCACATTTCTGTACTCACAGTATCTATTCACCCTTCTGTCTCTATTTTTCCATTTTCAGATTGGATTTTACTGATTTAGAGATGTTCTTTACATCCTTTGATTTTGTAATAGTCAATTAGTTAAAGGAATTTTATTAATTCCAACAGGTTGTATAACTGTCTCTCAAAAAGAACATTTATGTGTAATACAAAGTAATGTTTGTTTCTGTTGCAAAATGACTTTGGGTTATCTTAAAAAATAAACTTTTCAGGTCTCTCACTATTATGTTATCTAGTTTGTCTTACCATGTTTTTTTCCTTTCTTTTTCTTTTTTTCCTCCTCTAAGATATCTCTCTTGGATAAATTTGTGCTATGTGACAATTGAGTAAAGGAATTCAAATCAGCATTTCCATAAATTATCCACTTAAGCCATTTTAAATTCATGAGTAATGTATGCTGGCTTGAAAGTGATATGTATTAAAATGAGTGAATATGTAGGAATTTTAGGTAACTTTTCAAAAGTTGAAGCTGAGTTAGAAAAGACAAAATGGAAAGCTGATATAAGAGTCTGATTCCTTCTGAAAATTTGAATCTAACTCTGATGTGCACTGTGTATAGATGTTGTGTTAATTGTTTTTATAGCTGTGGATAGTTTCTAGTTTGTATTTGTACAAAGTTCTCCTGAACCATCAGCTATGACCAAGTGGCTCCAGTTTCTCAGTACCTCCATAGCAACTGCATGGGGCCTTTGGGTAGTGGCTGCTGGCAGCCCATATTTCATTAATCTCATCAGACTAAAGGATCACTACATGATGCTTTGTATACAAGACTAAATTTGATATACTTCATATCACACTCTCTCTGAAAGTACTATATGATAGAAGAATGTTTTAGGTTCAGGTGCATTTGTTTCCTAACACAAACTGAGAAAAGAGGAAAGGGGAGGAATCAGTTAAAAGGCAAACAGCTTCAATATCAATGTTCAGATTCAAATTCCAGGCTCTAGTTAAAGAAAAGCATAGTAACGATGCATTACCATTTTTAATTGCCTTTTTTTTTTTTTTAATACTAAATTGACATGAGAGAGAGGTGTCAGTCTTAGTTTGTCAGTGACTTTAATTGTAAAGCATACAGTAGTATTCAGCCATTAAACACAATGTTTGGGATGAGCATAAATGATGCTCTCATTAAAAAAAGCATGTATAGGGTAGAAAGTAAAATGGATAGATGATGGCAAATGAAAACACCCTCACCTTCACTCAGTCAGATGTGAGTGATATACCAACTACAAAATAAAAAAGAAGTCTTGAAAAAAATGTGCTGGTTTGCAAAGTTGCCTTTGTTCTGTGTGTTTGTAATATGCTTTTACAAAGCAGTAGCATCTAAGTGGGCTAAAAAAGTACTTATTTTTATTTAGTCTCTGGCTATACCACATAGTTTACAGCAGAGTACATAGTCTAGTCATGGAAGAGAAAATGGATGATGCCAGAAACTTCTGTTTCAATGTTTAGCAGATGCTTTCATGGAAACTGATTACTGAGGAGGACGATCAGAGAATGCTGACAAAAAAAAATCATGTATTGATGCTTCCGGAGTAAGAAAAAGGTATTTTTGTCACCAAAAAGCCATATGAAATGTCAGTAACTTAGCAGCTTCAGAAAACAGTTTGAAGATTACTTAACAATGCTAAGGCTGGAAAACCACCTCTTGATGTACATGAGAAATGAGACATCCCATGTATTCTCTTCAGCTGTGCAGCTGGACTGTGCTGCAAATACTTGAGAGTACAAGGTTGTACTGAAAATGGAGCTGATGTCTGTGCCTACTTGGCTGATATCACATGCTGTGGCATTTTCTTTAACATCAACTCTATCTCACCCTGGCAGGATTTTGTCTTATACACAGTTCAGAAATAATTTAGGTCCCTTTGAACTTCTGTCTTTGAAATCATAGTGAGGAGCTTCCTTCTGACAAGACAGGTACCTTGTTATGCTGGGATAAAAGAGGGTGTTCACATATCCAGAACAATTTCCATCCACTTGAATAAATTGAGAAAGGCTCTTTTTTAATTCTCTGTATTTTTTTTTTCCTGTTGATGTATGCAAACAAGTCCTTTTTTTCCTAACCTGCTTCAAAGTCCTCACTATTTATGCCATTCTCAGTCAACGGACAGCATTGTAAATAGCTGAGAAATTGTAATAAATGAGATTATATTAATAATGAAATAAGATTGGGAAAAGCTAAAATGAAGAAGTTACACACAAAGCTACTGGCAAGTCATCAAGAGAAGGAATATTCTACTCTATGAATTAAAACAAGTTCAAGGACTCAAAAATAAAACTAGTGGGATCATTTATCAGTGACAGGAATAGGAAACAAGGGAGAAATAAACAGTTTTCAGTGTCTGAAGCTAAAAACAGGATATCATGGATTACCTAACTTTTGAGAGAATTTTCTCTTTTAAAAAATAAAGTCTTCCTCATATTTTACTCACTTGGTAATCACTATGGATATCTGAACTAATTCAGAGAAATAATCTCTACAGAAGAAAAATTTAAGTTTGGAAATATTTAGAAAGCCACCTCTTTCCTCATTGACCTCCAAGTAACATTTCTGCTCTCTTTGTTGGAGTGCCAAACCCATACTGCAGATTTGACAGACCAGTGGTGGTAGTTAGTCTTGAAAATTTTCACGCTCAGCCACTTCCCCTATACCATAGATTTTGGATATGATTAGTAGGAAATATACCTCAAAGGAAAGGTAAAGTCTTTGATCATACTAATAAAAGCCATCAACACTTATTATCTTGCTAGGACAAGTAAAGTTGCATCTGTTTTCAAATTCTGACAATGACTTAATGAAATGATTATTTTCTTTTTGTTAAAAACAGACAGAAAATATCAGTGATTTAAAATGGAATAAAATTTGATTACATTCTACAATGATTATATATTATTAATGATAAAAATACATTCCCTAGCTAGCATTTGTATATTGCACATTTTATTACCAAACACTCCAGTGCTTTGAAATAGAAATATATTATTGAAATAGAATTTAATTAGAAATATATTATTGAAATAGAAATATGTTCTTCTGCAATAAATATAATTTATTAATATGTTATTGATGGAGAAAGAGAAAGAAGGAAGCCAACATTGTCAGCTGCAGCATCTTATCGAGTATACCTCAATGCAGATAACTGAATGTATACTGCAGTTACTCGATATCTGAACATACACAACTTAATCTTAGGTTAGTGGCTACAGATTTTCAGTGCTACAGGAAATTAAAAGTAGCTCAGGTTCATGCTGTAATTCAGAGGCTTCTTATAACTACTTTTTTTCTGGGTCATTTTCATTAGATGAAAAAAGTAATCCAAATCAGGCACACGTTTGATTTCACGTGTACTAGATTCATGTAGAAACCCTTATTATGTAAAAGAGAAATATATCATCATTACACGTTCATGATAAAATCTGAATTACTCTAAAACTCACAGGTTTCTTAAAAAGTTATATAAAATAAAACATTTATCCTTTGCAGATGGTTAAGCCTTTCTCTGCCTCATACTCTATGAACTGGGTAGATGAAAATGCAATTAATGCCTGTTGTTAAAAATTAGTAGAAAGTAACAGACAACTAAAAGTGCAACAAAAGGAGACAAATTACTTCATGAACGTGTTAGAACTAATTCAGAAAACTTAAACACATTTAATTTTTTAAAAATGTATTTCCTTCATTTACCTAACATTTGACATCTACATTTACATATTATTTATAGATAAATAGTATTCCTGCTTCTTTTTTTAAGGAAAAGGAGTTGGTCTTATGGCTTGGGTCTAAAAAGTCAGTTGTGGCTGCATCTTTCTAGAAGGATGATTTTGATCAGTCTACCATAACTGTAGATTGTGATGGGACTGAAGAGAAGACAGTAACAATATACTCTTACAATCAGGCATATGCAATCTTCATCCTAACAGATCTATACTGCCTTGAAGATACTTTTTTTTTTTTTTTTTTTTGAAATGCTGATGGCTGTAAGACAGTAGCTGAATCTGAGAATAACATAAGAGTATTACTCATTTTGCAGTGTTGCATGAAGTTCAAAGGCTCTTATTTTCCATAAAGGTTTATGTTTTTGCACTTCAGATAATTACATAGGGTCATGACTTACTGGGTTATATAGGCAATTTTGGATTTAAACCTACTTCAGGGCTCACATATAAATTAGCCACTTGAATGCAAAGGGTAAAGATTTTGATTAATAGATGGATAAAAGGGACTTTGCTTCCCAGGATTAATAATACTGGTGAACTGTTCTGGAAGAGCTATGTGTTAATATTTGATCAGTCATTTTGTTCCAGAGTGGTTATGGCGAAAAAGTGTTCAAAAGTTACCATCTCCTGTTTATGCTCATAGATTGTTGCTGTCCTTTAACCAGATGTGACCCCACCTCAGCATAACTGTCCATGTAATTGCACCCTGATCTAGTTCGATCAAAATGATAGCATTTTAAAGCCAAACCAGAACATCCATACTGTTAAAATATTCACACTAGCCTGATGAATCAGTTTGATAGAACTGGCGGAGGGAGTGACTGTGTATATATGGTTATTATGGCAAAACAGTAGAGGTTCTTCTATTATTACAGGCTTGAGTAACAGTCTTGAAGAGTTGTACTGTTTTAGTGCAGAGTCTTCTTTTTCTGTGACTCTTAGTGATGCTCAAACAAGTCTTCAGAAAATTTTCATTGTACAGCAGCTATATATTAATCTCAGTAGGGGTCTGCCTTGTATGTATCATTTTATAATACATGTCTACTTGCTATGAGGCAGACTTTTCTATTATTTAGATTGTCTGTGATAGTTAAGGGGTAAATAAAGTACTGTGAGGATAAATCATAGCAAAGTTAAATCATTCAAGAAGCAAATTAATTTTAATAATTTAATTTTTTTTAATGGTTACGTATAGGCTTCTAAATTTATACATAGTAATTTAAGCAAACGAGCTCATTGCAAAAGTACTGAATGCTATTACAATGGCAGTGGAAGAAGGTATTTGTCTGGGGTCACTAAATGAATGGTGTTCATGTGAAGTTGGAAACTGTAGCTTTGCAGAACAAAAGATTGTAGGAGTGAGAACCAAGTAACAGAGCCACTACAAAAATGCAACAGGGGTAAAAGGACATTGAGGCACAGGGAGAAGGTCTTTAGGGGACTTAATGACCCTACAGTATCATGACTGCAAGAAAGCTCTCAGATGTCCTGAATGCACTTTTTGTCTCTCTTTCCCCTACTTTTAATAAATTAATCTTCAAAGGGTTATCAACTCTTCAATCTCTTTTCTGGTATTTGTCATGTAAATAGTAACAGCTATCATACAAAGATAAACTATTTCATTATGGGCTTATTACAATGTACTGAAATATTTTCAAATAAATGCTCGGTAATTAGTTCTTCTAGAACACCACACGATTCCTGTCAAAACTCGGTGTGAATTTGCAAGCAACATATATTTTTCTCCGATGGAATATTAGAAAGGAAAAGAATTTACTTTTTGTTCTCCCATGTGTGGCAATATGTATGGTAGTACGGCAAATCTTTCTGCGGTGGTGGTTTGGTAGGTAGTGAATGAGCTAGGTGTGTCAAATATAATAAAACAGCAGGTCAGATATCAATTATCAGCAAAATGATTCACTGCCAGTAGTAATGAGACATGATCTTCTGCCTCCAGGGTCAAAACCTGGTGTGCAATTTTCTCTTTCTAATTTGAAGCTCTGGGGTCTGGTGGTCTTGGCCCTACATTCATGGGATCTCAGCATTTCACCCAAATTAAATTTAGGGTATGAATGGAAGTAAATTGGTGTAATTCTGGGTAAATTTCATTGAATGTACAATATTTTGAATGATTCTGTTAAGAAACAATAAAACTATAAGTGGCAGAAAATGTTAGAGTCAAACTAAAATCTTAAGTAATTAAAATTATTAGATAATGACTAGGAATGAACAATTTTGATGTGCTGTAAGTGAACTTTTCTTACCTGCCTGACTTATAAGTGACATCAGAAATAATTCTGATGTAGATTTAAGCTGTCCTTGACTACTCTTTTTGACATCAGCATTCAATGTGGTTCTATACTTTCACTCTCTATATAACAAAGCTCAGTTTACAAAAACACTTATGTCTGATTATATACTGCATTTTTATGGATAGAAAAAGCTTAAGAATGATTTTTCCTCTTCATTATAGCTTTCAGATTGGTTGGGATTTTTTTGTTTTTTTTTTTTTTTTTTCCTCATTCCTTCATTCCTCTGTTCCTTTCTCTGTGTCTCTGATTTGGAAGTGTGTGACTTCACAAACATTCCCCTTACAATATTTATATGTATTTGATTTTCTGCAAAATATTTTGGCTTTACTGAAACAGTGAAATGTCTAAGAATAAGCCCAACAGAGTTCTGACTGGGAAATCCTGACCTCAGAACCTAAACCTACTTTTTTTATAAAAGGACCTCATCTGCATGATTTATATAAAACTGTGAAAAATGCGTCCAAATATGTACCATTGCAATACCTAGTAGATGAGAAAATTTACAAGAGGATAAATAATCAGTCCTTGAAAAATCTGATTACAATTGCTTTCAATTTTTATTTTAATATTGTCTTGCACAGCTTTTCAGAAAGCTGTAATAACTGTGATGCCAAGGACAGTCTGGAGTAAGAATGATAGGATTTATTATTAAATTGTGTGCATGTAATTCCACTAAAACGCTAATGACTTTTACATCCTATTAGACCATGGTGGTGAATCAAGTCAAATCACAAAGCTATGGAATTCCAGACTAAAAATAAACTTTA
Organism: Todiramphus chloris collaris; assembly: GCA_025345505.1. Lineage (NCBI taxonomy): Eukaryota > Metazoa > Chordata > Aves > Coraciiformes > Alcedinidae > Todiramphus > Todiramphus chloris. The sequence continues at coordinate 10,904,474 of JANVCC010000035.1, read as the reverse complement.
TCAACATAACAGAGGTTTTATTGCTCATGATATCCTACACATATTGGCTTCATCCAGATACAGTATTAAGGATGACACTAAATGATGAGTTTAGTTTTAGGAAGCTCTGTTTTTCACTTTAATGTCAAGACCTTGATATTACACTAATAAAAATAATTATATAAAGGAGAACATTTAAGTACTCATGACTAATTATTTTACCAGTATAATGAGGAGTATACTTATGTACTGGTAACTCCATAGTAAAGCGATTTTACAAAGATGGTGACAGAAAGGCAACTAAATTGTCTGGATGAAAGGTTGAATTAAAATATTCTTTATTCCATGTTTTGTGAACTAATATTTAAAATTAGAACTTTTATAAGCAGAGAACATTTCTTGTCTATATGAGTTAATGGATTTTTAAGGCAGTGTTCATATAAGACAGGAAATATTAATGCTCAAGTATTCCTAAGTCCATTGAAAGAAAAGTGTTTTATACTGCTCAGAATTGGAGTTCTATCTGTGTCTTATCTCAAAACCTTGTGAACTTCATACTGTTACTTAAATTACCTTTTCAGGATGTAAATTTATGAATATGATCAATTTAAAAATGGGAGACTTTGATTACAATTATTTTAACACATACTTCTGAAAATTACCCTGTTGAAGAAACACTAGACATTTATTTTGATAAAAGAGGAGGGCAGACAATTCTTTTTTTTGTGCCATTTGACTCTCAAACTAAAAAGGAAATGAATTGTAATTTAACTCTTTATAAGTTTGAAAGAGACCTTTGTAATTATCCTTCTGTATATTGACTTCAAAGTTTAGTTTTGTAAAGGGAAGTGGAAGTTGAAGGTGGATGAGATTTGCTGCAATGCTTCCAGATCCAATGAAGATTTTCTGCTTTAGAAATCCTGACACAGCCTTTGCTCATGGACATTAAATTTAGGGTGGTTGTTCTATTAATTTATCTACATTTCCAAAATAACAGTAGAGCACCCAATCTTTTTATTACTAAGACCAGATTCAGAATTTTAACTCTACATTTTTTTAACTCTTTTTTTTTCCTATTTGAGTGCTGCATACTTACAGCATATAGCATACAGCATACTTCATTAGCAAGGTTAAGAACTCTAGATCCGTGTGATCTTGCAGTTTATTTTATTTATATCCTTCAGTATTAAATAACAAATAATAAAACTATTATTAATTCATGCTTAAAAGTTGTTAAAAAGCAGTTTTGTATAAAAATCACAGTCACACTAGTGCAACCCTTTGTGGAAGGAAAAGTATTTGCAAATGCAATGTTGAAAGCACTGCTATTGCAGGTTTCTAAGACCTACACAATATGTGTAATGGCCTGAATGAAATTCTGAATTATCTAAGATGACAATACTGTAATAATTACTTTGAAATTTTGTAATTACACAGAACATAGATAATTTGACTCCCACGTTCCTTTTGGTTCTGTCAGACTGCAGTATCTTGCAGTCTGGACTACAAATATCCATAAGGAGTTAACTATAGAGGTCTGTGGGGAGCAAATCTTTACAAATGTTTTCTAAACATCAGCACGCTTTAAAGCAGATGTTTTCTGCATGCACAATACCATCCTCATAGACACTCTAACCTCAGCAAATGAATTGGCAGTATATACAAGCACAAACATTATTAATCAAAGTGACAGAGAAACTTCCCGAAAATTTATTTTCCTTTTCAGCTTAATTTTTAGAAGAGATATACAAGGAGGTCTGCTGTATTTTGGTTTTCTTCTTTTTTATGCACAGCAATCTTATAAAGATCAGTCAGGAAATCTTTTGTAACAAAGCACTAATAACAAAAATTAATGTTCTACAGTTTCTTAGTAACAGCCTCATTTCCTCTTTCTCCACCCTACTCTCAGTGAAAAGGGCAACATAAAATTCTTTAGGCATTGCAGACTTTGAGTGTAGAGGATGGTTTTCAGAAAATCAGACCTGCTAGAGCTTCAGAACAGCAGAAGCACTATGTGACACTGGTTTTAGATCCCTGGGGTTCCTCTTTGCATTGACTGCCTTCTTGCTTCCATATCAGCATTCTGGCATCTCTCAGGTCCAATGTGGAGACAACATCCTATACTTGGCTCCTGAAAGCTATTGATTTCTTGATTTCTCAGACTTGTGTTTCTAACTGATCTCAAAGACATTCTCTCTAAAACAGATGCAAAGCTTGAATAAAGATACTTCTGTGAAGAGAAATACCAAGAGGAATCAGATTTTGAGCATATTACTGCAGATCTTCTTCAGATCGTCTGAGGTAAAAGAGAGCACAGGATATTTAACAAACTTTTTGAACATCTATATTTGATACTGTCTTTGAACTGTCCCTTCCAAGAGATTATTGTAAAGAACTCAGTATAACAGCATTTCATGGTTATAGAACTCTGTTCCTTAATTGTTACCCAGACATCTGTGTCAGGGGACTGGCGAGGCTTTCATGGTTCTTATTCTGATGGGCAAATTACACCCATAGCAATTTATTAGTACTTACTAAATTCCAATATCTTGATTTCCTCCTCTGTTAAAATGAATTGTGTAATAATGATTTTTTTTTTTCCCTACCTTCATTTCTTTTCAGGGGTTTAGTAGTGTATAGCTTCACAAGGCTTATCTCCCCTGTATTTGACATCTTCTTATTATATCTTTAAGCTAGTTTAATGCTCTGCCTGCCTGCTCTTCTCAATACACTTATTATCGATGATAGGTGTAATAGAAATAGTGTTACTTTTGAAAAATGGCTGGACATTTTGTTACTATCATTTCAATGAGAAATAGGAGTTTGTTTAATGCATATGAAAAATACCAGCATAAAGATCAAAAGGGATAAAAAATCAAAGCAATTTTTCTTCTTTTCAGATGCCAGATTAAGAGTCCTCAACGTACTTTAAACAATGATTTATTAGTCTTTTGAGATTAGAGATGTTAGTGTGTTATTAAGCAGAAAGTTTTCTTATCGTAAAAATAACAGCATAATGTGCCAATTATTCTTGAAGTTTATATGTTAATGTGCTTCTATATGGGATTCCTTTTCATAGCTGTCCCTAATTCCAAGTACCCTGATGTCAGCACTGTAGTCCTAACAGGAGAATAAATTCTAAACATAGTAAAAATTATCTTCTTTTAATGAGAAGAAATGTGTTTTCAGTATAGCAAAAAAAAACCCCACACTGTTTTTCCATATCATTTTCCATTTAATTCACTATTTCATTTTTATCTTTAATCATCAGATTAGATTTAGTTCCTGAGAAAATCTCCTGCAAGGACAAGAAGACCTCCACTACATAAGGCAAATTGAACTGCCTATTTACGTACAGACTACACAGAGCTTAGCCACCTCACTTCTGTCACATTATAGACCCTGGACTGATTCTTGCATGTTTTATTTTCTTGGGGTTTTTTTTGGTTTTTTTTTTTTTTTTTTTTTTTTTTTTTTTGGTTTTGGATCTTTTCCAGGATATCTCTTTCTCAAAATGCTAAAGATTGAAAGAATACTTAAAACCTTTAAAATAACAGAAACTGTTCATTAGTATTCAGCTGAAAGACTCACTACACAGTTACTATAGTAAGTAAACTGAAGACTGGTAGAACCAGAAAGCTTCTTTTCATTTGGACTTACTATCAAAGAAGAAATGGAAGAAAAATGAAGAATGAGAAAATGGGCAGGAAAATCTAACACATTCTAGTCAGTTAAATCTCCTGTGTTTAGTTTTCTAATTATACCTTCTACTTTCACAAAACCTTGTCTGTTTTTCCAGTGCCTGTTTTTCCAATGATATCTGTTGGCCTAGTAACTTTTTTCCTGGAAATTTTAGCTTATTGAGGCATTTGGCACTGTCTATTCCTACATGTAGAGAACAGATTAATTGAACAAAAAATGATGGAAGTTGAGAGACATTTGTTAGTAAATCTGTACTGGTTCAATATTCGATATTATCAATGTGAAATAGGAGAGAGTCACCAAACTTCGCTGAATTTTGAGTTGCTGTATTTGTCTGCGGTTCATGTGTCAAGAACACTCTGAAATTGCATGAAGATAAGAAATTCAAATAAACTCCTGAAAAGCAGAACCAGATTACTGTCTCTGCAGACTGAACATATCAGTAATTATTGGAGAAACTACAGGACCAGAACCTTAGCAGCTGTAAATCAGTAAAACTTCACTAAGACCAACAGAACTACCTTAATTTACAAAAGCGAACTATTACAATATAATTTTACAAGGTTTATTTGCAGGACACACTCTGCCTAACAGCAGGTGCAAAGTACTTTCTACAGTTTAAGCTATTTGTGAGGAATGAGACAGACTGACTAGGAAAAAAGGATTTAGTGCAGTTAATGTGAAAACTGTGGTGATTGATTTAAAATGTGCTTAAAAATATCTGCAGAGCACTTGAAAAGAGCAATGAGTTTTGAATTGCTGGTTGTCTGAGGGGCAGCTCATTATACATTAGGAAAAAAAAAGTAATTTTATATAAATGTTTCAGTGGTTCTCCTTGTATAATGCCCAGCCAGGTACTTTCATGCTTGTGCTCAATACAGAATTACACTCTTCAAATTCTGTGACAGATACAGGACAGCTCAACTGTACCACTATTGTAAGTATTTTGGAATCTCAGTGAATGAGTGTTCCATAGTATTTTGCTTGAGTTTTCAAACAATTCAGACTTAGAGACACAAAATAACTCTGTTGTGTTGCCTATCTGTTGGCAACCTCTAATAGAAACAGAACAAAGATGCCACATTACACTCCTAGTCTCATATGAATACAAAAACGTGTCATTAAATAATATATGCTCATCATTAAGGAACAATACTGTTTCATTCAATAAGATAACATTTTGTGTGATAACAAACAATAGGTTTAAAGAATGTACATTTTAAACTGGACAATGATTTCAACATCCCTTAAAAGTTTCTATATAGTTTTTTAACTACCATCCTGTTTTAACCATTTGTTTCTCTGTTTATGGTAATATTACATCAAATGGAGGATCACTTTTGATGAGATTCCCTTATGTAGGATATAAGTTATAGGACTGAAATATAAATCTATTCTATAACAAATTCTTAATTCCCCAACTGATGATACACATGAAATAAAAAACACATTTCTTTCCTATTCTGATCTCTTCCTGACACTTCTAGAGCAATGACTGTAACTTAGGGTTCTGTACAAAATGACTTTAGATGCTTAAGTCCCCTTAGACTCCGTTTAGTCATCTAAAACAATGGGTGTTCTTTTTCTTTCTTATGAAGAACTATGACTTTTCTTTTTTTTTTTTTTTTTTGTATTGTTTTACGTCTCATGTAGCTTTTAGCTTGATAGTGAAGATCTTTTTACTTCTTTATTTTTTTTGAAGTTTAAGTGAACTTATTGACAAATACAAAGCTGTGCTGTGATTACCTAGAGCTGTCAAATTTAAATTTATTCCTTTTATCAAGTAGAGATTTTTTAGGAAAAGATACATATTATGTGTAGCATAGTAGCATTCTGAGAATATTTTTCAAGGCTTTTCAATCACTATATCTCTGGTCTCCCATTTTGGTACTTCACAATATTGGAGGGGCTGTAGTTAGGATGCTAGATTTATCACACTAAAGAAAATATAATACCCTTTTCTTGTATCCTTGAATTATACAGAATGTCAAAGTTTTTCCTTAGTTGTGCAGTTAGGTGCTTACCCATAAAGAATACTAAGTATTAGATATTTTGTTATACTACCATTTTGCACTTACAATCCTTTAAGATAGCTTTGATCATATTTCATAAATCCTGTGTCACAGATAGCTTATAGAAAGCAATATTCCATTATACTAATATTGTTTCAGTTCTGGGTTTGTCAAAATTGGATTCTGTTGTTTAAGAACTGAGAGATGTCTCTCACAAAAAAATCCTTTTTTTTTTTTTAAATTGCTTTTCATGTAGTGGCTTTAGCTGTATAGCAATGGAATTTCCTTTATTAAATATTTCATATTATTCTTTCCTTTTTCTTTCTTTCCTCTTGTGAAAGCTGTTGTGCCCTTACCAGCAATTTGCTGTGCCTCGTTCCTTGCCTTTAAGCAACTTCTCTTTTAAACAGCATTGGTGTCATAAAATGGCCACAGATGTATAAGCATATGAAAAAATATTTATTAGAGAAAAAATCAAGGAGAACCTTTCACTTTATCTAAAGTGGAAGTGATTTAGAAAAAAATACACTTTTTTAGAAAAAAAATACACTTTTTTAGAAAAAAAACATTTCCCAGTTTTGGAAGATCCACTTTACTGAGTGGACTATACATTTTGTCTGAAAGACTGATGGCACTTCCATGAAAAAAAAAAAACCAACCCACTATACATTACTATACATTTTGTATAGTAGATTTGCAACTTAGAAAATAATTCAAGCATTTCATTTTTTTTTCCATAACAAATTCCTTTTTGGGACAATAAAAAATATCTGCAGTTATTTGGGTGTATTTCAATCCTTAACTAAGATTTTTTCCAATGCCTCCACAGAACAGAAAGACGTGATGAATGAGCTTCTAGTGATTAAATGTGGATGGAAGAATCTATTTATAGAAATAGGAACCCTGACTGAAAATACTCAACCAGTGGCTACCTTGATTTGGTACACTGAGACAAGCCCTTATATGTGTTGCAGCTTACCCCAAGTGTGGTAATACATGCTAGAAAGTTATGTGTACTGTCTGGTCTCACACCATTTGGGTTTCAGTCCATACATCAGAAAACAGTTTTATCTAGGAGACAGTAATTAATCGGAACACTTTTGGAAAATCACATGTCTCTAAGCGTCTCACAGACAATGCCTCTTAATGCAAATTATCATAGCTTTTGATATCTTAGTAGTCTATCCATGAAGAGCAATAGTCTATCCCAAGGTGACCATGACACAGTTAAATAGAGTAATAGCTCCAGCTGAAGCAGTAAACTGACTGTGACAGAGATTCAAAGGGAAGGATGGGGTAATAGAGAGCCAAGGTTTTTCAGAAATGTGGTTTATCTATGAACAAAGTAAGTCCTTTAAATCTCAAATCTTATTCATAGATGAATTATTACACTCAATTAAGCATAATGTAGAATAATATTGTATTGATTTGCCTTAAAGTTAATGAGATACATACACTAGAAATATGATTCACACATGTGACATGTTAAAAAAATAATGTTCTTTATATATACACTGTTAACAGTTTTATTCAATACATGTTGAAATGTTCAGAAACTTTGTACTTTTTCATAGCACTGTAAACCTCCTCCAAACCGTTACTTTGTTAAAAAAATTAAAGAACTATGGTCAGCCTATGTCAAAATATGAATTTAGAGTAATTAGCAAGAATGAACAAACAAATAAACAGAAAAACCCTATGATGATTTTACTTCTATTCATGTTTAAATTTTAGTGAGCCTCCTTATGCACTGACTGATTAAGAATTTAATATTATACATTCTGGAAAAAGTAAGCCTATCATTTATGGATATCTGTGCATATTTACATGGTCCTGATTCATGGATAATCCTCCTATTAATCATCAGCATAAAGAACACAGATCCTCAGAAACTGGAGATTGGGAAGAAATGCTGTTTAGGTCATTGAATTTATTCCCTTGCTAGTATAGCAAGATGGATTAAGAAGGTACCAGTAAATTAAATATGGAGAGTTTTCAGGCACATAAGATTTACCACATCACATTAATAACTGAGTTTCCAGAGTATTCCTGCTAGAGGGCTCAGTAAACATTCTGTTTAGTTGAGTCAAGAATGTGTTTGTTGATCCAAATTTGACATTTTGACCAACCTCAGAAAAATAGTGTTTTATTTACTTATTTATCTTTTGCAGTGCCTTTGGATATTTTTAAGGTGGGTTGTTGGTTTTTTTTTCATGAAAGTGTCATCAGTCTTTCAGACAAACAGTGACCTGAAGGACTGAGGAAAGGTTGCCTTAAGACCAACATTTTTTACAGATGATTTGCCTTCCCCTTTCAGTTTTTCTTTTATTTCCTATGGTTCTATATATGTTTTGAAAAGCTAGTCATTAACCAGATGTTATATTCCAAAAATAATAATAATAACCTAGAATACATCTCGAGGTTTTTTTCACTTTCATTTCAGTATTTTTTTCAGACACACATAGTATCTGTACTTTTATCTATACAGAACAGTTGCTATTTTTTTTCCTTTTTTTTTTTTTTTTTTTTCCCCTGCCACAACACACGTTAAAATGCATGTCCAAAAATTTGCTTTGGCTTAGAATTCAGCAAACACCATGGGTCGAAAAAGTGCTGAGGTTTAGACATATTTTAGATACATCAGATTTACTGTGCATGCATAAAGCATCTGTGGAACAGATGCTCACTTAGACTTGATGGGTCATGGATGAACAAGTGAAGTGATTATTTGTTTGAGATCCCTTGAAATTCTGAGCAAATCAACCAAGGAACTGTTTCCTACACAGACAAGTAGAAAAGGGTAGATATATCCTGGAAGCTCTTCTCAAGATGTTTCAAGGAATGGAAGCTTTGTTTCCTTGAAGTCACTTTCTGACTGCTTAGTATTGCTTACCTGCTGCAAAGTAGTTGTAAGGAAAGATGAAGAGTTAGGTCACCATAAGGGATAAAAAAACCCATAAACCTTCAGTTACAAGGTCAGCCTTGAGTATAAAGAAAACAGTAAGACTACAGGCATGGTTCTTAATAGATCTTAATAATAATAGTATTAAAAGTTCTTACCAGTACAAATACAAATATAAACCTGTATACAAATATTAAGAAGGTGATATGATATCTGTGAAGAATATAGTCCTCTACATTATTAATAAATTATAATCAGTAGTTAATAATACAGGTGCTTAGGCAATTTCAAGGAATTTGTGGAGTTATAGCAAGACTATGAAAGGCAAAGGCTGGGATCCATTTTTCTGTAAAATACAAACTCTGAACAGCAGTTCCCTAGTTTTAGTCCTCCTGTACTCTTTTCTGCTATGCTATTTTCTAAAGGAGATACATTATTTGCTGTGATCTGAGCTGATATCTCTAGACATAAAACAGTTAAGAGGGCTATAACTACAAGTTAGAAATACACAGTGAAAAGAGTGTAAATCTCAATGTGTACAGTCACTTAGCTTTTTAAAAAATGAGCAGAAACATCTTTTATCCAAGTATTATTATTATCCAATATACATATTCAGAGTAAAGATGATCATTACCAGGTGACTCACCTAGTGGATAAGGGAAAGGCTGTGGAAGTTGTCTACCTGGACTTCAGTAAGTCCTTTGACACTGTCACCCACAGAATTCTGTTGGAGTAGTAGGCAACTTATGGCTTGGACGGGTGTACTCTTCGCCGAGTTAAAAACTGTCTGTATGGCCAAGCCCACAGAGTTGTGGTGAACAGAGCAAAAATCAGCTGGCAGCCAGTCACTAGAGGTGTTCCCCAAGGCTCAGTTTTGGGACCAGTCTTGTTTAATATCTTTGTTGGTGATCTGGATGAGGGAATCAGGTGTACCCTCAGCAAGTTTGCAGATAACACCAAATTGAGAGGGAGTGTCACTCTCCTTGAGGGTAGGAGGCTCTGCAGAGGGATCTGGACAGGCTGGATCAATGTGCTGAGGTCAGTGGGATGAGGTTTAACAAGGGCAACTGCCAGGTCCTGCACTTTGGTCACAACAAGCCTAGTCAAAGCTACAGGCTTGGAGAGGAGTGGCTGGAAGGCTGCCTGTCAGAAAAGGATCTGGGGCTGCTGGTGGGCAGCTGGCTGAACATGAGCCAGCAGTGTGCCCATGTGGCCAAGAAGGCCAACAGACTCCTGGCATGTATGAAAAATATTGTGGCCAGCAGGAGTATGGAAATCTGCAGATTGAGTACTGTGTTTGGTTTGGGGCGTTACAGTATAAAAAAGACATTGAGGTGCTGGCATGAGTTCAGATAAGGGCAACAAAGCTGGTAAAGGGTCTGGAGAAAATGTCTTACAAGGAATGGCTGAAGGGACCTGCAGCTGTTTAGTCTAGAGAAGGCTGAAAGGAGACCCTATTGCTCTCTACGACTACCTGAAAGGATGTTATAGTGAGGTGGGTGTTGATCTCTTCTCCCAGGTGACTAGTGATAGGAGAAGAGGAAATGGGCTTAAATTGTGCCAGCGGAGGTTTAGCTTGGACATTAGGAAAAATTTTTTTACTGAGAGAGTGGAATTGCCATTCCTGGAAGTATTTAAAAAATGTCTAGATGTGTCACTTTAGGACATGGTTTAGTGTTCCTGATAATATTTAGTAGATGGTTGGACTTGATGATCTTAAAGGTTGTTTCCAACCTTAATAATTCTATGATTCTATGATTAATCCCATATCATATTAATGCATAGTATGAAAACAAACACAGAAAAAAATTCAGATTTCTCTTAAGGAAAAATTGCTAATTAAAAAAGATGTGTCCTGGTTTTAGTTGCAAAAAGAAACGCATATTATCACATCATGTACTAAGTCTACTCAAAAGATACTTCTCAATTAGAAACATCTTACAATTCTACTAAGGTCTTAAATTTTAGCAAACACTTCTTTAAATAGCACACAATACATTTCCTTTAAGTGGTGTGTTATTCCTTTGAAATGCCTGAGATTAAACACACAAAACATTCAGACTAATGTTTTCTGACCTTAAGTTTTTCTTTAATATTTTCCAAACTTTGTTTTTTAATTAAAACCCTTTTCCATTATTAATGGTTTACATCAAATTTAGTGAAGTAATCCGATGCTACAAGTGGTTGTGTGAGCATAGCTCTCATATTAATTGCAGAATTAATACAATTGGGCAATTTCAGCAGTTTCTTACAAAATTGAAAAAGGCAATCAGAGGACAAAAGAAGTTGTCAAGAAAAGGTCAATGACATGCATAATAACTTGAAGTTTGAATAACATTTTAAATATCTATAAAGAATCAATTTTCTTTTTAAAGTACTGTGAGGTAGCTTTAAATTACACCTGTTAAAACCTCATAAAACAGAAGTGTTGCCTTAGGAAACAGACAGACTAAAAGAAAAAAAACAAACAAACAACAGCAGTCAATTTAGAGATGCTCTGAGAATTTCCAATTAAAATAATTACAACAATTAGAGGTATGATTCAAGGTATTAAATAAGTTGAAATGAGATGAAGGTGTTATTAAGACCAACTTGTTAAAGGCACTAGAACAACAAAAGAAAATAACCCAAACATTTTGTTTTCCCTGTCTACAGAAAGAATAGGCTATAAAGGGTGTATAAACACTGTCTTCTTCCAGTTCTTCCTTCATATACCAAATATCACAGTTAATCATATTCACCTCTGCACCTAACACAGCTGAAAAACACAGAGCATTACAACACAGCACAAAAGATTGAGGAATTTTTCAGTTCAGCACTTGAATCACAGAATAAATAACTGTAAATACATCAACTCAGATGAAGTAAATTCTAAATTGTAGTTAAAGAATTGAATGTAACCCTTCTCTGTAATTACTAGAATGCCTAGGAGCATTCCATTGTAATTTAAACTATCTGATCTTTTAGATACTTCCAGGTTTTTTCTGTTAATTTTTCAGTTCAGATATTCCTATTTATCACATCAAGGAAGAAAACAGACATAAGACATGTTTTAGATTAATTATAGTAGTTGATGTGCACATGTCAAGACTATTCCTGTTTTATATTCTCTTGAGTAATGAAATGAACCTTGCTCTTTTGGGACTTAGCTATGATTTATTTTATTGAACATTTAGAAATTGTTTAGAACTTTTCCATGATAAATAAATCAGAAATAGCTAACTCATGAAGATTTTTGGTTCTTCACCTCTAAGCTTTTATACAGTACAAATACATGCACTATTTATCTCTTCCTGATTTTCACATTTGACATTGTCTACTAACAAAGCTATTATGCCTTCCTTTTGGATACACCTAGCCTCAAAAATGTAACTTCTTTGAGATGATCTTTATAAAGGAAAAAGTCCATAGAGACTGTAATGGAACTTGCCACTGTCCATTGTTTACATTCTCTTTTTTTCTAAATCAGTGCACTAATCACAGTTAATAAATGTGATACCAAACTTTAAGAAAATGTCTTCTAAGATTAAGATACATTTACAATACTCCATAAGTATGAAGAAACACATAAATTCTTAAATTTGTCATGTTATTTGTTAGCTAGATATATTTTAGCAACTTTAAAGTTGCCTGTTGTCTAGGAATTTTAAAGACTTTAACCATATTCTTGAAAAAACTTTAACATTAAATAGTAGCACAGATTTTCATACAGTTAGAAATACTCCCTGATGAAAATGTCTGAAATAACGCATACGGTCATACTTAAGTATACTCTGCATGGTATTTCCTCTGAATCAATGCTACTGTTTTCATGTTTAATTTTTCAGTTGGGCTTTTTTGACTGTCAGACCACCAGGTTGCTCATATATTAGGGAACATAGAATCATAGAATGGTTTGGGTTGGAAGGGACCTTAAAGATCATCTAGTTCCAACCCCTTGCCATGGACAGGGACCATTCCCACTAGACCAGGATGCTCAAAGTTCCATCCAAGGTGATCTTGAACACATCCAGTGCTGGGGCACCTACAACTTCCCTGGGCAATCTGTTCCAGTGTCTCACCATCTTCATAGTGAAGAACTTCTTCCTGATTTTGTCATCTCAATCTACCCTTTTCCAGTTTCAAACCACTAACCCTCTGGTCTGTAGGCACACATTGATGGCTCTTGTTGAAGTCTGATCAATCATCATACCTAAGCCTTTATCCTCAGGAATGCTCTCAATCCATTCATTTCCCAGACCATACTTGTGCTTTAGATTGCCCTGGCCCAGGTGCAGGACCTTGCACTTGGCATTGCTGAACTTCATGGGATTGGCGTGGGTCCACCTCTCAAGCCTGTTATGATGACATCCCTTCCCTGCAGTGTGTTGACTGTAACACTCAGCTTGGTGTTGTCACAAACTTGCTAAAGCTGCACTCAGTCCTGCTATCCATATCATCAACAAAGATATTAAATAGCAGTGGTCCCAGTACTGATCCCTGAGGAACACCACTCATAACTGGTCTCCACCTGGACATCAAGTAGCTCTTTGAGTGTGACCATCTATAGCCAACTCCTTAACCACTGAGTGGTTCACCCATCAAATCCATGTCTTTCCAATTTAGAGACCAGGATGCCATGCAGGATAGTGTTGGATGCTTTGCACAAGTCCAGGTAGATGACATCTGTTGTTCTTCTTCTATATATTGATAATGTAACTTCATTGGAAAAGGACACCAAATTCGTCAGGCACAATTTGATCTTGGTGAAGCCATGTCGGTTGCTGCCACTCACCTCCTCATTTTCCATATACCTTAGCAGAGCCTTCATGAGGATGTGCTCAATGATCTTGCTGGGCAAAGAGGTGAGATTGACTAGGCTGTAGTTGCCTGGGTCTTCCTTTTTTTCCCTTTCTGACTATGGGGGTTATGATTGCCCTTTTCCAGTCAGTGGGAACTTCACTAGACTACTGTGACTTTTTAAATATGATAGAAATTGGCTTAGCAGATTCATCTGCCAGAACCCTCAAGACACACAGATGGATCTCATTAGGTCCCATGCGCTTGTACAACTTCAGGATTCTTTAGAGGATTTCAAATCTGGTCTTCACTTACATTGGACAGATTTTCCTTCTCCCAGTCCTTGCCTTTGCCTTCTGCATCTTGGATGGTGTGTCTAGAACCTTTGCCAGAGGACACTGAGGCAAAGAAATTGTTGAGTACCTCAGCCTTCTCCATATTCCTCATGACCAGGTTTCGTGTTTCCTTCCAGAGAGGGCACACATCTTCCCTAGCATTCTTTTTATCACCTTGTCACAGTTTAGGGTCAGGGCAGCCCCTTAGACCTATAACAGATGCTCTCTATCAACCCCCCTCCCTCCCCAAAAGGGAAGAGAAAGGGAATAAGAGAGAGTCTTACTGATTTGAAAAGGAAACTAGAACAGATTTAATGAAAATAAAATAAATAATAAATGGAATATATACAAATATATACAAAACCAGTATTGACTCCAACCCCCCCAGATAGAAATTACATCACTGTCACCACTGATGCTGCGGAGCAGGCACTGGGAGAGTCTCACACTGGGGCTCTCTGTTCAGGTGTTCAGCCATGTTCAGGAACTGGATTCTGATGCTGGATTCAGAAACACACACAAATCAGGATCAAAGGCCAAACAGCGTCCTCCTCAGATACCTCAAGGAAGAAACCGGAAAAGGATCCGAGCCGAGCCAAGCCAGTCAAAGCTGGCAAAATGGGCCAAGAGAGGAAAGAGAGTGCAAGACCCTCCTGATCCCTCAGTTTTATACCAAGTATGATGTATATGGGCTAGAATACCTCGCTGGTCAGTTTAGGGTCACCTGTCCTGTCCACTTCTCCCTGCAGGTGTGGTGTTTTACTTTCTGCACCCCCAAACATGGTACACAAGGTCCAGCAGTGGCCTTGATCTGCACATGAATCCTTGGCAGTAACTCTAAACATGGGGTGTTATTACTACTAGAAGCAGACACTGCCTGTGAGAACAGGCTGCTAACTTTAGACAGTGCAGTTAGAAGCGACTGAGATGGAAAGCAAAATCACTGAACAGAATTAGTGCTGTTCTCACTCAAAGCAGGATACACCTATGTACTTGTAGAAGCTTTTTGTGTTACCTTTGATGTCCACAACCAGATTTATTTCTATCTGGGCTTTATCTTTCCTAACCTGATCTCTGCCTGCTCAGAAAGCTTCTTTGTAATCCTCACAGTCCCCTGGTCCCTGCTTTAACTCTCTGTTGACCTTTTCTTCACTGTAAACTCTGATACCCTGATGGGTATGTTTGTATAGATACAAAATAAAAGCTGTTTTATGAAAAATGTCACGTATTTCAATTAGACAAGGAGTCCTTATATTTATTTTAATGTTACAGAAGGAAAAGACGCACAAATCTGAGCAGATGATCTAACTTTTTTAACCAGGGCAGTATCTGAAGCAATGTTTAAGTGAATAGTCTAGTGACTGATACTACATTAGGGAAGTTTAAGCAGGGAAAATAAGAATTTGGAATTGACAATACAGCATATTACTTTGTGTCCCTAATGAAAAGATGTCACTACCAGAAAGATGTTCTGAATACTGTATAAAGTTGCTGTGCTTAGAACAAATGACTTCAACCTTTAAATGAACATCTTATTTTGTGTCTTGGTACTTCAGTTATAACTTACTCATTAAAGTTAGCTGTCAGAAGTTTGAAGATGACTGTCATTGACTTCATTTGTGTTGATAAAAGAAATATGTAAGGTAGTGATTTCCCGTGGGTTTGTTGGTTGTTGTTTTTTTTTTTTGTTTTGGTCTGGTTTGGTTTTTTTTTGTGTATGTTTTGGGGGGTTTTTTGTTTGTTTGGGTTTTTGTTTTGTTTTTGTTTCAAAGGAAAATGCAGTCATTGGCAAAGAAGATAAATACAGTCATTTGGCAAAGAAAACAAAATCTGGACTGAACTGTCTTACCTCTTGTTAGTCCTCTGGTAGCCTATGGTTAGTGTTCATGGTGATCAACTCATACACTGCTCTTTTCTCCTGGGAAAACTGTGAATGGAGGTAAAATTGAGTAAGAAGGTTTGAGCCAAAGTAATTTACTTTTGCTGTGTCAAAACCCCCAATTTTATTACAAAATAATTCTGTCTGTCAGAAGTAAAGCAAAGAAACAGTCCAGTAGCGAGCAGCCTTGTGATCACTTTTCTTTTGGAGATTTTTTGTCTTGACTGTCTGAGCCTGCACATAACTTTGGGCAGCTGTACCTTATACCTTTTACTGCTGACATTTTCCTTTTGCATAGCTAAGTATAAGTCAAGCAAACAGGTGTAATGGGAGAGAACAACCCACACATCCTTAGTTCTGCATATGTGTTCTAACATCCTGCATAGCGATTATTATTTATAAAAACTTTTGCACAGGCTATTCACAAGTGACTGAAGGAGAGGAAATGCTCAGCCAAGCGAGGGAGAGTACGTACTGCAGTAATCATTTCAAATAAGGAACAACATCATGTGAAGTGACTAAAAGTGTCACCATTTCACAATATTCTCAACTTCATGTTAGGTCCTTTACAGCACCTAAAAACATACATCAGACAAAGCATATGCAGGGTTGAACTTGTCTCTAACATTGCTACATACTAGCTCCATAAAGTCAAACTGAAGTAAATTGGTAGATTGGTGTTGTGTCAGCAAATTCACCATTTATTTCAGTGTGGGATATTTTCTTTTGGGCATCTGTTAAGCATTCATTAAGTTAACATGGATCAAACATATTCCCTGTCATTTACCTCAATATGTCATTCTGAAATGGCTGCAGAGAAAATAAGTTTTTATTACATCCTCAAAATATTTTCTGTAATAGATAAATAGATATTTAAAAGGACATATATGACAAATAATAAAGAAAAAATATATTTGCATGAATTATGATATAATCTCTGATAGCAAACTTTGTCCCTTTCAATATAGAGTGGAATATGGTCACAGAACTGTTTTCAATGTGAATGAAAACTTTTTGCTGACAATTTCAGGCCTTCTTTTAAAAGCAAAAGCTTTCTGTCACTAGTAACCATACTACAGAGAGTCTTGAGAAACAGCAATGTCTTCACAACAGTAAGAAACAGTGTAGTCAGTACTGCTGTTTGGATATTTGGAATGCAAGCCTAGAGAAATGAACATGCACAGGCAGGTGAAGGGAATAGGGAGCAAAGAAAGGGCACCAGACATCACATGTTAAGTATTCACTTCGGATATTTTTGTGGCCTGCAGCCATAGATTTCCAGCTGTAATTTCCTACATTTTAAAGAAAAGCAATCATCACATTTCATCAGTGGGAATGAAATATCTACACCCATGCTATGAAGTTCTACCACCTTCAATAATTACCTTCAATAATAACATTTTCTTAGACAGGTCTAAATCCTCACTTCTGTGGGCCAAAACTAGAAAGGGATGGATCAGGCATATTGTTAGTTTTAGGTTTCACATGTATTTCCTGAAATAATTAATGTCTTAGTAAAAGAAACTAGGAAGTGTATGCTACATTCATGTTTCAGTGAGAAGACAATCAGATTAACAAATAATTCCTTTACCCTTTTGATTTACTTGTCTACTCTTCCATCTCTTTTTCAGTCTTTTTCTCTTTTCCATCTCAGCCAAGCCTCTTCTGCAGTTGCCTTCTGATTTTTCACTCAACTTCTTCACTTCTTCATCTTCCCATTTCATAATTCTCACATTACAGTTCTCTTCTGTCTCTCATAGGGTGCTTCGCTGTAACCAGAATCTTCAGATTTGATTGGAAACAGGGAAGTGCTGGAGGTTTTCAACAAGATTGTTGAACATGGTGTTAGGAGCTTACAGTCTTTTCATTTTTTTTCCTCTTCTCAATGTCAAGAAAGAGTATATATCCCCTGTTATACCATCAGAAGTGGTTGAACTGTTTGTAGTGAAACTGTTAATACTGACAAGTACTCTTAATATAATTTCTAGCAAAAATATCAGCTTCACAAAATTACAGTTAAACAAAAATTAAGTATTGTAATAGGTGGCACTATTGGTTGTGTCTATGAAAAAAAAAAATAATTCATAAAGCTTCCAAAGGGCTTCATGCTACAAATGTTTTTATGTACAGTTTTACTTGTGTAGAGCATTTTCAAGAATAAGGATATACAGCAATATGTGTTTCTTCAAGTTTGTGCCTTAAGTCTATATCCCATACTTAGTAAAAGGAGCTGAACTATCTTTAAGTTACCATGTTTTATTTAAAAGAAATTAAGATACACAAAATGGTAATGCATTAGTATCTATAAGAAATGAGTTAGAATGCAACAGTTGATCAGACTTAGATGAACTTTCATAAATTTTTTGCTAAAAAGTTTGATCCTTTCCTCTCAGTTTATATTATCAATTTCAGATAGAAAAAAAAACCAAACCATTGTTAATTCTTGTATCTTATTGAATTAGATTAGACAGTCTAGATGAAAAAACAATAGAATTAAGGCTCTGAAACAGACTGAGAGGAGGTAGGGGGTCCATTTATCACATTTTGTGTTGGATTATACATTGTCATCAAATATCAATATTATTATTTTGTAGTGCTAAAATATTTGTTAGATAATTCAGCTCTCGACTGTGCTGCCATCTGCTTCTGCTTTGTGTAGCTACATATTGACATAAAAGGAAGAAACACCTGGTGTGTAAAAAAGTAACTTGTTGGCTGATTTTTAGCAAAGAGGTGAGTAGAATCTTAGATTTTTGAAGTTGCACTAGATGGAAAAAAGATCAAGCCAACCCAGGTCATACAACACTAAGATCTGTTCCAGATCAGTAAAGCCTTTTTTATTCAATTTAGTCCCATGTTAGAAATAATCATCACATTTTAAATTATGCCTTTCTAATTTCAATGTTCATGCTATATAATTATTCTGTATAATGAAACCTAACTGGTGATGTGCTACACTGAGCTATTGAATGAGTATTCTGGCAGTGAAGTTAGTATTTAACTATTTATATGATAAATAAGCAGACCCACAATTGTAGAAATTTGGTAAGTCTGTAATTACAATGTGTACATGTCTTTAGCATTTATGAACAATGACAGCAAAAGAAATAACACACAATGATCAACAAAAGGGCACCCTGAAAGTGAATGGCATATTTGGACAAGTTACTGTTTACCATTTTGATCAGAATGCCAAGTCTGGTCTACTTCCATTCTGATTATTAACAAGGTAATAAGTCCAGAAGCAGTTTCCATCCTCACAGAATCTGCCCTTTCCAGTCAGTAAAATTATGTTTCATTTGGCCAATTATTTATTTATTTATATTTTATTATCCCAAATCAAGCAGGCAGAGAAAACTTCTGCCTTGATAATTTGAACTCCTGAGGTGGTTGTTGTGATTTTGACCTGATTTCACATCATCCCTTGTATTTTTGACAAAAAAAAAATTTAACTCCACCTATTATGCTAAACTGCTATAGAATTTCACCTTCTTATGCTTAAAGAAGCACAACATCGGTACTTAAGTACATATAGTAAACTATTTCATAAATTTGCAGCTTTTAAAATACTATCATATATATTACAGTATTTACAAAAGGCAGAAAAAAACCCATAATCTTTCAGTTCAAATGTTAGGACAATGAGAGTCTTTTTCTTCACTATTTTCTTTGTATAATAATAATAATAAATACATAGAACGCATCTTGTCTGATTTTCTAAATTGCTTCAGAATTAGACTATACTCAGATGTCTTATGGATTTGGAGACATTGCAAGGAGATGTAAAATGCTGAGAGATGAGTTGGAGAGGGAAAGTTCTAACAAAAGCAGGGGACACAGCTATTTGCTAAAGGAACATCTGTTGGCAACTTTGGAATCCATATGTGAAAAAAGAGAGAAAACCAATTGGAAACAAACTGTTAAAACCCCAAACAAAATATGTTTCTGTTATGTTAATGTTTTGTAGATTAGGTTGGAAATTGACACATTCTTTTTCTACAATAGACATTTTCTAGAGAGAAGTATTTCACAGTTTTCCAGTTAAAAATTCATGTGGTAACAATTTTGCTAATTAACAGTCAGCCTGGTCTTCTTCTTTAATCTATAAATGTTGTTCTAATCCTTTTTTTTTTTTTTAACCTAAATATATTTTATAAAAAATTTTTTTTTTTTTTTTTTAAAAGAAAAAAAAAAAAAAAAAATTTTATTATAATAAAAAAAAAAAAAAAAAAAAAAAAAAGGTTGTATCAATCATTACAGTAACACAGTATTTTGTTTTGTTCAGAGATCTAGATTCCTGTAGGTTGCTTCCTACAGATACTTTCATAAACATTGCTAAACAACTTCTACCGGAAACCCTAACATGCTATGACTGTATGCAGACAAGGTAGCTACTTACTTTCATTATCCTAAATACAGGACTAGTCTTTTCATTGTTAAGATATAGTGGGGTGCTTATGGTTAGCTTCCCAGACTAGCAGGAATACAAAGAGGTGTGGGAGAATGGTTCTGAGTGTGTCACAGATGAATATGCTTGACACAGTTTGATTTAGCAGCAATTTAAGATTTATTAATAGAATGAGATAAATAAGAGGTTGAGCTTTAGTAACACTTAAAGATTAACCAATTTAAAGATTAACAAATTATTTAGTAAAGTATATTGTAATGAAACAGCAACTTAATTACAGACTCAAGAATGACAAGATTCACACTAACTTACCACAGAATACCCTGAATTGAAGTATATATGTATAAATACAGAACATGCACACACAGAAATATGGATAATATGGATAAATATATGGATCCAGTGAAATATATAGATACCCACAGTCATGAAAGTAAATGTATGAAATCCAACATCTAGATAGGTAGAGAGGTGGAGTAGAAAAGACTAGCCTATATTAAAATTTCACCTTCAAGTTTAGAGTAAATACTTACAACACTTTAGTATTTCTCAGAGGTCTTGAGGAGATTGTGTCTCCCAGGCCTTCCGTCAGCTTTGCTGGCAATTGATTCTGAGAGGCACCCCAGCTCAGAGGAGATGCTGGTCACAGCTCACTGTGACCCAGGAGAGCAGACAGTGTCTTGTTTTGGATTACCTTTTACAGGGCCTGAGATAATTGACTTTTGTCAGGTTCTTTTCTGTTTCAGCCTAACTCAGATGATGTAATATTCTGCTTTGCACATGTCTGGGATTTGCTAGATTTTAAGGTTCTGGGATTCACCTCCTTTGGGCCATGACCCAAGTACAGGGTACCAGCCTGTCAGAGGGTTGACTGATGATTGTTACTGTTCCATTATGATAGGGAGGGGAGTAGGAGGTATGTCAAGGGGGTGCCTCAATGCTCTGGTCCACTGCTTACACTCTATACTGGATTGCCAGGGCATATTTGTTGTTACTGTCCCCAAAGAATAGCGGAAGCAGAAGCCAGGATATTAAGGGGGTGCCTTAATTCTCTACCACACTGCCTTTCACAATCTGCATTTGACTTCCCAGTGGATTGTTGTGTTACCCAAAAAGGGGAGTTGCACTGTGTACCGAGTGGCCCACAAGGTGGGGAGTATCCTACCACTACAGAGGGGCAAAATGACTATATGTTGCTGGGAGACTGAGAGCACCAGGTACCACAGTGCTTCAAGATCTGGACATTTCTGTGAGAGTCTTCACCCTGATCTCCCAGTAATGTTTTATTAGCGCTGCTGTAAAATGAGTATGCAATAGCTATAGAACATTAACAACCAATTTGTTCCTAACTTTTTCCCCATGGATAACATGAAATACAGTAATACATATGAAAAACATGTTTATATCCAATATAAACTTAAATTTGTACTCCATAGCATTGGCTTTATATGATGTAATTGCTTTGTATTAACAGTCCTGACACAAAGCAGGAACTAAACTGCCAAACACTTAAGTACCTTGCTAGGTTAGAACAGATGTATCAGTGTTCAGCAGTGCTTTCTCTTGCACAGATAACAGCAGTGTTTAATATTAGCTGTCTTTAGGAGGCAGTGAGCTATTATCAATCTATCAATTATTTAATAGTGGAATAAGCACTAAAGGATTGTCCTCTCTGTAAACAGCTCAAGCATGTTACTTTAACTACCTTAAACACACTAATTTGTTTTATTAGTACATAGGGCTAGAATCACGCTGGAAGATATCACATGGGTTGATTCAGGCAACAAGGCAGAACAGGCAAGGTCTGTTATAGCAACCTACTATACACCTCTGATACTAGACCTTTGTGGAAGTTTTAAACTGTAATTGCAAAGAATACCCAAGAATAAATTCACTGGAATGTCCTGGTTCAAGTTTATCTTCTGTTTATATTAATATTATAACTTGTGAATATGATGATATCTGCAGCATTTTTCCAGAGACTCCTTTACTCAATCCTTTGTTTTATCAAATAGCAACCATTGGATTCTCACCAAACTGTGTCCCTTGTGGTAATCTTTCTGCTTTTCATATACCACAACCAGAGCTCCTCTGAGGTGTGCTGAGCTTCCCTGATGTGAGGAAGAGCTTGAGGTGTATTCATGAGGGTATCTTTCTCATGAAAGACAACAGTTAGTGGCTCACACTTCTTCTAAGCCTTAGATCACTTTGTCTGGCTTTACAATAAGGAATGCTCATGTTTTCCTGAATGTGTACTACTGTTTTACAGTGGTTTCATTTCTTCCTGAAACAAAGGGTACAAGTGGGGAAAATGCAGTATCTACTTTGTTTTCTCTTTAATGCAGGAGAGTCAAGCCTGCCAATCTCTGCTGTCATTTGTGTGTGTGTATATACCTGTATATCCTTTTCATTTTTCTACAAAGGACATCACAGAGTAGTAATGGGTTTATACTAGGACAAGCATAAGAAAGAATTGAAGCTGCCCTAGACAGGCAACACAGTAATTCAGCATTCTTTTTTATTTACTAATAATTTTCATGTGCTTTCTGAGTTTATATACACTTCATTGATGACACAAATGCAGTCCACATAACAACTCAGGCCTGATATTGAGTTTTTTTGAGGAATAGGATTATGAGTTAGATGATTAGTATTTACAGGCTAGAAGTAACCAACTTTGTATTTTAGCTGTGATACAGCATTAGTGATGAAAGTTAGATGTGGCCTAGTTCTTTCCAAACACCTTTTTAGTAGGAGGCTCGAATACCAATATAATTTTGGACAAGGAACTGTTTGGTTCATATTCAGGAACTCTAAAAGTTCATACTTTTACAGTAAAAAGAACTGAAGAAATGAAATTTAGAAAAGTCCCTGTTTTAATACTTACAGCTGAAATTAAAAAACAAGTTCTCTGAAATGAATTGATGGAAAGAGAAGTACTAAGGTATTGTTACATTCACCAAAATAGGATCGTGAATTCTGATAACATTTTAGCAAGAGATATTTTACCTCAGCAGACAAGAATAATAAAATGTAAGATATCTGTACTACCTGGCAAATTGATAAAGTTGGGACTATCCTGTTGAACTGATTTATTCAGATGCCATAATATGGTAATGGAAACAAAATGGGGCAAATAAAATCCTGGAGCTCAGATAAAGATTGAAATATGCATATTGGACTGTTAAAACTTAAATTTCAAGTGAAATCCAGAGAGTAACACCTTAAATTTTCATTGATTCCTAATACAGTCAATGAAGAATGTGAAATTTACTATTCAAAACCTATGCATATGAAGTTCATAATCAACATTTTGGATACTTCATATCTTATCTGAATTGGTGAAATAGTTGTGATCCAGTGTTAAAGTCAACCAAATCTCAAAAGCGAACAACAGAAAACTTAGTGTCATTAAACAGAAAAAGGTTTGTATTTAAGTTAAATACTTAGAATTGGTATATGCAACAGGTAAACATTGACCACATACCTGGCAGGTCCACAGTCCCAGATAGGATCACATCAGGAAGTTAGTGATTAATGATCTTGGATAATTAAGAGCAAAGTTCATTAAAAACCTCAATAAATCTTAAAATCAAGGGCATCTTACCTATCACTGATAAAACAGAGAAGGAAAATTCGTGGGCCATTGGCAGGAAGCTTTGAGAACACACCATGAATGAATAAAAATCAGGAAAACTATTTAGATTATAGTTCTGTAACAACTGAAAATACCTTTGGACAGTGGGAAATGCATGTAGCCTGAGAGAACGACAGAGAATAATATTACATATATTGAAGTATTAGCATTGATATTCCAGTCTTTCTTAGGAATTTTATGAATTTGTTACATGTGTAAGAGAACTGGATACGCAACAACAAAAAAAGGCCAATCTCAGCATAAAGCCTAAACCAGTAACCAGTGCCTATCCTTTGAGTTTAAGCAGCATTTATTCCCTACAGTATTATGAAAGATGTTCCTCCAAGTCACTTCTTGAAATTCACAGGATGAATTTAGGCAAAATCTAGAGATGAAACCTTAAATATCACCACTGGATGACCTGTGCTTTGTACTAAGCTATTCACTTTTCTGAGAGCTCACAGACTAACCTTTTCTAAGAAAATATACCATAATTAAGGAAAGCATACCAAGTAAATCACTTCTGACCACAGCCAGGCTTCGTTTTTAAAAACTACTATTTAAAAAACATTCTCTACTTTTTTTCTTTTCTTTACTGCAATAGTGATAATTTTTGAAATTTGACATGAAGAGGAAGAGAATTTTATCCTGCTACATAGTGTAATTTTTTTTCTTTATACCCCCAAACCTATAAAATGAGGAGAATCATCATGTTTCACTACATCATACATCTTCCACTTGTGTCATCTACACTTTACCTTGAAAGTGCTCTCTAAGCCAACAACATCTGTTTGGTTAATGTTAATACACAGCTAAATTAAATTTTAACAAGCACTCTGGCTGTTAAACTTTATGTGCATCATGTATGGCATGTTAGTCAAGTAAGAGTTTTGCATGCAATAAAATCAAATGTTCCACATTATCCAGAAATGCTACAATAATGGACTAGATGTTATCCAAGTATCTCTCTTGGATCATGGTGTCCTGACAATCCTGGACATCAAGTGAGAGAATGTAACTGAAAAAAATGATTGACAAATGATCTATCAGTCAAATAACAAGAAGCCATCTTCATGTAAAGTGAAGAAGTACAAGTTAGGGTTGGGTAGACACAGAAACAATCTCTTTTACTTTCTTACCTTTTTATGTGGTTTTGTATAAAATCTTCTGTCTTGATTCAAGTTAACTCTATTAACATGTTAATTGATAACCTGAGTAGTACTGTTTTTCTTATACATATTCAACCTGTATAGGGTCTTACAAGTTAATGCAGATTTTAGAATAAGAATAGCCTTCCACAGTGCACTGGACTGAAACTGAAAGCGCCTGCAGACCCTCTGTGTTATATCTGTACTTCAACATGCATCATTCAGTTCCATAAACTGATGATCTGTGCATTTTTGGGTCTCTGGACTTGATGGAAACCTTCCTATATGTAAGAGTAGGATGCAAACTTTGTTCCTTTCTTAGAAATTTTTATGATTGGAGTACTCTTCTTTCCTCAGCTTACTGCTTAATGCTAAATGCTAATCTTGTTCTGCTACCAGAAAAGGGTATGATGAAGGAGCACTTGTTTCCCTATTAGGCAACAGCCCTGACTAATGGAGCACATTTGAGTGTTTTATAAATAATTTATGAAACTCTTTAAAGCCTATTTGTGGGAGATACTCACCTTTTCTCAGTCTGCACACTAGAACTCATTCATCATAACTGAGATGGAGGCATGATGTCCTGCCTTAAGAGAGGAAAGCTTTTTCCTTTTTTCTTAAAATCTAATCAGTGCTACTGTTGGATGAGAATGCCCTGCAGATGACCACAGGCCCCTCACAGCTGCTGAAGTAGCAAACCAATTGTAACCTGAACCTTTGCTATCTGTATCAGCAAAATAGAGAAAGACTGATGCACACGCCGACCCCCTCCCCTTTAACAGCTGAGCCCCAGAGACTCAAAAGAAATGAAGAAAGTTTCTAGACTAGTGTTTAAAAAAAAAATAAAATCAAAAGGAGGGAACAATCCTGTAAGCATTTTGAAGATTATTTCCCAATTCCCTTTGTCCATTTTGAAAAATTTTCTGTCACTGAACAGTACTATTTAGTCAGCTACCTGAAGACATGCCTGGATACACAGCTTTTTGTAAAATAATGTTGGGTTTTTTGCCTACCAATGCAGCAGAAGTTTAATATGCAAATTTTCAGTGAAAACTTGACATAGTATACATACACAACTATGCAGAACTGTGCTTCTTGTACAGTTCAAAGCAACAAGTTCCCTAGATAATTAATCATGAAAGGATTTTTAGCTGTAGACAAGACAGCAATGTCAAAACAAAGATTTGCCTGTCCTTTTATACATTTTTTTCTTCTCATATTTCCTGTTCCTTTTTCTAATTTTATTGGCCTTTTTTTTTGTAAGCCTTGAACAGAAAAATTAAGGCTAAGGACAAAGTCAGAGTTATAGAAAAGATAGAAAATGTGCATTCTATTTTTATGTATGGATTGGCTCAGAACTAAAATGTGTACAATTTGTATATTAAGACATAAATCAATATAGCATGTAAAGTTCATATATGAATACAAACAGTAAATAATGCAAGATTGTGCCTATTGTATAAAACTAAATTTTCCTACAAATGGCACCTGTAAAAAGATACTGTCTTTAATAATAGAGCTTTTTTAATACTAGTAGATGAAGTCTGGTTGTAGCAGATATTACCATAACTGATATTGCTCAATGACATGAAATCACTTAGGTGTAATTAATAGTAAAATATGAACTATGGACATTCTATGATTTTGATAGTTGATAGTTCTTTAAACCCTGAGATGTGTCTGTATCTTAGCTCCTCCTGGAACAGATGTTTAGCACATGTCAATCTGTATCTGCTTGCCTTGGTTTCTATGTAGTAAGCCCAAAACTAGAGGTCATGGTGCAGATCTCAACCATGGGTCAGCAAATACAATGACTGCAGGATTTGACCATCACAGGAACCATCCCCTGGTGAGAAATCTTCTGACTGCAATGGAAAGGCCTCTTCCAGTGAGCACTTATGTGAGTAATTATGTTTGTCCTGAATATTATCTACATGAAACTACATGGGTTTTTTTCATTTTTAAAGAAAGTACAAGAGTTCAAGGACTAGCATACATTATTGATGTTACCTATTAGCCCATAAAATGCTCCATCAAGCCCTAAAGGAAAACAGAGTAAAAGGAATACTTTTTTAATCATCAACACCACTTTTCACCCCCTTTTCTTTCTTGTAACCCAAGCCCTGCTGCTTTTAGCCTGAAGTAAACTGTTTCTTTGCTTTTCCTATTTCTGATGATCGTGTTTCACTCGAATTGCATTAATGACTAGATACTAAATGACTTCTCTTCCTCAAGTGTTCTTTCAGATGTTGTTTCATCCTGTATACCATATTCAAAATGCTGCATTCAGATAATAGTATTCATTACAGAAGAAAATAAGGCTGAAAAATGATGATGTTTTTCCTATCCTTAGACAACATTCCCTACATTAATGTTGCAGGAATCTTAAGGAGTACTGATACCATCTGGAATGATAGGAACTAGTTCAAGTAGAAATTAAGTCATATCTTGAAAAGGTCCTCTTGCATTTTTTTCAATGCAATGGAGATGCATGTGTCTAGCCTTTTTCAGCCATTCTTATGGCTGTTTCAGTAGTGAGTAGAACAAGATATGGACCCTCCCACCAGGGAAACAGTGACTCTTCCTTCCATTTTTTTATTAAGACCTTATCTCCTGGCTGTATCTTATGGATGGCAAATTCTAATGGGGCACATCATACCAAAATTCCTTTTTCCTGCAATTGTTCTAATTGCTTTCCCACCGTAATTACATATTTTTGTTCTTCATAATTCTCTATCAGAGAATGATCCAGCGGCATTCCCTGGGAGTATGGCATCGCACATAACATCTCATAAGGTGAAATTCCAATTTTGCTATAAGGCACGGTTCTAATATTTAGTAATGCCAATGGTAAATATTTTACTCATGACAACTGGGTTGCAATCATTAATTTAGCCAATTGTTGTTTAATAGTCTGATTCATTCTTTCAACCCGCCCCGAATTTTGAGGATGCCATGGGGTGTGGTACTCCCACTTAATGCCCAGGGCTGCAGTCAAAGCCCGTAACACTTTGGACATAAAATGTGTTCCCTGGTCAGAATCAATATGTCCAATTAAACCAAAGCATGGTATGACATTTTCCAATAGAGTTTTGGCTACAACAGCAGCAGTTGCCTGTACGGCTGGGTAAGCTTCTACCCAGTGTGTTAACTGATCCACTATTACCAACAAATACTTAAATCGTCCCACTTTAGGTAGTTTGGTAAAGTCAGTCTGTATCCTTTCAAATGGTCGATATGCAATCCTTCTTCCACCAGCAGGGGTTCACCTAACCGCCTTCTTATTCACTTTCTGACAGGTTAAACACCCTTTGATTTTTGGCTCTCCCTAATCGCTGCTACAAAAATTTTTGCCTTTGCTTTTTGTTTCTCCCCTCAACAATGCCTCCAACCCCCACTCCTGCCAATCATCGAGCTTCTCCAGCTTCTTATGGATATCTTCCCAGGATTTGGCTACAAACTGTGTTTTTAATAATGCCCCACCCACAGGAGAATCTGGATCTACTCCTGAATACATCTGAAAACTTTTTCTTAACCTTTCTAACCATTCAGTCAGAGACTCTTCCTTTTTTTGATGTTCATTAAAAGCCTTATTAATATTCTGTCCTCTTGGGATGGCCTCCTTGACACCATGTATCATTATAGTTCTGAGGTCTCTCATGCTTTGTCTCCCTATCGCCGTTTGATGGTCCCAATTGGGATCGGTATTCCGCCATTTTACATCTCCCAGGGGACCGGCCTGATTCTGCCTTTCCCCATAACTTCATCCCTGCCTGTCTAATCATTCCCCTTTCTTCCGGTGTAAAAATAATCCCGAGTATAGACTGCATTTCCTCCCATGTGTAAGTATTCAGTCCCAAAAATTGGTCCAGTTTTTTGGCAGCTCCTAAAGGGCCATCCAGCAGACTGCCCCTTTCCTTTTTAAAATTTCTTACATCTGATGTATTTAAAGGGACTGTCACAAATACTGTTCCCCCTTGATTTCAACCTAAAGGCACTTCCCTAAAGGGGATAGAGACCTCCTCTACCAGTGTGCCTGCCTCTGGATTCTTCACTTTCCTCCTGCTCCCTTTCCTTATTCCATCGTTGCCTTCTTGTTCTCCTGGAAGGGGGAGAAGGTGAAAGGGTCCTAGTGGTGGGAATTGACTGATTGTAAGGAGGTGGTAAATTGTCTAAAAGTTCCCATTGTTCCTTTTCCTTGTCTTTGTCTTTTCTTTCATTTGCAAACTAAACAGACGTGCTGTAGGAGGGTTTGATGTCCTAATCCACATAGCAACATAATCCTGCACCTGGGTCAGGGCAATCCCAAGTACAAATACAGGCTGGAATGATGACTGTATTGAAAGCAGCCCTGCAGAGAAGGACTTGGGAGTGTTAGTGGATGAAAAACTGAATATGAGCCAGTAGTGCGTGCTTGCATCCCCAAAGGCAAATTGCATCCTGGTCTGCATCAAAAGAAGCAGGTTGAGGGAGGTGAGCCTCGCCAGTACTCCACTCTTGTGAGACCCCACCTGGAGTACTATATTCAGCTCTGCGGTCTCCAGTGTAAGAAAGACATGGACCTGAGTGGGCCCAGAGGAGGGTCACAAAAGATGAGTAGGGGGCTGAAGCACCTCTCCAATGAGGATAGGCTTATAGAGTTGGGATTGCTCAACCTAGAGAAGAGAAGGCTCTGGAGAGGCCCTATCATGGCTTTCCAGACTTCAAGGGGGCCTACAGGAAAGATAGGGAAAGACTCTTTATCAGGGAGTATAGTGATAGGATGTGGGGTAATGGTTTCAAATTGAAAGAGGGTAGATTTAAATTAGATATTAGGAAGAAATTCTTTACTGTGCAGGTGGTGAGAAACTGGAACAAGTTTCCCAGAGAAGTTGTGGATGCCACCTCCCTGGAACTGTTCAAGGCAAGGTTGGATGGGGTTTTGAGCAACCTGATCTAGTGGAAGGTGTTTCTACCCATTAGAGACACTATATAGAACTATATGGTCTTTAACATCCCTTCCAACCCCAAACATTCTATGATTCTATGATCACATTTTTAGACATATTATTTATGAAAGTTTAGAAAGGTTTTGCTGTT
Source organism: Todiramphus chloris collaris (assembly GCA_025345505.1). Taxonomy (NCBI): domain Eukaryota; kingdom Metazoa; phylum Chordata; class Aves; order Coraciiformes; family Alcedinidae; genus Todiramphus; species Todiramphus chloris. The sequence continues at coordinate 10,874,614 of JANVCC010000035.1, read as the reverse complement.
GCCCTTCGGTTTGTCCATGAAATTAAAATGAAATGTAGTGGTATAGCTATGTTATTTTTACAGCGCAGAGAAAGGAAGGATCTGCATTCCAAGAATTCCCATTAAAAGGATATGGTTCACAGTATGAAAAGAAATGTGGGGGTTTTTTTTACTGAATTCATACATTCATCTGTGTTTTTAGTTGTATTCATCAATAGCTTATTTGGGGAAATGAGGTGTGAAATTGTTCTCTGCTGTTTTGCAGTTCCCTAAAAACGTGATGAAACTAAGTTTTAAGGAAAAAGCCTAATATTTGTTTGGATTTTGTAAGAATGTATATATTAACTATAAAAATGATCTTTGAAGAGAATGTCCAGAAGCATTGTACTTATAAATTCAAACTGTTGGAACTTCAACATAAGCCTTCCACTACTATAGTAGGTCCATTACTATATAAAACTATATTATACATTTCTGTACTTTGGCTTCACATTCTTGGTCTGTTTGGGAGTACTTATCCAACAATACTTTCTCTGTGCCGAATATAACCTTAAGGAATAATAACTAGTTTTCAGACAGGACAAATATTTTTATTAGGATCAATCTGCTTTTTACATCAGGGTGCTTGTGTGTTATGTGTAGTTTGGAAAGTGATGTAGCTAATCCTCATTAGTTGTGTATTTAAAAAATTACTCTTTTAGAAAATTAAAACTGAGATAAATGTGCATTTTCTGTGGATCAAGTAATGTAAACCCACTCTCTGAAGATCAAGTAAACCCACTTCATCTTCACTGAAATTATTTCCCTGCTGAGAGTGAAATAATTTTTTTTTCTTTTTCTTTTTGTTCTTCCTACAAAGATCGATGTGTTATAAAAATATTTGAGCCCAAATAGTTTGCTGAAGTGTTTGAACAAAAAGTTCATTTACTTTCTGCAGAACTGTGTCTACTTAAATCAATATAAAATATAGCTAGTTTCTCAATGTCATTTGTATCTAATCCACACAGATATTGAATCCATCCTATGTTTCTTAGTGGAACCATGAACTCTTAACACAACCTTAATATCAGTTTCCTAGAGTAATCTAGAATCAGTTTGCAGACAAAAATTATTCTACTTATTTTGGATTTAGGATGAGAATAGCGTTAATACCACACTCATGTTTCAGTTGTTGCTAAGCAGTGTTTACACCAAGTCAAAGACTTTTCAGCTTCTTACCCCACCTCACCAGTGAGTAGGCTGAGGCGGGGGGTTGCACAAGAAGGCAAGTCTTAGTGCAGGCAAATCCACATTGGGGAAGGGAATCACAGTGAAAAGCACCAGCAAGCAGCTCTTTTTGGGCCTTTTCAAAGCTGGGAAAGCAGCTCTCCTGGGCTGGGCTCAGGTAATGGCTGGGCAGCCTGCTGAGGCAGCCCAGGCGGAGCAGCACTGCTGGCGCCAAGTGTGAAGGAGGCGTAATTGTGACAGCAGGAACTCGCTGAGGCTCTCCAACACGCAGCAAGCGGCTATCCTGTCGGCAAACAGAATGGGCAAACAGGGCTCAGGAGTTCACACGCAAGGGTGTTCACTCGCCGAGGGACCAGCTGCAATGTAGTAAGTCTGCACTGGGAGGGGTAATCGCAACAAAAAATGTCGGCATAGGGCTCTTGTTGTGGCTCTTCGAAGCCAGGAGAGTGGCTCACTTATGTTAAGAGCGGGAAGTTTGTGGGCGGGCAGCTAAGGCGGCCATCCCTGGCCCCCTGCCATCAACCGCTTCTCTAGGGAGCTCTAGTGACCAGGAGTGCAGTGTGTGGGCCAGTGCGTGGGGCGGCAGTTGGCCCAAAGTCAGGGCGCTGAATTTCTGTGGCTGTTGGGGCGGCATCGCAGGTGCTTCTCAGCTGCGGGGAGGCACTGAAATCTCCTTGCAGGCCCACAGCTGAGGGGAATGGCTCTAGCCAAATGGTGGGCACTTGCCTCAGGACTAAAACCACTGCTGCTTCTGAGAAAGCCCCAGTGATGTCTGATGTGTCCACCCAGACAGAACTGGTACCAAAGGAGACCTCAATACAGGCAATGGGCTGTAGGAATCACCCAAAAACTACTCCTAGAGAAAAGGTCAGTTCCTGCACAAGGTGTACCCAGGTTGATGAGCTGTTACATCAAGTGGCAGATTTACAAGAAGCTGTTGAAAGGCTGAACTGTATTGGTAGAACTGAGATGGAGATAGATAAGTGGCTTCACAAGCACTTTCCTGTCAAGGACACTACAGTGAATGAGTCATTTTGGACACTGATGACCCACAAAAGCAAGGCTTCCCTTCAGTCACAATTACAGTCACAGACAGGTATGAGATTGTAACAACCACAGGCACCCACAAACAAGGGCTGCAGGAAGTGTCTGTAAAAGCAGCACACAGCAAACACTACAAAAAGAAACCAAGCGTACTTGTAGTGAGTCACTCTCTGTTAAAGGGCAGTGAGGTACCATCTGCTGACCCAAAAGAGAGTCATGGGAGGTCTGCTGCCTCCCAGGAGTTAAGATCAAAGACGTTACTGAAAGGTACCATGAATGATACAGCAATGAGGCATGAATGATACAGCAAACCATAAGCTGAGCAGGAGGCATGAATGATACAGCAAACCATAAGCATGGCAGAATCAAGGAGGACTACAAAGCCCTTGGGGTACAAGTAAAAAAAAAATATGGTGGACAAGTTATTATGCCTCATTCTTACCAGCTGGAAGAAAGGGTGTAGCCAGAAATAGATGTATAATGCAGATCAACATCTGTCTGTGTGTCTGGTGCTGTTGCGAAGGCTTTGAGTTTTTATGACAATGGGACATTTCTCAATAAGTATAACCTATTAGGGAGGGATGGGATACACCTGTCTGGAAAATGTAAGAGAATCTTTGGTAGCAGGCTGTCCAGTTTAGTGAAATGAGCTTTAAACTGAAGAATTGGGGCAGGGGGTGGCATCCAAAACAGAAATGCTTATGTCAATGCATCCACCTGGGGAATAAACCAGGTTAACCAGACTTGCCACAAATGCTCCTTAGCTACCTCCAAAGACATGAACCAGAAGGCAAACCATCCTGCGGCCATGTATAACTATGGTATATCCTCACACTCTCCTCCAGGAAAACCTGCATGCTTGACCACCTCTCTCAAATGCCTATATGCTAAGTTGCGCAGTATAGATAACAAACAGGAAGAACTAGAGGTCTGTGTGTGGTCTCAGGACCATGATCTCATTGCAATTACTGAGACATGGAGGGAAAGCTTGTATGACTGGAATGTCGTCATGGATGGCTTATGTACTGTTCAGGAAAGACAGGCCAGCCAGGCAGGGTAGTGGAGTGGCTTTTTATGTGAAAGAGAAACTGGAATGCACCAAGCTCTGCCTAGGAGAGGATGAAGAACCAGTTCAGAGACATCATCCTCCACTTCTGTTCTGCCCTGTGAGGCCACATCTGGAATACTGTGTCCAGTTCTGGGCTCCCCAGTTCAAGAGAGACAGGGAACTACTGGAGAGTGTCCAATGGACAGCAACAAAGATCACTGGGGGAGTAGAGCATCTCTCTTGTGAGGAAAGGTTGAAAGAGCTGGGTCTGTTTAGCTTGGAGAAGACTGAGAGGAGATATTAGCATTGTCTCTAAATATCTGAAGGGAGGGTGCAAGGAGAATGGAGCCGGCCTCTTTTCAGTGGTGCCCAGTGACAGGACAAAGGGCAATGGGCACAAGGTGAAACACAGGCAGTTCTATCTAAATATAAGGAAAAACTCCTTTACTGTGAGGATGATGAAGCACTGAAATGGTCTGCCCAGGGAGGTTGTGGAGTTTCCTTCTCTGGAGATAATAAAAACCCACTTGGATGCAATCCTGCGTAATGACCTCTAGGCAATCTTGCTTTGCTGGGGGGTTGGACTAGATCTCTGGAGGTCCCTTCTAGCTCTAATGATTTTGTGATTCTGTGAAGCTGAGAGAAGACACAGCCAGGACAGCTGACCCAAACTGGTCTAAGGAATATTCCGTACCAATCCAAATTCTCTCCCCCATCCCATGGGAGGCGTGAAGTGAGTGAGCTGTGTGGTGTTTAGCTGCCTATTGGGTTAAACCACAACACCAGTGTTAGTTGAATCATATGAATTACAGTATGCTATACTGAAAAGAGTTTGAATTGTGAAGAACCATAATTTGATTGGTAAAATAAATTAAAATCTTTATTCTGTTTTAAGTATTTTCACTTTTGCATCTTTATTTCTCTTTGGGCTTGCTTTCAGCATTTATCCCTGTCAATGGGCATATTTTGGTTTGTGTATGGAATACAGGGCACGATATCCAGTCCCACTGAAAGGTAGATGCAATTTTCTAAAGTTCTGCATTGTCTTGCATATTAATAAAAAACAAACAAACAAAAAAAACCCCACTTTAATTTCTAGATTACTACTTACGGAACAGGGAGTTTAAATTCCTGAATCAACATACGTGTTTAACTCTTCTTCCGTACATGCATATAACTCTTACCTTATACACTCAGCAAAAGTTAATTTGGTCTGGAACCTGTACAGAAAAAGATTGACTGAAGTGGGAGGCAGGATTGAGAATATTTCTAATGTTTAGCTTAGTGGTATGAAAACTGAGGTGACAACTAGAATAATTGCTGTCGGTAAGTTCAGTGAGGAAGAAAGCACTAGGGAGGGACCTAAGGAAGATTGCTGGCATGAGAGCTAATGAGTATAGGTGGCCATAAGGAAATTAAGGATACTAATAGAAAGCTTAGATGTTTTAAGAGGAAGAATACAATGTTGACGCCTGTATATTGTGTTTGGTGCACTTATTAAATGAATACTTACCTAGAATGGTAGGCAATCACATTGAGTCATCCAGGTGACTATATTAGTTCTGTGATCTTATTCAAAATAATTTATTCAATGAAAACTGTGATTTTTTTCTTCTGCTTTTCTGTCACTAGGAGAGTTGATGTCAGTTCTCTGAAACTGGACTTCAGCACCTCAGTTGTATGCAGGCAGAGTGCTGGTTCCTTATTGAAGAGCATGTTAGGAGACTTGAAATTGGAGGATGTTATCTCCTAAAGAATCTGGAGAATATAATCAATTCTAATATATCTGGGAACCAGGTGTATATAGTCTCTGACAGGATTGTTGTCCTTAATGAATTTTGATACTATTGGAAATAGATCTGTTATGTTCCTTCTAAACCTGACTTGAACCATGACATTAACTCATTCATTTCCAAGGAATGACAATCCTTTTTTTGCCAGAGAAACCTCACTGATTTATAATCTCACATATGAAAAAAATCTATTCTTTTGTAAAATTACCTTACTTTCACTTCTATTCATTCAAAATTAAATACTTTGAATTACACATCACTATATTCCTTAAATGCTATATTAGTCTGACACACTCATGCCTTTGATAGCAAAAGTGTATTGTCAATTTTGAGATGATTTTGCAGGTGTAAAAGATATATTCCTCTACATCACCAATAAAATGCATAAAGTGCTCATTGATTTGCATGAAAATTAATTAATCGGTTCTGCAGATTTTTATATGTACTTGCTTCTAATGTAATGATGTGTTTAGCCCTAAATTCCTGCCTAGTTCCTGGTTTTGGATATCTGAGGACATGGTTGTAAACCTTCACTATGTAACAACTTTGTTTACAGTTTCTGTGTCATAATAACTTCCCTTAATATTGGCAGTAGTCTTGTCATTCATCACAACTATTGGTTGGACAAGTGCTTTGATAAAGGTTAAAATCTCCTCCCAGTCCAATATTTTCTTTGATGGAAATGGCACATTGCATGTCTCTCAGTTATATGCAATAAACTTTTCAGGTCTGATTTTAGTATCCAGTTCTCCTTTCAGGGTTGCAGTATTCTGAACGCTGCCTTAGCCAAAATAAAGATACCAGAAAACAGCCACATAAGCACAAAGTTATTCTACTGCATATACACGTTCAGTTTTGAAAATGAAGAAAATGAGTTTGTAATTTGTGTAAATCCCTGCATTTCCTTGACTGATTCCACTATTCTCCCACTCTCTTAAGAGTGACTTGATATAGGTACTTTGTCTAATTCAGTTTGTTGGGGTTTTTGCCAGATATGACAGTCTAGTGAGGAGAGGTGCCTTTTGGTCTCTTTGACTCAAATCTGTCAATGTACAATCAAATCTTCAGAATATGCCCTTTGGTCTACCTGTTTTGTAAACAGGGTACCCATGTAGTTCTGACTGTTATGAAACAGTAAGGTCTATTTTCAAGTGTACCTTGTGAGGTGAAAAGCTTACTAGCATGCTGCTTCTACTGTTGGTCTCTGCTCCTGGACTGTATACATGTGGGTAATAACCCTTTTCATGTAGGTTGCAAGCACAGAAAGGATGTGCATGAACAGTCTGCTCTTAGTGTGGACACTGCAAAATCATCCCTTCAGTGACTTGCCACTGCAGCAAAGAAGTTCATATGCAACTATCCCAAGTTATGGGTTTTCTGGAAAAGCAATTTCATGCATGATGGATTTCTAATCCCAATGCACAGTTTTGAGCCTTTTGCCTCTGTTTGGATCAGGACTGATCCAACTGCTTATTTCTATTGCAAAACTTGATATTATCTGACTAATTGGCAGAATTTTGGAAAAAAAAAAAAATCGCAAATGTGACACTACTCCTGTTTAGCTTTTGTTCAGGGTATTTTTTTCAAGGCTTTATTTTAAAATCACATTGTTTATTGTATATTAAACTTTGGTTTTGGAAAGTGCTTTATTTCAAGAGGCATCTCTGAGATTAGACCTCACAACAGTGGGGAAAAAAAACATAAGCACATGTTCAATCATTTCTGAAAGTATCAGTAGCAGGTTATGGTACAATGGATATTAGAGCTGAATTGTTTCAGTTTTCTCCAGAATTCCATTTGTGTGTCTGTTGAAATTGGTCTCACTGAAGAAGGATGACCTAGATGGAGGTTACTTGCTGCACACTATACAGAAAACTGCAGAAAAGAATCACTTTGAGTATTCCCATGCACTGCTAGGTTCTTAATCAGCTGTATCAGAGCAATGTTTGGGTGAAACTAGAAGTAAAAGTGATATCTTGTGGTGCACATTTACATCTTTCCAGGAAAGAAAGGATCAGATCAGATCATATTGGTTTTCCCTGTAGAATAAAAGCTAATTTCGCTACTTGAACTGTGAATAATTAATGTATTTTCTAAGGTTTAGTTTTCTTGTAACTTTAAATTGATAAAATTCAAATTTTAAGCCTTTGAAAGAAAAAAAAAAAGAAAAAGACATTTTTATTGCCTTTTAACATTCTTTCAGGGTAACAAATGTTTAAATCAAAGATCTGTGTCTGCATTCTTCCCCTAAATTTTAAGTGGTTATTATTAAATATCTTGGGAAATCTGTCACTCTATACTCACCAGCACATGAGCAGGTATTTTCTTTTCCACACTCTTACGTTCAAAATTTGGACATTAACATTTTCATAAAGAGGCATCCTGGCACAGACAGAACCTTTCTTCAATATTTTTTGTATGTGTAGCTGGGAAGGAGTTGGGAGGTGTGAGTATGTTTCAACAGTTACTTGTGAGTGGTTTTAATGGCTAAATCTTGTAAGAATAGGATGAGGTAACAGAAGTGGAAGAGGAAAAATGTAAGTTAGAAATAGCCAACACTTTGCCTGAAACTAGTTCAACTCCTATATAAAATAGTTATTGAGATATATTCCTCATGGTTTTCTTCTTTCTAGTTCTAGAGTTATTGTAAGGTTCAGATAAATGATACAAATGCCATCAGTTTAGTATTAGGTTTTGTGATAAGTAGTTAGAAGCATCAAGAAACATTTCTGTCTGGTTAAAACAAAACCAAACCAACAAGATAGCAGAAATAATCAATTTCTCTCACTCTTAGCAAATCCTTTCCCCTCACCAAGACATATGTTGCTGAGTAATGTGGACTGGCTAGTACTTTTTTTGCAGCGTGAAAAAATATCCTTCCATCTGCAGTCTCCACTGGTATAAGGTTAGCCTTCCTTTAAGGTAGTCAGGCACTGAGATACAGAATTTGGCTTTAAATAATGTGATTTTAATACTCTAAATGACTTCTTCCTGCACAAGGTCTCTTTTATTGTAATTTGGCTTGAGTTGGCACATGAGAAACAATGTGCAGGAAAAAGAGTGAACATTATGTCTGGAAGTGTGAGCACTATGTGTACTTCTTTAGGATGGAGTGAATACATCAAAATACTTCACTGACCTATGCTACTTTACCTTCAATCAGTGTAGTATCCATTGGGGGGGCTGCGAAAGTATAAAAATTAATAGCCAAATGACAGAACAACAAGAAAATTCCTGTGAAATCTGTGAAACACTTCAGAAAAGTTTCAAATTTTTAAATTTGTTGAGCCCCTGCTGGGATTTTTATTGAGAAGTCAGTAGGCTCTCAGATGGGTTTTCTGGTCTGCAATGAACACAGCTACTGGGCCTGTTGAAATGTTTTTCACTCATTGAGTACTCTTACATATCTTTGTGATTTCTCTTGTACATTGTGTGTACATTGTCAGGAAGCTTGTTTCAAGCATTGTCATTTTCTGGCTTTGTCATATAGACTTGAAAAAGTATTGAAGTAGAATTGTGAAGTGTGAAAGTGAGCTCTGTATCCTGTTGTATCCGTCATTTGTAATAGCTCAACTGCTAAAGATAATACTAAACATTAGTTTATGTGCAGTATCCTTTGGGAATGAAAAGCTGTGAAAGTAAAAAATTAATGATAATTCCAAATTAAACATTTGTTTAATTCACTTTTTTCTACTTTTAATTGATCAAATCTAAGTGTTGTGTTGTTCACCTGAGAAAATTTGCCAAGTGCTCTAGATGGCCACCTACTTAGAAATATATAAACAATTTAAAATCAATTCTCTAGATGCCATTGTTGTGCAAATTATTTCCTGAATGATTATGTATTCTGAACAACCTGAAAAATCATAAATAGACATAATTATTTTATATACATATTAATTTTATATACATATTAATTTTTTTACTTATTTATTTCAAGAAAAGTTTCCAACAAAAAGTTTTCAATACAAGGGTGTATATGACGTTACGTTTTGGAAGCATCTGACAAGATTTCAGTGAAATAAAAGTGGCTGCTGATGTCAAATGGGAGCATATAGAAATTGACATAAAATGTGAAGGGGCCAATATATTCTCTAAATCTGTGTGGAATAGAAATATCAAAAGCAAGATGACAAAAATGTTGATGTTGTATGTGGAAAAGTCTTGATGAGTGTTTCAGCTGGTGAAGCAGAAAGTTTGCTCATAACTGAAGAAATAGGGATTTAGGGGAAGATATACTAGCTATGCTTTTGTTGTACAGGGCTGGAGAAATATTCATGACAAAGGACTAACTTGGACAGTAATAAATCAGAGAAGAAGTAAATTGATTTTGAAAAGTAAAATACTAAATTTTCCACAAAAGAAAAAGAAGTATACACTGATTTTTCTTGGCAGTAGAATCATTGTGTTTAGTCGGATCTAAAGAACAGAAGACTCCTGATTAAAGGAGAAGTGATACAAGGCAAAATTTAACATTTGACAGGTTCTAAATAAGGCAGACCGAACTGCTGCTTTGTCACTCTACTAATAAAGTGATTACTGCAATTGTAGATTTTTAAAGTTACAAGAGACTTAACATACTCAAATCTATGATAAGGGAAACAGAAAACAAATCAAATTAATGGTTCACTGTTATTTTATCAAAGTAGAAATTATGATATGTTTTTCAAGGTTTTGTATAGATTCAGTAATACTATCATGATGACAATATGGGATTTTAGGTGTTCAGTTCACAGAGGTACTATTAATTATTCTCTAGTAATATGTTGGGAAAAATTCAGTTTGATAACAAGGTCAATAAAAAACAATGATTCAGTTTCATCATTCAGTCCCTCATGCAAAAACTTTAAAAGGAAAAAAAAAATCCTTTTGCAAAACCAAACTGTCAAGTGTAATAGGTGAAGTAACATAATATATTGTATTTTTAATTGCCGATTTCAATTTTTCCAAGCAAAATCTTCTTTTATACTCTTTATAGTTTTAAAATTAATTTAAGTACCTTTGGTCAGCTAAAGCCATCCATTTACTAAGATTCAAGAAGAGAACTGAACTGAAATATTCCTGTCCTCCTTATTAGGACTATCTTTCAGGAGCTACTGAGGCCAGGAAAGACACTGAATTCAGGTTTCTCATGGAAAGGGCTTTGACTCCTAAGCCATTAAAAGTTACACGCAATCTTCCTTGTTTCAGTTTCAATCAGCTACTACTGTGATTGCAGTCTGGCCAATTTTACAGCTGTAAAATGTTTTAAAAACCACTTGTCAAATGCACCTGAGGACTTCAGCAGACTTGTGCCTTCATCCTGGATCCAAACAGTGCTTTTGTAGGAGAAATGTGTGGACTTGCTCAAGGTGGGGGAGTGTTGTAACTGCAAAGAAGTAGGACTTCAAGTACTCGCAACATTTTGTAGATGAGGGAGAGATGTGGTTTGAGAGCAGACTATGTAGCAAGGAAAGGGGGAAGAGATGTATATGTGTACTTGTGACATGCATGTTAAGTTCATAATTTTAGATGGATGTGCTTCAGCTTTATTTAAGTTTTTGTTAGGTGCCTTAGCATGCTACTGGAATTGGCCATAATCACCACAGGCCTACTTTGGATGATTTCTATATGCAAAAACAGAGCTTTGAAGATGGTGGTATCTTAGCACAAAAGATTTTATTGTTTCCCTTTGAACAAGACAACATGGTTACTTTATATAAATAACACAAACAGTATGGCTTAGACCATAAAAGAGAGTGACAGCTGTGCAATTAGTAGCCATATAACAATAAATGTCTGTGAGAAGCTGGGGAACATGCATATGCATCTGGTGCCAATCTACATATATCACAGTGATTAACAAGAGTCCGATGTTTGTGTAATAAATGCAACAAAAGTTTAAATTAGAAAAGTGAAAATTTATAAATTCCTGATTGTCATTTGTTTTGAAAAAGTGACCACTTTCATCACATCGGTTGAATACGTTCAGATTTTTAGTGGTCATTCTATTACATTTAAGTTTTTAGTGCATGTGTAAAAAATATGGTATTTAATGTTGTCATGCTCACATTGTCAGAACTAGAGGATGCGTTCTCTGCTGGCTTGTATTGACACAAAACAGTCATTTACTTTCATAAACACTAAAACTTGAAACTTGCATAGGTATCAGTGATGACAAATATCAGACTGCTGAAAATGTACCAAATGAAGAAAATGAAAGTGCACTATGATAAATTCATACAAGTTAAAAACATTTGTAGGGGGTAGGGGGGGAGAAGAGTTTTTTTAATAGTAGTTTATATTTTTATTTGCTAGGATTGATTCTGTGTTCCTCAGAATATAATTTATTTGTCAAATATTATTGTTCCATCTTTGATGCATAAGTCAAGGAAGAAGCTATACATGACAGACATCACATTGCCACTTCTCAGACTTTTTTTTAAAAATGCAATTTCACATTTCATCTTTCTTATAAGGTAACAATTACTAAGAGAGGTCAAGTAACTATTCAAATAGAGATCAGTGTTACCAAAACACAGCCTCTAACCTAGCAGTCATAATAAACAGTAATGGAAAAATTACAAGTTACTATAAGTTTAGTGATGACTACTGTTTACCCTTGTGACATAACAAATACTGGAGAAAAGATAAAGCTGTGACTTTCAATATTGTCCCACAAGATAAAAAAGGGGGAGGGGAACATTTTCAGAATTATTATTTACAGTAATAAATCTAATTTCTTAGAGCAATGCTTTTCTGCATTTCTCAGGATTGAAAATGTCTTCCCCCACTGAGACATTTTGAATATGCATAGTGTTAAAGGAATTAACTGGAGAGAAACTAAATGCAAGTATTTCCTTGAGGCTCCCTGTGCAGAGAAGCCTTGGTATCTCGTCTTCGATATTTTCATTTTAGAGTCTGTTAATGCAGAAGTTTATATGTTACTTGTATGAACTGGCCATGTATTTCTCTTCTCTTGCCAGACAGTTTATGTCTCCATGAATGATCCTTTAGAAGTAGAAAACAATTGGAATGACATTTTTTGAATGAGCATTTGCTTAACTGCAGGCTTCATGTAGAGCAAATGAATTAAGTTTAAAGTTTTGCTTTAGTATCACAGTCTTGGACACAGATGAACAGAGTCTAGTTTAGGTAATTCCAAGGGCAAACTGAAACTACAATTACTCTCAGTGCTAGCATATTTTAAGCATCATTGCTGCTACCAATAAGAAAATGTAGTCTATGTTATACTGTAATTTGAGAATATGTTTTGCTTAAATGGACAAAAACCCCCTGGAAGTTAGTGATGGTTTTATACAATTTTTAAACTTAGCTTCTCATCATACATTTAACACACTATATTACTTAGTAACTACCTTTTTAACACAAATTATAAGCCTCTATATAAGTTTAATCTAAATTCTCAGGTAGACTTTTTAAATGAAGCTTTGATCAGAGCAACTTTTATTGATGACTACATTCATTAACTACTTGTGTGTCTAAGACATATCTTTTCCATCTGACCACACACAAAGTTGTATTTTTAGGGAAATGCTTTAAAGACAAAATATTTGTGAGCAATATTTGTTCTTCTTCTTCCTGCCCCTGAGCTAAACACTCTTAGAAGCTGTTAAAAAAATGTGAGCACTCTGACATCGTCCTAATCAACTTCAAATACAAATTACTGAGACTGCAAACTTTCTCAAGCAGAAAGCACAGAAGATTGCTTCAAAAATCCCCACTGCTCTTTCAGCAATATCACTGAATGGAAAAGAATAAATTGTAGGGATGTTAAATACACTTTGCAGAATACTTTGTTTATTTATACAGTTGAGTAGACTCTAGACAATTTAGGGATTTTACTTGTGCAATTAACCTATTGACCTCACACAAAAAAAGTACACAAACAATACATATCTCTTACTAGTTAGCTATTTCAATGAATGTGAATATTGATTTTGTTGTTTCAAATACTGCACAGAAATAATCAAAGAAAAAAACAAAACAAAACAAAACAAAAAAAGATACCTGGCAAGCAGCCAGGAAATCCTTCTGTATGGTCCTCCCCTTAGCTTTCCACTGCTTGAGTTTTTGATGAAACTTTAATTTTGACAGATTTTTGTCTATGACAAGTGCATATCTTTGAGAGAAACAAAACTTGTTTATTAATAAGCCTAAACCATAAACACAGATCTGAAGCATCTTAAATATGGGAATGGCTCAAGTCTTTATGCCAGCTTATGCCAGTCTTTATGCCAGTCTTTATGCCTTCAAAGTTTTCAGGTTTATCAGAGAACTAGCCTTCAAGATTAAACTGGTTGTTTTATAGCTGTGATCATAATATACTTAAACACTGTTTTTTATATTCCTTCATCAAGAAGGCAGTAAATTAAGAGAAACCTTAGCTAATTAGGCCAGCCTCCCATGCATTTTGTACAGCATAGTTGATATTTTTCAAAGTTTTTAATAATATTTAGGTGTTCCATGATTCTGAAACCTGTTGATGAATGGAAAAACTGAGTTGTTGACAGCTTTGGCTTCTTGCTAGCCATACTGTTGTCTCCTCTCTGTGGGTTAACTCCTTGTTATCATGGACATCTTCTCTTAACTGTGTGCACAATATTCTGGGTATCTTTTCTAGGGGACAGCTGGGTTTATACTTTCAGACATGGTAAAAACAGTATTTCTGCCTCTCTAAGGACAGAAATCAACCATCCAAAACTGTGATCATGTGGGAAGGTAAGAAAAGGCATTCATGCTTTTGTTGACCCGCCCATCCTAAGAACTGGATGTGTAATTTCTGACAATGACTGGTTATCTTGCATTAAGAAAAATAGAGCATTTATGATATGTGTGTACTCTCAGATAACCCTAATGCAAAAAGGTTAAGTAAATGAAGTTATATGATGGATGCACCCTTATTGTCAATTAATTGACTACTTCAAAGGAATTTGCAGCATTGAGTTGGCCAAAATTGTTTTGTGTGTTGATATTAGAACTGCTAGCCCTTAACTAATAGAAGAGCTTAGCAGAATGGTTCTCAATTATTTATTTTTCCATGTGGACTGCAGTTTACTAAAAATACTCTCTCAGGGATCTCCTGTTCTCTTGTTAATAACATTTCTCTAAATTGCTTGCAAAACCTGCTTACATAGAAGAAAAAAAAAAAAGCAAAACAAAAATGGAAAGGGATTGTATTCTCATTTCTTTTTGTTGCTAAGAAATCCCGTGAAAAAGCCAAAGATTAGGTCTGGGAGAAATGAACCTTTTAGTCCAGCTCTGCAGCAGAATTTTGCACTTAAAGAGGCAGAAACATGCTTATCTGACTGGCTGTAGTAGTTTTAAGATGGTGGTACCAAAGCTATGGGTTTTTTTTAAGCCTTTAATTTTCTCTTCTCATGAAGAATATAATAATACTTGATCAATGTTGGAAATGAAGTATGAAACAATCACTAATAATACCTTTGTGTAACAAAGCACTTTTGGTTTTTTATCTATGTTTTGAAGTCCTCATTATAATTCTGAGCAGCCTCTTGAAACTCTCATTCCTGCATTTTGAGCGTGAGGCTGCAGTCAGCCCATTGGTCATCCTGAGTGGGTAGGAGCTGTTTTGTCCTCTCCTGAAACACCCATGAGAGAAATGTTGCTCTTCAGGGATGCTTGTGGGAGTGGTGTGTGCATAGCTGTATCAATATTATCTTTCTAGGAAAAGTGAGAATTACTATGGCTATAAAGGAACTAGAGCTGTTCTTAGCCCTTGGCAATCTTTCATCAGATGCAGGTATCCACTGACTAATGTGATGGGGGAAGGGAGGTTGCTGACCTTCCTCTGCCTCTTCGCCATCCCTTGCACAGTTACAAGTGTCAGATTGCATTGCAGCGTACAATGTCTGGCCTGTGATATAGCCCTGCTATGTTCTGGTTTTGGTGGAAACACTGTGGCATGGCTCAGCTACAAGAGCTAAAACTGCCCAGTTTCATTCCAAGGTCATCTACAAACTGTGTCCTAGCTTTGCTCGAGTTTATTGTTCCCTTTCCTTAGCTGGGAAGTGAGGCTAACACTTCTATGAAGTGCACTGAAGATAGTTGCCTATATTTGTGAAGTTTTTTCGTCCTCTGTAATAAAAGATCTGATAAAAATGTATGGATTAATATAAATACTTGCAAATGTATGTATATATCAATACATTTCCAAAAATTAAATTATACAAAGCCTGGAATAGTTACAGGAGCTTTGCAGGTTGTGTAATTGCTTTAAATACGGCAGGGATTGTTTTCTCCTGTGCTTTTAAAACAGATTTTAAATAGCTAGAGCTCTGGAAATTAACTTTCAGGATATGTGGGGAGGGGATTATTTAAGTAACTGAATGAAATGGTCAGTATTTTCTAATTAAGGCTCTGACCCACCCTCAGGGGATCAGGTTGGCTTTGGGGTGAATGATTTTACCTGACAGTCATACAGACATAATTCAACAACTGATCTCCCTCCCCAACCCCCAAGCCATGCGGTGATCTGAATTTGGTGCCCAATCAAAACAGAAATATAAAACTCAAGCCACCTCTAAAAAAAGCTGACTCTGTGGTGGGGAAGGAATGACTAGAATGTAAGGAAGGAGGGTAAGTTTGTGCTTGAAAAGGCTGCAACAATTAAATATTACAAAGCAGGCCACAAAAACAGGAGAAAAAAAAAGACTGTATGAAACAATCAAACAGTTATAAAATGACAGGTCCCAGCTCTCCAACAATCAGTTCCTATTGAGTGATCAAATGTATATTTAAGAAGTATATTGCTATTTTATAGGTGTATACTATGCATGTCCATCTGACCTAAAGTTTTCTCAGATACAAAGCCGTGAAATTAAAATCTCAGCAAAACTGACATATTCAACTTAAAAGGTCAGAGGACTGATTTTTAACATTAACAGATTTGTTTCTGGTTTTGCTCTTCAGGATTTGAAGAAAGAACTTACAGCTGAAGAATCTGAATAGATTTTAAATAGTATTTTGTAGTTATATTACACAATCTTTTCCCAATAGCTCTTGGATAATTTTAAGACTTAGTTTCCAAGCATGTATTCAGGATCCCTCCCGGTAGTATAATTTCTAGGAAGTTTCTGATTTTATTATTAACGTGTTCTTTAGGAAAAAACCCAGCATGAATAAATGCACTTCAAAATTTACATTTCTTCTTAAAAAATCAATGAAATAACCTTTGGAAGTTTTGAAGTGGTTTTTGCAGGGGGTGGGGGTTGAGGGCAGGGAAGAAAGGAGTCTGTTTGGTTTGAGTTCTTGGTTGGGTTGTTGATTTGCTGGTTTATTTCCAAAAAAGAGAACAAGAAATACCAACTCAAGATTGTTTTACACTAAAAATATATTATTAACTTGGAAACTGGCAAAAGATTAATATACAATTGTGCATCACAACAATGGGATGAATAAAGGTAGCTTATGAAGGATGCCAAGTTCACAGCTTCATTGTAATGGAGAGCTGATTTTGGTGGACTGAGAGATACTCTGCTTGAAAGGCCAAGGCAGCTTCCAGAGGATTTGGGAGTGCAGCAGTATTATACCCCATTATACACTTTTGAGGTGGTGTTTATTTGCGTCATGCAGCTGGTCACCCCAACACCTGGGGAATTATAAATGAAG
Organism: Todiramphus chloris collaris; assembly: GCA_025345505.1. NCBI lineage: Eukaryota > Metazoa > Chordata > Aves > Coraciiformes > Alcedinidae > Todiramphus > Todiramphus chloris. Next base: position 10,857,892 of record JANVCC010000035.1, on the reverse strand, counting down.
TTGTCCTACTACCTGTGTCATTTCTTGAAATAATAGCCAACCAAGCAGTATTTTTCTCCATCTCTTTGTGAGAGTACAGTCCAAACTGGTCCCTAATTTGGCCTATCAGCACAGTTTTATAGGACTAGGTCAGCACACCTTAAGATCTTTGCTTTTCCTTTCCACTGCAGTGGCTTTAAGTATCTAAAACCTGGTGAGGTTTATGGAACCATGGGACATAGCCTCTCTGTGTATATAAATTTGTCTAAACGCAAATGTCCTGGATATTTAAGTAGAAACATGTACACAAGTACTGGTGCTGATGCAAATGTGAGAACTAAATATTGACATACAAATGACATACAGATCAGCTGGTATTGTTATACACTGAACAGAGTAGCACTCTAGCACTTACACAAAGTAAGGAGGAGGGTATGATGATACTCTGATGCGTTGGTAACACGTTGATGTAAAATTTGGTGCGGCATTACTGCCAATTCATATGCTTTCTTTATGTGGTGCAGATGTATCCTCTTAGGCTACAGACAAGCAATAAAGTTCATCTGTTCTCTTATAATATTCACAATCTAGTTCTTCTATACATTTAAAATTTTTCACTGTTTTAAAATCTAAAGTACATGTGCTTCACCTTCTGTGGCATTGACCCAAATCATTTTTCTATATAAAAGATCATGCTAAATTATATGAATGTGATAAAGCTGAAAAAAAGCAAAAACAATACAAAGAAACTCAAAATACAAGTAATAGAACTCACTGAGAATATGACACAGATGTTGGGATATTAGAAATAAAGATACCATAGTTCTGTAATGTCATGAAAATATAATAATAAGTGCCATTTAACTGAAGAAATAACAGCCTGTACACAAGCTCATACGATTGTTAAAAGTAGAAATTTACAAATTGCATTAGCATTGTAAACTTACTATGAGTTAAGCTTCTATATTAAGCTTCAGAGCTTTGCCTTTTCAGAACTGAAACCGGGATTACATATAGACATGAATATAAAATAAGGAAGTAGACTTGGATAAATTGTCCCAGGCTTTTGGCTGCCTGCACTATTATAATGCTTTTGTTTTTAGCAACAAATATCCTTTACCTAAATATGGCAACACTGTACAATTTCGTAGCAGTTCATCTTTGGCAATTAGTACTCTGTTTTTGCTTTAATCTTTCCTAGGGTCATACTCACTTTTTTTTTTCAGAGAGAAGCAAAAGTGTATTTTCACTTTGTTACAAAATGTAGAAAGGAGCAAGTTGGAGGAAAAAAAAATAATCTCCCAAAGGCATAATTTCCAGACAATGACTATAGTTCATATTTAAAGAAAACTTCATATGGAAAAGTCTAATTTAAGGGAATCAAAGATAATTGTGAAGACGAACAACACATTACACAGGAACCACAAATGATGACAGCTGCCAAAGAGCAGAGCAAGACCAGTTGTCATTTGCTGACTGTCACTGTGACAGAGGAGTATCTTTTAGAATTGAAGGAGAGCTTAACAAGAAAAGATTAAGACAGAACTCTACTTTAACAATAACTTCCTTTCACACACACATGATTCATGTTCCTAATTAATGCCAATTAGAGCTGAACTCAGTGCTATACAGTGATTAATTTTTTCTTGGCATTGCAAAGAGTGTTATATCTAAGTGCACATAAGGACATGCTTCTGTTTCTGAATATACACAGAAAAGTAATATTTTAATTCCAGTGTCAGCATTTCCTGCCCTAAGTGTATTTTCAGACGAAGCACATCAGATTCTTTCTATCATCACACTAGTATTAATACTTTATACAAAACCTTAATTTCCTTTTTACTTAGCATGATGTGCATGTTAACATCAAGTTTTTAAGGCTTCCAGTTCTTGATAATCTTAGAATCTGTTGGTGAAAACCATTATTAAACTTTTTTTTTTTTTTATTACTCATCCATGGATCAAAACTGAGGTCACTTCCTATAACTATTGCACTGATCCAGAGCTTACTATATATCATACGCTAACTTGACCACCCTTTCATTGTCAGGAGAGTACTTAAAAGGCAACTAAAAAGAAAATGGAGGCTCTCTAATCACGAGGAGCCACATGGAGAAGACAAGGGGCAACCAGTACAAGTTGCACTGAGAGTTGTTTTAGCTCAAGGCAAGAAAGAACTTTTTAGAGCAAGAACAGTAATTTACTGGGAAAACCTTTCTAGGGACAAGGCAGAGTCACCATCATTGGAGGTTTTCAAGATACAATTGGACAAGGTGCTAAATAGTCTCATCTAGACTCCCTTTCTCAAGAAAGGCTGAACCTGATGATCTTTTGACGTCCCTTCCAGCCAGGGCTATTCTATGATTCTATGATTATATTAATACTTACAGAGTAGGTTGCTTTCCATCTTGTGCTGTTGATGTTGAAAGTCTTCCCAAGTCTTTCCTCCTTGGCATGCTGAGTTCAATGGACCATGTCCATGCCAGTCTGGTTATGACAATAAGGTATTTTGTAAATAGAAGTAAGAGATTTCCTCAACCAACCACAACCCATTAGGCTCAAGCTGGTAAATCCTGCTGAGCTGCTGTTACACATATATTTTTTATCAGCTTGTATTTGACACAGCTCAGTCACATCAGCCTGTGTAAGACCACACAGACATGTCCTCTGAGGCCTTTCAGTATGCATGAGTGGAATCAAACTGGTTTTCAAGGCTGTAGAAAACATGATACAAATTGAGATGTGAGCTGATAAATACCTAGATGAGAGATTTTACTACCTGGATGACAATGGCAAATATCATAGATGTGCAAACTACTCATATGTGCTGATTCAGATAGGTACTGGAATTTCAGATTACACTGAGGATTCCATTTGGGCTGTGGGTATTGATGGAAGGTGTTACCTGTAAAAGTAAAAAAGGAGATAATATGTATCAATTAGGAGTAGATCTGTTTCGTCATCGGCAGAAAGGTGGTATGAGACGCAAAATATTTATATCAGAAGAAGAAAAACAGTGTGAGACCAATGCAACTGATGCAAAGCTTTGAAAGATTAATAAAAATACAGTTCAGAAGACATCCCAAAAGAATGAGCAGGGGTATTCAAAAAGAATTAAGAGACAATAGCATAAATGAGTGCATAATAAGGTTTCAGGAAAGGGACCATTGCCAAAGGCACCTGACTTGGTGCAAAATATGATTCTGAGTTTTAGGTTGGCAGTGGTTTTTATGGACTTGAACAGGAACAATTTAGTAAAGTACAAGGAGTAAAACTATCCTGGAAATAGTCCATACGGATCTGGAAGAAAGAAAAACTATTCAGTACTACAACATATTCACTGAAATTAGAGCTAAAAAAGAAAAGGCAGTGAAATGTGTGCCTATTCTTTTTAAGATAAGATAGGCTACATTTTATTTATGCATAGGTAAGTAAAGTAGTATGAGAAATCAGAGGCTAGTGAGAAGAAAAGGGTAGCCAGCAGTAATCCTCCACACATCTCCTGGAATAGGTCCCAGTGGTGTACGTTATTACAACATTAGCTTCAATGTTGTCTTCATTTTTTAAAGTGTCCTGAGGGACTTCTAAAGTCATGAAGGCTTATGGCTGCATAGGAAGCTTGGTATGTTTGTCATTTCTATTTTGGTCTTAGTTGCATATTGGAAATCTGATCAAGAAGTAAGCAAGAATGTTTGAAAAACACTGTGATTAATATTCCTGTATGTTGCATAACATCTTATTACATTCTGTTGGGGTTGGGATTTTTTTTTTTTAATTCTATCATGATTCACTACCATACTTCAGTGAACAAGAAAAACCCAACAAACCAAACCAACCCACAAACCATGCAAAAAGTATAAATCATTCAAAGAAATGTATTTCAAGAAGCCAGGTGCACTGGGTACAGATCCAATTTTCAGCTCATACTGAGTACCACAAAAATGAGAGCACAAAACCTAACATGGTACAGATAGCAAAAGTTAAATATGCATAGCACAACTAGAATGTTAAGTTTATCGAAGGTTCAGTAGCAAACTTAAATATGGAAAGAAAAGTAACAACAATTGCTCATATGCTGACAGTTAATGATAATCAAATGGTTTGAGATTGGCAGGCCTCAGGAGTATCCTTTAAACTTTGAGGGAAACCTCATGATATTGTAGATGTTCTGTGAATATTTTCCCTTCTCCCAAGCAACTGTACCTCTCCTTTCTATATCCTCCACTGCTTCCTCTACATAAAGATCCTTTTTCAATGATTCTCTATTTCTTTGTTTGTTCTGAAGAAATATTTTTCATCTTTCTCTGTCTTTTACATCTTTCTCTGTCACTTCATAAATATAATAAAAAAAGAAACAATAGTTTTGGTGAAATGAAAGATGTAGGGATTGATAAGAGTAGGACAGAAATAGTTGTTAGCTAGAAGTAGTTATGCTAAGGCCTGCAAGGCCAAAAACCAGCCAACACTGCCCTGACCTTGAGGAGATAAGACCAAGGATGAGAAAAGCAGAAGCACCTGTCAAAACAGGAGGCTAAGAGGAGAAAAACAGGGTGCTGAAGGAAGAAACCCAAGAGAATCGCCAGCCAATTAAAAGTGTTTGAAGTGCGCATGATCAGACTCTGGGTTTGAGTGTGGGGCCAATTAGAAGTGACCTGGTGCGTGAGCAGTATTGTCTCGTGTATAAATATAGCCTGTTGTACTTAATAAAGCAACTTCTGATTACAACCATATTGGCTGTGCTGTTGGAGTCCATCCCTGCACGCTACAGAAAGAGATAAGCAGTAGTCCTGCCACTATGCACCGATGTGAAGAACCTGACTCAATCTTCTCAATAGCTACCCTGTAGGTGCTGGGGGCTGCTCTTCTATCCGACATAGAGCAATCCCTTCTCTAGGACAAACAAGCCCCAGTCTTGCAGCCTCTGCTCACAGGGTGAGTGCTTCATCCCCTGATCAGCTTCATTTCCTCAACTCACTCCCTTTTATTGATATCTTTATTGCATTGTGAGGTCCAAAGCTGGACACAGTACCTTCTGTGTGGTCTAACACACACATTGGAGCTGGAAAACTCAGATTTATGTAGGAATAAGACTTTTTTCAAAGAGGACCACTGGGTGCTTCACTGGCAAGATCTGTGTTAATCCTTAATTTTTGTGACATTTATAAATATCCAGTGTTACAGAGGAATGCTACAATATACAGAGGAATGCTACAATAGAATGACTCTGATTCACTCATATCTTATTCATATCAATCTCAGTAATATCAAGAACACAGAGAACTTAATAAATATATGTGTATGTGTAAAATGAATTTGTTTGGAAGCAAGTTATTTCTACTTAACATATCCAGAAAGAGAACTGAAGTGTTGAACCATTTTGTTAAATAGCATTAAAGATAGCTGCCTTGTTTGCTGAAATACGGTTGATTTTAACTTCATCAAATGCAACTATATATATTATATTTTAATATTCTGTATTATCTTGTTTATAAAATACATACATGTAAAAGGAGATTGATTTAGCTAAGCCTTATCTTTGATGAAAATTATCACAGGATATACTTTATAAAATATATTATTCCTAAAGATGTATATATCCTGATTCCTCAATGTAAAGGGTGCTTTTGCTTATATGTAAGGTCAGACTTTGGTGTCATAGTGGTATAATACATTTTTGAAAGCCAAGTAAATATTTGTGTGTTTATTTATGTGTATGTATTTTTATTTATATGTGTAATCACATATGTATATGGTTTTGGACATCTTAATACTCATCACAGATTAAATCAGTGGCTTGACACTTTGATTTTCACGTTCAGTGTTCATAGATTCAGATCCTTTATGCGGAGAATGAATACAATGCTCTACATTAGATAGTTTGCTTATAAACAAAGACTCCAGGGACTTCCAGTCAGAGAACATAAAATGAAGCAAGCTAACAAATAGAATACATTACAACATAATGCATTTGAGGATATTCAGGTGGCAGTTCAGGCAAGAATGATCAGTGCATCTGCATGGATGCCCATCCTCAAAGGCAAATCAGCAGGGTGCTGCCTTTGGTGGCACTGTTTTCAAAAAGACCAGCTTCAGGGTAATGACGTGACCTATTTCACAGTCCATGACATGAGCCATTTATCTTTTCATATACCTGGCATACAGCTATATATGCCTTGTGTGTGACAAATTGAAATAAATTCCTTTTCTAAAACAATTTCACAGTCAGTTCAGTATCTGTGTTAAGAAATACACAGTTTCTTGCAAGAGTTTCTTTTCACAGGATGGTTCTTCCATCTGTAATTCTCAGTATGATGGAAATAAGTCTTGTGTGAGAATGGAAAGAGAAGGGATGAAGGAAAGACTTTAAGGAGCAGGAAGACACAAGTAGGAAGAAGAATAAAGTACCTGAAAGAGTGAAAGAGGTGTCTGAAATTCTTTTAGGAAACAAAAAAGTACAAGTAGCACACAGAGAATGATTACAGCTTGAACAGATGATTAGCAAAGTAAACAAGGACTTCACAGGTAAGTCATAAGAAAACAAATCCATACTCTTCTGGCAATCATGATATAGGAGTGTTTTTTTCGTTGTTGATTGTTTTGTCCTTACTTGTTAAATCAAATCTGGTAACACAAGGCTAAGCCAACTATGTTACCTACCAGCATTTCTCACTTGAATAAAGGCAATTTTAAAGCAAAAAGTCTATGCTGCCTTACCCTTGTAAGAACAAGTTGCTTTTCCCACAGCATATGAAATCTGTGAAACATTTAATCTGAGCAATATTCTTTCTAGATATATGTGCTTTCCTCTGTGTTGTATATAATTCGTTGTACTACAGGCTGTATCAGACATTATGAAAAAGTAGTAAATGATGTGCATATAAACAATACAGATGTTATTTAATATAGCAAGATGTGTTGGCCTGATCTTAACTTTTATTCTTTCTGATAGGTGAAAAAAAGAATGAAAAAGTTGATATGCCTCATACTGGAAGTTGCTTGCTTGATGATCCTTCTTGCCTGTCTGATATCAAAACCAACACTCCTTTGGTGTTATCAAAACAATCAGAGTCATGGTCCTTGCTTACAGTATGAAGGATAAAGGAGAAATTGCTTAACTTTCACTTTAAAAACTTCAGAAAGTTCACTGCTTTCACCTCAAAAGTTATCTTTGGGAATGTGAAATGAGGCAAACATACCACGAGGATCAAGAGTTTATTGCTGATTTTCCCCTAAAGCTACCTAACAGTTAGCAGCCTGGAACTGAATCACCTCAGTTGTTGAATAGATGGAGTGGTGCCTGGCTGGAAGCAAGAGCAGCTTGATAGTGTGAGACTGTGATTTAGAAAAGTAAAAGAAGTGATCCCCTCCCTAACACTGATTTTACAGTCAAGCTTTTTCAGACAGAATACTGGATACATAAATCCAAGAAACCCTGGAGTAAGTGCCTCCTCCACATTCCTTACCATTAAGATGGAGAGTACAGTGGCAGGACTTTATTCTAACAGCTATTTCAGTTAACCAGATGTACCAGCTTCCTGTGGTCATCTCTGTGAGCTCTACTGTGAGCTTCTTGCAGAAAGGCATGATATGTGGCTTAATGTGATGGATACCATCTCTCTGTACTGTGTCACTCACTTTTATAACCAATGCAGAGAAGCAGTACCATCCCTTTGACCTGATAGGAAGAATGATATAGTTTGCAGTATAAGCTTTCTCCATTACAGGGAAAACTTTGTTGCTTTGTGAATGCAGATCTACTCTTAAGTAACTATTCTATTGTCCTGGTTTGAGTGAGAACAGAACTAATTCTGTTCAGTGATTTTACTTTTCAGCCGAGTTCTTCTAACTAACTGCACTTTCTGAAGTTAGTAGCCTATTCTCACAGACGGTGTCTGCTTCTAGCAGGGATAGCACTTGATGTTTAGAGTTTCATAGAGGGGATTGGTGTACAGACCAAGGACACTGCTGGATCTTGTGCACCATATTGGAAGGTGCAAAAAGTGAAAGGCTGCACCTGAAGGGAGTAGTGGACAGGACAGGTGACCCTACACTGACCAACAAGATATTTCATCCCATATATGTCATATTTGGTAGTAATCTGAGGGATCTGGAAGGTCTTGGCTCTCTCCCTCCCTTTCTTTGCACTCTTGGTCCACCTTTGCTTCACTTGGCTTGGGTTCTCTTTTGGTTCCTTCCTTGGAGAATCGAAGAAGGACTTTGTACATTCTGCCTTCAGACCCAATCCGTGTGTTCCTGAATCTAGTACCAGAATCCAGATCCTGAATACAGCTCCTGTCTGCTGAGAGTCCCAGTCTGGGACTCTCCCAGTGCCTGCTACATCTTCAGAGGTGATGTAATTTCCATTGCGGTGGGGGGGTTGTATTCAATACTGGTTTTGTATATATTTTTATATATTCCATTATTATTATTAATTTTTATTAAAGCTGTTCTAGTTTCCTTTTCTAACTGGTAAGTCTCTCTCCCTTATTACCTTTCTCTTCCTCTTTGGGGAGGGAGGGAGGTTAACAGAGAACGTCTGTTATAGGTCTGAGGGGCTGCCCTGACCCTAAACCGTGACATATATGTATTGAATATTATATAATGTAGAAAGTGATACTTGCCTTAAAAATATTACACTTTCATATTTACTGCATTTACTCACTACTATGATAATGTTTCACAAAATCACTTACAAAACAGCCACATGGGAAGAGTAGAGAAAAATAAGGCCCCAAACTCTTAGTTAGCTGTTATGACTAACTTTAGTTCATCAGTTCTGCTCAGAATGTGACATTTAATACAGATACTCTTCTCAAAAGAGAGTTTTAGAAACAGCCTTCGTAACATGTCTTTTCAGCCTGATACATGGCAAGAGACAGATTTACTATGGTCTTTCTTCAATGTATGTAAGCTATTGGGAGCATGCCCAACTCATTAGAAACTAAGAATATTGACACAAATGTATTTGGCTGCCAGAAACTTTTAATAAATTAGTTCAGGTTCATTTAAACTGAAAAGATGCTGACATTTTTTTCACATTTCAAGCCATGTGGAACAAGTACATTTGAAGAGAATTTACCTTTGTGGAACATTATGGACAGCACATTGCTTACATTAAACTCATCTTGCCCACTGGTAATCCCCTTCTGGCTGATACTCACCTGAGTGTGAAAAATTTGCCTTGATATGATATTAAGAGCTGGACTCTGAACCAGTTCTGGTTGCCTGTTTTCTTGCTAGCCCAGAGGGGACTGAAAGCATTTGTAAGTATAAAAATTAGCATTTGCTGTTTTTGCTGCTTTCTGCCTCCCAAGATCTCTATTTTGTACTTAGAAAGACATGTCTAGAGGTTAAAAAACACGGTCGTGGACAAATTGAACTTCAGAATTGAGAGGTCATTTCAAATAAATTTTGTATTTTCCCTGTAGTGGTCTGTTGCAAATAAATCTTGGTCTAATGGCTGCACATGCATTAGCCTTGGGTATAAGAGATTAATAGATTTTTATAGAATCTGAAGCCAGAAGGGACCAGTAGATCATACAGCCTGACTGTCTGTATATTTAAGGTCATTACATTTCACCAAGTTGCCTTTATATTTGATCTCATAACTTCTGTCAAACAGAAGCATGTCTTACCAAAAAACCCAAACTTGATTGCAAGACATCTGGACCTGCTGAATTTATGTTAATAATGTGTATCAACAACTAATCAGCAGAGGTAGGTATGAATTTTTTTTTTCTTCTTTTTTTTTTTTTGCGTTGAGTAATGCCAATCTGATGGTATTGCAGTCATTGCAATAAAGGGTTTATTTCAACCATAATATTTTTTGGAGAAAAAGCAGGTATTAGCATTTTTGAAATGAAAACTAATTTCTTTTCCCCTTCATTGACACAAAATAAATAAAAGTACGATCTGAAATAAAGCATGTCAAAAGAACAATCCACAATTTTGATAAATGGGAGAAATAATTCTAATTAAAAGTGATTGTTCAGTCTAGACTAAGTTGGAATGAAAACAAGTATGTTTTGGAAATATTCATAATGAAAGCTATTTCCTACTAAGTCTTGTTAGCCAAACACTCTTTCAAAAACAGGAGCTTCTCCTTTCCCACCTCCAATTTTAATTTATCTGCTTTCAGTTTCCATTAAAATCAGTAATGATTTGCATTCCTTGCTTGTTTATCTTCATCTCCACATTTGCCTTACATTAAATGAATTTTATTTGAATGGGTCAGTTTTTCAAATGAGCTGTATTACTGTGCAGTTAACTGCATTCATCATTTCTTACCATTTCACTAAGATTTAATAATTTTATAAACACTAATTTTATATACACTTCATGTCATTAATGAAAATTCTGAGTTATATTGATACCAATCCCTACAGAACTTCATTAGGAACTTTAGTTCTAAGTTGATTTCTCATTAGTAGTGTCTTTTGAGTTGGGACTCAAAGCTTCCAGTTCTTTTAAGATCGATCCACCTTTGGAATCTCCATTCTTGGAGATGTATAAAAGTCATCTGAACATGGTCCTGGGCAACTAGCTCTAGGCAGTCATGCTTGAGCAGGGTGATTGGTCAAGATGGCTTCCAGAAGTATCTTCCAACCTCACCCATTCAATTATTTTGGTTCTGATTCTGATAGAAAATTTGGCTATTTTAATTCACTGTTAAATAAGAACCTTATACTAGTCAAAATATGTTGTACAGAGATACCTCAGCATTAATTTGATAAACTCATAGTTCATTTCTGGATGTCCCAGGATTTATTTAAAATTAATTTCCACCTTTTTCAAATAACTAGAAAAAAATGCCCCAAAGAGGTAATCCTATAATTTCACTTTGCAAATTGTAATGGTTTGACCTCCTCTGGATGCCAGGTGCCCACCAAGCTTCTCTGTCACTCCTACCCCCACCTCCTCCTAACTGGACCAGAGTGAAGAAATAAGATTAAATTCATAGGTTAAGACAAAGGCAGTTTAAATGAAATGTGAAGCAAAGCCACTTGTGCAGAAGCAAAAGAAAACAAAGATTTATTCTCTACTTCCCATCAGCAAGTGATATCTGGCCCCTTTTCTGGGAAGCCAGGCTCTAAACCATAGCGGTTTCTCCAGAGAATAAGCAGATGACCCACCCCCTCCTCCTTTTCCTAGCTACTATTCTTAAGCTGATGTCGTACAGTATGGAATATTCCTTTGGTCAGTTTGGGTCATCTGTCCTGGTTGTGTCCCCTTCGAAAGATCTTGTCCATCCCATCCCACCTTGGGGGGAATGCTGGAAAAAAAGCCTGGTGTATTATCAGCACCTGCCTACCTCTCAATACAAAACACAAATATAGCACAGAATACTTAAGAATGCTGTTTGCAGCACTCCTCAATTATACTAGCTATTTCTTTCCTAGCCAATAGTTATTGTTAAAATTCTTTAACTTTTAACTAATACATTAAAAATACTTCTTATTAAAAATGCTTAGCCTTATCCCAAGTACATTTTCCCTTGATGGATTCAGGATCTGTAATTGGATCTCTGCACGACACAGAATTATACCAATTACAATGCATTTTCCCATTATTACATGCAGTTATTTTTCTTTTCCCCAAATACCTGTCTTGAATTCATGTCTGAATTAGGATGGATATTTAACTGAAGTGATGATCTTTATTAATTGTGAAACTGTACCTTTTCTGCTGTGAACATAAAATCATACCATCCAAAACAGATAAAAGTACATCTTACCTTTTATTTCATTTCTCCTTACTGTCTAGTAATAAATCAAATATAATAGGACAAATTACACCTTTCATTTTTGTTGCATTATAGAAAGTGGACATTAATTTTTATATGATTTTTCCAGTACAATATTAATGTTCTGTTAAATATAATTGTAGTCTCACACAAGCAACCTATAAACTTGCACTTTCCTAACCTAAGGTGGAAGTACATTGTTTACAAGATATCAGAATGTGCGCTGCCAGTGTAGAACTGTGGAGTATGAAATGTCTAAAGATCTGTAACTCTACCAAAAGAGTCAGTTGCATAGAGGAAAATTACAACTTAGAAGTCTTGATGATAATTAAACATATATTACCAGTTTTTTGTGTTTAAAAGAGAAATTTGCTATCATGTGACAATAGGGTGTTTGCTAATTACACTTCAAATACATTTTAGAAATCACATAATTAAATTCTATGAAAAGACTTTTGGTGATTGCATCATGGTGTAGCTGAGAAATTTCTTATTCAAGTCTGAAGCTTTCCTTTTCCCATGCTTCCACATCTACCTCCTTATGTAGCACACCAGAAGGGCTTTAATCTATCATGAGTTTGTTTATTCAGGAGCAGAGAAAATGAAAGATGTGTGTAGTGCCTTTCAAAGGCGTAGTGGTAGGGATAATCTAATAGCAAAGACAGTGAATGAGCATGTAGTTTTGGTTGGGTAAATAACATTCAGCTGTCAAGCTGCAGAGATGATATTTTTTTTTCAGAATATAAAAGTAACTTTGTGTTCCACTTTGCTTCTTGGAATCAGTCATCTAGATACCCTCTGGGCAGTCTCTGAGGCAATAAGCCTGGATGTGCATTTGCAAATGGATTCTCAGCTGCCAGCTGATGAACTGAGTTGAACTATCTTGATGGATGTAAGTCACCAGTGGGCTACAATGAGCTATAGATGGAACTGGACTGTCTAGTTTCTGCCCCAGTGAAGTTTATTGGTGTCTAGCGCTCCAGAACATGTAGTTACTTTCAAAAGGAGGCTAGAATCAAATAGAAGAAAAAAAGAAAGTGCAAGCAAGAGGTTCAGGTTACCAGAATGTGCTCTATGCACCAAGTAGTACAACATTTAAACAGCATTATAAGCATGGTAAGGATCAGATTTAAAATGTTTCTTTACAAAAAGCATCATACAGTTCTGTGGAGGCCAGTCTTCAATGCCATGTAAGTCCTCACAAAGGTTTGTAGCCCTCTACATGTAAAAGAATTTCGACTTGTCAGTTAAAAAAAAAGAAGCAAAACTTATAGTTATCTCTCTGACAGTGCATAAATATTAAAAACATCCAGTGATAGTTTTCAATTAAAAGTTGAATTTAAATTCCTTCAGGAATTAATTATATCTCCAATTCATGGTAACTATCATTTGTATAAACATTATTGGTGTTAGCTTTAATGTGTTATATCAGGTATTGTATGGAAAGATTGGTGGAATAAAGAAACTGCACCTAGATAATTAATTTTTTGAAAGGCTTAAAAGTAGTAAATATGAAAATTTTGGTTTAAATAATATAAACTGACAGATTTGTAGACATATATATTTATATGTAACTTTAAATACATTTATAGTTTAGCAAACTGCACAGTTAATATAAAAATATTTTAAAGTATATACATAATTTAGCTTATACAGTAAAAAGACTAGGATGCAGTAATTATGTCTCAGTTGACACAAGTTAATATATTAAAATAATCATTTTTGGAAATAACTCTAATATTACCTTGTGCCAAAAAGTGCACCTGACAACCAATGTGAATTATTTTTCTAGATGCTTTGTTACACAGATGCTTATAAATTGTGTTTCTACCTCAGACAAGAAATCATGATTCATTTAAGGAATAAAGGTAAAAGTGCATTTTTCATATTTTATTTTGAACCATATCTAATTGTTTTGTTAAGTAATTGCAAGCTTGTTTAATTGAAATGCAGGTTCAATTTAAATTCAATTAGTTTGAAAAGTGTGTTTGACTAGTACATTGCTTGTATAATACACTTTCTACAGATCTAAAAGGGAGAATACTGAAGCAAAAAAAAATGCTTTAAGCTCTACACATTCTACAGGAATCTGTCAGCTCCATTTCATCATTCAGTTATGAAAGGTTTAACTATTTAATGGGGTTAATATACAGATATCTTTGAGGGCCAGTGGCTATTATTTACACTAGTTATGGATTGTAGTAGAAGCTCTTTTTTTTTGTCCAAGGAATGCAAGTTCACAAAAACTTTCATAACAGCCTGCATTCATTGACAATAATAGAACTAATATCATCCTTGGTATGTGCTTATTAAGTTCGTCACTTTGAGTGGCACCTTGACGTTTATAGCCTCTGGATGCCAGCTGGATGAGGTTATAAGCCTAAGACAGCATTTTATACCAATGTTGTTTTTCTGTATCTGAGAAGCAAGCCTCAAGCAGTTGAACAGAAGGAAGCATTTTCTTCTCCCATGAAGAAAACTGTTGAAGAAAATTAATTTGGCCTGCATTTCAGTCTTCAGTGTGATAAAGTCAATGGAATGTTAAGAAGCTTAGTAAGCCAGTCATTTGGTGATTCTCACAGGAAAAAAAAAATGACCTAAAAAGATATATGGCTACACGATAGCTTTAGTCATTTAAACACTGTAATCTAACAGCTAAATCTGATTGCTACAGTAAGGAGTGAGTTGAAGAATTAAAAAAGACAGTGCATTAAATTACACAAAGCTATTCATAGTCACACACAGACCAGTTCTGATCTGTCACTGAGATCTCTATTTGCATGAATGTATCTAAGCATTGAAGACCAAACAATTTCAAATATTTATTCATTAAGCAATTTATTAACAATTACGGCCTATTGGAATATGTCCTATATCTATAATCTCTGCCAACATTTACATTTATCACTGTAACACAAAGTGAAAACAGAAAGTGGCCTTTTACAGTTTTTGCTTAACTATATAATTTATTGCAATGGCAAATATGAAGCCCTAGATAATATCTGCAGTCTGCTAAATAAATCTTTTTTTAATTTAGTTAGCTGTAGTTAAAACAAAATCTTCTAAGGAATTTATATTACTTTATAGTTACCATGGATCCCTGGTATAAAAATGAAATAAATTGGACTTAAATGTTGTAATGGCATCACACTGTTCAGAAATCATACATGCCCTTTGTGATCATTTGATTCAGTAGGATCTCAATGGTCCCTGTAGAACTGATTACACTGAAGAAAAACATATATGTAAAACATCCATGCCTACTAGATAACAGAATATGCACATCTTTGCCACCAGGTGCTCACTTGCCACTTCCTTTTAATTTCTTCTGATTGGAATTACTTTTATGTAAGATATTAAGAACCATAAGCTATTGTGATAGCAGAAAAATGCTTCAATCTAAAGCAGAGCAACAGACTACATACTAAATAGCAAGCTGCCTTTTATTTATTTTTGGGTTTGTTTGGCCTTTTTTTTTTTTTTCAGGAATAAAATAATACTAATTATGTCTACCCTGGCCTTTCTCATAAAATTAACCTTGAAGAATTTTTGGGGGGATTATGCTTGGGCATACTAATCAGTAAATGCCCTGGAAAGCACTATTTCTAATAATGAGCATAATCAATTTTATTATTTAGGCTTTGATTGTCAGTATGTATATGTTCCAAAGCTCTTTGCCCCAGTTTGAATTTTTATACATGTAGAGCAGAAAAGGCAAGTTTAAAAGAATAAGGAAATCACTTTCTTCTCAGAATATATTGTGTTTTTGTGATTTTTGTGGACACATACATTCATAAACATGAAAATGTCTATCCTGGAACTGTATGACCTACCATACAGCAATATTCTCAAGAAAAATGTCAATAAAAGTGACATAGACTCATTTTACAGTAATCTGTACAAAGGGCCACTCATAATTTTGCAGCATCTCACCTCTTGCATTGTCACGTAGTATTGAATTGCAGCATTTTCCTTGTTAAGCAGTATAAAATCGTGGCCTTCAGAAATGCTCCTTTCTGAGACATGTCTCCATTTACATTCCCATTCCAGAAAGATACGGAAATAGATGAAGTAAAATTTCAGAAAAACAAAACCAGAAAAAAAACCCCAACCCTAAGCGACAAAAATCTTTGTGAAAACTATTAACAATCTCTTCCTGTTTTCTTTTTTGACCAATCATTTCCCTTAATGCTGCTGACTTAAGAAAATTATGTATGCTATTGCTGCTTGCTCAGAGGGCCTTTTGCTTTGTCCTGGTTTGAGTGAGAACAGAACTAATTCTTTTCAGTAATTTTACTTTTCAGCTCAGTTCTTCTAACTAACTGCACTTTGTCAAGTTAGCAGCATGTTCTCACAGGCAGCATTGGCTTCTAGCAGTGATAGCACTTGATGTTAGAATTAGTACTGGGGATTGATGTGCAGACCAAGGCCACTGCTGGAGGGTGCAAAAAATAAAAGGCTACACCTGCAGGGAGTAATGGACAGGACAAGTGACCCTAAACTGACCAACAAGGTATTCCATCCCTTATATGGTGTAAGGCTGAGGGATCATGAGGGTCCTGCTCAGCTCTGCTTGGTTTGGCTCTGGTCCTCTTCCAGTTTCTTGCTCACTTCTTCAATGGCCAGCAACTGAGGGGGGATTTGTCCGTTCTGCCTTTGATCCTGGTCGGTGTATTCCTGAATCCAGTAGCAGAATCCAGCTCCTGAACACATCTCCTGTCTGCTGCTGAGCCCAGGCTTGGACTTTCCCTGTGCCAGCTCCACAGCATCAGTGGTGACGGTGACACAATTGCCATCAGGGGGGTTGGGTTCAATAAAAATATATTTGTATATATTCCATTTTTATTATTATTATTATTTTTCATCATTCTAGTTTCCTTTTCTGATCAATAAGTCTCTCTCCCTTATTCCCTTTCTATTCCCCTTTGGGGAGGAAGGGGGGTTAACAGAGAGTCTGTTATAGGTTTAGCAGGCTGTCCTGACCATAAAGCATGACATGCTTTAAGGCTCATTCTTTCTCTGGAACCCATCTGTTTGATTTAGTTCATACTGGTATAAATAGGAGAATAGACTGTTAAATGAAAACCAGTATCACATTTTTATTTAAATATCTATTTCTCCTGGATAATCAGAAGTATTTCATCCTAAGGTGTTCATTTATGGTTTGAAAAGTCACCAAAAGAAATGGACTACACACATACTCTATCTTCTGAGTAATTTCTGTTTAATTTACTGAAAAAAAGAACAAGTTTTACTGTTTCCATTCCTCAGAGTCAATAAATCCATATTTTATTCCACCTCATTCATCTTGATGAAAAGAGAAAACTACAAGATAAATTCTTGCTCAGTGTCCAAATTCTCTTTGAAAGGGTTAGTATTTGTCCCCCTAAGACATCAAATAGTGTCTCACTATTTGATTACTACTGTAAAATATCAGTTTGGGGTATTTGGAGAGTGTAATTTATTCACCTGATGTCAGCTTCTGCCTCAAACAGTGTGTGACATTATAGATTTTGATGACCATCATGATGATATGGGATTTGTTGGTATATGTAGCAGACTGTATATTGCTTTAAATTTGTAAATGTGTTGACTGTGAACAGATGTTTACCTGAGAAGTTTATTATGCAGGGAAAAAAGTATTGCTTACTAGTGGAAGAAACAAGACTGCTTTGTGAAATCTTTTTTTCTTTTCCTTTTTCTCTTTACTGATTTCTGACAGCAATTGCTTGTTTTTGGGTCTTGAAGTTTATTTCATGTAAAGAGTGTATGCTAGAAAAATGCTAAATACAAAAGACAACAGTCAGGGATGACTTTTTCCTCTGAGGCAGAGGTACTGTTTCAGATTTCAAATACTGAGGGTATTTAAATGAGTAGAACAGCACCGTATGTGCTTTTAAATGTATTTAATGAAAAAAAGGGGAGTATACATATTTTTGGTTTTGCTGTTTGTTGATTTTGTTTGTAAGTAAAAACAGCTAATCTAAGTGTCTCTTTTCCAGCCTTGGAAACCATGCAGTTCCTCTGGTATAATGTTCTGGTCAAGTTCAACACAAACCCAATTATAGATAACCCCCAAGCTTTTTGAAAACCCATAGGATTAGTGAGAGCCTTTAATAAGCTGCCTAACTTGTAATCTGCTATTTATCCATAGTAACTGATGGGGAGAAGGAGAGAGGAGACTAGTCTTTTTAGAAAGTTCTCAGAAGCTGTAATTCTGTCCTATATCAAATTAGGGCATGTTACCAGGAACGTCTGAAAATGTGTTTTGCGACACTGTTATGAGCGTAATTATTTCGCTAGGTTACACTCCCCTCAGTGGGAATTAAGTCTAGCTAACTTTCTAGCCGAGAAAAGTTGCTGCAGCAGGAAATTGCTCTTATGAAAAGAATTATGAAGCAGTACTCAGTGGGAATTATTTTTACTATTTTGTTTGTCTCAAAGACATCTTCCAATATTTCCACATGATTTTATGCTGAAAGGGAACAGTAAGAACAGCCTCCAAAATTTCCTGGGAAATCAGACCTTG
Source organism: Todiramphus chloris collaris (assembly GCA_025345505.1). Classification (NCBI taxonomy): domain Eukaryota; kingdom Metazoa; phylum Chordata; class Aves; order Coraciiformes; family Alcedinidae; genus Todiramphus; species Todiramphus chloris. The sequence continues at coordinate 10,839,641 of JANVCC010000035.1, read as the reverse complement.
GGAAAAAACTTCAAAATTATTATATTTTCATTTTTAAGTCTTTAGAAAAAAATTGTTTTGACAGCCATAGTAGGAAAGGCTAACTGTTTTCTGGACTGCATTATCAAAAGGGTAGCTAATGGGCTGGTGCAAGTGGATACTTCGTAAGGCATTCATATCCAGAGTACTGTGACCTGTTTTGGGTCCCCCAGTATGAGAGATAAATTGATGAACTGGACAAAGTCCAGTGGAGGGAAAATAAAATGGTCTGAGAGATAAAGCACATGATATATGAGGAGAAACTGAGTAAACTTGGTTTGATGTATTTTTTTTGCATGGAGAAAAGAAAGCTTGAGGGAAGGTGAAACCTAATTTCATTCTTGTGCCAAGACAGACAGTAAATTGGAAAGTTGTGGAGAAGAGCTAAAAATCTTTGAGGTTTATCACAAAAGGAGAAGAGACAGTGTTTACAAAATAAACATATACAAAGGGACATGGCATATGAACTGGTTAAGCACTAAGGTATGTTTCCCAGAGATGTAGTGAAGTATATGTTCAGAACTTGACTGGATACAGCTTTGTGCAACCTGGTCTGACTTTGAGGTTAGCCCTGATTTGAGCAGAAAGTTAGGCTAGGGCTCAGATGAAGAGTCCCTTCCTAAATAACTTCAATAACTATGTTCTTCTTTAAGTCTATGAAAACACAGGATTTTTAATCCAGACCAAAAGTTTAAACAATGTGAAAAGAAATGGAGGGTTTTCCTTTCAGCAATATGAGCATCGTAAAAGTATTTAAAGGTTAAGTGACAATATCAGATTTCTTTAAACAAGCACTTGAAAAGGAAGTATTCTCTGTTGTGGGCTGTATCAGGTTCTTCAGTGAATTTTTTTTTTTTTAATTTGTTGTTGTTTCTTGGCTTATCTAAGGAGAAAATAAATCACAGTATGAATATGGTGGTACAGATTTCATATGCTATAAACTAGGAGGTTTTTGCCTAGTCTCAGTATTTTGACCAACTCTAATTCTTTTTAGTTCAATCCTTTGGAAGCAATTATACTACCTACATTTCATGACTAATCTAACAGAAGGACTGTAGATTCTTATACAGACAGAAAAAAGGACTTGCTATCAGGGTGACAGTTCTTCCTATGTCTTCCAGAGTGACTTGTAGTATAGGCATACCAGATGTTTCAAGAATTCGTGGTAACACAACGTAGATGTTACATCCTTTTGTAGTCATAGCATTCACAGAATCATGGTAGGGGTTGGAAGGGACCTCTGGACATCATGGAGTGCAACCCCCCTGCCAATACAGGAACACCTAGGGCATGCCACATAGGAACAGATCCAGGTGGGTCTTAAAAGCCTCTAGAGAGACTTTAGAGTTTTCTAAATTTACTCGCAAATGCATGCTAATAACCATAACTCTTGATTTATTTGGCAAAGCCTTGTTTCTTTGCTCTACTCATTACTATTTTGCTAGACTTACCACTCAGTTTCTTGTAGTTGTTCATATAGTCATTACTTTTATACACCTAGCTCTCCTACATGCTTGAATTACAGCTCATGTATAAGGAGTCTTTGCTCACCTATAAAAGCACCAGTTTTTAAAAAAGGTTCGGGGCTGGTCAAGAACTACAGATTGTCAAGTACTGCTATTTCTATGCCAGTCAACTGTTTTAAATAAGATACTGATAATGTATGTGTTATATAATATATATAATATATTATATAATTATACCATAAAATATATTTAAATATTTGATACAGTTTTGGTAAAGGGTAGTTATTTTAAAAACTGGTAAGAATTCTTTGAAAGTTTCAATAAACATATGAGGGAAACACTAGAAACACTCGTAGAGAACAAAATAGTCAAAGTAAAAATAATCATGATGGGAAGGTAGGAAGAAACTACGAAACAGAGATAGTTCTAAAGCTAGTCCAGGACAGTGAATCTCTTAACTTAGGCAATGGGAGTTGCCTCTGGAGGCATCATAGGCAACTAATGTCCATGCTACCAAGGAGAAAGCTGTTTTCTCCCAGTAAGGGGATTCTGTGTTTCTAAAAGTAAATTAGCCATTTCTTTTGAAGATAACTATTTTGCAAAAAGACCTGGTTGCAAATAGTATGTTAGGTAGGTGACTGCCAGCTAGGTTTTCTAGTGCATCCAATTTACCCTATGGTCCTTATTCCAATTTTCAATTACAGACTTTGGAAAATGCTTTTCTACAGCACTTCACAGTACATCATATTGGATAAAACCTAATGACAAACCAACACAAAGTCCTTGTGTCCCTAGTAATAATCCTTGTTTTTAGAGTTTAAGGAATAACTTAATAGCTTTGTATCAAATGTCTACACAGAACTGAACTTTAGTTTAATGAGAAAATTGTGTCACAGTCACACAAAACTGAAAACAAAACCAAAACCCACCCCAAACCTCACCACTCATGACACATATGCAGGTATTAACTTTCAAAACAGTCTATGATAGTGGGCTAAAACCACCAATGGAAATGTCTGTTACTCATATTAGCTTGAAAATTGAGCATCCCTTAGCTCTTGTGTGTAATTATTTTAGAAAAGAGGCTGCAGGATAACAAAGTACTTTGAACTTTCTTTGATTTAAATAGTTTATATTTAAAAATGTATATTTATTTTTGTATTTGTTTATATATTATTTATAAACCAGAGGCTCACCTTGATCTTAGTAAGTAGGTTCTGTGTATAGTTTGGAAGTTGAGAAATTAAAATGGGGAAAGATGGACAGTTCTGCTTTGGGGATCCAAACATGATTTTGTAAGAAGTCTACAAGGTTTGTACTGATGAAACAGTTCAGAGTAGATGTTCTTTCATTCCTACAGCTTCATTTTGCCTTAATCATTTTAGCCACACAACATGCATCTACTTAAATGGTGGTGTGTCCACAGTAGCTGTTTTTTTGATGTGCACTCCTTTACCAAGTCCTATTTAATAATATAGGTAGAACCTATTATTTCCATAGTTTGGATTTGTTTTTAACTTCTTGATGCAGATACTCAAAAATGTGTAACATATATGAAGATACAGGTAACACATTGTACATAACTTACATTTATATAAAATGTACAGTTCATGGACTAATATTAAATTATGTTATTTAGCATTAGACATGCATATTTATGCCTGAAAACTAGTTTCAAATATTCATGTCTGATCCATGTGATTTCAATATGAACCCCATGGGATCTGTAATAAAAGGAGTAGGAACTACTGGTTTTTGTATGTTTTGAAATAATCTTACATGGACACAAAATCTTTACCTGCATGTGACACAGAAAATTCATGCATGTGGCCTTTAAAACCGTACCAGCAGCATTAAATCCTGGTGTCTGGATATAAGAAAAAACACAAGTATTTCAGTCCATGATTTGTAGTCAAGATTAATTAACTCAGTCTCTAAAATTCTAGTAAGTCTTGTTCAAAATATCTCAATTGATAGGGACAGCTACCACTTCCACTAGAATATTACTCTATAGTTTAATAAAAATCATTTGATAGGATATTTGCTTTATAAACCAATCCATTTTTGCTTGCCTGAGGCAGTTGAAGGTTTGGAGCTTCTCAAAACATAGATGATGTTTTCATAATATGCTATAAAAAAAGAATCCACACTTACCTATCATCATACCCATTTTTTATTGCTGTAGTTCTTTCTTTTCTTTGTTTCCTTCCCAAAATGTATGCATACTGACCTATGAACAATGTGGCATAGGAAACAGTGATGGGACAGTTTTTAGGGGGTTGGACTATTGTGGCACTGAAACACTACCAGCTGTCCCTTTTCATTCATAAACAGATTAAATATATTAGTTTTATGGTTGCTCCTAGAGATAGAAAGAGTGGTCCATGTGCATGTGCTTACCTCTTTCCTGAATTGAGGAACACCCAAGTCTATCAAAATGAAGATTTCATCTACACAGATGTTCTATTTGAATGCTGTCAGCCTTTTAGAGTAATCCATGGTTTTCCTTTTTTTTTTTTTTTTTTTTTTTTTTTTTTTTTTTTTTTTTTTTTT